>JAWWLV010000024.1:9705044-9824904 GCA_035041135.1 Platyrinchus mystaceus | reverse complement strand
CACTGTTTTATGAGCTTTTTTTTTTTTTTTTTTTTGTGGTAGGGGTTACTTTGTTGGTTTTGTTTTTTCAAAAAAGAAGCTCCTTCTCTTTGTGCTGTCAGTTATTTCTCCTGCCTAGCACAGCATCAGTTCAGAGGTGACACTGGTAACCAGCCTGATTGCTCAGTCGGCCTAAATGGCAGCACCGGCCCAAGCACTGAAAATTCATGAATCTATTTACTCTCTAAAATTGGGAAAATAACTCTTCTTTTTAATCCTGCACAGGTTCTTTTCTGCAAGCAATCAGTGCTGGAGCTACTAGGGTTGTATTTTTCAAGCTTTTTCTCTCCCACCAAGAGGGCCAGAAATTTTCCAAAGAAAAGATTGTGTAATTGGTGATTTTGAAGCAGCAATGTTAATGCTGGCTCTAGATCTTTCAGAGAAGCTCACCAAGGATATAAGGCCCTCACTAAAACTGAGAGTGCAACACTTTCCATATATTGATCCCATGGGAATCTGTGACACCATAGAAAAGTTCCTGTTAGTCTTTGATAACTGTTTTTGCTATTTCAGTGGCTTACTAACACCAGGGAGAGAAGAGCTCCCAAGACCCTACACCTTCACACGGTTCTGAGCTCTCCTCCCCTGCAACAGCAGTGCCATACAGTAATACACATCTTGCAGAATGATAATAAAGAAGAGATAGTCCCCATCTCATTCCCTCAGAAACAACCTGGAAAGATGAAGGAGTAGGAAAAATCTCCTTGCTTTAACTGAAGTACCAGGGCCAGGAAGAAAGGAAGGTCAGGACAAACTCCACTATCTCTGTCAGCACAGGAATCACTATTCTCCTGACATCAGTTAGGTGTCAAGCCAAACAGTTAAAATGGGGAAAAAAAGCTTCTTCTGAAAGAGCACTGATTTAGGAGTTAATTATCCCTGCCTGTGGGGAAGGTGGTTTTTTTTTTCATTTAGAAGAGTTATTAGTCTATGCTATTAGCAGTGATCACCTCTTAATGAAAATCAGCATTGTCTAAATAAGATTCTGTGGCAATTAGGCTTGCAGTCTGCAAGTTGTTCAGATTCCTGGATCGCTTTAAGACAGTTCCTGCAGAGAAAGTGCATTAATCTTATGGGAAGACCAAGAGGTAAAACCTCCCATTTGTTTAATGGAAAAAAGACAGTTGGAGACAGTTATTTTGCTATAGGGTAATTGCACTCCTTGTTTAGAGAAAAGAATACTAAACCAGCATTAAGAACCAAAAGCTGTTCACGCTAAAGCAAGACAGTATTTTTTGCTAGAATAAAAGCATAAGGCTGAAGGAGAAACTCATATGACTAAAACTAAGTGCGATTTGGTCCATTTTGAGGAGAGTTATTTCTGTGATTCAAGGGAGGCATTTATCTGTAGTCAGGCAAAGAGCAGTCAGGGGTACATGAGCATGGGTCAGGCAGCTAGTGATGATTCAAACTGTGGCCCTGGGAGCTAGTCTCCAAGGCCTGGGGTTTTAAAGATCTCTGAGTGCCTGAAGATGCAGACGTGAAGTTCAAAAACAGATTATAATCATCTAGCTGTATCTTTAGGCACCTAATCACCTTTAAGAATTTGAGATATTACTAGAAGGAGGGGAGGGGAAAAGTGATATATCCACGCATATCCGTTCTGAATCTCAAACTGGTGTTTAGCTCCCAAATGACACGGCCTGGCCGGGGGCTGGGCCACCATCAGAGGACAGTGACACAATCCTTCCCACCTCTCCCCAGGCTGGCACTACACATGGCATCACACCCGGAGGCATCTTATGCACCAGTAATGGATTTGGGTTTGATTGCAAGGCTGTACACAACCGGCCCCCCAGCACACTCCCCAAGGCCAGTTTGGGTTATTTCAGTGCTGCCGCAGCAGGTCAGAGCCGGCTCTGCTCAAGAGTGGCACAGCAGTGGCCTCCCATCTTCAAAGCACTTACCCTTTAACACGAGAAAAGTAGATCCAGAGAGGCCAGGACAGCAAAACAAAAAGCCCATTGAATACTGTTACAAACAGACTGCATGATTTCCTGAAGCTACTTAATTACAAAGTCCACTGTGCATCAAGAGCTCCTCCCATGTCTCTGCTTCAGGCAAGAGACTGTTTGCATGAAGGATGCCACCTTCCCCAAGCCTTCCTCAGCAGGTGGCTTGAATTTTCTTCTGCTCAACTAAATCCACAGCTCCTTAGGCCCTCGGGAATTTGTACATGAGTTCACTAAGGCCAGTACAGATGCTCAGTCCTTTTCACATCTCTAGAAATGCACAGCTTTGGCCCTGTATTATTAAGGAGAATAAATAAATAGAACCCAAACAAATGGATGAAGCACACCTGTCAGTGATTTCCAGACTGCTTTTCCTGGAATACTACAAAAGTTGAGCTAAAGCATGATCCTGCCCTACATAAAACTAGACCAAGCATAGAGCAACAACTACACTAAATACTTAGGCAAGACAGCCCATGCTCCTGTGAAGTCCTTAGAACAAGGAAAAAAAAAAGTCCCTTTTGCTTTAGGATTCTGCAGCACAATTTCATTGTCATCACACTGATTTTCGCTGGTTTCATCCAAAATAAAAAAAAAAACTACCCAACCTTCAAAGAACTCAGTGTTTCCTGGGGTTTTATTCTCCAGGAGTTGGGGTGGGGCTTTTGGAAGTATGACAATGAAAAACCCAGTACCCATCACAGATCTCCCTCCATCAGCACAGGAAACCCCCCATGTGATCCTGTCACAGCACTAACTCGGACTTAAACAGGGCTTTGAAATGTTCTTCCCTTCCTTTGCACCACAAAGGTTAAAAAATTTCCCTTTTACCAGCAAGTTCAGACTGGAACAAACCAAGTTATTTTAGGAGCAGCTCCTCCCTAATTTCATAAATACATGTATCAACAAATCTGGTACAAATGGCAGAGGCTGCCTGTTGTGAAGAAGAGCCTCATATTTGTCCCTTTACTGGCAACAAATCCCCTCCCAGCACACACACACGAGGTATTCAGAGACAAATAAGAACTTGGGGAAATGTTTCCTCTTAATTTTCTTATCACAAATTTTTGAGTGAATAGCCAGAGAAAACACATTAAAAAAAAAGAAAACAGGCACAACATACAACAACCACACTTGCTGGAAATAAAGTCCTTTACCTAAAGACAGTGACTGAGCTTTCTCCCATTCTCCCAGATAATTCTAGTGGAAAAAGCATTATCAACCTGCTGCCAGTCCCTGTACCAGCCCTACTGCAGTGATGCTGCACTCCCAACCCTAGGCCAGGAACGTGCTCCACTGACTGCAGCTTCTTGTGGTATCAGAGGTTGTTGTGGCAGCTCCTCCATCCATCTGCACAGTTGTTGCTCCTGGCATCCGAACCAGGAAGAACTAGTCCAAACTTTGAGGTCTTTCCAAGAGGAAGTTGCGCTTCTTAATTTCTTTGCCTTGATAGACACAGCATTAAATTCATCCCCCCACACCCGCCACGTCTCTCCTTCTTTTCTTCTAAAGACTATATTCATTCACCTACCAACTCTTCTCAGGCATGTATAATTTCATAACCACCTGCTGCTTTATTCACAGGAATCAGATCTACAAAAGATATAATAGTCTATTGTTCAACAGAAACTCCGTGCTTTGTTCTTCTGTTTTTTTTCTTTTTAATAAGAAACAAAAATTACTTTTAGAGGAATAATTTGTTTCAAGCAATCATTTTCAACTGAGATGCTGTAGATGGTTATTTGCATAGCAGTAGCCTTTATGGAAGCAAGATATGAGCCAGAACATGTACCTGTTGCCAAGCAGGTTGGCTTCCAAGGGATATCAAAACGTATTCCTTACCCCCTGCAAGCTCTAAGCAGGTACATAACACTTATGGAAGAGGATTCCTGCTTCTCATGAAGACGTGAGAAGAGTTCCTGTATTTAGTAAACAAGTAGATGATCAACTCAGTGTGTATGTGCACAAAGCCCATTTAAGTTGGCTCTGCAGAGAAGCAAGGCTTTGGAGAGATTTAACCCACATCAACTTTCACAGGATATTAAACACCTCCTAAGGACTGATCCAAGTCCCATCTGATAAGAATAAATGCTGGACCGAGCTTGCAGTGCCAACATCTGGCACTCCTCACACTTCCACTGAACACACAGCATTCCATAAAAAAGCATAAAAGGGAATAAATGAAAAAGACACAATATAAGAATCTGCAGTCAACCTGCCATTAGAGTATTGTCTTTTATACACCAGAGCAATCACTACAATGTATTTTTTTGTCCCCATTATTGCTTTGGAAGCCAGTACAGGGTAACTTTATTTATCTAAGCACATCTGAGGGAGTGTGTGATAGAGGACCTGGAAGCAGTTCAAAATTTCCACTCAAGCTGTACTGAGAGATGGAAGAAAAAATACTTGAAAAAGTAAGTAGAATTTTTTATTAAACCTAGTTCCTCTTTTTTTCCCCCTGATTTCCTGCAAAAATTCACCCGCTGTGTGTATAACCATCCACCTACTGTCCTGTTGCACCTCTGGAACCCAGCAGCCAATACCCATCAACCTAGGGGGGGAGAGAGCGCAGCTTAAAAGAAGATTATAGTCTTATAACTTTGAGTAAAAATATGTTTTGAGTAGAAAAGACTCAAATTATTGCTCTCAGCAAAGCAAAGAGCTGTTGTGTAAACCAGCTCCAGACCAGCTTCACCACTCGTTTTCCTCTGCATGGCAGGGAGGAGATCAAGGGATATTGGATGCAAAACTGTTGAAAATAAGTGCTCTTTTGGTCTTCTGCTCACAGAGGAGCTTATGTTGTTTTTTTCTGAAGTAGCCTGTGATTTCATTTCTTTCATTTAGAAGTATCAGGGATGACTCTTTCCCCATTCTGGTGAGGACATGCTTTTGTGCATGAAGTTAGGCTTATTAAGAGTTTCTTGAAGCATTGCATAGACTGTATCTTCAGCACAAACAGCTTTTCCCAAAGAAAACCCAAGCATCTTCATTTTTATCCACCTCTTCCAAAGAACCCTCTAAAACCATCCACACCAAGAAGATCCCTTTTCACTCAGTGAGCTCTCTCCAGCTCACTTTTCTTAAGTGCTCCCCAGCAATTTCAATGTCTAATGTTAAAGGATAAAAAGAAAGAGAGAAAGGGATAGAGACTTCCTGCAATCCCTCTCACCCTCCCAGGCATTTTCAGGCAGCTTCATCAGTTTATATTTATGAATGACCTGGTGGCAGGGGAATCCACACAGTGTCTCATCCCCTTGCAGGTCATTTGCAGGCACGGACACACACAGAGCACTCATAGCAATTTTGTGCATGAGAGACAAGAACAGTGCAGAAACCAACTCAATGAAATTATTATTTCTCAATGGTTCTAGTGCCTGAAATGATGTTATTAAAGTTACGTTTTCCAGTCAGTCTGGCAATTTCTCTTATTAAGCAGAGTAGACTGTACTGGGGAGAGTCCAACACTAAGCTGGAAAGAGGAAATATTGCTGATATACTGATGATTGTGTTATCTGAAGAAACTACCTTTCCAGAGTAAAAATTAAAGAGGAATAAGATACATTTGCAGACTGATCTTTCATTAAAGTTATCCAAGTTAGCAATTGTAATATGGTGAGAAATAACTGATAAAGTCTAACATCACTCCCAGGGAAGAACGCCTTGCTAGATACAACTGGGTTTATTAATCTATGCAGCAGGCAGCAGTAAATCCTGGCTGGCAAGGGAATACAATTCTCCCTATTAACTCCACGTAAGCTCCTAAACTTTTCCTTGAATATGAAGGTGCATAAGAAATTCAGCCTGCTGAATCCAAACCCTGAAGACTTCCCTTCTTTCAAGCGCCAAATGCCATGCTAAGTGACTGTGGAGTGAAATAAAATAAAAAAGACTGCTCTATTGTGGGTTTTCAATCAAATGAAATTAAATACTGTCAGTTTATTAGACTTTAGCACTCAAATCACTGGTGCCACTTAAGCCTAGCAGCCAGTATTACTTATATGTTTAAAAACCCTGGAGTTAGTCAAAAAGGGAAAACAAGCTTTGTTTTAATGAAAACCATCATAATTGCTTTCATTGCAAAGGGTTTGTCTCTAAGCTGCCTCCCAACCAGGAAGACTTGTCAGAAGTCTATGCCCAAGCAGGCAAAAGCTTTTGTTTTTGACATATCAATAGCCTAAAAAAATTATCAATGTCCACACTACAAAATACTTTGTCTTGGTGTTTGGGGTTTTTTATCTACCTTGTCTTACCTAATTCTGGGCTTGGACTCAAAGAGATCAAGGGAGGTGATGGGAAGACAGGACTCAGGAGCCACAGAGAGTGCCAAAAACTGAGCACCCTCATACACAGCCTGGGTGGGAATACGCAGCACAAATCAACAGCTTGGGGACAACAGAATAGGGAGAAGTCAGGACTTCCATCTTTTGAAATGGAAATCAATTTGCTGCAGTGATAGTTTTAGTAAATTCTTTGACCTATTTTGCCTTTAACAAACTCCCTTTTGGTACCTACAATGATTGCTTTAAAAATGGTACCCGCTGTCTTTCATCCTCCAAGATCTTACAAAAGATTGTTAAATCAAGAGGTTGTTAACTTCCCAGGGAGGGGAGAAGTTTAAGAAGTACAAGGTAGTGCTGTACTAAAGAGAAGGGGAAAAGGCAATCTGGTCTGGTGCATGAGCATGGCAGGGGAGCACATAACTCTTCAGCAGAAATGTAGAGAGCCAGAATTTGCGAGTGAAAGCTATAGAGATGCATCCCAGATACTGGAATATGTGCATGTCCTCTATTTCCACTGAATGTGAAGAACTAACCATCTGGACATTGCGTTACAGAGTGTCTTGTCATGATGGATGGTCATCTTTCTAAAAATTATTTGTCACTCCTTAGGCAATTCAGAGGATGGTTCACAGGCACTAAACTGTGACCTGTATTATGTAGGGGATGAGGCTCGATTTTGAATGCCTCATTCACAACCCAGTCTTAAAAAATAGCCCAAAAAGCAAAACAGGTGAAGGTGCCATTTGGGATGAAATTGGCTGAAAAGAAAAATCCCAGTTCAGTGAACAGGTAATTTTTGCCCATAATAAGTCTTTTCTGCGTTTCTGACTAGCTCAAAGCTTGAGATTCTACCTCAAATGAAGCAGAAGGATACATCAATATTTCTGCAGCAGAGACCAAAAGCAATGACTGACAAGGTTCCCTGAACTACCTTTTTCTGGTGAAAACGTGCTTAATGTCAAACAGAGGAAAACTGGAATACCCACTCCCCAATACATACATGGATGTGAAGTAGAAAGATAGAGCGTGAGTTCTGAAATAAAAGTGGGAGTAATAAAAACTATCATTGGACATCCCTGAGTTTGTAAATCAGGGCACTGAAACAACAGTTTTTAATTCTGGGCCTTGCTACAGCCAGATAACTTCTCCCAGTTCAACAGGTAAATAGTCAAGAGCAAATTTCTTGCGTCAGTCAATAGACAGAACAACAGAAAACCTATTGGATTCACCACAGAGGGAAGACAAGGTGGCAAAAAGACATTGTGCCAACATTCAGCCTGGCAATCCTTTATGAAGAGGGACTTGCTACAGATGTAATACATTCCTTTGTTTTACTCCTATAGTACTTCTAAGAGAGTCCTTGTTACACAAGTAAATTACAGGCTCCCAAGAGCACATGCAAAGTTTCAGCATCTGTGCTAAACTTACAGCATACAATGTGGAGAGCAACTGAAGAATGGTAAACTAATCTTAAGGAAACCTGCTAAAAATATAACTCCTTAGATCAGGAGTAGGGAAAAAACCCTTCTTACAGTGAATCACATCCTGCTTCCCTGCAGCATCATCAGTTTGACATGGGCAACCCCTGCACCACCAGGATTTAACAACAGATGGGCAAGGGCAGCTCAGGAGGGCTTGTGCAAGGAAGGTCACCCCTCCACGTGTCCAGGTTAGCACCCTCTCTCTGCTCCCAATTACAAGTCTGCTCTGATTCAGGGAAAAGGCCAAGAAAAAGAAATGAGGCATCAAATCTGGAAGATTTGCTGTGCCAGTTCAAGAGGTGGCTGAGATTGATGCAGGTCCATGCATGGTGTGAATCAACCTCAGTGCTGACGAAAATCCATGCAAAGCACAAGAAAATAAAAAACAACAAATAAAAATAAAAAAAAATAAAATAAAAAAAAAATAAAAAAAACCAGGCAAATCATGCAACAGGAGAGATGCATTTCACTGCAGTAAAATTTAATAGAAGCATGAGCCAGGGATCAAGGAGTGAAGCAAGAAAACAGATTTAGATAAAACCTAAAGGACGCCACCGGCACTAGTGTAAAAATGTAACATAAACTATGAGGAGCAGATATCAAAAATGTCCACGACCCTGTTTGCTACTGCACTGATCTTATCATCCCAACTAGGCTATGGCTTCAGAAGGAGCTATGAAAAATCAGAGCAGTTTGGTGAACCAGGACACCCCCGGCCAACTGTAGCCCTCAGCCAGGCAGGTGCTCAGCCCCAGGGGCAGCGAGGGCAGGGCCAGCACTGCACACAAACTGACCTGGGAGAACAAACCAGCCTGACCCAGCAGAGAGCAAGGGTAGCATGTCCCCAGCTTTCTCTGAAGCAAGTGGGCCCATATCTCCAACAGCTTTTTCCATCATCCCGTGAGCCAGTGCACCAAGTTATCCCACAGCCAGGTTTGCCAGCAAATGAGCAATCCCCCAGCTGGAGCCCCCAACTCACAATGCAGCCCACACAGTTTGGGAACCCCTTTTAGGAGCACTGCAAAGACAGCTGGTACTGCTGGAAGATGACATCATGTGAGAAGACATTCAATGCAGTAGGTTGCAAATCAGGTGCTTTATCCCAGATTTGCACTGCATTCTGATGCAAAGTGCTTAAAAGCCAGTGGGAGTCAAGAAATAAGGAAGAAGTTTCAGACAGCATTAACTATTTTAAAAGAAAGATTTCCGGCACCCCATTTAGATTTGTTTTCAGCTTATCCACGAAGCTCTGCTAAACCTTACTAAGACTTAATTCCCATAAATGTGATTCTCCCTCAATGTTCAGCTAAGTAGCAATGTTTCAAAAAAGTATGTACCAAATCGTGGGAGTTGGATTATTCATTCATGTGGTTAAAGCCATTATATATGAATATATACAGATGTTCCCACTTCATGACTGATCTAAACATATGTAGATTTTAGACTCTGACACACAAGCCATCTATTATGCAATGTCCCATGTATGCACCAGGGCTGCTTTTATCCTCAGCTGTGTTAGGAGGATTCATGGGAGCTGTGTGAGAGATGGAATAAGCTTACAGTTAAAAGACTAAAGAAAGTTAAAGCAAGAGCCTCTCTTAAAATGAAAGGAGGGAGGGAGAAGGAGAGAAATCAAAGAGCCAGGGAATATCAGATTTAGCAGGACAACATGATGAAATATGAAAGTTTCAAGGATCAAAGTTATTTGATGTTGGAACTGGTGCAGCCTGACCTCATCAAGCCAGCTGTTAAAAATTTGCCTGAATTGCCCATTAAATCTTACTTCCAGTGAGTTCTGCTCCTGTTTTTGCCCCACTTCTTGCTTCCCATCAAGCCTTGACTTGGCTTCAGGCTCTGCTGACATCCCATCCTCCAAACAGGCTGATGTCCAAAGATCAGCAGAGCACCACTCTGATGAAAGCAAACGTCTGTTTAGTATGAAAGATGGATGAGACCCTGCTCCAGCAGAGTTATTGATGCACTCCAGCTGTTTTACACAGCTGCCTTCATGCAAACCGTTGTGCTGGTTTCCAGTTGCTTTACATTGCACAGGTGACACAAAGAGGGCGGAGAACCCAGTCTCAACTACAGTCAGCACAAAAATTCCCAAAAGGTATGGAAACTCCTGGTGAAATTCAGAACAAATTGCTGTAAGCTGTGTTCTGTGACCCTCTGAAAGTCTCACAGGAGATGCTCATTCTGGTGAGCAAACAGGGGCAGCTTGGGATTAGCCAGGAGCAGGGTGCCAGCCACAAGGAGCCATAGGTTGGGGGATGGAGACACTGGTCAAAACAGCACTCATGGTGTGGTGAGAGTCCAAGCTTTCCCAACCATCACAAAATCCAGAGGGACTGGCTCACGGCAGACTCATGCCAAGGACTGATAAAAAACCATTTTTGCATTAACCTAGGCAGATACTTACTCCCCTCTGAACAAGGGAGGGGGTTAAGTTTAAGCCGGGTGAGACAGAGTGATGAGAAGCTCTCCCAGGGCTGGGTTGAGCAGCCCCAGCAGCACAGCTCCACCTGCACCCCAAACCTGCCTTCTCCCCACACAGCGCAACCCAAGGCCAGGCACGTTTACACCACAACATGGGCACGTCTGAAAAGACGCAGCACACACCTGAAAGGTCGCAGCTGGGAGTTTTACAGCTTACAGAGGATGTAAAGTAGTGATAAATTCAGGGCAAATTCAGGTGTAGCTAAAGACCGCAGAGTCTTGGGAAGAGAGGAGATGTATGTGACAGCCCTTCTCCACACAGGAACACAGACCATTAAATGTAATGCTTCACATTATGCTTCCCAAATACCCACTTAATTTTGATTCAACAAGGCTTGTGCTAATAAAAATTAAAGCCAGCAGGTTCTGTCGAGTGTGTAATGGATGTGTGGAAGAGCAGCATGCGCAGGTATATCTAAAATTAATTACGAATACTAAAATTGACTACTTTTCAAACCTCTAGAAGACTGGGGAGCACTGCAACCATTTGGATACAAGCACTTGGCAGGGTGCTGTGCAAGTGCCTGCCCAGCCCCCCACCTCAGCAGTGATCCTCAGGATTGCAGAGAGACATCCTCGCACCAGGTATCTCCTGTTCCCATCGTGCTAACCTCCAGAGGGAGTCTGGATGTCTCTGAGAGCAGACACTGCCAAGTGCTTACCTCTTGCCACTGCATGCCAGAACCAAAGGCAGCTGCCAGTGATACATTTCCACCCCTTTTGCAAAAGTATGGATGTCTACGGGGCCATACTGGTGCAAGAGAGCCGAGTGTGCGCTCAGGGAGACCAGAAGGAAGAGATTGTCTCCATGAACATTAGATACAGCAGATCCATTTAATGACTAAACACACATGATTGTTTGCTTATAAAACGTGGTGTCACATAAATCTGCCAGGAGCTAATTGCCTATTATAGCTCATGGTGCTGCTCGAGTTGGCTGCTGAATGATAAAGGGACCTTTGGAAAGCAGGGAAAGCCAGTGGAGCTCCACTCTCCCACCTCCACCACAGCTTTCAAATGTTTTGCTCTCCAGTTCCTGCAAGGTGAATGCTTATTCCTCCTCTAAGTGATGGTGTGCCTCTGCCAAGCTCGCTTGAGTGGGAAGGCTGGGGGTAAATTGAAACACAAGGGGGAAGAGGAGTTGCTTTGATTCCTTTTTTAAGTTATTATTACTAAGAATAACAAAATTTTCTTTGTTGCCTCATGCCTCTTGCCCAGCCTCACAAATCACAGCAGGTATCCCGACTGCCTCTGCAGCCAGCTGGGAGCTGGGTGATATCTGCCACCACCCTGATGGCAGCAGTCACCTCGCATGGCCCCGCTACGGCAGCAAGGAGCAGGGAATAGCAGGGACAGGCAAGGGAGCCATGCACCACAGGGTGACACCTGATTTCGGTGCAAAACAGGAAGAAAAAAGTGATGTACCCTCTGTTTCAGAGCTCTTCTAACTTAACCCTGATTTTAACTCCACAGGTACAAGGTTTACAAGTCACCTGGGCTGTCTGATCCAGATCTTATACATACCTGAGCATCTTCGCACTGATTTCCTCAGATTTCAGGTATCTCTGTGGTTCTATCCCAGGACCCCATCTAGTCCCTTCCTACCTCACACTCACACGTGGCTTCATTATGTGCTGCAGAGGGGTCAGCTGAGGGTGAACCTGCAGAGAATGTGCCCCGAGATGCCCCCTTGCTCCCAGGGCTGGAGGTTCAAGGCACTCAGGCAGCACGAGCAACAGAGCACAGCAGCTCATGGCAGGAAGGAACACGATCTGTTTACACAGTAGGTTATATGGGAAATGCATCACATTACTGAAAAAAAGACCTTTAGCAAAACACATACCTTCATCTTATGCCAAGAGTTTAATCCTACCCAAACGGCACCACATTCCACAACGAAATTATCCTCTATAAATCACTGGGGCAGGAGCAGGACACGTCTCTCACACTTCAGGCTGAACTGTTCACTGCAGTAAGGACCCCGTACGGATCAGCCATCATGCCCAGAGTGGGCAAGGAGGGTATCTCCACTGAGATCTCATGGAAAAGCAGATTCACTGCTGGGACAACTCCACCAAGGCTGGTGGCACAACAATGGGGACTGTCAGAGGTTTGGCACAGACCTTCATCATTTGTACATGCACATGTTTTCTCAAAGACACAGGAGCAGATCCATGACTTCGCTCAGCTATTTGGCTGGGAAAAGCTGCTGACTGGAGCAGTGCCATCCCACCCTCTCGGCTCCTGCAGGGCAGAGGATGGGTGTGCTGGACCTCTGGGCTCCCCAGGCACAGAGAAAACTCTGAGGAGACACAGAAGCTGGGAGGGAAGAATTATTTGGGATATCAAGCAAGTCAATTTTCTCAGTATCTGCAAACAACTTGGCATATAACCTCCAAAATAGAAGCACACACCAGTTCAGAGACGTACATCACTCCTTTGGGGAAGATGAGGATGCAACAAAGCAGAAGAATGCAGGAAATCCTGTTTTTATCCACACACCTGGGCAACAGGGAGCCAGATCTTACTCTTACCAGAAGAAGTTCTTGCCTCCCAGGACAAAAGCACATTGATGCTCTTTGTAACTGCTCCACAGCCCTTCTCACCAACACTGTTCTCCCCAAACCTGAGCCAGTTCCTAACTTCCAGCTTCACTACAATAAACCACATGAGTGTTAGTTACATACTGAGGTTGGAAGTCAGAGTACTGCTTGGAAGAAAACCACAACTCTTTCCACCTTGCTAACATGATTTCATGAACCTGCACAATAAGAAACCGATCAGTTATGAGGTGTGATTAAGTGGATCATCTCTTCATCTCCCAGCTACACTAAATAATTTACAGGGCCATTTTGGGACTGACACGCAAAGCAGTTTAACAATGATTAAACAAAAAAGTATGAGATTCCATCTTTTCATGGTTTCCAGGTGTTGAGATCAATTTGCTTCACAGTAATTTTAATTTCTGGGCCTTTTTTTTCCCTCCTCCCCACAATACCTGCAGCTGCCAACTATGCTGGCATCTACAGCAGCTAGGAAACAAATTTTCCTGTGAAGCAAATCCTTCCAGGATGAATTGAATGAAGGCAGAGCTCATAATTACACATTACAGAAAACATTTCTGTTAAAAAATTGGGGAGATATTTTTATCCACATCTCCAGTTGAAAATCGCTGGGAAAGATGCTTTTGAAAAGCCGTCATCCCCAAGCATGTAATTATCAGATCCTTGAACAAAAACACATGGGCAAAGGGAAAAAAAAATGCTATCATTGAAATAAAAAAATTGGGGGTGGCAATTGTTAGGAATGGAGGGAGAGAAATTCTTCATCCTGTGTGATTTTGCACATTTCAAGTTACCAGACTGATTTGTAAATCCGCAGATTAACAAACATGGCAGCTAAGAACATCAAGCTCAGTTAGTAATTTTTTTTTTATTATGAACAGAATAATAATAATAATATTATAAGAAAAAAAAAATCAGAGGCAGACTGGCAGTCAGACTGTCACAGAAGCAGAATTTCCTAACGCCCACACAGGCACGCTTGTCTTGAAACTGTATTCTGCCACCTTGAATAGACAGCCGTACAATGACCTGGGGGCCCTATCCTATCAAGGCTTAAGACCATGCCTACCCTGATGGGATTACTCACATGCTAAAAATTATGCAGTAGCTGAACCGACAGCTGAAAAGAGCCTTAAATGTTCTTATGCCTGGTAGCATTCAATTGTCAATTGATGAATGTTGCTAAATATTTATTTTTGCTCTACTTTCTCTCCTCCAGCTCTGCATCAACACTTCTTTCTGATTATTATTACTTGTTAGCTTTAATTGTTTCTTTTATTTGCAACACCTACACATGCCTACACAGAAAAGCAGAGGCACCCTTCCCTCCAAGTTGACCAATAACTTTTTCTGACCTTGTGAGTAAAATTGCTTAAGGATTTCCATCCTTGAGTTATCACAAGCAATAAACATTGGCATCCACAAACAATCCATTTTAACAGTCCATTTTCAAAATAAATGAAATCCTACATGCCCTAACGTATGCAAACACTTTGGCAGTGCAGTTACTCTTGGCTTCTATGGACTAACAAAACAGAATAAACATTATAAAGAATAATGAACTTGGACATAAAGCCAAGAGCAAGGCTTAAAACACCCCATGAAATTTAGTCCCCTCCTATGGGTTTCTCAAAGCCAGAGTGCAACTCTTCCAGCAGTAATGAGATTTTCTTAAGCAGGTTGGGAAGCAATGTCTGTGCTGGACACTAGACTCCAACAGTTAGTGCTGGAGAGAAAACCTCAATAGCAGTTGTTCAACTGACTCTATGAACCGACATTTGTATGAAACCTCTCTGGTCTTTGCACTGAAAAACACCCTTCTCCTAACAAATCTGTACTAATATGATGTCATGAGCACAACCTTTTAAAATGAAAACCTCTGTAACCTCCACACAGGAGGAATAAAAGAATAAGTCATTTCTATAGTCTGAAAAGTTGCAGGGTATTACTGTAGTCTTTTTTCTTCTATGAAAAGCACTTTTGGTGGAATGAGTGGTCTCTAGAAAAGAGAAATAATTCATTTTGACTGCATAGATCAGCTCATTTACACTTAAGAGTTTAGTCAACAAAACTTGAAAGACATGGTCATCAAAGTCCTAAAGCCATCAGCAGGTAATCTTAAGACCTTATGGAGGATGGGTAAGACATCACGAGGCTGAAGAACAAAATGAAATGTTGAATTTGAAAAACAGAAAAAAACCCATATGCTATCAGGGTAGGGGCAAGACAATGACAAATTCATCGCCTTCCCTTTCAGATCCTGGAATTGACCACCTGTATGTGAGCTGCTGACACCAGATGAGAAGGACTAACTGGAAACTTGGATCTACCATGAGTAAGTCATGCCCACTCAATTTCTTTCAATGAGAGAGCAACATTTCTGGATAGACAGAAAATGCAAGTTTTTATAACTCAATTTTAGAAATGCTTCTGACACTGTTTCATGTGCTATTTTTATAAGTATGTTTGGGAAGCAGGATACAGATGATTATGAAGTGTATGAAAAACTGATTGGAAAACCACACACTGAGAAAATTCATCGGTTGTTCACAATCAGAAGAGACAGATGTATTAAAAAAAGTTCTGTGTGGGCCCTTCCCCAGTCTGGTACAGCTCCAGGTTTTCACTAAATGACCTGGATGGTTGCAGAGAGATTGATCTTATTAAGTTTACTGGCAGCCAACAGGTATGAGGGACTGGAAGAGGCTGGGAAGTAAATTATGAATACAGAATGATTCATACATGTTTGAAAAAAATCAGTAGAGGTGCACACAAGCCACCAGACCTGGGCAGAAACAATCTCATGAATGAAGAATGGGGGAAAATTATCACAGTGACAGTTAGGAAGGACTCTTCAGATACTGTGGACTGCAAACCAAATGTAATTTCACAGTGCCATGTCATATGCAAGAAAAGTAAGGTGGGTATAGTCTGTAAGATCTGTGAAACCATCATTTCATTTTACTCAGCTCTGACAGAAGCCTAGTCTTGAATGTCATGCACAGATTTTGGTACTACAGCTCAGTAAAGATGTGGTCCAGCTGGACTTCATTCAGATTGAATCAGTGCAGGCTGGTCAGACATCTAGAAGACCACAGCTTCTGAAACTGGGGTGAGGGATGAGTTTTCTATGCTAAAGAGAAGAGAGGGAGGAGAGAGAAAGTGTTATTACTGAGACATCCGGAATTGCGATGCACAGAGGGAAGGAGTAATCTGTCATCTGCGTTAGGAGAGGAATCAACAGCACCAAAATTGCAGATGCACAAAGCTTTTCCTTAATATTTCAGTCGATTGAATTAATTTGAGCTGATATGGTGTTCCCAGATTGGATATATTCAAATGCAAGGGGGATGGATGGTAACTGGCTCAGGTGAGAGGAATAGCCCAGACAAACTCTCTCTGCCCAGTTTTGGCTCAAGGAAATTAAGATCATTGATTCAGACCTAGAGATGCTTGTCTTGGTACACACACCCCAGATAGTTTTTCTCTTAATCTTTCATTTTGCTGCAACTGAGGCAAAGCTGACAAATGACGTAAGCAGCTTGATGAGCAGGAGTTATATTAAATAGCACTATTGTGATAAATTCTTCAATAAGAAAGATAACATCTTTCTCCCTAGGAGATTTATCTATGAAGATTTCCTCCTGTCTTATTCTAGCTCCTCACATTAGTTCTCTATCCCTTTCAGGCATGTTTTTCTCTATTTCTCCCCCTGCCTATTTGGCAAGCAGGGACAGAACAGGGGAGCTGATCCCCTGAAAAGCAACAAGCAGGAAGGGACAGAGATCTATTAACAAATCTTCCTGGACATTTCCACCCTGCAAATAAAGGGTGCAGTTTGCTGGTCTGGAAGTAGGGACAGGAAATTCTCACTGTTTTCCTTGGTCTGCAGAGTCCATCTCACCCTAAAAGCATGGCTTCTAATGGCAACAAAAAACCCCACAACTAAAACCAAACAAAAAACCCAAACAGAAAAGCACTGAACATCCTCAGCTGCTACCTTTATTTTTCCTTTGCCTTCCATACAAAACACACTTCAAAAAATAAAAAACAATTGAGTCACCCAAATGCACACATCTGAAAGACAAAGGGTCTTCTGAAGTTGCCTGTGCTGTCCTCAATTAACAACTTAACTTGGGCAGATTTGCAGCGGGATCCTCAGCTGGTCACTCGGAGCAGCACAAAGGAGGTTCAACGAGGTCTGTCATTCTGCCCACTCCTGCAGTGATCCTACAGTAAGGACTAACTGAACGGGAAGTTTGCTAGAGCAAAACACAGATGGTGTTCCTGGACTTCAGAAAGGCCATAAAGCATTTCAGGGAAGTCCTCCAGTGGCAAAATTAGAAGGGTTCTTATGGAAACACCCTATCACCTCCATCAGCAGAGCCACACACAAGCTTGGTCTAACCAGATGAGAAACACTTCCCCCACCTTTCATAAAACATCACCACCAGTTTGCATTTTCTGACCCTTCCATTCTGAAGGACAGACAAAAGCTCTGTATTATTAAATTGTCCCATCAAAAAACTTTTGGGAGTAGCTGAAGGAGAGAAATCACCAAGGCCCTAATGATGGTAGGCCCAGAAAGAACTTTTGAAATGTCTGGATGCTTCTTTAAACAATCCATCTGATTTTGCCTATCATACTTAAAACGCTAAAATGAGTGACAAGATAGCAATTCGCTTCATTGCTTCCGTTCCAGATGATTTCCAGAGGAAGAGATGAGTCTCATGAACAAGCCAGGTATCAGGAGAAAAAACACATTACCAAATCAGTTGAGTGGCCAAAAGAGAGCTCCCTTAACGTGTCAGCAAAGCCAAACCCAATGTGTTGTAATCAATCCCCCTCAAAGCTCTTTTCTGTGCACTAAAATAACAAAGAACAACAGGGATGACAGACATGGAACCAGATGGTTGCCCACCCCTCTCTCTTTGCTCTGTTGCTGGTGCAATGGATGGCCTCACCTGTGGGGTGCTGAGGAAGACAGTACCTCCTGGGCGATGAAAACATGGGCTTGGTCCTCAGGAGCACCACCAGCACAAGTCGTGAGGGTCTGACACGAGCGTGAAGAAGGGTTCCTTACCCGCTCAGTGACTGCACCATTCTCTCGTATGTGACACAGTACTGACCCAAGGTACTCAAGAAAGGTTTGGGGCTGACATCAGGAATATTTCTCATTTGATCACCCAACACCCAGACAACATCGCTGTTTGCAGCAGCACCATGATCTGGAAGCACCAGGTGTCTCTGGTGACATGCTGGAAGAACTGCATGAAGGACCCTGTCTGTGGCTGGTGGCATCCAGGAGACCCCTCCAGCACAGTCATTGTCAGCCACCTCTGAGCCAGGGGCCCAGCTTATGGCTCAGCCCCAAGAGCAATGGGAGCTTCTGCCAAGTTGTCTTTTGATCTTTTCATGGAACGGCTGCATTCCTGCCCAGTTAAATCACGCGCCCAGGCTCCCTCTGCCTACCAGGACCCATCACCGTGTCTCAGGCAGCTTCAAAATAAGCCCCAGCCTCCAAAATACTCCTTTCTGGGGTGGTACAGTAGGTGGACATTGCATCTAGTCACCATCCATGGGATTAGGTAAAAAAGCCAGGCTAAGACGCTTTACACCTGGTTCATTTTACCCCTCAGATTTAGAGAGGGAAAACAATTTTCTAAACTCAGGTTCATGCTTTAGGGCATCTTGAGACCAAGAAGATGACAAAGTCAGTCTCACTACATCACTTCAGACAGTGTAAAATGACTCAGAAACCATGAGTTTCCTCTGCATTTCCAACTCCAGTGTCTTTGCTTTGAGAAAGGAAACACTTGCATCAGAGCAGAAGAGCAAGCTCCATGCAGTACATTGAGCTGCAACAAGCAGAGCTGTAGCGTGCAACATAGTACCTGAATATTGCACCCTGTCAGAAATATCAGAGCCTGTCCCTCCTGGAAAGACTAGGGCCAGGATTTGATATCTGTGCCCTTTGTAAAGGTGCCCTTCCACACTCATCTACTTGCTCTTTTCCAGAAATTAAATAGATTTTTTTATACTCCACGGTAATTGTGAACTGCTCACCCAAGGTATTTAAACAGGGGTTAGCAGCTCATTGAAATGGCAGATTTTTAGCAGGAGCTGAAATATTTATTAGACAAGGTAATAGTGGATTACACTGGAGGTGGGGTGATGGCAGTGATTCTACCACGTTCAGCAGAGTCCCTTCCCCCCCAGGCCCCTGTTGATCACTGCTGAATGCCCAGCCCCTTCACACACTGATCTTGGAAAATAGAGGAGCTACATTTAGATTTTGCTTTTTAAAAAGCCAAAGCAACCGTAAAGGTTCTGCAATATCTGAGGTGCCTTAAGAACAGCCCCTGTGTCTGCCAATCTTCCAGCTGGAGAACGGAAAGGCTGCCTGAAGGGTACTCTCCAGTGGTCACAGGGAGAAATTCTTTACAGAGAAGCAGAGATATATTTTGCAAATCAAAGCAATCAAGTTTCTATGCTACGGTTTGGATTCGCAAAACAGTTTCAAAGTAGCACACAAAACTGCTAATGACATTAAAGGCAGTAAAGGAAATCAGATTAAACAGAAGTAAACTACCAGAGAAGGGGGGGAGGAAAATACAGACAGGCTCACTCACCAAAGTCTGACTGCAAATCCTTTTTCAGTCCACAAAGCATGTCTGCTGTTATCTATCAAATCATTCAACTAATTGTAACAGCCGTTCTCTCTCCCTGCCTGCGCTGGAATCCTTTCCCAGCCAGCCCGGGCGCACTCTCGGGCTGCCTCCCGCCGCCGAGCGCGGCTGCAGCGCGCACGCTGCTCCCTCACTCCACGGCAGCAAGACCAGGCAGAAATCGTCCTGGGCACTCCAGTTTGCGAGGACTCAGAAATGTGGCAATCCTTTAGACAGAAACCTCTTTACACGGATGCTTAACGTGTGACTCGCCAGTCCTGTGCAGAAATAGGAAAATGAAGGGTATGGGGTTTGGGTTTTTGTATCGGGTCCTAAAAATGCCGTGCTAGTTCTCTCGACTCCGCTGGCCATCAGGCATTGTAAAGCAAAAGTTGGAAGCGCAGTGATTAACCGGAACAGCTGGCTGAAGGGGAGGCAGCCACCGAACCCTGACGCTCCGGCAGATGCAGCAAATGTCGAGCGCGCACTTCATTCCCGGCGGTATTCCACCGGTGGAGAGCGGGCATCATCCCATGGAGATGTGCTGGCCCCTTCCTGCCAGAACCCTTCCGTGGCTTTCACGGGGATTTCAGGCGAGGGGGGTTGGGGGAATAAAAAAAAGGCATAAATCGGAGGAAGGCGGTGCTGCGGCGGAGGCACCGCTGTCCCCGCGCTCCGCACCAGCGGCACAACTTGGGCGGCAGTGGAGCCGCGCTCCGGCCCCGACTTGCAGCAGCAGCAGCTGAAGCAGCAGCAACGGGGCTGAGCGCAAGAAGAGGCTGCGACTGCAGTATTGCCTGACACACTTTCCTCTCCCCCACCCCCTCTTGGCAAGTGCTTGCAGAGCCTCCAGCACCTTTCAAGGCAATGTCAAGCTGCTGTCAAAGCATTACCCTGCCTCCCAAACACACACACACACAGTGCTCGTAAGGGAGCATGAGGCTGCAGTCCTGTGTCCTGCCTACAGCATTTGCTGAAAACTCGGTTTAACCCTTTCTTAGAAAGGGTTTCTCAGCAGAGGAACCAGCACGGGCAAAACACATGCAAGTCCTGTGCTAGGATTTGGGTGGGGTGAGACTTTGGGGGCAATGCTGGGAACCAGCTGGTCACAGGGCGTCTGGCCCTCCAGGAGAGGATGCTGAATGGCTCCCTCCAAAACTGCTGGTCCCGCACTATGTGTGGGCATAGGGCATTAGCCTAGGAAGAAATGGTTGTAATGAACCAGTGTCTGCTTCTTTTTCTATTAAAATAGAAAACAAAACAGACTGATTCATGTTGAAGATACAGAGCATGCAAGGGGATGCCACTGCCCTGGCTGTGGGTCAGTAAGTCTGTGTGCAGGGCACACAGGGCTGGATCCTGCCTCCAGCACCACGCAGGTCCCCTCCTCAGGCAAGCTGTGGGATGCAAACTGACTGTACCAACCAGCCCATGGCAGTATTCTTCATAGCCACTCTATTCCCTTGGAAAGTGGTGTCATCTATAATAGCAAGATTATACTCACAAACAGTGAAGAGACAGCAAGACAATCATGGTCCAAAGTACAAAAGCCATCTACACTTTTGTATGAGGAGCCAGTCACGTCTGGGACTGCTACTAGATTTGTCTGAAAGTGGCCAAGAGGTTACAAATTTAGAAGGAAGCTCATAGAGAGACAGCAAGGTTAAGTCTGGCTTCCTTAGGAAACAAAACAGGATAAATCAAAAGGGCCTGAACAAATCTGAATGTGCCAGCAGGAAATTTTTACAAACCTGGGAACTCTAACTCTGTATGGAGGAGGACCAGCCTAATGCCAGAGTTCTTACTTGGATTGAAATGACGCAGCATCTCTATTGTGGTTCAAACTCAGCTGTTTCATGCACAGACAACTTATACAAAAGCAATAAAATTACTAACTAATAAAAAGCTACTTACAAAAGAGATATTTTGGTCCATAATTTGTTTTTAAGAAGCTGTTCAGTCTGACAATAGACTTAATTAGTAATTGAAGCAAAATTTATAATTAGAAATCTTTTCATACAGCTATTAATGCTTTTGCTGCAGAGAAATTCCATCTTAAAGAAAAAAAAAATAACCAGTTACACCACAATTAGAAGAAGATGCTAATTTGAGAATAGCCCGTTATTTCGGATGCCATGAAATGGATTTATCCAATATGATGTTTTAAAGAAAAGCTAAAAACAATTGTTTGTGTTTATACCACCATAAAATTCTTCCCAGAATATCTGATGCATTAAGAAAGTGCATGAGAGGACAGGTCTACTGTGTAGTTTGAAGCTGCTTGTTTTTGTGATGAGAACTGGATGGAGCTGCCCCATCCCTCTGATAGGGAAATGAAGAAGCATTTGGGCATTTCAAGCCCAGAACTGCTGGTGGCATTTGTTGAGCTGGCTGGCAAGACACCAGCACACCAGGAGCCTGGAGAGGATAAAGATGTTTACTCTATGGTTTCTGGCCAAAATCCACAAATGCAACACTTTCTTGTTTCAGGTGGTGCTGTATTAAAACCAGTTGAAGTGAACAGCTTGAGCTTCTAATGTGAAAGGGAAAGGACACACCACACACTCCCCAGCAAAATAAGGCAGCCCAAAAGTGTGTGTTTTGGTATCAAAAGATGTAGGTGTCATAAAAGAGCATGAGACATCAACCTAAACTATGGTGAAGAACTCAAGGAACACTATGTAGAGCTTTGATTTTCCAGGAACAGGCTGTGCATTGTCTGTACCTTCTCAACATAAACTTTAAGCTTGTGTTTTCAGAATTAGCAGCTATCCAAAAATTCTCTGGCAATATCAACTACCTACAAGTCTCACCTAAGAATGTCTGGGTTTTACTCGCAGACTGTGCCCATTGCAAGAAGAAGTTAATTTTGGGGAGGTGGGATGTTAAAAAGGTCTTTTCAAAGGAAAAAGAAAAAAAAAAGAAAAAGAAAACAAAAACATCTCAGTTCTGCTTTCTTGGCATATTCTGATCTCCTATTACCATCCCAGCAGGAAACAGAGTGTAGGGAATGCTTTCTTGGATCCCCCCTTCAGTTTAAAATGCTGAGTGGAAAGACAGCACCGGCTGAGGGCAGTCCATGGCTAAAGAGTTTCTGGGTGGTCCCTGCTGGAAACTTCCATCTGTGCAGGCTCTTGGTTCTTGTCCATACAACTGAAGTGGTGATACCAGTCAACAGGCCACCAGTCTAGAGAAATGTCCATTTACTTTTCTCAGGAACAGGCTGACCTTTGAGTAAAATTCATTTGTTGTAAGTAAGGAGTATCTACCCTTACATGCACTGGTAAGTACTAGCACTTAGTTTAGTATTTCTTGTACCCAACACACTGTCTTGCTCCTGAACCTATACAGCTTTCCCCAGAGCTAACTTACAAATCCTCCCAGAACCTCAGTGGGATTGATGCTGCAAACACTACATGGCCTAAATTGGTTGGAATTACATTTACAAAATACCCTTTTATGCAAACAGGACAAGGAGGACAGGAGAGGGAAGATCACAGGCTGTTCAGAATATCTATCATGTAGTCCAATGCTTGACAGGTATTTGTTTCTGCCATTTAAACCATTACTTATTTAACCACATCCAAAAGCTTCCTCATCAGAAGTCACAGTGCTGTGGAACACTCGAGCAAGATCCTGAAATGGACCATTTAGCACTGAACATGCTCTGAGTTCTGGAGAACATGGAGAGAATCTTACATCACTCCACATTGGGAGTCTCAGGAGACTCTCTGAAGACAGCTGAATGAATGTAATGAGCAGTCAGCCACAGGAAAACGATGAGGAAAAACACCCAACCCCGCGCTCTTACAGCACGCAGAGAAATGCCGAAGTTCTAACCGCATATCAAATGATATTAATAGCAACAGAAATTGCTTTGGGTTAGGGAAGGTTCAGAAGAGACTGACACAGATTCCTTCTACTTCTTTTAAAGTCAGATGTTAAGATTTTACATTGCCATCTCTTTCTTCCCATGCTGCTTCTCCCATTTAATAACACACGCCTGCACACCAGGGGTCTGCCTGGGGCTGGGGCTCTTCCTGCTCATACCCCCTGTCAAGGCTTGTTTCTGGCACAGCAGACCCAGTGTTTCCAGATGGCTTACTGGGAAAGACAGTTTTTACTGGGAACTCCAACCGTCTCTGCACAAAACCAAGAGGTTTGGAGAGCCTACACCCTTCTTTGATTAATTTTTGGTTGCAGCAGACAGGGAGAAGGAGGGACAAGAGGAAGACCCATCACTTTTTTGGTGGAAGACACTTCACAGCTGATTATCCAACTATCCACTGGCTGCACATTTGCTCCATTTCATCTGCTCCAATTTTACATAGTTGTGCTTATTTAGAAACCCCAGACAACTGCATGTCAGCCTCAGGCCTGCAGCAAAGCTCATCTCTAGTCTAAGCAGATGCCCTGTTTTTCACATACAAACCAAAAATGCAGTGCACTGTTTTATCAACATATTTTTATGGGAAATGGAAAATAAGTTTAAAAAAAAAAACTTTAAGGAAAAGGGTATTTAAACAGTTTAATAATGGAGCCAGAGGAAGAAGTCTTTGATTGTTCTTTCCTTTAAGTGGAAATTCCACCAGCCAGTCCCAAACATTAATTTATTATGGGTAATGAACACTGAAAGATAAATTGACCCATCCACCAGGCAATTAGAGCCCTTGCTGCACGCACACATGCAGAGCACCGAGACAGAGAGTGCTGCTAGAGGTATTTCCAAGACCCCCATCCATTCCCTCTACCACCAGAGCACAATAAAATGGTTCCTGCACATTTTTCTGGGTAATCAGAGTAGGACATTCCAGGGTTGGGGACTTCAGTGCTGATAAGAGAAACAGTGGAAGACAAATAGGCTGCAGTAAAGTACAAGATCCTTTATTCCCCAGCCAGCTCTAATGACACAAAAGAGCTCGTTCAGGGACCTTGTTAGCAGAGGTCATCCCAACAAAAGTGAATCTCAGCTTTCTGATGATTTTTTAAGCCAAATGGAGATGAGCTTGACAAGACACAGCAATAAGCAATGCAGCAGGAGGTTAATGATCACCAACAAACACCAGCCCTGCCAGGGCAAGGTGGGAGTTTATGACCTGGTCCAAAAGGAGCAGAGCTCTGGAAGTTGCCTGCACAGCATCTGAAAGCATGTTCAACACTTTCAGCTAGACCATATTTCTTCCATTCAACTCTACTTCTGTGGCTGTATTATACAGATTGTACACTTTTCCTAGGCAGAATACACATCCCCTTTTGGGGATGCTCCTAATTGGTTTTACTTTTTACCCCCCTCAAATCTCTAGCTGATATCACACAGCCTTGGGACACCAGTAAAATCCTCAAGCATGTGTGTGATTGGAGGAACCATGCAGAAACAGAAACCAAGAGCAATGCCATGACACTGGGGGAAGCAAAATGCCTAATAGCTCCCATCTTCCCAGCTTTTACTGATCAATGCACTGGAATGACAGAAAGTTGTTAACAGCTAAAAAAATGCAGGGAAAGTAAGTGTCCAAGTTCTTCAGTGATGGGACTGGTTTCCAATTTTAAGGTCATTAAAACACTCCAATTTACAGTGAGTCCATGGTGGCTGCAGTCGACATTTCAATATCTGCACCAGTGGCTGCCTGGAAGGGCCTGTTCATGCTCTCTCTTCAGTAGAAATGCTGGTTATTCTTTATATTTTATTAGTATCACCCAGAATGAAAATACTGATGGGTCTGTGTTAGCAGCTGACCGGTATCCACCCTCCTTCTCCTCTGTGGGAAGGCAATTTAGGTGAAGGAAGCTCCATGACATAGACCACATTAATCAAAATACAGATGAGAGAAAACATACCCTGTTATGGACCTTAGAACATGGAGAGAAACTGGCAGTACAGCCCTTCAAGAACAGGACACAATCAGCCCAAAGGACAGCAGGGAGCTGCCCCATGGGAGCCGAGGTGTGAGCCTGTGGATGGGGCTGCAAAGTACATCAGCATCCCTGAATCCCTTACATGCCTGTTACATGCCACAGGATCTCAGGTTTTGCAATAGCAGGGACTGAAAGCTTATTCCTCTTGATTCAAGAGGACCCAGTTTGGGCTTGAGCCCAAACAAAAGTGCCTTCTAGTAACAGGGATGTGGCCATGCCACATTTTGTCTCAAAAGAGAGAGAGAGGCAATGTTACAGCCTACTGCAGCCTGAAGGACAGGTCTTAGTCAGCAACCAACTCCACTCCTGTCTGTGGGAAGAAAAACCTCTGCATCTTCCCCTTAAAGGATTTATCTTGGCACTGGTGTCTTCAGAGGCAACGCTGCCAACGCAGATGGAAAAATAAGCAAGTGGGTCATCAGTCTTACCAGTTGTCACACACTTTCTTTTCAATGAGTAGCAGTGTAACAATGCATTAACAATAAATGAAATGCCATGTTAACACTAATTTGCATAGTACAGAGCCACAGCGCTCTGCTTCCTCTATTCTCTTTCACAAACTCTCCTGACCTGCATATGAAACGAGATGAAATTTAATTGCTGGGGCATTCAGTAGAATCACTGAATTCCTGCTTAATGAGGCTTCATTTGTACTCTGTTGCATCAGACACCTTCTCTCCAAGGTGCTGTATTAACTAGTTCAGATGTAAAATATTTTCCAAGGCATATTTTCATACGTACTTCAACAAAGAAATAGCAAGAAAAGTGCTGACTGCAAAAGATGATGTATCAGTAGCATGATAAGGCCAGTGAAATCCCCAAAGCACCAAGCCATATTCCTTAAAAAAGCTTTAATAGCTTTAATATACGTTCTAACGTGCTACCATGCAGTACCTACGCTGTGCAAGTCTTCTATAGGAGATGAGGCAAAGCTAGGTGGGACCTGGCCAAGGTCTGTGTGGGAGACAGCCAAGAACTAGGAGCAATACCAATAATTTTTGGTGACTCAGAAAAAGTGCAGCCCATGTTGCACCCAGGAGTCAGAGCCCTGGATGGTTTTGCATTCAGATATCTCATTGAGCTTACCTCATTCAGAAGTCCTTGGCCATGGAGGTACCTTAAATTACATTTCCATTTGAGGTACCTCGGCCTGCATAGCCAAGCAGTTCCCTGAAAGATCAGCGTTTCTTCCCTTTCCTTGCTTAGCTGTAGCACAGCCATGAACAGCAGCACAGGCACCGCTGTTTTGTTTCAGTCACAGGTAGTGACCAAAGCCAGAACTGCCCTGAAACCCGGCAGGTGACGTTAACTCGTGGTAGGTGGGACACAAGGCAGTGCCAGGGATACCCGGCTGAGTGGGGACACAGAGCTGGGGGGACACAAGCTGGCTGTTGGCTCCAGCCTCGGCCTGTCCCCCACGCTGAGCACTGCCAGTGCCACACTCTGCAGCAGCAGCAGGAGCACGGGGGGAAGTGGATCACAGAAAGCAGGCAGAGATGACCCAAAAGGCACTGCAACGCCACAGCGTGCGGCCTTCTAGTGCACAGGGTGAAACCAGGTCAGGCTCCCTGGCTGCCTTAGGAAGGCTCCCGGCTCTCCCCAGACGCCCCGGGGAGCGATGCGCCATTCAGAAGTGCTCAAACACGCCTTCGGAGAGAGCTGGTCAGCGGCATGTTCTGGGGAGAGGTGTTTCCATCTGCCGGCTTGGCTCCCTCTCCAGCTTGTCAAAATTTTACCTCCCAAGCTGGGACAAAGCAGAGCCACACACAGCTCCAGGTAACTCCCAAGTGCTGGGACCAGTGATTTATGGAGTATTTTGGCTTGAGAATATGCAGAGCTCCCCGAGGGACTGCAAATTGCTTGTTACTGCAGGTTTGCAAGATGGGATCAGCCTCCCTGCTCCCATCCGGTCTCCCCGGGAACAGTTACAGCACGTTCATAGCAGCCTGTAAAGGTTTATCCTTTCACTCGTGCGTTACAGTAACCTATAAAATACTGCTAAGGGTTCATCCCCGGTGTGAGTCCGGACAACGAGAGTGGATCCGTGCGAGTTGCAACAGACCAGGAGAGGGACCACAGAGTCAGTCTGCCATTTGCATTCTAAGGGGAGAGAGTGGGGAGCAGGGTATGGCGGGAGGAAGTCCTAATTATCCCAGGGTAGCTAATTATAAAGGATGTAAATTGACAGAAATAAAACCACATGGTCAATAATAGTATTTTTTAAAAGCTGGAAATTTTAGCCCATTATCTTTCCAGCTGAAAAGCTTTAATTGAAAATGGCTAATCTTCCAGTGAGTTCAGGAAGGGTTTACAAGCTAATTGCTCTCTTCTCTTTAGGATTAACACTTTGTTCTGTGCATAGGGATGGAGGGCAGCAGATGTGCAGCCTTTACTCTCCTTAATCCAAATGCTCCACTGCCACAGATGCTCCCAATGCTGTGCAGTGGCATAATGGAATCACTTTCTTGCACATAAAGTGGTTGTTCTGAAATGAAATTACAGCTATCTATTAGGAAGGGAACAATAAATTTCCTCCACCGCACATTTCCATCATGAAAGACACAACACTGGCCTATAAAAATCCCTGATGGAAGTAAATCTTGCAGGAGAGAGAGAGCAGCTAACAGATGAATTTACCATTTTCCTTTTGTAACTGGTAGTCAGTGTCATTTGGACGTGGGCAGAAAAGTCATTATCCCACAGAAGTCACAGCATGATCCCAGAAACCTCAGAGTGGCGGGGACCTGGGTGCTAAGCTCTAGGGTGGGAGAAGACTTAAAGGAGCCAGTTGAGGGAACAACTCCTTTTAAATAGAGAGAATTTTGCTAACCACAGTGGCAACTACAACCTACTGGTCTCAGAGCCTGCAAGTAAAGCTGGTTGGTAATCTTGACTATCTGGAGTAGATGGGATTTGCATTACATGAGGAAAATGGGTTGGCTTGATAGTGTGATCTCTCTGGGAAAGATGTGCTTAAGGAGGGAGAGGAGTATTCCTAATAACAAAGGTAGAGTGAACTCTCTTTCTCAGAGAGAGGGGAGGAGGAGCAAAAGCACGTAAGACATCTGAAATGGACAAAGGGAGATTGTGGCCATTCAGCTCTTGCTCCTGCAGGGCAAGAAGGACCAAGTCCTTTTCCACGTGAAATCTGCACCCCCACTCAGAAAACCAGGCATCTGGCACCTCCTTTCAAGATCCTGATGACCAGTCCAAAAGGGGTGTATCACACCTGTTAGCCAAGCAATTTTTTGTATTGCCATTATCAAATCAGGGAAGGCCACCCCATTAGGAGTAACAGTGTGCCAACCCACCCTGCCCAGACTGTAGCTCAGAAAGGCAACAGAGACCTGGGCCCAAAAGGTATGGGGAGAAGGATGAAGTATTTAGCATCTGACTCAATAGGAAAGTCAAGCTAATGTTTTGTGTTCTACAGTCTCAGCAGTGCTGTTCAGAACAAGATCAGCACCTTTCAGGAAGGTGCTAGGGAAGGGATCCATCCCCACCTCTAAGAGCTGTCTAACAGCATCACCTGGGCTTCCTTTAGGATGGCCAAGGAGAAAGACATGTTTGCTAGAGAACAGTTCATCTCAAGTCCTTTGAACTAAGTTCCTAACTTTAGCCATCTAAACTACAGAGAAGATTCATCTCTTTTGACAGGACAGGAAATACAGCTCAGCAAGTGCCTTCCCTACTCCTTCTTGCCCTAAACCCTAGAATTTTCTGCTGAATCACTGTCAAAGGGAACATACTCAAACCCAGGAAGAAAGCAGTGCAAACACCACCCATACAAGAGTGTCTCAGTCAAACCCATGGCAGCAGGAGACAAAAGAGTCCAGGGGACGGGTACCAGACTCAGAAACTTCAAAAGCTCAACTAGTTTTTAAAAAGTAAATTTCTGTGAATTTCAGCTGAATATTGCCTTTTCAACCCCTTCCTGGAATAGTCACTAAGCCGCTATCCTAAATCAAACCTTTCATCAGCTAGAGAATGGAGTATTTAGTGTTCAAATGAAGATGAATTGTTGCCAGTCAGAGCATCATCCTGCATTCAGCAGTGATCTCAACCTCGCAGAGTATTTCCTCGACTAAAGGAGAAAACCCTCAGAGCAAGCAGGTGACAGACACACATATCATGGGCATACAACAGTATTAAAATCTAGATGGATGCTGAGATATTAATGGCATGGGTTAGGAGGGGATATTTTCAAAACTCTATTAACCCAGTGACCTAGTTTATGAAAAAGATAACTTCTCATTTGTACCTTTTGATTACACACGAGAAGAGGCAGCAAGTGCTCACTCTCTGCTACCTCAGCAGCCATTCACATGCTGAAACTCAGTAGTTACTTGTGCAATAAGGCATTAAAAGTTAGAGATTTGTTCATTATTGCCATAAAGTTTCAAGCAATATTTAGAGCAGAGCTGTTCCCTCTTATTTCCCTGTACTTTCCCGGTCGTTGTTTCTGTTACTCAAAGGCATAGAAACTCCTGCAGAAGTTCACTCTCCAGAGCTACATCTCCTCCTCCAAGACTATATTTCTGTGCAAAGGCCACTAGGAACAATACTGAAAGGCTCACAAATGCAAACATTATTACTCCACAAAGATGAACACACAGAATCCAGGCCAGAGTCAACACTGATTGAATTATGGCCAAAAAAACCAAGTTTTGAAGCTGTAACGCTTAGCAAAAAGATACTTTGTCTTCTTCTTTTCAAAGAAAAAAAAAAGCACAGAGAGAAAATTATTTTCTGAAAGCTATAATAATCACTACGAAACCCTAGTTTTGTGATCTCCCACCTTCACATTAGCTGACATCCCTGACACACTGTAACAGACCTACTGCAGAACAGGAACTAGCATTTCAGGTTTAAAAAAGCTCCCTAGAAAAAGTATTTCAGAACAGAAATGTTCTGTTCAGTTAGTTACAGAATGATCATTTAAGAGTTTTTATTCTCCAAAATATGTTTTACTATAAGCCCCTTTCACTCAACTATTAATTTGTTGCTAAGAAGCAGCACAAGGCTTAATAGGACATGGAGATTGGAGTGAAAGTTATGGGTTTGCTTTCTACATAGCTGAGAATTGATGCCTGCATGTTGGGGGGCAGACAACAAGAAAATAGATCTTGATCAAAATGATCAGACAGAGCAGTGAAGCCTGCAGGGACTCTTGAACCAGCAAGCAACGCCCGAGGGCTGGGTCACAACTGGGGCATTAAAGATTCTTTGCAGGATTTCAGGTGCACTCCTGCAGTAACCACACACTCCTGGAGAGCACTGCATGCAGATGGTGGCCCAGGCATGACTGACTAACAATTACCTACATTTTATGTGGTGTTCCAAAGTAATTAAAAACTGGATTCCTTTAGAAATAGCATTTGCCTCAAGCCTGTCAGGATGTTTTTTAGGCAGTAGTTGCACCATTGCAAAGGATGTTTGTGATCTGAATTGCAGCCACATTAAGTATATTATTAAATATACAAAACATCATGCAGCCTGTTATCCCCAGCATGACTCACTCCTGGTGTACAGCGATTTAGCCAGAGGAGACGGATAATGGAGGACTGGAGTGCAAATGCTCTTCACAGGTCATTCCTGGAGCTGCCACATCAGTCCTCTCCCAAAGCCACTCTCTCCTCTCACTTCTGCATAGAATCACTTGGGTTAGAAGGGACCTCCTCCAGTGAAAGCCTCCATCCAGTCTCCTCTGGAAGTGATGCCATGAAGGAACCCCATGGACAAACAAACATACTCCCCTTACATAAGCATTTACATGGCTGTGCCTCCGCTCCACTGTGAAAAGGGAAATGGGCACATCCACCCCAGCAGCACCCACATCTACTCATCCTGCACAGAGCTGGGCAGCTTGGCCTTGTGGCAGGGATTCTCCTCTCTGCACAGAACAACCCAAGTGCACCAGCCTCCCTCCCTCCCTCTAAGAAGGTATTTGGCAGGATTTGACAGTTGAGCATAATTCCAGATGAAACACACCAGACTGAAGGATTTCTGCATAATTAGGAATATAATACTGTATTTAAGAATCTCCTAAATACCCAGAGCTAACAGAGGGCAGCATCCTCAGTGGAAGCCCATCTCTTGTCACAAGGGACTAAAGCTGGCACTAAGTGGATGCAGATCTTCATTTTTTTTAATACCTCAGCAGCCCAAATACAGCAGCCAACAGAAGTCCTTTCCAGAATGGGTCCAAGTCCACAGCAGATCTCTTTGATTGGGTGCCCCAGCTTGGAGGCATCCGCTGTTCCCAGAGCAGCAAAGCAGCTGTGCAGGTACCCAGGCTTCGGGAAAGTTTCTATAGCAACAGGATGCAAAGAGAATTTAGGGGTTTACATGGCACAGCTGATTTACGCCATCATAGCTGTGTTTAAGTCATCGAGGCCAAGGGAAAAGCCTGAAAAAATAGATGTAATTCCCCGTTAAAGGAGTTTTGCTGCTCTTTACTTCATCAGCACAACAGTTTTTAAGTCTCACATTTCAGGTTGATAGATCGCTTTCCTGTTATCTCTTCCAGGGCCCAACCCTGTGGGGATTCTTTCTTTATACTCCAGCTGTTAAAGTCCATACAATCCCAAATTTCCAAGCTTTCAGAAAGACTTAGTCCAGACAGTACTGAGAGTTACACTCTTCTCCAAGAAGCAGGTAAAAACAGAGTGGTAGCTGGTCAGTATCAGTTCTTATTAGAGAAGAACAGACAGTTATACATGCACAGTTTTCTAAGAATGCATCCAGATTTTCTGCCAGGCAGCACCATCATCAACTCCTCCTCCACGGGGCACTGTCATGCATGGGGAGCTGCAGGGGTGGCAAACCTCTACCCTGAGACCAGGAACACACTGAGCAGCAGCTGTTCGCCAAGAAGTCACAGATTTAAAGCTGGTGGGGACCGTCCTGTGTGTTCTCTCACCAGCCAGCAAACACATCCCTGCATTAGCTCATCCTCACACTGCTGCAGAGGACACAATTTCCTTGCCTAGTGGAAACCCTGGGACAGGGGTGCCAGCCCTGCCACCTCAATAGGCCAATCTCAATGCTCAGATTAAAGACAAAGCCTTCTTGTCACCCTAGTCCAACCCTGCAGCTGTCACTCCTCTAGATGCTATCACTGCCCTCTGCCCCCCTGGCAGCCTCTGCTTTTCCAGGAGGGATGAGTGTGCACAAGTGTGTGCTGCCCACACACAACACACCCCACTGTGGAGGCACCATCTGGGGTAAAATTTGAGGTACTGCTGTCACTGCAGTTTGCAGCCTGGCAGGGTCCCACCCCAGCACTTCGCCTGCTCCCTCTCCATGAGCCCTGGGGTGACAGAGCATATTTATGGGCTAAGAAATGAGATGCTTGCCTATGTTACAGGATGGAGGGAACAGCAGCTGCAAAGTTCAGCCTGTCATCAGAACAGCTATGGCTTTTCCCAAAACAATATTGCTGCCCATTTGCTGTCACAGCTTCCCTTCCTATCCCTTCATCTTCCTGCAAAAAGGGGCTTCCTTGGACTTTTGCAAACCGGGAGCTTCACATTCTTCAGTTCTGAAGTAGCAAAAGTTTCAAAGCAAGTGAGAGGCGACCATTGGGGGCTTTCTCTCACCTGCCTTACAGATGAAAATCTCCTAAAGGACAGTGTCACAAAGCTTTCCTCCCCCTCCAAGTATCACTGCACACCCCCTCCCTGGAAACACTTGCTGGAAGGCAGTTAAAACTTTAAAGAAAAAAAAATCAAATGGTGAAAAGGACAGGCAAGGAAGGCAAAGCATGGGGATTGAGCAGACAGCAGATTAATAGCCTGGCATTTATGGCAGTTTAATAATAGAGCTGTCACAATAGGACAGATTTACTAATTGCAGAGTCATTTGCTATGGATTCCCATCAAGCTGCCATTTAAATCTCTGTGCAGTTTTTAAGATGGCATTCGAAACTGGGGAAGGGGGGAGAAGAGACAACGCCCACAGTACTTATAAAGCTAAATTTAGGGAAGCATTGTGTTTTCTTACAGATGACCAAGTTGACAAGGAAGCAAGGAAGGAACCAACAGTACTGTGAGCCCAAAGGAGCTGGGGGGAAGGAGGGGACAGGTATTTGCGTCTGAGCACCACCATGCAACAAGCAGCTCTTACATCTGGGGACAAGGCTCTGACCTCAAACTAAGCCCTGGAGAGTTTTACATAGCATTAACCAGTGACCTACTAATACCTCCAACATCTCCTCAGGCACTGAGCTACAGCTCTGACATGTCTTTTTGCAGAATTAGTCAGCACCAATTTTAGGGGCAAAACGTCATGTTAAACCACAGATAGAAGAGTTGTGATCTCTTGCGTCTGTCAGCTTGGAGGATCAAGTTGGCCCTTTCTCTACAGACTTCAAAGTGAGGTGTAAGCTCCTAATTCATGCATTCTCATCACAAAGACTTGCATTACGCAGCTCAACCCAAGGCATGCAACAGCTATTTTTGTCAGGGGAACCTGGTGACAACACGCTGCAGTGAAGGAGTGCCCCGCATGCCACCTCCACAACTTGGCTCTTCTCCATTGCACCCTGAGGCCACCAGTGTCAGCCCAGGAGTGATTTGCAGAGCTGTGAGTGCTTTTGTCCTCCCAGACTCATGACACCAGGCTTGCAAGAAAATCAAACAGGTTGAGAAATATTTCCAACAAAATCCTTGAGCAACAGTTGTTACCTGGTGAAAATACCTCATTGAAACCAAACCTGATATTCCTCAGCTTTGACCTGAAAGTTTTCCAACACAGCCTGGAGAGAATTAAAATGAACCCAAGTGCAAGCAAGAGACCTGGTGAATAAGGGAACCCCATAATGGAAGACGATTCTGAATCAGGAAATTGGGCCTGAAGCTTTACATCTAGAAGGGCACCCTTACCTTTTAGGAAGGAAAAGGGGCTCTCAGCACTAGCAGGAGCAATTCTGTATCCAGCAGTCCTTTGCCCCCCAACTCCACCCTCTCCAGCATCACTCTCTGGGACTCATTTCCCCCAGAATAAAAGGGGGACAGCTATCCTTTGCATCCTTTTTCTTCCATCTGTGGAGGCACCATGAACCACCACCATCAGGATGCCAGGAGAGCCTCAGACCACATGCCAGGCTTTGCTTGGTGCCACAGGAGAGGTGGTGGGAGATGCTTTTGGGGGCCCTAGGGCAGCAATGCCATCCCGTCTCAACCAGCAGCCCAAGGGGAGGCTGTGTCTTCTGTGTCATACGTGCTCTCACAGCTCAGCTGAGAGCCTGGTGAAAAGGCCGTTTTATTCCACTTTTCCTTTAGGGAAACAGGGCACTTTCAGAAGTTCAGCCAGGACTTTGCAGATCATCAACAATTAGCAGCCTACATGGGTGCACAGTTGGGGCTTTCAAGGCACTTCAATTCTGCTGTCATTTAATAACCACCCATGACTCAGAGGCCGCTTTCCTCCCACACGCTGTGGCCCAGCACTCCAGATCTTTTTCATCCCTTTGAATCCACTGGTACAGAAGATGAAAAATCTGTTAAACAAGACTGCTCTGCCACTGCACCTGCAACTATCCTGTCACACTAAGAGCATGATTTGATCAGGTATTACATTTTGTCCTGGTCTCCAGGCTGTTGTTCAAGTGCATTTGCAAAAAAGATGCTGTATTAAAGCAATATAGGACTCTTCCTATACCATCTCTGAGAACAGGACAAGACAGTGACAGCTCCCATCCAGGCCCACCATCCTACTCTTGCTGCAGCTGTTTCTAAATGGTTTTGGTCTACCAGGAACACATATAAACATAGATGAGAACTGTTACATGGCATTTTCTTCTCAGAGGCACAATCAATCCCCTTTTTACACTTAGTAAAGAAAGATGGCTGAAGCATAATTGATTTTATTTTATGGGATGCTCTACCATGAGCATCCTTAAACAGAATTCAGTTATAATGAACATATAGTACAAGACGAGTCTTCACTGAGACAAATGTCATTGCCTAAGGACAAGTTCAGATCTAAGTAACATCAGATTCATTTGTTAGTCTTCATCTTAGACGAGGCTCTTCAGTTGTGTTAAACTAAGTCAAATGTGCCAGCACATACGTTCCCTATGCATTTCCATCAAGATGAGGGAAATGTTTTACCACCAGCTCCCTTGCTAACTGAATGCCTCCCACTGTGCCTATCTCACTTTGGCAAGTCCTTTTCCCTCTGTGTCTTTCTGTCAACTCATCTGCGGTACTTGGGAAATATCTCTTCAGGCTCTACAATAACATTTGGATCAATGGAAGTTAGGACCACTTCTTGCTGAGCACACGATCCTGAAGAGCTACCCCACTGTTCAGGGTTTGGGATCCCTCTCATGCTGCTCCAGTTTGGAGTTCACAGCTGGCAGTCCTACCACCAGTCCCTCCTACATCACCACAAGCACCCATCTGCTCTGGAGGGGAGTGTTTGCTTGTTTAGACAAGCACACCCCATCACCCTTGGCCCTGGCTGGTGCTGCTGGGAGCTGGCTCTGCTCCAGGAGCTATTGAGACACTTCTGCACGCCTGCACTAGCACAGCCCACCCTAAGCACTGCTTTGTGTGAGACCAGACACCACCTCTCTATGGATTGCAAGCCCAAGGAGTTAGTCACCCAGTCAGCAAGCCAGAGAGCAAACATAACTAACCAGTGAAAGCAGGTTTGGGGTTTTTTTCCTGTGAAAATGCTGGGCTCATGGAGGGCCAGAAGAGAATGAAAGCAGTGCTTGAACTAAGTGAGGGGTGGGTGTGTAAATTTGGGGAGTCCCATGTAAAACAAGTCTTGTCCCAAGACTGACAAGATAAAAATTAGGGGGGAAATACAAAGACTAAGAAGAAAAATAAAGGAAATTACTAAGTGCACACACACACAAAACCTGAGAGGTTTTTGCAGTTTTTGCAGAGTTGCTTTTGCTTTATTAGTCTTTTTTGGCCCATATTCCTTCCCCCAACCCTTCTTCCAAGTTCGTGCTTCAGTCTTACTGTTCTCATGCTGCACATGGAGCAGGGGAATGAGGAAAGTGAAGGAAGGAGTCAGCTCTGGAGTCTGCAGAGCCTGCAGAGCTCCGGCAACACTTTACTGAGTTTAGCCATCACATACTAATACAAGCGTGATCAGAAACTGAGTAATTAGAACAGCCAGGAAGGTTAATGGCATGCACCACCTACTATCACCTCATTAGAGCAGGATCCGTAATACAGACACCATACTGCACCTGATTAGTGCAGACTCACGCGGGAGATGCTCGACAGATTGACAGACAGCAGAGCTAACTGTGAACCCTAACGATGCTGCACAGGGGAGCTACTCCTCAATCACAGAAGAGATTGCCAGTATGACTTAGATGATGGCATGGCTCTGCCTTCAGTTTTACAACTCCTCTAAGCTCCCAGGGACAAGATGTTTCTGCTGTGCTTCAGTCGTCTTTAGAACTTTGATCTAATTGGACTTGTGGTGTGGGAAACAGTATCTTCCACCATGGCCCTGCACAGCCCTGAGACCACTGGCCAGATGTAACTTTCCCTGTAACAGGTTTCCATGAGCAAGGTGAAAACCAGTTCAAGTGAGCAACACTATTTCCTTTGTCCTGAGGACAGTCTACAAACTCCCTCATCTTGAGCTTGATGCCAGCAGGCAGCTCTGTATGGCATCTCTTACCTTCACAGACCGCTCTTGGGAAACACCTGGGAGCCTGGGATGCTGCTCCATGTGACAGACATCTGTACTCACGGACTGGGAGCAATGGGGAAGGATGACCTGTGGGTTTTCTTCAGCCATACAACATGCTCAGGACAGCCTTGGTCTATTTCAAATTTTCAGTTTCAAGTTATTTCACATCTCTGATGAACTGGCTTCAGCATCCAGGCTGTGTGTGCAGCCCAGATCCTCAGCATGGGTTTTGTCTCCAGTCAAGGATCCAAGTGGCCACAACTCGGGGACTTCAGTGTCTCATGTGTCGGCACTTGTGTATTGGCAGATCTGTTCTTGATCCAATGAAGTTAAAACACAAGTCTCCCCCATCCCAGGATACTCTACACGGAGACAGGGCACATCAGAGGAAGACAAGAAGCACAGCGAGAAGGACTTCCAAAAAGTACCTGCACTGGCAGGATCCCAGAAGCAGTGGCTGAACTAATCCAAGTCATTGTTTTCCACTGTCTCCTTCTAACATTCTAAATCTACATTTTGTTTAAAAGCCTCAAACTCTGGATTTCTGCATTACCTGAAAGTGCCAAGAGCAATGACCAACAGGTGACCAGGAGGCAGTCTCCCACCATGATCATTCCAGCTCCTTCCAGGCAATGTCACAAAAGATAAGCTCAAAATGTGCCAAGAGTAGTAGCCTGCTGAGCATCTGCTCAGAAGATGTGTTCATTGGCAATGACACCTCTGCTATTTTAAATGCAAACAGGACCTGTGATCTGTATTTATGCCAGTTGTGTATTTCAGGGCAGACACTGCTTGGGAAGCTGCCTCCATGCATCATTACCAGCCCTGCTTGAGCCACAATGCAGCTGCTAATTAACAATCGATTTATGTTTTCAATTCTAACATCAATATTAACACGAAGCTTTTATTAATGCCATAGAGAGATGCCCACAAGTGTAGCACGGGTACCACTGACCTTTCAAAGCAACTAGAAAAGGGTCACAAGAGATATTCTTGTCTTATTTATATATTCCCCCCAGGTAACAATGGTGCTGAAGAGCACAGTCAGAGGGATGGAGTCACATTTGTGCCGGCAGTCCAGCAACTGCGGCCGCTCCGGCTGCCGCCAGCGCCAGGGGCAAGGCCATTCCGCTGCCCCGTGGTGGGTCCATGAGCAGGAGGAGCTCAGCAGCTATGAGCCAACTCTGCCCTCTTGCGATTACAGCCAGACTTCAAACCTCTCCCCCTTCCCCCTGCATCTGGGCTCTTCTCCAAAAAGGTACCTAATTCCAGCAGACATGTTAAAGATCATTTATTTATTGAACTCTCCAAGAGACAGAAGCTGCTCGGTAATGGTAGGATGTAGCAGATTCCTCAGCAGAGCAGGAGGCACTCAAGGTAATTCCTCCCCCTCTCTGGTAACAGCCCAGACCTCAGGTTTGCTCCACCCTTTGCAAGAGGGATTTAGCCCCCTGTTTGGCAGCGTTTAGCACTTGGCCTTTGCCTCATGCTGCAGCACTGCAGACACACGGCTGCCTGTAGGGAGCATGCTGGACATGCAGGCAAGTGTCTAATATCCTGGGAACATCAGGTCAACTAACCTCTAAAAAAGGCTAGAGAAACCTCTCCCCAGAACCACGTCCTTACCCTTCCTTATCCACCCTCCAAAGCCAAGCCAGCTCCGCGATCTATTCCTGCATGTTCCATACCAAGGCAGGGGCTGGCTGGAAATTAAAGACAGGAAAACCCCTCATTTCATCACCCGTGAAAAACTCATTTTCCCTTCCTAAAAGGAGCATCACTCTTTTCAGAGGCTGCTACACCAGGGCTGTACCTAAGGCTGCAAGGCAAAGCAGCGCTGTGATCTGGTCTCGCCTGCAATGTGTGGAGCTCCACGAGGGAGCAGCATGTCCCTTCAGTTGGGAGTGTTGGACTCCACAACTCCTTTTAAAATGGCTAACGGAGAGCTGGAGGAGGAGAATGGGGACAAAAAGAGATGCAGGTTAATATTTTTCTTCTCACACACACATATACAGGCTCACAATATTGCCCTGCAAGAAAGAAGGTGCTGCTGTGATGCAGTTGATTATTTCTTGCTTTGGTGTCCAGTTATTTACCAAAGGAAATAATTGCTAGATAGTTTAAAAAAAAAAAAAATAATTTAGGAAAAAAAAAAAAGGAAAACAATAACAACAAAAAACAGCACCCTAAAACCAAACAAAAACCCTAGCTGTCAGGGAGAATCGGGCTCCAGAACAGATTTCAACCCAGCTGCATCAGGCTTTTCAGGATTCACAAATTTGGTATTAAAGCCAGGAGGGCCTGACATGGCCATCATAATAATTTGTTGATAATCCAAACAATCCATTATAAGAACAGGATACCCCTTTATCTTCTTCTTTTGCAATCTTTTGATAGGAACTGAGCGCCTGTTTTGACATTTGCTTTTGCTGCTGCCCTCATGTAAACTCAGCAAGCCATAAAATTCATGTGCTAACTTGAATTAAGTCTCACAAAGGGTAGGGAAAGGAAAAATTACACCAGCCCCTGAAGTCAGGCCTTTTTGAAGGCACAGAGCAGCCAACTAGAAGGTGATGGGGAGTGAGTCAAGATAGTTCACACAAGAGCTTCCTGCACCAAGGTATTGATTGTGTCAGGAGTAAGATTACACAGCATTACTTCCACTGAATCTCGCGCCCAGGACTGCTCAACCAGATCCCTACTAGATCAGCATTTGTTTTCTGATGATGGAGATACAAAAAGCCCTCACACAGTGGCAGCAGCAAAGCTTTAGAGCTGGTGAGAACTTCAGCAGAAAACAGTGTAATAGGCACTGCATAGTGCCAGGGCAGGTAAGAGAATAACACAGTGTGAAACAGGAGCAGCACAGGTTATTTGTTGTCAAGATAATACTATCAAGAATATTTAGTTGGAAAATGAAAAGTGACCTCTGCTTTGTAAAGGATGTTCTAGCTCTGGCTGAGCACAGAAAGTGGAATAAAGCAGGAAGTTGCAGACTGCAAGCTTGGGGATAACCCACAAAATCCCCACCATCAGTTGCTGCACCAGCAAAGGAATGTGGGAGAAACTACTAATACATTTAAGTGCTAGCAAAATATATGTACATACATATATAACTATGTATGTCTCTCCACAGAAGCTTGTTACGTGTGTCCCTGTCACATTATGTCATGTGACACCACATGTCACTGCTTAGACAAATGACAAGGAAAGATCCTGCATTTCCCCCACCCAGATATACCAGGAGTAGATGGAGCAAGAACTCAAAGGCACAGATGATGAATTGCTGGCTGCCCTAGCCCCTAAAGACATGTACACCCCAGGTAGAGATGCTCCATGAATTAGCATTGAATCTCAAATCTGTCAAACTCAATGAGTGCTGATTGATGTAACCTTTTAATTAATGGATTTCGTCAGGAAAAGAAAGGAAAATTATAACACAGCCCAAACTACTGCAAGAGTTGATGTGGACTGGAGTGTCAGCTTCCCCAGATCCCAAAGCCAGCCTCTTACAAAGCCTTTCATCTGCATTTTCTGATTTCAACCACGAGAGTTTAAAAAATCCAGTAAACCCAACTGTGCCATCTCACTCCATCAAAACCTCTCTCCCACAGCAATCAATTGAAAGGCCAGATGATGCTTATGGGAGACCCTTTCAGATCAAAGCACACCAAGCCTGCTTAGACATGCCTGCTTTCCAAAAGGCTTGTCTGTATATCTCCCAATTAGCTCTGACTCCAGCACAGGTCAACAGCAGATGAAAGGCAGGCATTTAGTGAGCACACCAAACTGCTGTGAGACTTCACTTCCCAGCTTCTTACCCAGTCTTCTTATTCGCAGCTGCCTCTTTACCTGCATCCCCGAAATACAGATGTCAGCAGGTCTAGGACAATGGTGTTGTCTTTGGTTGGGACTCCCCAGTGTTAGACATCCTACATCTTTCCTCCTGTGGCACACAAGGTCAGCTAGTTGCACAAGGCACTCCAGGTCACTTCTTGGAGAGGCTACTTTTTTAAATTTTATTTATTACTATTATTTTTGCTAAAACAGTAGTTAACATTCCCAGTATGCATGTTGGTCACCCTGCAGCCACTCAACACACACACACACACACACAGCACCCCCAGCATTGGTTCCCAACACTGAGCAGACAAGTTGCTCTCAGCAGCCCTGTCACTTCCCTTCCTGGAGGACAGGAATGAACACCATGGCAGGGTGATAGCTTAGCCCCAGTCTGTCCAGAACCAGCATTAACCCAACAGAGACATTCTGAGCACAGCACCTGATAGGCTTTTTGTTTCCCTACTAGCAATGGCTTAATGGAAAAATCCAGTAATAGTTAAAGGTTTTCCCTACCTACATACTGTAACTCCCTCCCAAGGGAGGGTTCAACCAACAAGAACTGCTAACTCTTGCATCTGAGTCTAAAACTCAGCCCCTTACTTTTAAAGGATAACAGCAATCCATTGGTCTTAGGAACTACTCATCTTGGTGCAAATCCAAGTAAAAGTAATGGACCTTCCATTAACCATTAACTCTTCCATACTCCTGATTTTAGTTGTCTTATCCACTCCAATCCTACTCCCTCTTCTTTTCAAACACCATCAATACTCTCCAACAACCATCATACTTACTGTCAAAACCTCTTTCATCATTAACCTAGTCCCGATAACCCTCTATATCTACTCAAACATAGAAAACATTACCTCCTTTTGAGAATGAAAACTTATTATAAACTTCAAAATCCCCATCAGCTTCAAATTAGATCAATACTCCCTAACATTTTTCCCCATCGCATTATTTGTCACATGATCAATTCTCCAATTTGCATCACGGTACATAGCCTCAGAGCCCCACATCACAAAATTTTTCTTTCACCTTTTAACTTTCCTCATTGCCATACTTATCTTAACTATCGCTAATAACATATTCCTTCTATTCATTGGCGAGGTGTTGGAATTAGAAAATTAGAATTGGAATTAGAAATAGGGGACACAAACATTCCATGAAGGAATCCCTTTTTGACTTGAAAAAGATTATGAACTCTAGAGATTTTCAAAGTAAATTCTACTCCTGCAGAGCCCCACAATCCGGGGACCTCAATGAGAGCCATGTGTTGTGTGTCAGGTAGTTCCTCCACAAAGGGACATGTTTCCCTCATTAGAGAGATCTCAGTCTCCCATGGGCTTTGGTAACCTCCAGAGTACATTCCTTTGGACCATCACTCTCCTCGATGGCAGCAGCACACCATACTTCAACCCCTGTAGAGCAAAGATCAGCTCTAAAAGCCTGAAGATTTCTTACCTCCCCAGGCAATTTGCACATGGAGTTGAACTACTGAGTGAGACGGGTGCAAGAAGATCAACACTCTCTCATAGCCCTGCAACCCCACCACGAAGAATAAACCACAGACACAGAGGCAGCAAGTGCTGCTGGCAGAGCACAGGAAGTTTGCTATTAAAAGCACACAAAGGTGTATTAATGTTCTACAGCAGCATTATTTAGGAAGTGTTTGGGAGATCTAAGGTCCATAGGAAAGCAGTAAGTAGTAATTAGCAGGGTCACTTACACATAGCTTAGGAACAGAACAGCAAAGAAGGAAGTGGCAATTGTCAGAAAATATGGGGTGAAAAAAGAATTAAAGAAAAAAAATGCCTGCAGTTTAACCAAATACCCCAGGAAGTAAGACTCTTAATTCCTACAGTTTTCAAGAGAAGTCTTTAGGGGATCCAAATTGGATGGACTGGGTTACTAAACATGATTTCTATTGTATCACTGCTGTAAATCTGTATTCTGTGGCTTCTTGAAGGTGTCCAGCATTCTCAATAATCAGCATGATCAGGCTTAGAAAACTACAAATAAATCTTCAGCTAAGGCTCAGCAACACAATACCTGTTAGAACAGTGACCCAAGCTCTGATCTCTTTGTAAATCCAAACTTCTCCGATACTCACAGGGAAACATCTCCCTACCCCCGTCCCTGCCTCCCACCCCAGAGGATGGGGATGACTGCAGTCCCTGCACCAGCAGTGCTCTGTCCCCAGACAATTTCTCTGTCAGGAAGAGGATATGAACATGGAAAGCCTGTGTAATTTAAGTAAGTAGTAAAACATCCAGATGCAAAGATTATTCAGTACATTAAAACATAATTATGGCCAGTTAGGAAGTTAAAGCACAAGGATAATAATTTTAGATCTCCAGAAGACGGAGCAGTAGGTTTGGCTTCCAGCACAGTACATGGCTGCTGTCCATAAGGACGACAGCACAGACACGTTTATAAATGGATAGAGAAACATCCTAAGCTATTTGGTGGGGGCAACTCCCTCCAGTTATTTTGTTAAAACCTGCATAGTTCATGTCACCTAGAAATGCAATTCTTAAGGTTGTTTTTCTCTGCCTTAAGAACAGCAGGAACCAAAGGCTTAAGAGAAAACAGAAAGACCAACAGAAAACAGCCCACGCCACAGTGGACCACTCACCACCGCACTGACTCATGCAAAGATTAGATACCAGGAGCAGTCTGCAACCCTAGTCAAGCAGAACACAAAGTCCTGCTGTTTTAGGAAAAAAATAAAATAGAATAAAATAATTACTTCTTAGGGATGACTCAAGTTCTCCAAACAATCTCCCACCTGACCAACAATTCGGTCGCTTCAGAAGAAGCTGGAGTGTGCCATCATGCTCTCAGCACTCCATCATCCCCAGACTGCTCCAGGTATGCCCAAGGAGACAGCTTCCCACTGCGTGTTCCCACAAAATACCAGCTTTCAAGCATACTATATTTTACCATCCTGCTGCCTTCAAAGCATCTAATCAGGACCATCACACTTCAGATACCCCTAGCCCCAATAAATAAAACTGAAATCCATTGCTTTTAACAGGCAACCCCCAGCTCTGCTTATAGGAATAAGCTTCCAAAGGAAATCAGCCTTATTATTAAAAGCCTGTAACTCGGGAAGAAGACAGACATACCACCTCCTTTTCCCCTTCCCATCTCAAACCCACCAACACCAAGGCAGTCAGGGGATCGTAGAAGTTTTGTTCAGTTAATGAAATATCAGCGACAAGATCTGCAGGGGAGCTTAAACACAAATCTCAGACATGCATCTTGCAACCCACCCTGCTCCCTCCTAGGGAGATTTGAAACAAAATAAATGATGAAAGGTTAATTAAGCCACAAAACAAACGAAGACTCCAGTCTGCAGTACAATTACCTCTGAGTGCCCTCCACCGGAGGAAGGTCTGCAAGAAGTGCATGCTCTTTTTCCTCAGTCCCGGAGGAGGTGGCAGCATTAGCAGGACCGGCTCTGCTCCACAGCTCACTCACCAGCACTCCAGCATCCCCAGCCTCCTTCCAGCCCCGGCACCACCTCAGTCCAGCCTGCGCAAAGTGCACCTGGTCTGCTCTGCTAATCACTGATGGGGAGTCTGGGGCTTCTCTCTCTCATGCTCTCTCCCTCTCCAAATAAGCAATTAGCATGAATAATTACAGCTCTGATAATAATACCCAGCCACCTTTGAGCAAGAGGGAGAAGACTGTAATTAACTCTTTCTCAGGGATCAGAGGAAGTTGAAATAGCACAAGCCTAATTATCCTCTTGTGGGACCCTCCTGGCTACCAATGAGCTTTGGAAAGAGTGGGAGGCAGAGGTCAAGTAGCATCCTTTTGGAAGCCTCTCCATCCAACACAATTTTACGTGTCTGCTACCGAAGTGACCATTAGATGTGCAAATTTACACAAGGGGGAAAAGAACCCACAGTTTCTGTGTGCCTAATGGGCTGTCCGTTCAAAGACTGCCTGCAGCGTTACCCTGTGACCAATCTTTGGCCACTGAGGACTTTGGAGCTGTTCCCCTGTCAGAGGATATGTTCTGGTGATGTGCAGATCCTCCTGTGCACGATGCAGAGCCTCACCAGCAGGAGGGCTGGTACCACCAACCCTGCCCAGCGCTCAGGAAACCAGCGCTCAGGCTGGAGAGGGCACCAGTGCCCACCCTGCAACAGGCTCTGACCATAAACCAAGCACTGAGGCGCTCCCACCCCAGAGCTTTCTTCCTGCCTCATCCCCCAGGTTGCAAAGCCAGGGTAAGAACACCTAAATAACACAGGAAAGGACTTGAGATCAGCTCAGGAGAGAATCTGGGGTGAGCACCTTGAACATGCCTTTGCATCAAGCTGGCTTTGCCCCCTTCCCAAAGCCTCTCCAGGCAGGCAGGTGGGACAGACACACAGACATGTCCTGCTCCCAGTTCCTTCCAAGAAGCAAAATATGCTACATGCACCACCCCCCAAAGGAGTTCAAGTGAGTCAGAGACTAAAACAATGGATGGTGGCCCTCTGCAATAACTGCCCTGAGTTGCCACAGGCTCTGAAAGGGGGCACAGGTTAGATGGTTGCTGTATGCTCTCTTCATATTACCAAAAAAAGTGATAAATAGAGTTATTATACAATCCTGTCATGCTTTATTGCTATTGCAGTGTCTGGAGATGTTATTAGACTGCTGAAGTAGAACAGCTGGGTATGCTGCCCTCCAAACACTCCAGTCTCTTATTAAGAGAGCACAGGTTTTGTTAACATCTCCTCCTTTACTCCATTCACCTGAAATCTTTAAGAGTGGGAAAATTAACATGTTTATGAACCCTTATCACTAGCCTTAGAAACTCTGCTGAAATATTTATGTCTCTAAGCATTTAAGCATTATTTTTCATATTACAAAGACTCTACGTAATTCTTTTATTTATGAAGTCAAGGTGTCCCAGGGCACCACAGAATATAATAAAGCATATTAAAATACAATATAATATACATAAAATAATTTCAGATATTTAATGATTTTGAAGGTAAGACTTTACCAAGATGTATATAATGAGTATTTTAAATTTCCTTAGTTCATCTACTTTTATTACAGAACTATTTTTTTTGCTAATTTCTTGAAAAATGAGAAGGTAAACACATTCTTATAGACAACCTGAATCCCACAAGTTATTATGTGTATTAGTTTCCAGGTAACACGAATAGTTCCACGACCACTAATAGACTAAGCAGGGTTATAAATTAAAGCTTATATATTAAGACCCAATCCTTGAAATGGTAACTCTTAATAAACAACATGACCAGTATGGCTCAGTGGTTATGATACTGGGGTCTTAAAATGCTGTTGTGTTGTGAAAAAATTATACCTAGTGTACCCACATGTATAGTGTGGCCCAATGTAATTTCAAGAGTTGGTTGAGTTTGAGAAGAAATGGGTGTTTGGGGCATGGATTTTATTTTTACTATGACCTCATTGCCAGGGCAGCCAGTCCAGCCTCTGCTCTGGATTCTTTCCTGCTTACGTGTTACCCTCGGCATCCCTGACCCAGCGAGCTACTTATGTGCTACTAATGGACACTGGAGGTGGAGGCACACGATTCCCTGACTGGAAAAGAGACGTCTTTCCCACAAGCTGGATGTGGCCCCAGGGACAGGGAAGGCCTCAGTGGCACTCAGCACCACAACGGTGATGGTCCCCATCACGCTGCGGTGGGCAGACAGGGCTCGCAGGGACCCACTGCTGCCCATCTGGGAGGTGTTTGAGGTCTTGGATCTGCGTGTTGGAAGTGTTATGGTGAGGGCGTGTGGACACAGAGAGAATGAACCCCCACGGTTCTGCACTTCACATCTGCCCAGGCAGCCCCAAAGATGGTTTTGCACAGATTTACACCAAAGTACAGCCTAAGGAGGTCAACCAAAATATCCACAGTGGATCTGGCAGGGATGAGACATTCCAAAATTATAACCTATGGGGAAATTTAAAGGTGGTCTTTGATTAACCACTTTTGGTTACTACTGATCTTCCTGAATAGGAGTGAGTGATGCAGCCCATTGTAGTCTGCTCTAGACACTCCGTACCAGCTGCCTTCGGGTGCTACTTTGCTGAAACTTCCAACGCTTTCAATTAACATGTAGCAAAACCATTAGTCATGTTGTCTTTCCGACAAATAATTGCTCTTCCTGGCTCCCTTCCAGATCATTTTGAGTTTCTATTTAATTTATGGACTGCTATAAAACATAAAGAAACACAGACTAATGCTTCATCAGCTTCCTAAGCATAAAGTAATTGGCTTTTCCAACACCTCTGGTGGGAAGGGGGGCTGATACTTCATTGGTTTATGTATCTGAAGGAAGGGTGGTTCATCCAGCAGCAGAACAGGGCAAAGGACAGACTCTCACCTTCCGAGTCACAACTGGCACATTCACAAGTGCCGGCTCCAGACCCTGCTGCACTGGGATGCGCCTGCCTGCCCCTAGGCTGAGCCTCCCACGCATCCCATGGCTGTGCAAGGCACTTGCCACAGAGGCACGAGATGAAAGGAGAAGGATGCAAACATCAGAGGAAGCAGGGAGACTGTGTCATGAAGAAAACACAGCTAATTCCTTGCTAATTATTCAGACCCCAGGCCTCGCCTTATCCAGCAGCTTTGCACAGGAAGCACAGCCAAGGATATTTGGGGAAGGAGGAAGATGCTTTCCAGTGCTGGGGAAACCTGCCAGCCCTCCCTGGGCCACCGGTTGCACATGGCACATGGCCCATGGCCCTGAGGCCCCAGAGAACAGGTGATAGTTTGTGTGGTGCAAGCTCTCAGCTCACCCATTTTGCAACACAACCCCAGTAACAACCACAGCACCCACTGGGCCCAAATTCACCCTACGCCTGTCCACACACACTCAATGTGTGAACACACACCAGCACACTCAGGGAACACCCCACACCTGCCCCACCATGGGCATAAACCCCTGCTCTGTGCAGAGAACTGACAAACTTCTCTGTACAAAAGGCTACAGACAGAAAAATCAAGGCAACAAGCAACACCCCCAAAAACAAAAGGCTGAAGAAGCAACACTTGGGTGATTACAAAAACTTGAATGCATCCAAAAGAGAAATGGAAGAGGGCTGCTGAGCCCGACTCCCCAAATAAAGTCTCTTTACTGACAAGTTCACCTCCAATTTGCAAGTCTTGTGTCTGACTGCATCCACAGTCGATGCCAGCCCCATCTCATGTCTCCCCTCACACAAGTACCCACTGGTGAGAGGCTGTATTTGGAGGGACAGAGCACTCAGGGAGAGCTCTCCCACTGCTTCCCACTGACTTTGGTACATGATAGAGCTGGGATCATTGGCCACTCACAGGCAGAGCCTGGTCCTTGGCACAGGGCGAGCAGCAGCTCAGGGGCTGACAGGCTCTGTAAGCGCTGCAGTCTCGACTGCCTTGCTCTGCGCTTCAAGGTGGTGTGAAAGGCTTGTAGGGAGAAGCAAAGAACTGTGAATCTCAGCAGAAATGGGGGTTGTGCTATTATACCCCAGTACCGAGGGAGAAGACTAAATAATTAATCACAAAAGCAACTGAGTGTTAACGAGCTGAGCAGGATCAAACCGCATGGAAGATGCAAAGCCCCCCCCCCCAACCCTCTTCGGTGTGCTGACAAGCCTCATTTTAATAACTTGACTACCAAAGCCAAGAGGATATGCCACAAATAACTATACCCCAGCCCTTGATGACTTGGGCTTGTGCTGAGGATCAGCTTAACACCCTGTTTGCCACCAAGCATGGAACCAGTCCAGGGCTGTGTTTTGCACAGGGAAGAACTGGGAGAGCAAGGTGTCCAGTGCTTTGGGTGGTCATTGCAGGGGTCTTTTGCACGTGTCACCCCACTCTGCTTGTGGCTTTAAGGGAAGGGGGGATATGCATATGGAATGGGAAAAGCAAACAAATAATACTGCTTCGGTGCCGTCCCTAAATAGCAGAGTCTGACTATGCAGAACTGAGCAGCAGCGTCCAGGAGCTGGCGGGGATAACAGCCTGTGCATGAGACAGGAAGGAAAATACATGAGCATGGCTCTCTTGGATGCTCCGTCTTGTCAGCCATGCTGAGGACAGATCATAGAACCGTTCAAATTCTGTGTTACCCTGCACACAGTATATCCACCTGCAGACTACAGGGCAATAATCTACTAATACTATGACACAACTAGTAAAACACAATCTACACAGCACAACATTAGATCACCTCCCTCCCCAGCACACCACATATCAGACACAGCACAGATCTCTGTCACTCCAGCTTGTGATGGAGATCCTAAGTACTAACATTTGCATCATAGTCCCTTGAGCTATTTTCATCAGGGTTTTTCATACTACAGTGAGAAAGGGTTGTGCCAACTAGGGTGAAAAAGAACATTTGGACTCCATTGTGCCAACAGCTACAGGAAAACAAACTCTAAATAATTATATATTGTGCTTATACAGCACCACGGCTTCCAAAAGGGCTTTGAGAAGTTAAACTGATAGGCAGGCAATAGGCAGAGTTCTGCAATCTATCACTCAGATGCTACAAACTGAAGGGAAATAAGGATCCTGCTCAATGACCCAGAAAGAATATATAGACTTTAGGGGTATTTGCACACTCAGTGCAGGATATATATACACATACCCCCTTTAGGGATCCTCTCCAGGAGTTTGTTTTGGCTCTAGTATCTTTTCCCTGTAAAGTCTTAATAGGCTGATTCCTATGCAGCTGAGGGAAGATGATTCAAACAAGACAGTGAGATGGGCTTTTTTACAGTATCTGTCTGATTGCAGGGCACCAACCTCATGAAAAGACCCATATGCTGAAGTCAGAACGATGCCTCTGAAAATTCCCTGTTATAAAACACAAAGCTCTCTCTCTCCACCATGATATCAACATCATAACTCTGGTTGAACTAAGGAAAGTCATAATCTAAAACAGTACTCACCCTTACTGGATTCCCAGTATCCAAGTGTAATCCCTATGGGCACCCAAAGATCTTTAATCCTGTGTATTTTTTCAGAAAAACACAACAGACTATGAAATTACTTCCTCTGCCTGCAACTCTTACTAAGACTGGAAGAGAACAGAGCAAATTTTGCAGGCTTGCCCATCAAGGTATGAAAGCCACATGATAAGCAACAGGGTGAAGATTTACTTGGGACAAGAACCCCGGAAACAACCGGATGCTGCAGGACACATTCGCCATCGCAAGAGATGATCTCATAGTGCAGGTTGGGGCAGAGAGCCGAGACATGGTCAGCAATTTAGAATTTACTCAGGCGCTCACTGTCTTGGAAGGGCTTTGCTGCAACACTTTAATGATACATGGGCTGAATGTTTTGCATTCCTGTGCACAAAACCTCGCTCAGCTGGAATGAGGTTGTGTCCCTGGTGGGACATCGTTTACATCAAAATCTCCCCCGCTTCTCAGCATGACTTTCATGTCCCCCCACCATTTCGAAGGCAGAGACATATCTATGTGTGAGGATAGACATATAATTTTTAAACATTCATTGAGCTGGAAGCGTGGAAGATGCCAGCATACGAAGGGTTCAACTGATGTGTAAATGCAGCTCTTTGAAAAGAAGGAACTGAACACCAAAACTGGTTCAGTGCAGCTAAATTGGTCCCCTAAGGGCCAGTGGTAACAGAAACCTTCAGCCCAAATAAGAACAAGTGAAATATTCAGCAAACAGCATTTGATGCTTATGTGCAGGAGAAAAAAGTGGTGCAACTGTTGGAAAAAGAAAATATCATGTTACTGCAAGCTACAGTAAGAGTAACAGAAAAAGAGGTTTTTTTGAAAATGCTCTGGGTGTGGCAGGGTTCTGGCAACCCAGGACCATGGCTAAAGCCAGAACTGGTCCCACCACACCAACCCATTGCTCAGACTGGGCACTCTCCAGGCATTACGGCTCTAAATCACGTTCCCTGGTGGGGCAGTGGTGGGGACACTCAGCATGGACCTGAAATGGGCCCCCAAGGAGTGAACAGAGAGGATCAAGGCTCTGTTTGGGACACACATGAAAAAACTTCCTTCTGTGAGCCAAAGCCACCTCTGGAGACCTTCAGCTGTGATAGGATTTAAGGGTTGATGATATTCTGTCCTTGGGTTGAACTTCACCTGATGACTACAACCTGATGGAGTGGGAACAGGACCAACCTCTTGGTCCATCCTTGGCTATGTCCCTATGGAGTACCAGGAGCATGAGCCCAAGGCTGCAGCTAATCCATTTGCATTAAGCATCCGTGAGGGTCAGGATTTGTGTGAGGTTTACTTCACCCCCTGAAGTTCCCAAAATCAGGGTACACCTGGCCATGGAGGCTTTGACCATCAGCACACCTCCTGTGCTGCTGGCCACCTGAAACCAGCCTGCTCCACTGTGCCAAATGATACCACCTTAGCCAGACAGACCCACAGACAAAGTCTGAACCTGCTCCACAAGAGCTCAGCTCTTTACTGTTTTCCAATAAAAATATATAAGAAACACCACCATCATTTTAATTTCCCTGTGAGGGATGCTAGAATTGCTTTTTGTTGTTCAAATCAGTCTGGATTATCCCCTCCATTTTTTTGTGTTTTCTTCCCAGAAAGGAATGTATAAATATGGGTGCTCTGATGCCTGAATTTCTTGAGTCATTTTAATATCTATTATTATGTTCATTGCTTGAAGACAAAATTGTAAGCAATAGCTCCTTCCTGGGCAGGAAGGGAGTTCATCAGAAAACATGACAATAGATTCAAAGAAGGAAAATGCATAAGAAATTAACTGCTCAGGGAAGCAACATTTGCTTTACAGGAGGAACACAGACAGCGTATTATTACTATTTAAATTCCTTGCTTTCTGAAAGGCCTAATCTTTATGACTGCTCAACTACATATCATAGAAACAAAAAGGAATTATTTCTTCCTGTTTAATCAATTGGGGATGATTTTGTCAAAGAAAGACCTTGCCAGTATCTCTAGGGTGTAAGATCACGGGTATTGCTAATACATGGGAATAGCAGCTGGTAAATAAACTAACTGGACACTATTTTATTTTCCATCTGGGATCACTGAACAGTTATTGAATAAACCAATGCTCATCTTGGAGCCCTCACTCACAGGCAGAGGAAGAATTATTTCAGGAAGAGAAACGTGTGTTATTGGATTCATATCTCTGGGCTTTTCCTGTTGCACTTGGCAGTGGATCCACGTGGGGAAATATTTTTTTTTCTTGCAAAAACATAACTTTTTTTTGTTGTTTCTGGGATGATATAGGAGCTCTACATGTCATAGTTGATAACCTAAAATAACCTGAGGTGCCAGTTCCAACTGCAGATCTAAATCAGGCACATCAGGGATCTGAGCTGGGATCTCTGCTCACACAAATGTCCTGACCACGCAGTCATTGCCTATTTCTCAGGAGAATGTCTCTTCCTTTTTAGTCTGACTGTGGTTAGAAGGATCATCCTGGACCCTGGAAGGAGCTTCTAATGGCAAGTACATCAAAACTCTAGAGATCCTGTGGATCCCTGGGTTCTGACTCTCCCAACTACCTTCATTTCTTGGACCACTCAAACGGTTGCAATGGACCTGGCAATAAATTAGATGAAGAGAAAGACTCTGCATTCCTCACTGCCAGAGGTATCAGCTACATTCCTAATTTCCCAAAACTTTTAGAGTAGTGCAAATTTTTTTAAGCAAAACAGAACATAAGCAAACAGAGAGGAGGGAAAAAAAAACAAGAGTAATGTGCAAAGGCTGTGACTGAAAAACGCTGATATTTCCTTTCAATTACATGCCAGCTAGCAGAGAAAACACTACATATCTTCTCATAGAAAGAGCTGAGCCTCTGCTAACTTCCTGGTTAGGCTGAGGCATTTTGGTGAAAATTATGCTCACAGAAAGACACCTCAGCAGGTGTTGGTTTATAATCAGTCACTCTTTTAATTGGTGGTAGGCCCCAGTGCAATGGATGCTGATCTGTCCGAGCAGCACAGACACAGCAACATATGATGCAAACCACTGCAGGATTCTGGACAAATGCCCAAAGCATTCATTTTCTGCTCAGGCATGCTTTCTCAGTGGAAAAAAAAAGAGTGTGTATGAGGAGAAAACATTATCTCATGACTGTTCCACTACACTCCAATGCACTCAGATGAGAAGGGGCATATAGGTTGTGAAGACAGACCACTTATTTGAGAAGGCACTTAGCTTCCTTTTGGGTTTGTGTTTCCTGAAATAGACTGTAAAAAAAAGGAAAATGTCTTTGGGATCGATACATCATGTGGTGATTTTGTAAGGAGCACAACCGTTCCCCTGTGTCCCCCATGGTCAGTCACCAAGCCCTGAATTACACACTGCTGCTGATTTCCACGGCTTTATATGATTAATCTGGCTATCCTCCGTAAAGCAAAAAGAGCAATGGGAAGAGAGAGGAAAGGAAATCGCTCACAACACACACACACACAAAAAAAAAAACTAGGTTACAATAACCCTCAGGAGCTGAGTGAAACCAAGAAGAGGAGAAGAGTTCAGCACTAGGCTGCCAGGCTGGGCAAGGACACAACCACAACTGCAGCATGTCGGACCCAGTGAGCCTCAAATGCACAACACAGCACATTGCGAGAAAAGTTTTTATAAAGCCATATTAAAAGAAAATAATGGAATTTTTTTTTTAAGGGCTTAGACCCGAGGATGAGGCACACAGTGCTACTTTCCTTCCCCTGAGCACGGTGGGCTGTAACTAGCTCATGCAACAGAGTTCAAAGTGAAGAGAGGGATCCTTTTCAGATCCCCTCCCAACACACTCTGCAAGGAGACAGATCACTCCTTTTAGCCAAGCTAAAGGAGCCAGCATAACATATCCAGGAGGGAGTGGAAAGCTAGAAAAGCACTTGCTAACACTTGCATTAAGAGAACAGCTGGTGGCAACCAGATTTGTTGAAAGTAATTGAAAAATGACCGTAATTTCAGCCTACAGCAAGAACCAATGTTGTTTAGCTTTCTGATTGTAACTCATGGAAACATCTTTTTTTGGCCAGACTACAAAAACACAAAACTAAAATACAGACCTTTATATCTTGCCAATATGTAGCCTTGTTATCATTTCAGGACTCCTCCAGAGCCAGAATGCTGAAATCTCACTTCATGTTATTTTTGCCCTTTTACTCTTCTGCAGTGCATTGTTTAAATATTTGCTAGTTAATACAGCCATTTCATTTTAGCCATTATTATTCAAAGCAATTCCAGTATGACAGGAAAACCTATTTCCTTACCAGGTATTTACACTGAGACAGGGTAGAAAACCTAGATCTGCCAGCAAGGATATAAAACATCCCATACTAGTTTTAGCCTGTAGGTAACTTGAGTTCCTGCCTTGCTAGAACTTGTTGAAAGTATATTTTTGTAGGTGAATATAGAAGAAGGAAAAAAATTCATTTTTACTGATGTGGGATTATAATTTTGCCTTGTTGCTCCAGATGTCACACTGGTGGCACAGAGCAGCCCGGTGGGAGCCTGAATTTTAAGCCTTTGACAAGGAGGGGAAAACAGCATTACACAAAATTTACTGGGGGATCCTGTGGGGTGATTTTGGCCTTTCAATTCTGTCAAATTTAGGTGGATTTTTGCAATTAAAACAAAAGTACTACTGCCACACTGAGAGAGCAGAGCAACTGAGAAGCTAATACAGTTTCCTTCACATGGCCCTGGGGCACAGGAGCAGATTGGCCTCCAGACAGACCCACTGCAGATTCCCTGTCAGTTCCAAAGTAAATGAAGAATTGTGATTTGGCACATCCCCATGAGTATGCAAAGCCAGATGCCTGTACATGAGAGAAGAGATACTACATATAAAAAGCTGTACAGGCACAGGGGATAAGGAGATCAAGGTATTTCCTCACCTGTTTTAAATGCTGCCTTCCAAGCTGCTTTGTGTCATTCACTGACTTAGAAGACATTGACAAAAATCTCCCAAAGCTGTATGTAGGGAATGGAGTCAGGAGGAAAGTAGCTCAGTGACAAACAGGGAAAACAACTTTCTTTAGATCCACGGCTTTAACATCCAAACCCTCTCTGGTGATATATATACAATGGAAACAGAGAAACTTCAGACACACCTTATAAGCAGCAAGATGCTAATTCTGAAATACTATTTAAAAATATTGTTTCTGTTGACCCTACGTTCATTGCATCTTACAATTTTGGCAAACTGGGTTTTATTTTTAAGATCATTAAATGGCAACTGTCAAACCACAGTACCATGTGAATTTGCATTTCTTTCTCTCATACACTCTGCAGACTGTCCAGTCCTGACCTCATGGACCTTCTACAACTTTCCAAATTCCAGGCCTGGTTTTCTTCCTTATGATAGAGCAGATTAAATGACATCTGAGTCAAGGAAATTTTTCTTCATTCTCCAAAAGTGCCTGTCTGAGCTTGCAAGTCAGAGATGCAAATCAGCAGCACTTCCCAGCCTCAGGGGCCGCCTGTGTGTGACTGTGAAGTGCCCTTGTGCTGGGGGACTCATGGGGCAGAGGGTGATGTTCAAGGCTCTGCATCCAGTGGGCAAACCCATCCACATAAAACAAGCCTTGGTCAATAACAGCGACCTGCTCTCACCATCCTGGGCTTTTCTCAGCTGAGAGAGCTGGAACAGTCACAGAGAAAAAAGATGCCCAGTCAAACTGTCTGTACAACCAAATTGTTAATCAAAGTAATATAAATGGAAGGTATGGGACAGAGTCCCCAGCCCCTGTTTTTAGCTTTAATAACACCCTCAGAAACCCCCACATGGTTTCATATGCAAAACAGAAAGGATGCATGGGCATGCACAAGGAGCCCAAGGATTTCACTCCATCTTCGCAGGGTTTTACAGATAGGGCAGCAAAGCCCAGATTTTCCAAACCACTCCAGAAACAGGTTGTGACCCCCTGTGTCTCACAGCAAAGAGCCATCTCACATCTTCACGTGGGCCAGCACAACTGCACTTGTTGAATGTATCCACAGCAAAGCTGGGTGGGCTTTCGTTCCTGCTGCAACAAAGTACACCTGGGATCTGGACAGGATTTGCCCTCAGGATACCAGCACAGGCGGTACCTTTCCAGCAGGAAGGGTTAATGCCACATCTGACACACTATCTTGCACACTGGCTTTCCCACAAGGATTTGTCACCTGCCTCTCGGCTTCAAGGAGTCTTTTTCTTTCAATTATCCCCCTAAGAGATCAATATCCTCTCCACTGCTGAAGCCTGGAGGAAGAGGGAACCACACAGCACTCAGAGCAGGTGACAGTCACCTGGGATGCTACAACATCAGGCTGAAAAATGGGCTTCATTTGGAGACATAAATAAAATATGCCCAGTCATGAGTTATTAATGAGATATGGAAAGGGCTGAAGCATAGCCAGGCTGACAGAAGAGGAATCACAGTCACTGCCAGCTCAGTGGTTTGGGCTCAGGGAGTTTCCTGTGTTCACCCCTGCCTGGTTTTCATTGCTGCAGCAGGAACAGCCCCATAAATATTCACCGCAGCAGCCTCCAAGATGTCTTCTGCTACGAAACACACGGGTGAGGATAAATCCTCGGAGGCAGCAATCATCCTAAAGAAAAGGTGGCCAAGCAAGGGCTTTAACATTACACTCAGCCTTAGGTTTCTGAGATCATGGGCTCAACATCTGCACCACAGCTGCATTTTGGGGAGAAGTCTGGTTTCTCTGTGTGCAGGTTTGCCCATCTCCTAAATAAAAACTGCTTTGTTTTACTGGCTACTCCAGGCCTGGAGGATAAATGCAACAATAACAATGGCTGTCTCCTCCAGGACTAGAAGCCCCATAGGACTTTTCACTCCAACACGTTACTGTGCAGTGCTCTGGACTTGGCAACACACCATGGGATGGAAGCAGCTTACCTGCTTACCCTTTGGGTTTTTTTCCTTGTCCAAAACATTTCTTGTTTTTCTGCAGAGGTCCAAAACATTTCTTGTTTTTCTGCAGTGAGCAAATCTTTTTTGTGACAGAAACCCAATAGCAGCAACACTCCCTGCTATGAAACACAGTAAAGGATGCTTTACGACGCAATACTGCTGTGCAGCAAACAAGGCGATGTGGCACAAGAGCATGTTTCCCAATTCCTGGGATTGATTTCAGTGACACTGTTCTCAACAAAAACACGGAAATAAAACCAAGCATCTTTCTACTCTGAATAGGATGCAGTAACTTCTGTCTAAGGGACAAGTCAGGATGCCTACATGGCCAAACGTGGTATCGCTGAAAATCTGGGACTCATTATAAAAGCTGCTGTTCTAAACCATTAATTTTATTGCAAGTCTCACTCTATTTGACAGTTTCTCTGAACATATTCCTCTAGTTTATTCCTGGGGGTTTCGGGGTGGTTTTTCTTTGCTGACTTATTTTCTTAGTTCCCAGTCAAACACGAGAGAAAGAACAAAATGCAAGAGGAAACATCTACTTGAAAAAAGAAGGTAGTGGACATGACTCAGTAAAGCTTAAAAGGCTGAAAAACACAGAGGTATGTAAAAGGAAAGCAGAATACGTATTTTCTTTTACAAATTGTGATGTTTGACATGTTCCAGATGACAGCTTTTGACAAAGGAACAGCAAAATTACTTCTATTACATAATTCACACCACACACTAGGAGGAACTAGAGTGGACAAAAATAAGCATGTTTTGAGCTTGAGTGTCTCAAATCAAATAACCAAGCATTTCCTCTGCCACAGCAGTGGGGTCCAGGCCCCTTGGTATGTGCTGCTGATTGCTCAGGCATCTCCTGGTCTCATCAGCTCTTGCAGAGCATCTCTTCCCTTGGGCTGTGGGCTTTGGAAAGCACAGGAAGCAGTGAGAACACCTTTAAATTGCCTCATTTGCTACTTCTGAATCCAACACATGTACCTGGTTAATTATTTAGCATCTCCACCACTTGTGTTTACTTATTTATAAAACACTGATGATTAGCTGCCATAATTGGGAGCTAGCAGGGAAGTCAACCACCAACCACCGCTCTCCAAGCAGTCCAGTTTGAATGACAGGCACGGCCAGACCGAAATCGTTTAGCTTTTCTAATGGAAAAACACTCTAATACTGAGAGAAGTTTAGTTCCTTGGGGTCTGCAGTAGCACCTTCTGAAGAGGATCAAGGGTCCTTAAAGAGGGGTGAGTAGCCCTACAGCTCAATGGGCCGATTTTGGCCAAAGACAGCCCAGAGCTGCAGCAGGGAAGTGCTGCCTGCCCCCAGCCAACTGGATGAATGCCTGATGGATTAACTGTCAATGTTCCTCATGCCAGGAAAAGCTCAAGGGCTCAGCAAGAGAAGAAAAGCAGGAATCCAAGAGGACTGACAGCAAGAATTTCCCGTCAAAGTGAGGGGATTAGCTGGGCAAGAACAGCCTAGAACAGAAGGCAGAGAGTTGGGGGAAAGCTTGCCTAGGAAGTGCCAGCCTGTGGGAAGGGGTCTGTTTTGAAGTAAAGAGTAGCAATTAGTACAGGATGATCAATCCTTATTTCCATGAGGATTTTTAAAGCTACACAAACATAACAGCAGCCATCACAACTGAGATTTAAACATACAACCTTACCAAAAAAATTCCAATCAACTTTAGCAGAAGAAGAATCCGCCCAGCAAGCATCCCGCTGCACATCCAGGCAGAGCACATGTTTTTGGGACACTAGGTCACATAAATACCTGGACCAGAGGACAGAGATACCCTAGGCTGGGATATCTACCATTCTTTCACACATCCCTCTATAGATCCCTTCACCCCTTCATCTTCAAAACAAAGATGGTAGGAATTTTTAGTGCCAAATAACAAGTGTTTTTACCAGGCCTGATCATCTCCTATGATGCAACAGACAGATAGTGCGCTTTTGAGCATTTACAAAAGACAAATGCAGCAGAGTTCATTACTCACTAGTCTAAATTCATACCAGCCCCTATCCTTGGTTGCTGCCCAGTCATGACAGGCTCATTCTGGTACCAAAGTGCCTAGGCATCATTTATTTTTGCTCAATCTTTTGGGGATGTACTTTAAACATCAGCTGTCCCAAAATACTGAAGACAACTCTCTGGTTGTTCGTTTCAAAGCTCTAGTCCCAGAAGCCAATTCCAGCTCAATTTAATCCTTGATCAAAGCAGTGCAATTTAGCACTGGATTAGCGATTCTCTCATTTAAATCTGTCACTAAGAAATGCAGGTGATTTAAGTCAATTCTAAATATTTCAACCAAAGCCACTAAAACTTTGTCAGGTAGTACAGGGATAACGTTTTTTTTTTTTTACCTTCATTACAATCTCAGGCTGCATTTTCACAGTGTTTTTCAGGCACAAAAGCACTTATTCTTCCTCTGTCAGAATAGTCATTCCTAACTTCCCTGGAAAACTGCAGGGAAAACTCATCATGTTACAACACTATTGCCAATTCCTTGAGGATGTTTAGCAAAGAGTATGCCACAGAAAAAGAACTGGAAAAACTAATAGGGCAGCAAGACTTCTCCTGGCATCTGACAACCAAAAAGGGACCCCGGGACTGTGTTTATTCCAAGCACTTCCAGGCATCACTCTAGGAGGTGGAAACCCTGCCTGTGCCACCCTGTTTGGTTAAGAACATGAAGCTCCTTCCAGTGCAGAGAGAAGCCCGTGAAGTCCCCGAACCATGGAAGAGAAGAAACAAAGAAGCATCAGGATAAACTGTCAAAAGTAAGCGATGCCAAATAAAACTTCATACATCTGAAATAAGTTCAGCTCCAAGGCTGAACTGCAGGATGGTAACCCAGGGCTGAACGTGCCCTTGTGTGCAGCAAAGAGCACAAAAGAGCATCTTGCTGATGCCTCTGTGTGCCTAGCACTGCCTGCACACACACCACAGGAAGGAGCACAGTGGGACAATCACAACCCACGTGCTCCCTTGCTCTCTTAGCTCCCCAATAATCTGTGTCAGTGTGTGTAGCAGCCCTCAGGCTCCTGCTCTCTACTCAGGTCTGTCCCCTAGAATTGCAACCTTGACCTGACAATTACTACTTTACTTACTAGGCAAGTCACACACAGGATTTGCACCCCAGACTTAACGTCTAGTCCACCTCAGAAATTTCACTGTGTTCAGCCCCTTCCCTTTTATACCAAAGTTTTGTACCTGTCGCTCCCGACAGGGCTCCTGTGCGTCAGCACACAGATCCCTGCATCAGCAAGTAAGTCTCTCTCCCCTTAAGTGAGGCTAACAGCTGCATTTATGCATTCAGGGAAGCCTGGAATCAGTAGTATCCGAGTTACACCGAGCCCCCGAAAGCTGGTTTGCTTTAGAGGTCCCTATAAAAATGCAGGTCGACTTCCTTTACAGCAAAGGACTTTGATCTGCTGCAGGAGTGCCGCCGGCTGGAGGGGCTTGCGCAGGAGAGGAGAGCTCCCAGCGGTGAGATCGCTCCAGGCTCCATTAAAATGCAAACCCTCCAGAAATCAAAGGCAACAGCGTCGGGACCGAGCATCGGCTGCAGCGCGCCCTGTAAGCCGGGAGTGCAGAGACCATCGAACACTCGCACAACTCATCTGGGGGCGAGGGACCCGGGGATCACAGTCCAGCACAAAAAACTTCTTATCACATGCAAAAGCTGCAGGATGGTGAGTACGGAAACTGTTCTGTCCCAGATTAACTTACTTTGAAATAAAATATTACTGTTCCTCAAATCTTCTTAAAGTTGATTTGCTCCCCATTATCCTGCCAGCTTTCTCATCCTTTCAACCCACTGCCCTCCTGGAGGAGTGCAGGGAGGGACATGCACCAGGACTCCCTAACAGTCTACTGGAGTCCCGTAAACACCCAAATGCTTCTCCCTGCAAAGTAACAGCTCCCACACAGCTCTCACAGGAGGAGGGAAACCTTGTGAGACTCTGAGGCACACCTAAATCTACTTTACTGCAGTAATAACCAAGGCAGATGAATAGAGTAAAAATCCAGAGAGTCAACGGGGGAAAAAAAAAAATCCAACATCTGAAAAATATAGGACATGCAAAAAATTAAAATAATCCTACTCCCGCCTGCCAATGCACAGAGGGTGAAAATCAATCACAGACCATGTAGCTTTTTTCCTCCTGCTCAGCCAAGGAAAAGTAAATGCTCAAGTGAGACCTCTCCAAGTCCCTCTCGCAGACAGGAGGGAGCCGCTCCGCTCTGACCGTACCTTTGCTCCTCCGTCTCACCACCCCGAGCCGGCACTTGAGCGACACAGCAAACATCCCTCCGACCGCAGCTTCCAGTGCTCCGCTCACATGGCTCTGTGCCGCTGCTCCCTCCGCACCTCTGCCTGCTCTGCGAGGGGCTGCTGGCTCGAAATTAACGTGTGATTACTGTGAAATGGAGTCGTGCTTTAGGCAGTGGCAGAGGGAGTGAGAGGGAAGGGTTTTTGTGGGGGGATGGCAAAGGCTGAGCTAGAGGGGACACAGACCTTTTTCGGTACTTTCAGTGTGGGGCTGTTTTGTTATCTTGTCCAAATGAATAAAATCACACACTGATGTTTTTAAACGTATCGCCAGTCTCCTGCTGTTAAGGGCTGGGAATCTGCTACTACATTAACATATTAATTTGCGAAGTAAGATTATTCCTCAGCGCACATGGGTGCATGCTTGCACTTCACCAGAAAGCTAATCCAGAGATTACCAGAGCAAAGGAGATAAAAGCCCTCATTTTATGGAAGCAGTTCACCAGAAACACAGCATTGGCACAAATGCTGTGGGACTATGTGCTGGCAAGGGCCCTGCAGGGCTAGTCCTGCTAAAGAAACTTTTCTGCAAAAGAACTTTTCGTGTCTGCAGAAAACATTGACAATGTCCCCCAGACCTAAGGGCAAAGCCACCACCCCAGGGATGCACAAACCACCTGTTGAACATGAACTTTCCAAACATGATGTATCCTGAGTCCTGCTTTGAAAAGTGGGATGATGGATCATCCTGGAGATTTTTGCTGATGATGAAGCAACCTTGGAGCAGTTCAGGGCTGTGCCTTCAGACCTGCTGGAAAGGTTTTGTTTTTATAAACTGTTGCTTACAGCAGAGGGCAGTGGGCAAACCCAGGCAGCACCCCAGGATACGGCTGGTTCTCGGCAGCGGATATTGTTTAGTCAAAAACACCCAACTTATTTTGAGCAGAATTACCATGGAATTCAGGGGAAGGCAAAATGGATACCTCACTCTTGACAGGACCACTCTGGGTCCCCACAAGAAGTCAGCCCCATACACACCCTCACCAGGAGCTCCTGCTGTGGCAGACAGCAGTTTTTCCCAACCATACCACCAGGCTGTTGCTTGGTTGGGCTGTTGGTGAGACCCAACACACCCACCTGGAGGGAGCAGTGATATTCAGGAAGGCCTACTTGTAGGATACAAAGGAGTTTGAGGGACCTGTAACAAGGACCCAAAGCCAGCACAACAGGGTGAATTTAGCACACCTGAAAGAAAAGGGATCCCTTTGTACAGCCAAGTCTGGTGACTAAGGGGACATGAAAAACCAAAAGCCTGTGGGTCATACACTGACAAGACACAGTTCATAATCCCCAGGTTACCCCCATCAAATACAGGCAGCACAGGGGGTGACATGCCTATACAATGTGTTAAAGTCACCAGCTGAGAAGGTACAGCTTTACCTGTTCCTTTATATAGCTTACTGTTCTGATATCAATCTCACTTCTCTCACATGCTCTCACCCAAAATCAGTTTTCCAAAGGAATCATTTTCTGGACTTTTGAATGCCTAGGAGAGAACAACAGCAGAGGTTTACCACTAAGTCTTAATAAAGTTTAGTTACATTCGTCTTTTCAAGTCAGGGTAGACATGGACTTGCATAGCATCAAAATTATAATCTCAGAGCTTCCACAGGTACAGGGTTTTTTGCATTCAAAAAAAAAAAATTAAGACTGTCTTTTGTGTGCCCCTGGCTCCACAAAACATCCTCTGACCACACAGACTCCCCCCACTTGCATCCCTGGGCCAGAGAGGCATGAGTGGTAATGGGATAGACTTTGCCCCTCCATTGCAGCACTTCGTAGGTCTGAGCCGCACATGTTAGTGATCATACATCTCTACTCTCTGCCTCAACACTCCTCTTGCTCTTCATCTCCTCACAGCACACTTCCCAGGTTAGGGAGGATCACCCAGCAAAACATGGAACCACGCCATTACATCCTCCTGTGTTCATCACTGGGATTTAAGTGTATTCAGACATAACCCTGAATATTAAGATCCAATTTACCCTCCTCTGAGAGGCTCAGAGAACTTTTTTATTCAGGAGAATTGCCTGGATGTCCCAAGACAATTGGTTTTACCTCAGAGGAAACTCCAGCTGAAAACAAAACACAGCTGTTTCCCTTTGATACTGAAACAAATGTGTCTTCTGCTCTCCCGCATATAAATCTAATCCTCATTTCAGCTCAGGAAATGACTGTGGGGACACTGGTCATCAAGAGTGCACAATAGAAGGAGTGAGAAATGCAGCAATTAAACTAAGAGGATAAAAAAGCATTTGTATAATGGGAAATCTATTACCATTTATCATGTGTGGTATTTGAAGTGGCTCTGCCAAGTCATAGCATCCATTGAAAATAATGCAAGAGAATAATGAAAATAGGTATGCACCAAGTTTCAGAAAAATAAAACAAAATACCATGTGACTAATGAATACACAGAATTCAGAATGTATGTATGTACTGCTGCGTTTATCTGTCTGGTAGTGATTACACTTTTTCTACAACAGCAAACTGTGGAGGAATTATAAGAAAAAAACCCAGTCTTCTATTCATGAAAACATTTAAAAATACGTATTAGAACAAAATTAAAGGAGCAGAAATTATTCAAAGTAGAGTTCACATTAAATTAGTTCATTTTTTCCTTGAAGTTGCCATAAAGTTTGTTTCCTTCCTCAGGAACAATAATGTAAAATCCCGTGTGTCTAACACATATCCTGAAAATTACACACTGTACTAAAACGTATTTTAGAAGGCAGTATTTCCTTACTAACAGGTGCAGTTATGGCTGAATGTATAAATGTTACAAATAATACTGCCTTTGTGAATTTGTTCAGATCATTTTCATCTTCTCTTCACTAGTTTAAAGGATGTTCCTGCATTACTTTTTATGTGCCTCAATTCTATATATGAATATCGGTACAGTCAGTGGGCAGACCCATAAAACGGGTTCTGGGGAGAAAAATGCAGATTTATATGGAAAAGCAGCCTTTTCTTCTCTTCTTTTGGTATTTGCACATATCTGCAAAAAATAAAAATGGATATTGCCAGCTACTGGTCTAACAGTATTTTTATCACCACAATAGATCAGACTATGTTAAACTGGCTAAACAGAGTACATCTTCCATTTAAAAAGAAAGCAAAATCAACAAAGATCACTACAGATTGTTTTGCTCTATAAATAGCGTACGTGTAACTTCTTATTGGCATAATTTCAGTTATCATACAAAAAGTATGAAATAATCTGCCATCTTGCTACAGCACTTTGTAAAAATCTTGCCTTCAGTAGACAGATTTTGATGGATAACTCTGTCCAGCAAAAAATGCATCAAACAGACTGGCCAACGACAGACTGAAGGTATCACTCATGCCATAGTGAATGTTAAGACAAGCTGTGCAATTAACAGAGAACAGATCCCTCCCTAAGAGTTTGGGAGCTCTTTGAGAGCCACAGAAGCAAATAACATTGGCCAAACGTGGCATTAAAGCATTTGGAGACAAAAAGTCTGCCTTAGATAAGCAAGTTGGACCAATGGTGAAACAACAAATCCAATACAGTAATGCCTTGAATCAAACTCAGGATGAGCTGATCTATCAAAATCAGGTATTGCACAGACTCATGGGCTGCTGTGTGTTGGCAAGGAAGCTCTCCTTCCTGATGGGTGAATTCCCACAGAAACACCCGTATCTGCTGTGTAAAGCAGAGCAGCACCACAGTAGCCAGAAGGGGCTCAGCCCTCCCCAAAGCGTCGCACAGACCCCGGGCTCCAAGTTTATTGCCCCTTGGAGCCTGTTAAATCAAGTCTGCTGCTAACACATTTCGGGGAAGGGGGTCAAACTGGCAGCTTGGCAAAGCCAAGCTAAGCTGAACTTGTTTCTCCTCATGTATTGACATTGTCAATAACAAGGTTTTGGGAGAAGATGTTCCACCCACATGGACACCTGTACTGCTTTAACTGATTATCCTTAATAAATGATCTCAGTGACAGCATGAACAATGAACAGTTTCAGTGGAACCATGCTCAATTAGTAGGCAATTCCCAAAAGGAAACAGCCTAGATTAGGCTTTACAAGTACCTTGCCTGATCCTAATTAGCATGGCTACAGCTTTCCCTGTGCTATGCCACAGCCTCCAACAGAGTAACACCTGAGGGAAGTTTGATGTGGCACTATTAGGTTTAATTACCCTGACAATAACTTACACAGGTGACAGTCGTCATGAAGCTGTGTTCAGCAAAAAAGACAAAACAGGCTTCAGTCATGAATCCTCACCCTCGGCATTTTGAAAGTTTTTATTTTCTGCATCCACAGGCGCCTTCTCTGGCACACACTCTGAACATCCTGTGCTACTTTTTACAAACTCACCAGGACACCTCATGAGAACTGCCATATTTAATTTTCAGCTACGTGCAATTATTTCCTTGAATTAGAACTTCCTCAGACCCTCAACCCTCTGCAGCACCAGCTGCAAGAAACCAGCAAGAGGCTCTTTAAAGAAATTCCTAGTTCTCACTGTTGCATTTGCTGAAACTGGGAATGCAGCCATGTGTAAGAACCATAGTCCCATAGTTTCAAAAGTAGCACTCATGGGGACTGCACCTCCAGCCCAAGCCATGGAAATGCTAATGGTTTCTATCTAGATTAGACTGAGACTAGAATTCAAGGAAAATGATTTAAAGATGAGTGAAGGCTGAGGATGAAAGCTGCGTGCTGATGATGTCTTTCCACTTGCCCTCTCCATAATTCACACCCCAGATTGGCAGAAGACTGAATGCATAGAATTTTATGGGCACTTTCTGCAATTCAAGTGGGTGAATGGCATTTGAATTGTGTCCCAAAGCTAAGAAGACAAAAATTTAAACATTTACATATATGTCCCTTTCTAGAGCTTCCAATTTGCGGCCTATCAGTATTACTTGTAGACATCTCCTCCTACTATAATTAATTTATCAGTTGACAAGAACATCTCAACAATTGTGTAAAATACTTTAGAGACTTCCCTGGTAGTATATCTGTGGAGGTGCTTCAGTCTAATCAACATCACCAGCAACCCAAAAGCTCAGGTGATTGATGCTCAGCCCATCATTTTCCTGCTTCTGCAAAACAGTGTAAGAGGAGCCAGGTCCCTACTTGGAAATGCTGCTGCAAAAGCCATGAATAACAGCAGCTATCTAACAGCAAGAAAATATTGTATCCATTTGGAAATGGGGTTAGGAGATCTGTATTATCCAAAGAGCAGTGACCAATGTGGTACTGCCTATTGCCCACAGTAAGAAGCGTGGTCTTGCAGGTGGAACACTGTTGCTGGGATTCAGCCTAAGACCATAGTTTATTTTGCCAGGAAATGCTGAAGTCATCCTTTAATAATTAAATGACACAGTATGTTTGTTCAACCTGTGAATCCATGGACAAGGCATCAGCCTTTCCAAGGAGGCAGCTGAGTCTCCTGAAGCAAGAAATTAAAATAGTCTTATCTCCATGTGCTGTACTGCAACTCGCTCTGACTGCCAATTTACTTGGGAGAATGAAAGGCTCTTGCAAATGCTGACTGCAGATGCCAGCCTAGACAAGGGTCACGCTACGACTTCATGTGTGTACTCCCAACAGTCTCCTCACTATATTCTACATTGTTGTTGTGCTAATGAAGCAATTAGCTAGCAACAGCCCAGACGAGTTTGTAAGCCAAAGGCCAAAAGCCATTTCCCTTTTAAGCAGGTTCTCGTGTCCCAGTTTAAGTGCCAGCTGCAGTCCTTTACTGTGAACACAGTTAAAGATAACACAAATCTGCTACTTAAGGAGCACCATCAGCCCCAAAACGATGGTAGGAAAGCTGCGATCACAGCAACCAGCAGCTTAGCCTTGAAATTAAAACAACCTACTTTAGACATGTTATAAAGGGAAAAATAACCATGCAGAATCAGTACTGTTCATGCTAGGAAATGTAAGTACCTTTTAAAGTAGTATGTTTATGCTGATAGACTTGCCATTACTGATATTTAGCACCCAGCAAAAAACGTTGTTTTTTAAGCAAAAGATTGAAAGATCCAGGTTACACAATTATTAATCAGTAACAGAATGTTCAAGAGGTCTTAAGAACTCATCAAATTGAATTTTATTATTATCATTCAACACACTGCACCAATATTATATTTGTTTGTGGAAACCTCATCTGAGGGCTCCTTTTGCCTACATTTTATAGATGTTCCCATATCACACGGGGTGAGGTTTGAGTGGAAGAGATAAAGGAAGAATGGGCCAAGAGAAGTAGAAAAATCTTAATTTTAAACTGTTTTACACAGATCCCTTTTCCAAAATAATACAAATAAAGGTGTTTACTCACAATAACAAATTATTTGGAGAAAGAGCACATTATCTTTATTCTGGTCTCCTTAAATCCAAACCAGATGTCTGCCTAACAGAAAACCAGCCAGGTTTGCCTTGATCTTGTCCAAGTTGCTAGGGATACATGGATAAAGGTTTTGGCCTGTGTTTTTACAGGATTATTATCCTTGTCCACTATCAAATCTAATGACCAAATCTATGACTGCCGCATAGAACTGGCATTGGTTTTTCATCTGCAAAACAGCCACACCGGTTTATTCTGGCAGAGAACTTGCTCATCAGTGGCTTGTCCAGTACTACACTGGGAGCCAACAGCAGAGTAGGGAACGGAGCCCAGCCCGGAGTAAATTCATACATCCATCTGAAAAGTCATCATCAGTTTTTCCCTACTTTAAGCATTTTTCCATTCACGTAAGGCTTGAAATTTTCATCCCATTTTGTAGTAGATGCAAATTTGCCAGGCCCTGTGGTTATCAGACCCAGAGCTGCACCATCACAGAGGTGGCCCAATGGCTGCTCTTCCAAGAACTCACTGCTCTCATCACTAAGTAGAGACTTGTTTGGGAAGTGCCTAAATCGTAGTAATAATCATCATGATGGCATAATTAATAATGGATTAAATCTGACCAACAGCCGGTATTTTGAAAAGCACTTACCATCAATTTCATACTTCCCACTAAGGGAGATAGTTATTTTTGTCATCCAAGGGAGACTTTGGGAACTCCAGCTCCCATGTCTACTCTCTTCAGACTTCGTTTTCTATCCCCTTTCCCTCATCCAGGAATTGCCACATTCATTTCTCTAAGTAATGCCCAACTCAGCCCTTCACAAAGGCTGTGATTCAGTCTATACCTTATATTTTATGCTAATGTCTAAAAAGAAGGTCAAAGCTGTGTTTTATAGTCATGGGGCCTGAAACTTTAACTCTCTGTTTGCATTTCCTTATTAGTGGGTTGGTCCCATCATCAGGTAAATGAGCAGGAAAAACACTTGGCTCCAAAGGCACCCTAAAGGTGGGGCTTCAGATGGATCAGAGGAAAGATGGTGCCTGGATTTTTCTAAAACTCTTATGCTGCCTGGCTTTGCTTTCTTATTTTTATTTTTCAACTGTCAAAGAAAGTGCTGCAGAGTATTTTGAGAAGCTAATTTAGCACGTGTCTTTGCTTCCCTGGGAAATCCAGCTGTCAGCCTCCAGGCTCACCTGTGCTTGTCTCATCCACAGACTAATTCAAGATCTGGCTGAAGGACTAAACTGCACAGCTTCTGCAACTACTTGATAAGCAAGCAAGGTGTGGATGCCACCTCTAACCATATGAGCATTCGTGTACTTGCTCTTAAAGGAATAAAAAGTCTGTTCCATTAGACATTTTCACTTATTTCTTCAGTGTTTATTACAGGTGATCCCAAAATGGAAGGACTGGATTGAATCTGATCACTCCAGTCTTCTGAAAGCTGAAACCTGCAGCTTTGATTTACCCACTCTCTAGCACTTGGCATTACATGAAAAGCGAGAAAGAGGCACACAGAAACTCAAAGCTTAACAGTAAGAAAGTAGATTTATCAGGACAAGATTAAAGAGATTTAAGGAACTCATCTACTTTTCTTCTTCTTTTTGCAAATATTGGCCTTTAGCAAAGACATGAAAACATTTGTCTTCATTATAAAGAGGATATTATCAACTAATTAATTTCTAGCACCAAAGAGTCCGAATGAAGGAGGGTTTAATTTGCTGAAAACGTCAACATCGAATATTTTCGCAGCAAAATTTATGTTTGGTTACAATGGACTGATTCTGTTTGATCAGAAGTTTTCTCAGTACAGTTGTCTTTGCTGGAAGTTAGAGATCCCATAACCATTTGTGAGCTTTTAATCACTTCTGAATCTCCAGTGAATCCCCTTTCCACAGCCACTGCAGGATGTGCAGGTGGGGTGCCCAGGAGGAGCTATAAATAATGCAGCTCCACAATCCCATTACCAAAGAGGGAGATCGGAGAAACTGGGGCTTCAAAAGGGCAGCCGGCTCCACTTTGGATGCACAGCTTTCTACTTTTGCTGGTCCCCTCAAGGGAAATCACTTTGAAAGGTTGAAAAAGGGCAACTCTTTCTTGCTCAATAGACCAGTTTATATTTTGTGATATGAGCATAACTGCTAATAACTGCTTCATTTACAGTGCACTCACCACCGTAGGGCACAGGCAGAGAAAGGATTATTAGGGTCTCCAGCCTGTTGGCTTTCTCGGGATCCTTTGGCTTTATCTACAAATGTCTCTGCCTCAATGCTATTAACCCTGACTTCTTCAGAGCCACACATTAATTCCCTCTCTTTCGTTTTCTCCTTTCCACCAGCAACAATATTGCTCCCACCAGCAGAGCACTTGGTGCCAGGTCTCAGAGCTGTCCCAGGACCTTCAGAGGTAAAACCTCAGCTGCTTGACTGCTGCTTGCAGTACTCCAGCACCAGCCCCAGACCTTGACCATGATCAGATAGTGCAGCGCACACACCCAGCCTGGTGCAGATGCTCTACCAAAAGGATATTTTTTCCTTTCCTCTTTCTCCACCTTCCCTGATGTAGGGCTTTGTCCAAATCACTTCACCTCTTGCATTTCCATATAAAAAAAGCAAGCATTTATTTAGAGGTTCCTCACATTGTTTCAGTCACCACTGCTTTTACCAAAAAACATCTTCACACCTGAGGGCATACAAAGCTCTCTGAACAGCCACATTCGAAAAAGAGAGGCATAGGAATACACAAATCTCTTTTTCCAGCATCTGAATTTATGGCTGGAAACTATCAGCTCTGCAATGGTTTACCGGCATACAATGAGACCCATGAGATATAAACAGAGAAGACAACCCTGCAGAACAATAAATTGCCATGAACCAAACTGTCATCACAAAATGCATAAAAGCCATGTGAAAACCACCCTGCTGATGGGACACAGAGGGCTTTATGGCAGCTGCTGTTCTGCTGACATGAGGTACAGGGTCCTCTTCCAAACCAAGCAAGGGGGAGACACCCATCCCTGTCCTCCACCGTCACCTGCAGCTCTTCCCATCCCCTACCCTGCTGAGGGTCTGGGACAACTCCACTGGCTCTCATGAGCTTTGTCCCATGATTTCCAAGAGCACTTGGCCCCAAATCCTGATGATGACACACTTGCGAAAAGCTACCAAGTTTCATCAGGTCCAAAGGCACCTAAAGCACACAAACCCTTTGGACAGCCTGGCCATGCAGTTTTGGACTCTCTTGTTGGTGCAGGGACCTACGCTGATAGGCACTGATGTTTGCCTTCACCCCAGGGACCAGGTGGGACAAGAGCAGCCCATCAGAGATCACTGCAGCTCCTGATCTGCTCTGCCTGCCAGAGCTGCATCTCTGTGGGTCCTCAGGTCCCCCCAAGTCCAATACTTCAAACTTCAAAGCCGCAAGAAATGCACGAACAATTCTGGCAAGCTCAGCCAGTGGCTTTACAAGGATGGCTTGGTTTTAATTATGTGCCTGGGGGATTTCTTGTGGGAGGATGAAGCAACTAGGTCTGGCATCACTTAGGAATGAAGGGTAGGAGTTTAACATAGATAATCTGAAAGGCTGAGCAACATCTCTTTGAATGTATTTATTTAACCTAGAAGTTCAGTAGCCCTGAATTTTTAAGGTAGCCGATACTGGCTGGAAAATCATGAGAGTAAATGTGTCTTAGCATTCAAAGAGACCAGACGGGGAAAAAATTTACAATCTCCAGTATAATTTTAATTCCTCATAGCACTACAGGTGATTGGGATGTGAGTTTATATTCAGAGCCCTGGACCAGTGCAGAGAGCCGTGATAGACAGCACACACGTTTAGGCCACTGACAATCCCCCCTCCCACAGCAAATTTCTCCCTCTGTTGAGGATAACGTGAGATTTTCCCAAACAGCCCCTTTGCTGAATCTGTCTTTCTGTTTAGACACCACAAAGCCAGGCAAGTCAGCACTGCTTTGAAAAAGGAAAGGGGGGAACACAAAACAAAGAAATCCAGAGAGACTGTCCGCAGGGAAATCCAAGGAGCTACAAGAAGATAAAACAAGAGGCAAAGAGGAATCCTTATGAAAATGCATGAGATATGAAAAACTGACAGGCCAATTAAACGTGCCTAAATAGGATCAGAGATTATCCCAATGGCACTGCAGTGTCCTATTGTTCTCCACTGTCCCTTTGTTCCCCCTCCTCAGCCTCCAGAGAAGCAGCTCGCTGGCACTGGCATCTCCCAGTCCCTCCTGCTCATCCCTCTGACCAGAGACAACCACACATGTTCCAGGCCCATCAATCCCTGCCTTATGTCTTTGCTTTTCTCCCTGGTCCTTGGCCAGCACTGGCATTCCTGCTCTGTGTGCACTGCTCCTGAGGAAGGAACAGGAATGCCAAGAGCCTGCAGGGAGTGGGGGCTGGCTGATGCCTCTGTAAACACCATGCTAATCCGTTTAAGATATTAGACTCCCATATATGTGTTTTTAATAATAAAGGCAATATTTAGATGCTGCCAAGGTATCAGAGAGACAGTAGCAGACACAGAAGAGCCACCTCGACTATATAAACAATGGAAAATGCTCACTTATCTTTTCATGCCACTAGGCCCCCAGGCTGCAAAATAAATGATTGCATTCATTTACATTTTATTGTGGAGATATAACTGGCTGGAATAACTGCCAGCACAGAGCCCGACTGCAGGAATGCACTATTTTTCTTCCCATTTGTCTTAACAAATTGTTTTCCTTTTTTTTCTGTCAATCCATCTCTATCACTGCTGCCTGTATGGCAGAAGTGCATTAACCCACTACTCATCTTGCATTTAAGAAAAAAAGAAAAAGCTATTAGTTCAGCTCTGTAGAAGCCTCAGGCTAACAAACTGTTGCAGAATCGCAGAAACTGTGAAAGAGGGGGCTCTTCACCTAAAGCATATCCAGGCAGTAAAGCCAAAACATTCTTAGTCACTCATTCACATCACCAAAAACACTACAAGCCATATAAAAAGTCAGCTCATGAGTGACATCCTCATCTTAGCCTTCAGTTATACTTCCCTTACGATCAACAGAGAGGAACAGACTCTCCAGAGAATTGATCCCACAGGTTTGAGATGTTTTGGGTAAGAAGCACCAGTTCCTCTCCTTTTCCTGCTAAGCAGCCTGAACCCATAACTTATAGGGAGAGCTCCACTGTGTACACCCAGTTGAGAAGGACCCAACCCATCTAACTAGTATTGCCCATACAGCTTGGCATTAACTACAGGTTCAAAAGATGTGTGTCATTTTCTTTTTATCAAAAGAATAACCAAATAAATAAAAAATAACCAAAGCACTTCATCTCTCAAGCCAGCACCCAAAAGCTTAGCATATTAAATAGTTAGAAGGAATTGGAGTGAATATAAAACTGAACCCTGGTGGGACTAAATTCCCAGACAGCTGAAAATTTGAGGGTTGGGGGTGAGCATTCTCAGCTGACAACTTCCCATTAAAAAGATAAAGTAAAATATGCAGGGCTAACAATAGAAATAACTGTCAATTTAGGGGTAGCTCATGTTTTCCACTGCCTCCTTGTTTTCTGATAGTTACATATTTTCAGGTTTTAATTTCCTTTCTTATCTGTTGATCAATTTCTAACTAAATATGAGGTAAGAAATAGAAGAAAAAGTTTAAACAAAACTATTTGACTATATTTCCACTGGAAAAAAATGGAAAGAAAAAAGAGCGAGCCTGTAAAATGTTCAAAAGCCACATCAACACTATTGCAAACAAACTACCAAATGTGACAGTAAAAAGAACAGTGACCTACATTAGACACGAGCGTGGCTTTGTCCTAAGTGTGGTTTCATAAGCGCTTCATGTCCCTTGGACGCTGCCGACGCAGAACGAAGGAAGCTGAGCCTGATGGCCAAGTGCACAGACCTGCACATTTTCCTCTGCTGGGTCACAGCCACCAGCAGAGAGTTCAGACATGCTGGGGACACGTCAGTGAATGCTGTAATCAACCCTTTTTCACGTTCTCTTGTTTTGCCGTTTTACAGATAGACTAAACTCAGAATTATTTTCAATGACATTGCAGCCACAGCCTAGTTTTCTTGGAGGATAAGGATGGATATAATGGACCTGGATCCAGACCAACTTTGGCCATAGCACACTTTTGCAGACAAAAACTTCCCTTAGAAAAACAGCAACCTAAATTCATCTATTTCCCATTGCTTTTCTGTTGCACAAAAATACAGAATAAACATCCAGGCTTAAATATCTCAAAAACACAACAATATACATCAAACCAAAATCTCAATGATCTACACATTCTCCCTATGCTTTCAGGAACATGATGTCTCCAGAAAGAAGACTCCCTACTCTCTCCACTCCACAAATGAGCAAAATGCCACCCACGCGAGCAAGGGAAGGTTTATAAAAGGAGACCCAGGAGTCTCAGTTCCCCGTCCTTACCACTTCCCCAACCAATACTTTTCAGCCCTTGAAAAGCCCAACAGCAGTAGCTGGCAGTAGGAAACTCTCCTGTCACACATAAGCAATGGCTATCAAACAGGCATGTTATCCCCAGGGTGAGCAGGAACGTTCCTGTTTCCTTACCACTGGTACAGAGGTGCAGGTGGCACAAACCACCTGGATCACAGAGTTCCTGGCTCTCCCCTTCCTCCTCCACCCTCAGCTCCTCTCTCCATCTCTTCCTTCTCCTCGATGACTTCTTAAGGATCTTCAGAACCTTGTTCACTTTATTCATTTGGTCTCAGGGCTGCAGAGAGGGGATGGGATCTCCCCAACTCCCGTGTCTCAGCAGCTACAGCTTCCCAGGAAGGAGGGACAGCTAGAAGTAGGCAGGTCACAGGGAGGCACAAAAGCGCTCGTGTATGTGTGCATGTCTCTGTTTCAAAAGCTTCTTTCCACCCAAAGAGAGAGTTTTGGGTGGTGATGGGAGAGGGAGGAGGAGGGAGAGGGATTTCTTTTGCCTCTGTCCATCCACAGCTCTTGCAGACAACAAGAGTAGGCATTTCTTCTCCCTGATGACTCGGGAAAGCTCATAACTCACAGGGGCAGCAGATCCTGTATAGGGTTTTCAATTTCTGTTTTTGACAATACATGCATTCTGGCAGATTTCAAATACTCCTCAGGCAAAAGAGCCAGCATCAGCTCAGAAAAAGCAGTGACTCTTAAAGAATTCTGGCTTCTTTTCAAAGACTAGAAATAGCTAATGCAGACAGCACATAATATCTGCATCTACAAGAAATGCTAAACAACTGTGTGGTCTTGTAGGAAAGAACCTTGACTTTCCTGTACTCACATAATTGCTCACACTTACACAACACCTTTCAGTACTCACTTTTTTCACCAGCATCTTCGGAAGGAGGCAAATAATTTCTCCAGTTTCCTGCAGACACTGAGGCAATGTGAGGTGAAGTAGCTAGTCAAGACATTTTTAGCAGAACTACTGAATACATCTCTGCAAATAGCTTCTCCTCCTGTTTCAAAAGCTTAGACTCTCCAAACTTTTCAAATAATTTAGAGTTTAATGTTTCTAAATGACCCTCTGGTATTTTTACACAGACTTTAATGGACAACAACATGCAGCCTATAATGTCCACCCAGGGCCACAGCTGCTCTCAGACACCAACCAAACCATTGAGAAGGACACGAGAACCCTGTGTGGGAAGCTCTGACGTGATCCCCCGTTCATGGCAACCTCCAAAAACAAATAGTTCAGGGTCCCTTCCACTACTGCCATCCTGGCACTGCAAACCCAGGCATGGGTTAGCAATAAGAGGAGCATTCTCCTTGAAAGACTCATTTTGTTTGGTAAACGACAGTTTTCAGAGTCAAGAGGCTAAGTGGAAAATAGCCCTTCTGAGAAAGGCTGCCTGGGAGTCAGGTGGATGACAGGATAGGGCCCCGAGCAACCTAATCTAATGGATGGCATCCCTGCCCACAGAAGGGGCATCAGAACTAGATGATCTTTAAGGTCCCTTCTGACCTAAACCATTCCATGATTCTATGACAAAGACACACCTTTAATGCTGCCTTCTCAGCTGTAAACCAGACCATAAGATATGACTTTAGACAGATGCTTATTAACCCACTCATGCCCAAGGGAATCAATTGCAGAAGTAGAATATCAGTTCACTAATAGTCAGGTCAACCCTGGGCCAACCTACAAAGGTATTTGGATGCTTCGTTCCTATTTATTTGCAAGAAGAGCTTCTCTTCGAAAACTGTGGGAACTGAAATAGCTCCGGGCCCTGGGGATATGGGGCCCATAGGACACCTTTGTCTCTGCCCTGCAGAGAGGGAGTCAACATCTTCCAGGGAAATACCCATCGTGATCATCTCCTGGCCACTTCAGGGAAGAAAGGTGTTTTTGGAGCAATGACTGCCCGCTTGGGAAGAGCCCTCTCCAACCAGGGCAGTAGGATTAGTGGAACAGAAAGCACCTTCTCCAAGCAACCATGTACGGGATGGACACAGCTGTGCCTGGCAGTGGGACTGAGAGCCTCTTAATACACCTAAAATTCCATTTAGAGCGATATAATTAAGAACAACCCTGCAGTAGATAGTATTAATGGATGTACAAATTAAATTATCATGCACTTCATTTAAGGCATTATAAATAGAGCCGTTACTCTCACTGCTGAGCAGGATGCAACCCACGCCCACCACTCCTGTGAAGGCCAGCACAGGGCAGGGCACAGCCACTTGCCACAGCCACTGCCAGCCTTGTTAACCCTCTGAAGACTGAACTATCAGCACCCAGATGTGGCTGCATCAGCAGTGCCACAGAGCAGACCCCGACAGCAAGTTTTGGGGATGCTTCTTAGCTCATTAAGGCCCAGATTTTAATGAGTCGTGGCTCCAGACAAGCAGCACTGTGCAAATTGCACCACCCCGGGAAACTGTGCCATTCCCATGCATCCCTCTGAGGCATAATTCTTCTCCTTCCACCTTTCTCCAGGGCAGGAGGCAATTTGCACTGCCTCGTCTCAGCAGTTCACCCGTCAGAGTTACCTCAGTACCCAAGAGCAAAGGCAGCTCTTCTGCTGAGCAAGGATCTCCCTGTCTCCTCTCCAGGGCAGTAAAGATGTGCCTGCTTCTCTTTCCTCCTGTCCATGAGAAACACCCAAATCAGAGCCTGCTCCTGGCAAGTACTTGCCCCAGTTTGCATTGGTCTCTGCCTTTTGAGATCTGCCTGCTCTTCCCAGGCATTAAGGCTCTCACAATGCCCTGGGAAATGGGCAGGATTCTTGTCTCAGCCTCACACAATGGAAAAAGCTTTGCAATGGTTCCCAGATTAGATATCAAGATGGCAGCAGAAGGGGAGGCACTAGGCAGGCAGTCAGGCTCAGGGGCAATGGGATCCATAAGGCAGGAGAACCCAACCTTAGCCACCCAGGCAGGGACAGACTTTAGCCCTAATCCTGCTTCCCTTTACTCAGGCTCCTTCTTTGTACAATCTTCAGCATACCAGTATCCTTCCCCAAACGTTCTCCCACCTCCATCTCACTCCTACTCCAGACCCACTCCATTTCCTCTCTTTTCCTTTGGAGAATAGCTGTAATCCTTCATGTACTCCTAATCAGTGAGATTTATGAGTACAATTCCATTTTATTTTGATGGTTAATACTAGCACTAATGCTGCTGTCATGTCTCCATAATTAATAACAAAACTAATAATGCCAAACCAATCTAAGAGTCACTTTATTGGTCTTCAGTGTCATTAGTTAGAGCTGACATAACCAATTCAAGTTGTCACTCATACTGAGCCACCATTACCACTTCAATTAAAAAAACCATGGATTTGGGGCTGTACTGCAGCCCAGACTCTCAGTCCAGCAAGCAATGCTATAGAAAGTCACCTGAGGGCAATCTCCTTCTCACCTCATTAATATTTTAGAGAGCTGCAGCAATACAGTGAGCAGCAGGAAAGCAAGGCAGCATGGAGCAACACAAAGCATTTTGCTGAGATGACCTCTTGGGGACCAGAGATACAACCTGCATGTTCCCTGTGACTGCAAATGCTGATTGCACTCAGTCCATTCTGCTTTTCCGACCTGCCACTATAAAAGGCAACAATCCACCAGGCCCTGTAGGCTACTTTTTCGTGATTAAGTAATCGTAAGATCTCTTCATAACCTGTTTTGAAAAGATTTCTACTTTATGGCTAGCCTGGCTGTTAATCCTGTAAAATGCACTCACACTGCTTTCAAAATTTATTCCACAGTCAGGGCAGCAAGCTGCTGTAGTCATTTGAAGGCCAAAATCGCTGCCTCAAAGCACTAAGGATTTAAGAGGTGAAAAAAACCTTCAAAGCATCTCACTAACTGCAGTGAGTACTGGGAACACTTTGGTTTCCATTCAGGTAATCACACACTCCTTTTATGTCCTACTCCCACTTAGTTTCACCTTCCACTTCTCACAAATTATCTGAAGCTGTTTGATTTGAGCCAAGATTTGGGTAGATTTCAGTAAAGTTCAATAATAACAGAGTAATATTGCTAAGCTAATGTAAACTATTTACTTCTCCCTCCTTTTCCAATCACAGTCCTAGAGTTAAAGTATAGCTGCCATTAAGTGTGTTCAAAAGCAAACCACACGTTTCAAATCGGTCTCAATTTAGCAGCTTTATATTTGTGTTAAATGACAGGGAACAGCATTTGCACAAGGGTCATTATGTGAGTCAGCAGCACACAGCAACTGCCTCTTGCCCAACTAGACTGAGAACAGCTGCCTGCTCCACTTCAGCCTGGGCAATCCTCCTCTTCTTCCTGCTCCCTTTTAATCCCAACCCTGACAGTGGAGCCCCAAGGAAGAGTCTGCTCCCTAACCAGCAGTGTTATTAGGTATTTCTCAGCACTGGAATATGCCAAGTGATTTCAAACAGGAAAGCAGCCAATACCACTGCCTTGATTTTTTATAAAGCATAGGTGTGGCACATCTGCCCCAAACACAAAAGAGAAGGAGGTTTTCAGCAGGAAAACCCCAAGGAGCAAAGGTCGCAGAAACACAGCCCTAACTGCCCATGCCAAGCCACTCAAGTAACAGCCGACAGACCACAGCCAAACCTCTGGCCCATGTTTTGGCAGGCAACCCTCAGGCAAAACAGAAGGCATCGTTCTCCAGAGGCAGTGTTTGGAACTAAGTCCTCAAAGCCATCACTGAGTGCTGCAGCACCGTTCTGGGAAATCACATACAACACAAGGGTCTGCTGCAGCTCTGAGACACCATGTCCTCATTCAACCCTGAGCAAGTGCCTCCAAACAAGGAGATGCATCCATCTCCAAGCACTATTTCACAGGTAAGCCCCTACCTGGATCCTTCCCTACCACATTATATTCTGCTTGCTGCATAACTCTGAGTTTCTGTGAGGCTTGGTGAGGCTGGAGACAGCACAACACACCATCCCACTTGCTGCAGTTTTGAATCACACCATGCAGCACTGCTGTTAGGCTTCGTACCATGAAGTCTTCACCTGTTTTAACACCGATCTGTGGCACTGACCCCTCTGCAAGTTTCTGCTGATGACCTGCCTTTTCATTCCCTTCCCTTCCCTTCCCTATTTTCCAACTGTTTCAAAGACCATAAGAAGCTTTTGAGAAGACAACAGCTTGGTGTGTTGCAACTGCTGCATTTCAAGTGAATTAGTTTGGGCTTTTGGCTTTATTACAAAATAATAAACATGACAATAAATCAAGGCAACAGAGAAAGAGAATAATATTGGAGGTTTGCCACCTGTGTGCAGCATCTTACCAGCTTGACTGCAGCTACTGAAATGACAGTTGGGGGATTTCAAAATCTTCAAGTAATGAAAGAGCACAGGCCTGGCAGAGCAATTAAGGATTTACGCAGCTACTTCCAACCACTTGTGCTAAGCTCATGCTTATTTCAAGGGAATGTGGTTTCTGAATTAAAATTGCCCAAAAAAAGGCTCAGATGATTTTTAAAATACTCCCAATCTCAAAATGATCAGGTGCATACTTGGCTTTCTATTTGTTTATTTTTCTGGGGCAGAGAAACACTATCTGTCCAAAAATATCTGTGAAAGAATAAAAAGCTGTAATTGCTATAAGAGACAACAAAACCCACACCACACCAACTGCATAAATAAATTTCAGTGTCTGAGAGTGGCCATGGTATTTTCACTGCAACAGTAACAATGCTGGGACTGGGGAACAGGCAGTAGCCATTTATCATGGGAAATTATTAAACATGCCTGGGTAAAATATGAGCTTATCTGATTCACACATTTTCTTTTCCAGATCCTTTCCTGCAATTAATTTCACTTTTCTCACTTGTTCAATAGAGGTTCACAAGATCTTCCCACACCTGCAGAGCCCCTCTGGCCTCCAAAGGTTGCTGTGTGATCATAACAGCACCATTAAATAGTCTTTGTCAAACCTCACTAGGTAAGGTGAGAGCCACAGCCCTGGAAAAGTGGGATGAAATGACATTTGGTGACTGACACGTCTCCCAGGTGCCCCTGGGACTTGCAGAGACTGAAATGTATGCTGCAGTCAAGCCCAGGAACATGTAGGTAGACACTTTTCTACTGGAAGGGGAAACCAAGAGACCAGCCTAAAATTCTTAAAGCAAATCTCTGGGTCCTGTTTTGTGAAATTTGAATGCTGTGTGTCAAGATACAGCCAAAACTCTGTGTTTTCAAGTACCATTTCTCAACACTCCCATGCCGTAGCCCCTCAGAAATTTTATTCTGGTTCAATAAAGAGACCTGGAAAGGTGACAGCTGTGATCCTATGCCAAATGCAGGCTGGCAGACAGCTGCCAAAGGAAGCAAGCTTAGAGAAAGGGGGAGTTTTTCAGTAGCATAAAATATCACAAGTGGCACAGTAGTATCCAAGTCTAAAGGGACTGACCTTGTAACCGTGGTTTCTTAGTGGAGAATGATCTCTACCCCTCACAGAGGCAAAAAAACCCACATGGGTCAAAAATTCTACTTTCATATGAATCCCTGAGACTGGTAAGTGAAGGACAAAAAAGAAGAAACAGTACTGAGATGACTTAGAGCAAACAGAGTCAAGTTACGCACATTTTAAGACAGGATGTCTGGAGAACCCTTAGTGGAATGAAACTGGAAGCTGCCCTGCCAGTCTGAATTCAGCCCAAGGGTGCCATGCAGAAGAGGCATTAACTATCAGTGAGTTTGATTATGAGATGTGGGACTCAGTCCAAACCCTGGTGAAATACAGCCTCTGTTTGATGGGTGGTTCAGATGGAGGTGGGGTATTCTGCACCTTGGAAGAACTAGAGAGGTATTTACTATGCAGTAGACCAAAGATGTACTGACAAAACAGTGTGTTTCAGTGGGATGAGGTGTGCACAGTTTGCTCTCCCACCTCCCAAAATGTACCTGTTCTGCAGGCAAACAGACACTACTGCACCTCACATAGGGGCTCTGAGCTGACTGCCTCACAGGGGATTTACACTGACAAATGTTGTTATTTTGCTGTTATTTTGCAGATCAGAAAGCTGAGGAGGAACAAACCCTATCCTATTCTCCAGCAGTGTCAGGCATGACTGTGAATAATCAGCTTCTCAAAGTCTACTCCCAAGCATTTCAGTTGAAACAGCCCTGCTTGCCTTGCTGTAATCAAGAAATGGAGGCCTGAGGCAGCTTCTTGCAAGCAGGAGGTGGTTCAGGCTGTAAGGACCTCTGAACAGATCATGGTGATACCTCAGAGCTACCAACAAGCCCCAAAACACCCTTCCTTTTCTTGGGAGGGGAATCCATGACTTACCAATACGAGAAGTGAATGTCATCACTTTAGGACCTATGCAAGGTGATGGCCCACACCACATGGTGCCAAGCCAACCCCTTGCAGTCAGCAGGACTTTGGCCTCAACCACCCAACTGGAAAACAGGGATAAGAACACATTCCACCATCAAGATGCTCTGAGAACACAAACACATTCAGGACCTTAAAGTACTCAGAGGACAGACACATTGATCAGGGCTGTAATACAGGGATCTGAGCTTATTTAGGAGGAAAAAGAACTTCATTCACTCCTTCAAATAAAGGATTCCTATGGCCAGGGTTCAGTTTTGATAAAAGTTGCAAGAAGAAGGCTGTTCCCAAGTTTCTCACTGTCTTCTTCCTCTTCCCTTAGCTTCCACACAGGATCTCAGCTTGTGTGCCAGAGCTTCCCAGCTGGCTCATCACTCCATATTAATTACAGGATCTCCTGACCCCTGAAGTTGCCACCCCCAGTGAGGAGCAGCCAGCTCACTGCTCCTCCTAAACCCCACCACCTTCTTAATGTTCTCAAGAGATCCCATTTGGAAATGAAGTCATGGGCTTATTACAGCTGTTCAGAGGCTCAGCTCTCCCACTCAGGTCCACTGGGAATTAAAACAAATTACTCTGAAACAATGGCACTGCCAAACAAAGCAATACACAGCAATGCTTCTGGCACAAGAGGCTGAGTTCCCTCACCGGCATCTCGGACCACATTTCCCTCTTCCATTTTCAATGTCTACCCCAGGTCAAACCCAAACCTTAGCGTGATTTTCAGTTGCTCTCTGCCACCAATCTGCCTTTGCTTCCATGTTGAAGTAAAGCATAGGCAGGATGGTTAAGGAAGGACATTTCCACACCATGCACTGTCAGTACAGATTATTTCACTCCCCTAAGCTCCTTGGGGGTGTAATTTGCAGGAAGCCCAAATAAAGCAGATGTCTAAGCCCCCTGGCTTGCGGAGGCAGGTATTACCAGAGCCTGTCACCAGTGGCAGTGAAGTTTAGCATATTCTCTCCAGACATTTAGGTTCAGTCCTGTAATCACTAGAGATATAGTCAGGTGAAGTTGAAGCTCTTACTGAAAAATAATCACGGCACAGAAGCTCCAAATAAACAGCAGCTCCTGCTAAAGAACTTCATGACAGTAAAAACTCCCTGGATTCTATCAGGGCTAGGTTTCAGCTCTGTGGCTTCCTCTGTGCTCCCAGAGAAGCATTCACATTTCCATGCTGCTTGCATTTTCCCAGAATGTGCCACCTCTGGCCACTTGCAAGGAGCTGCCAGTTCAATAATAGTTCTTGTCACCAAAACTTCAGGATGGAAATAAAGGAAGAGGCAAGGAGAAGTGTGGGAATGGGAATGAGGAGATAGGTGAGAGACAAGGGACAGAAATAAAGGAGGTTTCTGATTAAATACATGCTTTTCCAAAAGACTGGAAGGCTTTAAGAGAACTTTTGATAGAAACAACTCCATTTTCATGGGCATCCATGGGAGCCTTGCTACTGGCTGGCTCTGCTGCATTTTTCCAAGTCCACAGTAGCCATAACATAAAAAATTATCAGAAACCAACTGAGTTGGGAGTCTGTCAGGGTCAGCTCAACAGGGAAGAGAGAGAAGAGTAGGGATCAGGCTGTGCAGGGAGTCTGGATCAAATTGACACTGGAGGCCAATGAAGAAGGGCATACAGTTGTGTTTACTCTTTATATGCTACAAACATACACCATGGTGGCCAAGCAGCCTGCTGAGCCCTGTCTGACACTTGCAAATTCATTCCTGGATTGGATGCACAGGGATTCATGGAGACGCAGAGGCTGCAAGGCCCAAAAACTGCAAACTGGACTTGACAAGAATTTTCTCAGTCTCCTACCGCCTCTCACTGAGGAGCTCAAAACTGACAAGAACAAGACCAGGTTCATCCAAAGTCCCTTGGAAATGCCAGAGAGCAATCTACTCTCCTGGAAATGCATTTCATGAGGAATACTGTGAAATCTCTACTTCTTGGGAAAATTTTTAAGTTCAGATGCATTCCAACGTTGAATTTGTTTTTGTCCCACAAACCTCAAGAATGATTATGGAAACCAAATTTTCAGTGAGCTTTAATGCAGATAACCTTATCCCCAAACAGTTCCTAAATCTCACTTGTTTTCTTCAAAAATATCCAGAGCAGTGACCACTGCAGGAGAGCAGGAGGCACCACATCCATTTCAAGAGAATCTGAAGAATGCCCTTGTCCTGATGAAGGAGAAAGCTCTAAACTTATAGGGAAAAAAAAATAAATAAAAAAGAACAAAGCCTGTGGCAGTTGAGACTCATTATCAGCAACAAACAGCCCCCAATGACATATTTCAAGGTTCCTGGCTGACTCAGCTGTCAAAACCTGCCATCCTAATCAATGCTTGTAAGAGCACTTGCACACAGTGGGGCTTCATCCAAGTCAACAGTCCAGCTCATGACAATTAAACAGAACCACCTGCAATGTAAAAAAAAACCAAACCACCAGTATCATCTTATTTAAAGAAAGATGTGGTGGGTGAGTCAGACCCGCACATGAAAATACTGTTTCCAAAAAATTCCTCCACTGAAAATCATTCTGGAAAAGGATGGGGAAGAGAGACAGATAAGTGAAGAGGAACAAAGAAATATTCATAAGTTTGGGATGAATCCAAAAACTAATTTAACAGCTGGGAGATTCCAAGGGAGAAATTGAAAAGGCAAAAGGAATAGTATTCAAAATGGCTTTTTCTTTTATTACAGGATCTGGAAAACAAATGCAGCATAATGATTTACCTGAGGGTAAGGGCTTTTTTTTTTCTCCTTTTTTGGTGGGCAAAAGTCTTATTTAAACAGTTTGAAACCTACAAACCTCATCTATCACAGAAAGAGGAGGATGTTCTTGTATCTCTCCACTGCACAAGCCACCAACATATGCCAGGAAATGAGAGGGCTCCTGTTCCCTCGTGGGTGGAATAGCAAAGCCAGCCCCTGGTGCTAAGCCACCTTGCTTTGCCTTGGACACAACACCTCCATTTGCCATGCCCCTCTCCAAACAGATGTGCACCACGGAGGAGCCTCCTCAAGCAATATTTATCAAACACCAGCCAAATAATTTAAAATATCTCAGTTATCCTTAGCTGAAAATAATTCTGTGAGTTGCAGGGGATGGCTGTGCTATTACCAGCTCCAACCTGTCATAACAGCTGATGGACAGAGCCCTGGAAGGGACCAGGAGACATCTGTGAGTCCAACACCCACCCCATTGCACCACAGCTTGACAGCTTCATGCCTCTTTCCTGTGCTACCAGCAAGGCATTAATTCCTGGTGGAACAACAATCTCTTCAAGTAATCATGACAAAAAGCATTAATGATCTTGCCTTTTCTCATGCCAAGGTACTTTTAATGCATATTAACCACTGCAAGCAATCAACACAGCTAAAACACACATGCAAGAAAACCCCAGTCAAGTGAATATCACTCTGTTATTCCAGAACTTCTGACAGCATCCCATTATGTCAGACTGCATTGGGTAAGGTCATATAATCCATCATAACCTGACTTACAAGGCAATTAAAAACAAATCCATTTCATGGGCAAACTGCTTGCTAGTCAGCCCTTCCTAATTCCACTTGGCTTCACAATTTCTTAGGGGTGAAGTGTCCTAGACAAACTTAAAGGAGTAAAGGAGTTATTTAGTTAACTTCTTTTCAAGTACATGAAGCATAAAAGTGATACTCTCCTTCAAATCACAGGGTAAATAGTTATGTACCCAAGGTGGGTGATAGCAGAAAGGTTTCCTTGGGGCTGAATAGATCAAAAACACACAAAGGCATTTTGATCCCTTATTGTTTTATTTTTTTTAAGTAACATAAAAGCAGGATGACAGCTAGGCTTTGCAGAAGGATTGAAATAAAACAATGAATTCCACAAGCATCACTACAGATTGGTACTGCAAACCCACACAGTTCTCGGTCACCACGGGAGGACTACCTCAATCTGAAGCAACAGCATATCTGGAAATAAAGGGCTTTACTTTTTTATTTTTCAGTAAGAATAGCAAAGGAGGTTTCCCAGTTCAAAGGTTCCACCTGCACCTACCTGTTACAGAAGACACAGCTCCAGGCTAGGTGCAGTTTGGCTACTTGGATACAGAGAACCTCTCCCCCTCATGTACCCCTCTGTGTTTGGTACATCAGCAGGTAACCTATTTTTCCTGTAAAGAATGGATTATTAGTCAGCACAAGAGAAAAGGCATCAAGCTATTTGGGTTGACCTCCTGGGATTCATTGTGCTTTTTCTCTTTTTTTCTTCCTTAAAAAAGAAGAAAAAAAACATGTTGGATCTCTCTCCTTACATTGGAATCAAGCAAAGCACCCCTCACTGCCCAGGTCATTTGGAGAAGCACAAGCAGCAGCACAACTTCTCAGCCTGTCCAACACACCAGAAGTCAATTACTAGGAGAAGATTTAACTTGTCACTGAGGAAGATGCAGCTCTCCAGGTTTATCTATCACTCCAGTGGGGGACACCAGCAGAAAAGCCCCTGGGGGCACACACACCTCTTGCAGCTTCCCTTTCCCATTTCTGTGCTGTCCTGTAATCTCTGGTGAGAGCTCCCAGCGGTCTCAGGCTAATTTTCCTGTGTCATTTATTGATATCAAAGATGACACGAATGCACTGCTCTTGCTGGTGAAAACTGAGAGCAAAACTCATTGGAGAGATGCCCACCTTCTTCCTCATCCTGAGCAGCTTGAAACAAGCAAACCTGGCACTTCCAGCAGCCAAAGCAACACAGATACAGACTCCAAAGCGACCCCAGGGCATGCACAACATTCATACATGTGCAGTGTGGGCACCACAAGAAGGTGGAAGGTCAGTCTGTGCATTGCAAAGGACAGGAAGAGCCACAGCTCTACACAGAGCACTGTATGTTCCACAGATAGTTCCACAATAGTTAGGCTGGGGCAGCTGCACATGCACTGCACAGGGACTGTCAGCAGAACAAACCATGGCAGAACTGTACTCCTGTTCCTGAGAAAAGTAGCTACTGTGTTTCTTTTGTCCAAGAAAAAGAAAACTACAGAACTTCAAATAAGCAAGAATCCCTGAGTCCTCAAATACCTTTACAGCTATTGAATTGGGTGACCTGAAAACCACCACTCACTCAATGGAGAAATGAGATTTTTATAAATATGTGTATCAGCAAATGAATATTTAATGTTTTCTGTACATATCAGTGTTCAGGGCCTGCAATATTTAAGCTACAAGACTTGTCAGAAAATCTAGTAGCCATGAGATAATTACATCTCTGGGGTATTTTGATGCACAAAGGGCAGACAAGTGCTTGTATTATCTCAAGTTTGTGATTATGTCACAGTTATCACATCATATAGAAATAGGTTCTTGCCAGTAAAAAAAAAAAAAAGATCCCTACATGATGACCACTCCATAGCTTTCTTAGCTCAAAATAATATTATGTTCTTTCATTATCCTAAGTAATTACACCACTGTACTAGCATGTTGTGATTGCAACTGACACAATATTTGCATTAGAAGCTGCTTTCTGCACTGAAATACAGTTTAACATACAAGAAATTCTCAGCCTAAAAGATATTTTCTGTTGTTTGTCCCCAAATTAAGACCCAATTATCCTTCTACTCAGAAGGAAGCCATTTCTAAAGTGTTCCTTTTAGTTCTTTCTGATATCTCTGAATAAAAATAAATGTCCCCTGTCAGCAAAATGCTAACATATGGGCTTTAGGAAGAATTCAGCCATACTTAAGTGCTTTGATGAATCAGGACCTAAGACATTTTTTAGATACCATAAGCCTAATTCTGCCCTCTCCTTTTATGCCTGTGTCAATCTAGACTAACCTCATTCCCTTGAGCACTGCTAAATCCAGGCTGACATCAGCATGGCCAGACCCAGCCTCCTGCTCTTTTTAGGCTTTCTCACTGCAAAACCCCCCAAAAAATTTGCTGCTAGGGCAAATACCTCTCTTGAAACTCCTTGTCCAGCAAAGTCGTACCTTGCAGATCCAGAGCCTGGCTGGGGCTGCACATGGGAATACATCAGAAAGAAAACATCACCCGTGCACAGGTTTTTCAGTGCTCTGGACTACTGGAAAATCGCCAGCACTGATGTCAAAGTTTTGCCAAGCCTTTTCTCCACGGTGGATCTAGAGGGAAGGGGTCTGTACACAGGGTGGCAACGTACCCCCTGCTCCTCCCTTTACCAGCCCAGGGATTTGCAGGCACGCAATGGGCTGTCCCATGTTGGAGCAATACAGTCCACACCCTTGCTATGCCATAAGCAGGGGGGACAGCTGTTAAGAAGCCCATGCTGTGATTTCCAGGAGTGTGTCTCCCAGCCTTTATAAATAAATGACTTACTGGCTGTTAGACCAGCAAATTGGTACTTCCCATCCATTTCAGAGTGATTTTCACCATTCTCTGACGGGTCATAAGTCACACCCTGAGAAAGGGAGAAGAGATTTACGGGAGCTGTGTAGAAAAAAGCAAACAAACAAACCATTTACAGCTTCCTACAGCAGCAGAACAGATTGCAAGTAGCAAAAAAGAACAGCCAGAGTGTCACGCCTGGGATGGTCTGGAGACCGTTTTTCAAAGCCAAGAGACTGAGACAAATCATCCTGGAAGGTGAGATTATAATCTCAGTGGGTTTCTACCCAGATAAATAAAGCTAATAAAAGGGACTAGGCAGAATCCAGGAAATTTTGCAGAGGGACAGAACAACTCACTGCTTTGTCCCTCTCAGTTCTGGCCTGTTCCTTCACCTTTGACTCAGTATCCATTCCAAGAGCATCTTGTGCAGAGAAGAATAATTAAAACAACACCCTGCCAAAACAATGAGCAGAATCTGCAGCAACACATTTTTTGTGTGAGAAAGCATCACAGAAAAATAATTAATGTTACTGCAAAAAAAATATATATCAGTTATTTTGTATGGGGGAAAAAAAAAGGCAAAACCTTCCCATTCTCTCCCCATTTGCAGTTTGCTTGATGCTGGAGTTGAGCAAACAAGTTGGGGGCTAATCCTGCATGACACTTAGCAGCTCCTGTGGCACACCAGGCATTGCATGTTAAGACCTCACACCTCTAATTAATGACTAATTAGAACAGTAAAGCATTCTACCCTGTCCAATGAAGTGAAGAGAGTCCAGCCAAGATTCAGCTGAACAACTGATATACGCTCCACTTGCTGGAAAAACATGCCTTGTGTGGAGCAGGCTCAGATCATAATTTAGCAAGGCACCCCCATGCCAGGACAGGGGGAACCTGATCTGCTGGCAGACAGGCTGGCCCCAGGCAGCTCCAGGGCTGCCAGCTCCCACTTCTCTGTGCTCAGAGAGCCATGAGCAAACACTGTCACTGCCTGCATCCGGCCCTGGCCACTCCAGACAGAATGCTCATAAAAACCACACAGAAAAACAGAACCGAGTGCAAGAATATTAAAACTATAAACTGCATTATGAAAGCCTTATAAAATGCATATTTAAGTGTTTTTATTACTTCAGTTCTCTGAGTACATAAATATGAAGGTGCACATTTTTAATTATAGGATATGTACTGTTTATAGCCTCGTCTCCTTTCTCTTGGGCGGTTTAATGGTAATAACCAAACAGCAGCCTTTCCACGTTGATGGAACCACAGAGCCAGGGGCCTGTCAGTGCCCAGTTCACCTCACCCCAATCAAAGGCTGCTCCAAATCCAGGGTCCCATGTTCCCATAGCCATGCCTCCTCTATCACTCTGACCCCTGCAGCATCCAAGTGCTTCATGACTACTACAAAACTGAACACCCTCCTCAGAAGTGAGGGGGTTTCTGCTCTCCAACAAGGTCCTGCTGCACACAGCCACAGACGGCAAAAGGAGATGTTTCTTCTTCAAAATCCCATTTCAATTTTTAAGGAAAGAAATAAAAGGAAGTTTCAGTTTGCTCTTGATTTGGCCAGCAGCTTACAAGTCAGCAAAAGGCTGGTGCATGGGAAATAGAGCAGGTTCAGAGATCCTGCACTTGAGCACCACAGAGACCATACAGTCTAAGATGCCTTGGTTCTGCACATGCAACTAAACAAGTTTTTTTCCTCTGATAAAATATAGGCCAACACATTCCCCTTGCTCTCTTCCCCGAGAGGCACAAAACATTAATTCAGTCATTTCATTAATTCAGACTTCACACATCAAAGTTAATTGCTCTAGGTTTGCTTCTGGATGGGACTGAAGATGCTCCAAACACCACAGCCCAGTGGGAAAGGGCACCTGAGACCTGGTGTGAATCCGAACACCCCGTGGTCAAGGACTGCTTGAAGGTGGCCAAGGCTGCTCAAGTGCAACCGAACAGAGGAGACATCAGGGAAACTGCCCTTTTAAAGAGAACAAGTTTATTTCAATCTCTTCTTTTTACAATTCAGTTTTTTCTGACAGGTTGCTTGAACCCTGCCATACAGCTCTCAGGTCCTACAGATGTCCTGTAGATGCTGTCTAGTTTCCCACCTCTATGAAAATACTGTAACAGTAAGTGCACACACAGCTACCCCTTCCCCTCCTCCTAAATCATAGCTCCCTGTGTGCTGGGAGATACTGTGTGAGGAAGAGCTCTACTGCAGCTGGGCTGGCCCAGTGGGACAGGGGAAACTCAACAAATGGAAGTGTTAGGGGAAGACACACAGGCAGTTCTGGAAAGCAGTGAAATCCAAGCACAGGAAATTCATTTATCACAGAAAATATCTCAAGTATGAAGAAAATGCAAGACATCTCTCTTCTGTGCTGTCAACAGGCTCCGTGTACAGGTGATACATCCTGGCCTGTGCTCAGCAGTGACTGCACTGCTCAGTGCTCAGATGGGACAAGAAACAGGAAAGGCTAAAGACCTGGAAACAGAGAATTTTCTTCTAAAAAGAGAAAACCCCATTTCCCCCAGGAGACCCCTGAACTCATAATTTCCTTCTTGTCTGCAAGAGGGAGAAACCACGGTCACATTGTTGCAGGAAGGTCACTGCTATTGCTGGTGCAAACCCCAGGCTGTGGTTGTACAGCACTGAACCTGCATTGGAGACACATCAGCTGCCCCACCTGTAAGGAACAGGACTGTGTGTGTTCTTTACACCATTTTTTGTTCTGCTAGTGATGCAGCACTCAATCTCTGCACATAAAGCTCTCCAATAGCTGAAACACAGCTCCTGGAAACAGCACCAGCCTAAGATCCTGTATTCAAACCAAGGCTGTGTATTCAAATCCTCACTGCTGCCCTGCTGAAGGGTTACACACCCAACTGCTGTGTCTTTGTAGGGCAAGATTTTTAACCCTGTAAGAGTAACCATGATTTCATAAACCCACATTTGTCCCACCTAGGGAGAAAACCCATCTGAATTCATCATTAAACCAACCACAAAATATAGCAGGGAGAAAAGAGAGGTCCTCCCAGAATAGCCTTGTAGCACTCACCTTGGCTGTGGGAAGAGTTTCAAGTCTGTGCCCTGACCAGCTTTAGTACAGTGAATTGAACCTGAATTTCACACACATAATACACAGTTCCTGTAGCAAGTTTTTGCACATTACAGATTCCCACCATCTCAGTTTGACCTATAATTTCACCTAAGAGCAGAGACATTCCCAAGCATTTCTACTCTCAAGTTTCATCACATCACCACCACGCTCTCTGCAACTCATTCTCATGGAAAACAATGAGTGGTAAAATCACAGCCAAAGAGATAAGGTGCAAAAATCCACTGGAAAGAAGAGGGGAGGGACAGAAAGCCAAAAGAAAACCCAGAACCCCAAAGTTATACTATAGAAGGCAGATGTCCATGAAACTGAGAACAAAAAGAAGCTGCAAAGACTATGATGAAATGATCACATTCTTCCAAGCTCCCTCATCTGAGTTTCCCAGCTTGTTTCAGGGAACAAGAAGCCCCATTCTGGAGAGCTGAACTGAGTGTTGAGTCAGGGAAGACATTTCACACTGCAAAAGAGGAATTTTCAGAAAACAGAGGAGGAGGTGGGGGGAAGTAGGTTTGGGAGAAATAATTAAGCATTTTCCATCAAACTTGACATTTGGCATCTGCTCAGGTGTCTGTTGAGACTTGCTTTGTTTCCAGTTATTAAGTACGACATAATGTGATTTAGCCTTTAGCTAAATAACTCTCAAGAGTCCAAATTCAGGGAGGCAGAAAGGCAGACTCAGGGGTGGGAAGGAGGAGATGGACAGCATCTTATTTATTTTGCTTTTAACAATGCTGCAGGGTATCTGGTTGCATAGGACCATGTGCCAGACAGACATACCAGAGCAGCAGTAGAGCCACATCTGAAGTGCATTAGGCCCTGACTAAATAGCATGGCTACAAGTGAGGGCAGCACTGACAAGATTATTCTGCATACAAGGCTCAACAAGCCTTGCTGTTACTGGGGATTTGTTACTGGGGATGTTTGTGCTTTTACGAGGTGGCTGAAATGAAAGAATTGGTCCAACAACTCATTATATGCATCTTTATTGAAGTGCACAGTCCTCTTTGCCATGTAAAGCCCAACTTTTTCTGGATTCTAGCACTGAGCTTTGTGAATCCATGGAAACACAAACTAAGGCCCCACCTTAGTAGGGAGAGGTGGAAAAGCAGGATGCTGGTCACTTTTAAGGCACCTAATAAAGCACAGGTGCTGTCCTCCACTCCATAGCTCACAACCTTCCCTGTGTTCCTAGCTCAGCAGGGGGATCTGACCCTGCCACATCAGCAGCAAGCACTGCCTGTTTGCCAGAACGATCCTAAACCTCTCCAAGCTACAGCCCAGCAGGTACTTGCAGAGATCACGGCTTCCTGCGGGAAGATGAACAGGTGTTTTTGGGTGCAAAAGTAGCAATACAGTCATGTTATGACCTCATAAGGTACCCAGATGAAGAATAACTACCAGTCAAGAAGACTGCAATTAAGGCTCTTGGCACGAGGAATAGAGGTGAGCCCTTGGAAGTCACCTTCCTCAGCGATGCACTGGAGCAGAGGGGAGCCTGGGGGTTGGCTTATGCTGCTGAGGTGTAAATCGGCTGCCAGTCCCGATGCTCCCAATTTGCACGATGGAGATGCAGGACTAGGCAGCCCTTTACTTGACCAGCTGTATTCAAAACTCCTGTCTGTGCCCTGCCCGGACTGACAGCTTTGTAGGTGTGTCTATTCCTTATCAGCTACATGCTCACAGCAGGGACGTAATGAAGTTTCCCACGTCCCCCTCCTCTGGGCTGCCAGTGCGTGGGGTGCACGTCCCCCAGCGCAGAGACAGCTAATTAAAGAAGTTTTCCTTAATCTTCACCTCCCTCCTTGCTCACATCAACAAATTGTGCCATCCATATTTATGACTGGTTTTTCAAACACAAGGGCTTCTGGAACAGCACAAAAGCATTTTTTTCTGTGGCCCATGACTATGTAAAAAGGGCCAGCCACAGACCCAAGGTAGACATAAGGCACAAGTGCCCAAAACAAACACGCATCTTGGAACAACAGCATTCACCAGTGGCTGAGATGTGAAGGAGAAACGAATAAATCACGATAAAAGGGAGAAGAGAAGGATTTGCTCCGAGGTGCTGACTGCAGGCTAAACTGACATCTGCCCTGAGCCCTCCTGAAAGTGTCTTTCATCTGGATTTCTGTTAAATGCGTGATTCTATTTACATACATTCAACTAATTCAATCAAAACTGAACTCTAAATTGGTCCTCAAGGGAATCCTCAAAAACACTTTTTATCTTCATGCAGAAATGAAGATTAGAAGGAAAACTGGGTTGAAGAACTATCTTCCCAGCAGCTCAGAAATACTGTAAAAATCGCAAGCAGCAGAACCCACCTTGCCTTCAGGCAGGGACGCAGCTCAGCACACGAATCACTGAGCACCAGCAAGGGAAGGACAAGGGCTTTGACTTCACGAAGATCCACTGATGTGATGCGAGGTAACGGCCCCCTGCGTACGCGTGAGGTGCTGCTGCAGAGTGGCCCAGGCAAGACACCTCTCCTGCCTTTCAATATATCTTTGTCTCTCACCTGACAGCGCTTCAAGACAAAGGATTTGAAAACCCACAGAAGTACTGAAAAAGGAGATCAACCAGTGATTTAAATCCCACCTCTTATCCTTCATGAAGATTTGCTTTTCTTATGTAGTGCTAAGCTCCTCCAACCCTTCTCAAAGCCAAAGTGCAGAACGTGGTATTTTCCCTTCATCCACAGCACTCTAAGTTACACAAGAATCACCCTCCCTGACTGCTCAATTTTCATCCTTTCAACACTGAATTAAACTTCAGCATGCAATAACTCTACTGGGCTGGAGATGTGGAGAGATCAGCTTTATCCTGTGGTACATGTGACAGAGACAGTAGCAAGACAAACCCTTGGTGCCTCACTGCCACAGCCAAGGCTGTTGTCCAGCACCAAAATCCTGCTCACTCTCAGTCCTTTGACCCTCCTATCACTGTGTCCAGTTATCACATAGGGATTTTTCTGTATGGGAACAAACAGACCACCATGACATTTCATACATACCAACAGCCAGACTATGGCAAGGACTTTTACCTGCAAATAAGCTGGTGGTCTAGACTGAAAAGGCAGCAATTCAGCTACAACTCCCTTGAAACAGTGATTATGGCATTCAATTAAATTCATGTGTTAGAACATTGCCTATTTTTGATGCAGATCTCTCATCTTTGTATAGATATATCGTTAGCAATTTAGTTTGCCTTCACAAAGGACAACCTCTTGGTCGCAGGATAATTTTGGAGCAATTTTGTATAGCAACAGCAGCATTTCCAGTGGAAAGAATGCAAGGGTATTAATGCTAGAAAAACCTCAGTTAAAAAGAGGCTGCTATGCTAAGCACTGCTGTATTTGGGCCAGCTGGAAAACAACAGAAAGAAAACTTCATAACAGAAAGGAAAGACACTACTGGATGAAAATAATTCATATGGGGAAAAATACATCTGCTTTTTTCAGACAGGCTTAGTATAGGTTTTTAAGGTGCTGATGAAAACTGCTAATTACTGACACAAATTCTCCCTTTTTTACACTTCTTCCTAGGAACAACCACCAACTGAAAAGGACTTTACATTCAAACAATGGCTTTACACTAACGTTAATCCTCTCTTGAATAAATCAGCAAATCTCCAGCTCTTTGGGATTAACTGAACTTTGTTGTCTTCGGCAGCGAACACATGAGGATACCAAGTGAAGACTGGGAACGGGGCAGGTGTATGTGACGCCTGCGAGAGGTCTCCCAAGTTTTAAAGTATCTTTGTCCGTTTTCTTCTCAACCTGATCTTGATCAACACATCTCTCTACCAGGCACTTCTTTGGAGAGGTATTTGGAGAGGAGGTCTGTGACCTCCTGGCATTTATAGCACTCTTTGGAAAGGATTTCTACAAGCTTACTGTGAAACACTTCTGTTGATAGAATTTGGCCCACTACCATCATAAAGCACATATAAGGGTTGAGATGTGATATTCTGTAATAGCCCGAAGCAAGAGTGGTTATGAAACAGAAGTCAGAATCAAGTAAAATTTGCAACGCTGAAATTCTAAAGGAAAAGACAAATGCATTTAATGAAGTACAACTGTATTACCATTACCATTAAATTTTATGGCATTTCTTTGAAAGTTAGACTGACACAAAGCAGCTGACTGCTGCAGAAAAAAAAGTATCATAGGATGGAATTTTGGGACTGAAACCTTATAATGCTCAATTTCTTGTCATTAGCTAAATGAAAGCATATTGAATTCCTTAATCACTATGAGTAAGTGCAATAAAGACAACAAATTGTGACAGATCTTGTCAGTTGGATCCAAACAAACTACAATAAACCAAACCCAGCAAGTCTGCAGTGGCAGCTCCTATGAGGAGCTAAACACATCCCTGTGTTACCTTGGGGTTCAAAGGGAAACAGAAATTAGCAGGATCACAGCAGGAGAAAAGCACTTCACTGCTGTGTGGCCAAGGCTGAAACCCCAAAAAAACCCCAAAAACAAAACAAAAAAACCCCCACCAAAACAAAAACAAACAAACAAAAAACAACCAAAAACTCAGTTTCTCAGAATGATAACATTTCAAATCAATAAAAAGAAATTATGCTGCTCTGTTCCTTTTTCAGAACTGTACCAGCCACTGAAGAGGAATATAAGGCACATGCACAGCCCCAGCACAGTGACCAAGGCTAAAGAACGTCTTCAGCAGCCTCAGACTGCTGAGCAGTTGATCTTGTCAGCCTCTCCAGATGGGAAGTACCACTGGAGTGCATCAATGCACTTCACTGTTCTCTCTTTTAAACTGCAAGAAGACAGGTGTAGGTTAGATATTAGGAAAGAATTCTTTACTGTGAGAGACTGGAAAAAGGTTGCCCATGGAAGCTGTGGATGCCCTGTCCCCAGTAGTGTTCAAGGCCAGGCTGGATGGGGCTTTGAGCAACCCAATCTAGTGAATGACATCCCTGCCCGTGGCAGAGGGGTTGGAACACGATGATCTTTAAGGTCTCTTTCAACCCAAACTATTTTCGGATTCTATGATTAAGATACCCTCATCACTGATTGAGGAAGAGGATCCCTAAATGTCCTCTGTTAGCTCTTGTAACAGATCTGTCCTCAAGTCTGCCTAATTTCTGCAGCTACTGAACTGTTTAGGACTGATTATTACTAGACCCAACCAGAACGTGCAACCAATATATAAGCACTTCATGCCATTCCAGAAACCTTGGTTTCAACCAACATAAAGTGTGATTATAGGGGCCTGTCAGACATTGCTGCTCATGTCTGATACCATCTGGTTAATCCCTCCACTGGAGTTGTTAAATTATCTGGGAGATTGTGCATGTGCTCACCATGGTGATTTCTGAATGAAGCAGAGCAGAACGTGAGTCCTGCAGCCGGCCTGAAGGAAAGTGGTGAATAATGCAGCTGACATGTCTCCGTGCTCAGCATCACTTCCATTCCCCCTCCCCTTCTTGCTGGCCTTTCCTTCTACCTATAGGGCTTCTTGCTACCCATACGCAACCCACCAACATGCTGCCCCCTTGCTTTCCAGTCATTTCAAATCAGGAAAGGCTCCCAGGTGGAACTTAAATAGAGGGTAATATGTATTGCTCATGATACAGCCTCTCAAAGAAGTTTTCTTCAGGGAACAGTGCACATCCTTACTCCTGTAAGTGGGATGCTTCAAGCAGAAAATCTACCTCTTATCTCATTTGGTCATTGCACTTTGTGCCTGTATCCCTGCACTCTATAGAAATTTAATACTGAGCCCAAGGGTTTACTGATCATCTTGCTTGCAGAGTAAGAAATATCCTTGGAACATTAAGGTAAAGCAGTCAGAGGTGAGCCACTTCAGCTCACCTCTGTAATGAAGATCATTCTTAAATTTCCAATGAGCCATGAGATACAATATTCCCTTGGACAACCACCTGTCTGTTCCAAGCTTCAATTCCTACAGAGCTGTCTTAGCATTCAGACAGCTGTCATTGCACCAAGGACAAAGGAAAACCACGTTAATAATTATGTATTTATATTATATTTCCAAAGAGATATTAAAGAACTTATTTTGCTCCCTGCTTCTAAAAATCAGAACTGATCAGAGAAGCTTCTCACAAATAAACCAGGTGATTTGCCAACTTCAGAAACACCATGCCCTGGACTTTATGGTGTACCAATGCTCACCCTCAACACAGCTCCCCAAGTACTTAATTCCAGGTTTTGACAATTGACATTTTCCAAAGAATTAATGAAAAAATTAATGCAGAAACGTCCCTCCAAAGCCCTGTTTCTTGACTTAAACAATAACACTGACTAGCACTGTGTGGAAGCTTTAAATTGATTCTATTTTAAAACTAAGTCATTCACCTTCCACTGTCAAACACACATCTTATGAAATACATAAAGCCCATGTGAAGGTCTAGAGGAGACAGCAATCATATTATTTTACTCAATCCAATTTCTATCTGAACACAGCTCAGAGAACACAGCACCAGTCCCAATCTAACGTGGCAGGCAGTGGGGAAGTAGGTTGTTTCTGCTGCCTCTTCAGACAGGTTTGTTGCTGAATAGCTGTATACAAATAAAGGGTAATTGGCAATGATTTTTATTTTTCCTTTCATTTTTATAAGACAGGAATAGAAAAATAAAACCATCTCTATTTAGAAGGTCAATTAGACCAACTTGGAAAAAAGAAAAAGATAAAAGAACTTTTAACGGTTTCCCTTTTTATTTGCTGTTTGTCACTGAACAAATTGCTGCTTTTGCATCTTTCTTCTTTTACATACCCTCTTTTCAGCACAAGTTACTAATCCTGTACCCAGCATACAAAATGTGATGCTGCTGCTCTGCAGCTGGATGGGCCCATCACCATTTCACATGTTTGGAAACCTTTTCCCTTTGAGAAAGTCTGGTTTCAACTTTTACATTCTGAAATACATTAAATTGAATTCCCAGGGAAGTGAGCAGAAGCCAAATCCACTTCACTCCTCCATCCATCATCCTCCTGTGCTAAAACACAACTCCCCCGCTCCCCCTTCCCAGCTCTCTACTTCCTGGGAACAGACCCCCTGCACAGTTAATTGACCAGCCTTAAAGTTTCAATTGGAAACGCTGCTCTGGCCACACATAGATGACTTCCTGTTACAGGGAGTTCTATATCACAGCTGTGACTCTCCAAGCCACCCTCTCCTATCGCTGCAGTTCTTACTCAGACAGTTATTTTCCTCTCCTCTGAGTCAAGTTACCCAACTGCTATTATATCGATACTGAGACCCTCTGACTTCTATATTATACTTGTACTGTGGCTATTATTTGTATGTTTATGCTTTCCTGTGGGTATAGTTACCTGATACTATTATCTGTACAGTTAGTTATATCTTCCTGAGGGTGCACTTTACTTCACTGGTTGTATTTAAATAGCCTTCACCAGCCGTAGTTACATTGTCAGATTTATATAAATAGCGTTGGTTACGCCACACAGTCAGCAGGCAATGTCTGCAGTGCTGCAATTATTTATACAGCACCATGATCCCACTGGTATAAATACCTCACTCAGAGGCTGACTTACACTGCTCTGTATACAAATAGTTGGTGGGAAGGTGGCTCTTGATCACACAACTCCTACTTCAGAGGTTCCTACTCCTTGAGACAGGAGTCAGCAAAGGATATCCATGTATTTCCACAAGGGATGTGTTGACTTTAGAACTCCAAATTTCTCAAAATTGTTTTTCCCAGACACAGAGTTTCTTGCTTTATTCAGTATTGTAATTTTCCAGGTGAACTGCTGTACCTGCCTAAAGGACTTGTACTATTTCCATCACTGTGATATCTCAATGCCAAGTCTCGTAAGACAAAGTCCACTAACACACAGGCTTAACTAGGGGAAATGAGGTATGATGTGACTGTCAGCCACCACCACACACACAGGGAACAGTAAACTGATTAGCTCCTCCTGAAGGATGAGGAGTTTCACTGCTGCTGTGCTACCAATTCATCAACAGAAATGATTATGTTGATGGTCAGTACACAGCAGATCAGATCAAAGGTCCACTTAAGCTCATCATCTGTTACTATACAGCAACCACACATTGCAGCATGAGAAAAAGATGACAACTGAACAAATCTATATGGAAACTATTCCTCTCCATCTCTGCCTTCAGTCCCAGTGACTCTTCCACAGCATACATTCATATATTCACCTCAATTAACATCTGCTCTTCAAGGCTGTAAGAGAGCTGTACTTACATAGATCTCTGAGACAGGACTCCACCAGCCACTGCTCTCTCCTCACTTTCTGCAGGCACCAAGCTCTCCTTGACTTCTGTGGGGAAGATTATATTGAGCAACACCTGCTACTCCGTCAGAAGCATTTTCCACTAATACAAGTCACTGTCCTTCCTGACAATGTTCAGATCCACATGTGTCCCAAGAATTGGCAGAAGGGATCACTACAGCAAGCAAAGCCAGTAGCTCTGCAGAGATTTGATAGTTTGACGGGAAGTCTCCTCAAGGGAGCATTTCAGTGAAAAAAATACAGGAGTTCAATGTGATGGGTCTCAGGAGAGAGAGACTTAAATGTTCCACTTTAACATTGCGTGTGAAACAGTTTGGAGGTGGCATCCTTGGAGCAGAAGCGGCAACAGACCCTCTACCAGCCTACAAAAGGGTTCACCTCCACCCTTATCTCTGTACTTTCAGTCCATACAGAAGTCCTGGAAACATTAAAGAAAATGCATTTCTCACCACTGTGTTCCAAGTCCTCAACTGCTTCAGTTCAAGCTGGGGCCAGAAGGCACCATTCCATTATTGGTGACAACTCTCTGCTAACACAGACCATTACTTTTTGCCCAGTTTTCTTTATACAAGCTCAGCAGTGCATAATTTCCTGAAAAATATCTTTCAGAAAGGTGTTCAATCATGATCTGAAGGTATCGAGAGATGGTAACTCCACTCTATTCATTACCTCCTTTATCTCAATGATTATTTAATATTACTCCTTAAAACATTCATCACTCTACTGCTGTAGATTCATTTGGCTCTATCTTTCAGCCATTTGTTCCTGTTACACATTTCTCTTCTAGATTCAAGAGCTTTTTAATACCCAGTATTTTCCCATAGTAGGAATATTTATTTATAACCTGTAACTAAGCCACTGCAAAATCATGCTGATAAGCAAACCAAGCAGACTCAGATAAATCCTGCAAGGTGTACCCCAGCATCTAGAAGATTTTCTGCCTTTGGTAAAACAAAGTTTGAAGCTCAACCATCACTAGGGAGTAAAAAGGACTTTTCTCATACATCTGCTGCAGGCTAAGCTACCAGCTAATATAACCCATCTAAAACCTAAATCAGTAAGTCTCTCTGAGTCTCTCCCTTTCTCTTAGGTGTTTGTGACAAATGGCCTGATGAGAGATTTCTCTGTATACGAAGAAGAGTTAGTCCCAAATCCTTCATACAAAGTGACCTTCTTTCACAGAGGCATATATGACATTCTCTTGTCTTATCAGGAGGATCCATTAGACGTGGATTCCCTTGAACACCCTTGGATTCAAACTGAATGCTGCCCAAAGGTGTTAGATCACATCCACCAGACAAATGCTTTTTATGCCTATAGATCTTGTGATACTCAGACAAACAACTGGATCAACCTCCCTGTACATCTTTTAAAAATCAAAGACTTCCTTACAGGAAGTTGAACAGTTAAATGTGCTTATCTGCCAGCAGAGAATTTAACCATTCTGCACACACAGGAAGGGCTGCTCCACAGGCCCAGTGCAGCACAGAGCAATGCTGGACTGGCAGGCTTCTCCCAGGAGCCCTGGGGTTGCCTCTTGCAGTGTCAATCACTGTGGTGTCCACATACTGCTAAAATCAGCAGGACTGCCCTCAGCACAACTAAGCAGCTGATTTTGCACAAATTTAATTTGGAAAAGATGTTAAATGTCATGGAGTGAGACACTGAGATAGCAGATTTAGCAAAATGGGGGGAAGCTCTCTTTCCATCTCACCAGGAAGCAGGCTTTGAGGAGATTTGGGCGCAATTTGAAGAAGCAGATGATAATACAACCTGATTCTGATTGCAATAGTTTGCTCTAAGTGTTAAGTATGTCCCATTAGAAAGAAAAAATTGGCTTGCTACAGGTCTTTTATCCTGTACTTGTAATTATTCTGGGCAGTTTTGCTGATAGCCAAGCCTGGCCAGGTGTGCAGCTCTAACATTGGTTGGCCTGCACAGGTTTCTCAGGTTTGCACACACCCTCTCCCAGCCTCAGCCCAAACTCAGGCCTCTCTCTTGCTCAGCAAGAAACGTTAGATGTAGCTCATCTTATGTCATGTCTTATCTTCTCCACATTTCAATACCAGTCTTCTAATTTCTTCCTCTGCTCTTCCATGTTCCTTCTTCAATTCATCTGAACTTAGGTTACACCATGAAGCTGGCACAGAAGAAACATCAAAATCCTATACCACCTTATGACAGTTGTCACAGCAATTCAATTCTATCATCCATGAGCTATCAGTTATTTTTCTTCTCCTATGCAATCTGCCTTCTGTACTCTGATGCTAACTCTGATGCTAAAGAGAAGTAATTACCACCAATACTTTTTCTCTCCTGTGAATACCAGAGATGGGATAAAATTGGCCATTTGATTCAGAGTTTCTGTGGGGAACTGCAGAGATATTTCACTTTCAAATTTCCAGATCCCAACTCTATCCTACAGTTTAGGTTCCTGGTCATTTTGAATTTCAAGAAGATTAAAATGATACTTGAAAAGATACTTCCATTCCATTATTTTCCACATTTCCACATTCACAAAAATCTGTAGAGCAATAGCTCTGACCCCCCCAGTTCTGAGATACACACACAACCATAGTATTTGTAGCACAGTTCACAGAATGTTCATTAGCATCTCAACTAACTCTTCCTGGGTTTCTCACTGCAGTAAGTGAGCTTTTCTTTTACTGCATCCAGAAATCTAGAAAAGACCTCCATCTCTGCACACCTGCAAAGAGATTTCTCATAGAAGTTATGAAAAAGAAAAAAGGAAAAAAAAAACAGTTTTATGCTGCCACGTCTTTAGAAATGACCCAATAGGTTTGTGCACAGCATGGCTTGGCAGTTTAGGCAGTAGGGTTAATGGTCAAGAACATAACACAATGAAATTTATTTTCTCTATACCATCTTCCATAAAAAAAAAAAAAAAAGGAATGCTCTGAAGAGTAAGAATTGGATTTTCATAAAAGCATCTCAAGCCTAGAACTAACAAAGGCCCAGCCATGAGATCAGTGCCACTGTGGGCCATGCTTTGCTGCACAAAGGCTGTTTGGTGGATGGGAGAGAAGTTCTGGAAAAATCCCAAAGCACACAGGTCTCACAGCAGTGATGAAGAGATCCTTACTTAAACCACAGCAGTCTGATCACATTCTGAATGTTGAGTTCAAACAGACCAAGGCTGCTGACCTGCTCTTAGCACAGCCATTGCCACCTCTGATAGCACATGACAGCATGAGAAATGTGATGTCACGTGTTGAAGGCAGCAGATGCTGACAAATGACCCATCAACAACTGGAAGTAAACAAGCAGAGGGGAAGCCACCAACACAGCCTCTGTATTTATGTCCTCCCTATTGGAACCTTGTGATTGAAACTCATTAGCGGGGGGGGGAGGGGAGGGATTAATTTTACAAAGCCCCTGAGAAGGGGTCTGGTTTTGATCTTTGTTCAACGCCAAGAAAAACAGTTCCTGACTACAGAGCTTACATAAGAAATGCAGAGGCAGCAGACAAGGCTGACATTTGTGCTCCAGTGATGCCCCAAGGGATTCTGAGAGTGACTAAGACGGAACAACGATCGCCCCCAGAAGTAAAAATTATTGCAAGGAACAACTTCTCAATATTCACACTGTGCAGGCCAGCTCTGAGTGAATTCACAGGTTGCTTCCTAGCTTGCCTTTGTTTCTCTCTCTGTTACTGACTGGACATGCTTCTCCCATGTGAGAGCTGATATTTTTCAAGCCTCAGTGCTCAATTCTGGGGAAAGATTCACCAAAAGCCTCTTATAATTAATTCCTCTTGGATGAAATACACTAAGAAGACTGTTGGCATTTAACCTATCAAATTAAAAATCGGAGGGTATTGCCAGAATGGCTGAGCCTTATGATTTTACTGGGAGTCTCACAACATTTAGTGTTTGTTTCTTTTAAATCTGCAACTCCTGAAGGCAAGTAATTATATAAGAATCTCAGTTTTCATTTTGGAAAAAGTCACGCTTTTAAACTTCACAATTATGAACAAAAAGGCTCTGAAAACATAAACTGACTGTGGCTTAAAGGCTAAGAAATCATAACTCGCATCAAGGACTCCAAATGTATTATTTATAAAGAAAAACAATAATTCAACATCTAAACTCACATTTTGAGGCATTAGGGACAGCAAGTCTAGCTGAAGAGAATTAATTCAGGAGAATGTTTCAGTACTAGAAAATGAAAGGTGGAAGAAGAGTCAAAAACAACTCAATTTTGCACGTGACTAAACAGCCTCAAAAAGCATTATACAAAGTATTTTTTGAAGTTCTAAAGGTAATAATAAACAGAAAAATATTGGGGAGACATAAGGCAGTGCAGAACATCAGTGAGGGCAGAAGAAAAACACTGAGACACATCACACGCCGCTTAGTCTAACTCAGGACAACTCAACCCATAAGGATTGTTGTTCCAGGCAAAGGTGAACATGCAATGATGTGTTTAGAGCTGTCTGAGCCAGGAAAAGCTGCTGAGGGGGATTCAGTAACCACATCTCCAGAATACTGATAGGATCTAATTCAATATTGATTACTTTGGTGTTCTTGCAAGTAAGGGGCTGATCGGCACTGACTGAAGATGAGGTGCTTCCTCACTTCTGAGCACATCCCATCATCACTGCCTATGAAACAGCTCCACTGTTCCATCACTTGGTTGGCACTGCTAAGGCAGAGCACCCCATCCTTGCACATAGAGCTCCATCCTGCTCACAGGTCCTGCAGCACAGGAGAACCTTCAGAGCCACTGCTGACTTTGGACACTGCTGGTTTCTCGATCCCCAGTTCAACGGGACAAAGACCCAGTTCCTGCAATGCAGCACTTTTCACAAAGCATCTGCTAAGCTACATGCCCAAGAGTCCTTTCCCCGTCTGTAATTATTGGCGAGATCCTCAAGTACATTTTCACTTATAGCCAAAGGATAAAACACGACTAAAGCTATGAAATAACTTTGGTGCCTGCAGCCCTTTGCCACTCCATGTCACCTAAGTTCATAAATCACTTCTGCAAATATTGCTTTTAAATCAGGATTTGAGGTGAGGTTGCAAACACAGCAATAACCCTTCAAAGCAGCCATTTCCACTCCACTTCCTACAGAGGTTTGCAGGAGAGCCAGTAAGATGCTCCCCTCGTGGACACTTACAATGCCAATTCAGCAGGAAGAAGTTCTTCAAGTGTCCAGCCTCTTCTGATAGCACAGGGGGTATTCTCCGTTTTAAAAGATGCTATTGCGAGCACAGGCTACCACCTCGTCAGCCTGAAAGGAGCTCTTGAAGTAATGAATGACTCCTGTTGTTCCTAGCAAAACAGGGTATCACTCATCCTGACAGCATAATGTATGGGTTCCCCACAGCCATGCAAGGCATGGAGGCACCCGTGCAATTCAGAGCCATTTTATAGTAGGGCACTAAGGCGTTCATATCGTTATGTAGTTAAGCAAATTCTCTATTTCCTTATTGCTCATTCAACACACAAACATTTAGTTATTACCCAGGCGCCCTTGCATGTCACAAAAAAAAAAAAATTAGATTTAGCCTCCCAGGCTCTCTTCCCTCCTGAAGAATTTGAAATGCACAGAAGCCAACAGAGCAGTAGAAGGAAAGCTGCTTCATTAGTTACTTTTCAAGGTGAAAAGTTAAGGGCAAAGTTAAGGAATCGAGTCTCATTTAGATCTGAGGCCCCTCCACACTTGATTCAACTATAACAATTAGCAGGTTACTATCTGTAAGCCCCCATTTCTCACTGGGATCTTACAGGAAGCCAGAGGTGACAACATAAAAACCCACAACACCAAGTGCACTTTAGCTTTCCTAGGACCCAAAACCCCAGGAGTTTCCATAACCACCGGGGTCAGCTTGCCCAGAAAAGGGCTTGGAGCAGTACTCACCAATCTGAATATTACAGGGCTGGTTGCCAACAGTAAATAAAGAATAATTAATTAGTAACAGGTTCTCTAGAACAGGGTAAAAGGAGGAACTGAGAGCACAGATACCATCTCCTGAGCTGCAAAAACTTGCCCAGAGAGATGGGCTGCCCCTGAGTCAAGCCTCCCGTGTTCCTTGGCCAGACATTGGCCATCCTCTGCAATAATAGCAGGAACAAGGCAAGAAAGTATGGGAGGCATGAAAAATCCCACTGAAACACAGATGACTTTGTTGCTTTATCTTCTTTTTCACCTTTTCTGTTCCTCCTGATTGCCCTTCAGCAAACACTGTGACTGACGGGTACCATCAGCTTTTACACTCCCTGTCCAGGACCATGAAATTGTGAAAGAGCTGCACAGAGAGTGATGAAATAAATACTCTTCTATCTGACCCACTACAGCTCTCACATGACAGTTGCTGCTTTCCAGGCTCATCTTTGTCCCTCTGGCAACGAACATTAAAGAAACATACTGGAAATTAAAGGCAGCTGAGAGAGACTTTGCACAGCTGGGAAGGAGCCCATGGCAAACACAATCCCAAGGAAGCCAGAGACCAATGGTAACACAGAAGTCTGGCTGGTTCAAGAGCTGCACAGCCAGCTGACTCCTTCCAATCCCATTTCTTTGGTTCTTCAGCATCTGCATTAACACCAGTGCAGAAGAGGGACAAGAGTGACAAGAGTCCCTTTGGTGAATAAAACCAACTCCCTGAGCGCATTCATTTATCAAAGAAATTAAAAACTCTATCATTTGCCATTACTGCTCTGCTTGCACCACATTCAGAACATTAGGCCCTTTTGTTTATTCAGCACCATATGATTATATGATTGCTCTGATGTGAGGCGGGTGGAGGGAGCCGAAGCATGGGAAAGAGAGCAAGGAGGCGGAATTGCATTTATTTTCACAATTCCTCTTGGACAGAAACTCATTAAAGTTTAACTCACATCATTCCAAGCAATCATAACACACAAACAGAATGCAATGTACAGTGCAAAGGAAGTTCTTTGGGGAAAATAGGCCAGACTTTGTACAAAGCAGGTGGCACCACGGCCTCGATTCCCATGCAGCTCCACACCTCCCTCCCTCCAGGAGGCCAGGGATTCGTCTCCCATAAAACATTATTTTAACCTTGCCCTCAATCATTTTATACTGTCTGAGTAGATGACCCTCCACACTTCACATGATTCAAGTCTTTGCTGATAAAAGCAGGATGCCTCGCTGCAGTCAGGGTGCAAGGAGGAAAGAGGGGCCCAGACAAAACTGAACACAGACCATACACTGTGTTACTCGCTTGATCGGCATCAAAACCTACCCCTGAAATTGCTCTTGTTCCTATTAAAACCAGATGCCATGCAAGTTTGCCCCAGGCTCAGCAAGACATTAACATATTGAAGAATGGAGGCAGGAGGGGAATTCACACCTGGGTGTTTTTAGTTATTACACAGGGAAAGGACAAAAGGAGAGCAGTCACAGGGGACTTGGCCTGCCAAGGAAAAGTTTGGGCATCTCAATCAAAAACAACAATCCCCAGAACTGCCATTCTATTTTCTTCTGACTTTAGAAAAGTCTGAGGACACCTTCATTTTTGACACTAAAGGGATCAGGTGCAGAACAAAGGTGCTTTCGGATTACACACAGTATTTTCTTTCGTTCTTACAGCTGGAACCTGAGGAAGGCAAAGCAAAACCTCAGTAAAGCAGACTCCCAAACCTAGGGTTGGGCCACCTAAATTGTGCACAGGTAACAGTTAAAACAGAATGGAAAAGAGAACACTTAGGCTCCAAGGGCTGCTGCCAGCATTTTGAAAGTATCTTTCTAGAATTGCTGTTAGAAATATGGCAGCAAAGCCCTTCCTCATCACAGCACTCTGTTCCTCCATGCAAGGCAGGAATGGCCGGGGCAATGCTCAGAAACACCTCCATACCTGAACCCAGAAGAATGGGATCCCAGCTCTTGCTACTTTTGCTTGAATACATCTTAAAACCATTGGAAAATTGATTCCATTTTCCTCCTATTGAAGTTGTTGGGGTTTTTAAATTTATGTATTCCTCCCTGTCACTAAACAGCTCATTAAATCCAAGTCTTAGAGGGCACAATTTTAATTAGCCCTTAGCAATCTCTAGGTGAAAAGGAACCCCTCAGAAGTTGACAGGCAAAGTTGCTTGGCCCTGCACATGCTGAATCACAGAATAATTGATGTTGGAAACTGGCATGATTATTGTCCGCCCTCTCTAACCTCAGGCCACATGGGGCACTTTTAGGAGTGATTTTGCTGGGGATGTGGGGACACTACCTCAATCAGGAACACCAGAATAAGAGGATCTGTCCTTTGCCTCTCTTTCTGCAAACAACCTTCCCTGGCTGCCACACGGGTAAAGGAAACCACCTACCTCTATTGATAAAGTTCTGGCTTTCTTTCTTAACCCTAAAGCTCCCTCTTAACCACCCCATTTGCTGTTTTAAGCCAGTTCCTTCTTGATCTATTCACTGTGGACATGGGGGATGTCCAGAGCGACTCATTTGCTTCTGCAAACCAAACCTGATGTGCCTGAAAGATTATGCAATCACGAACAGGAGGCAACTTCAAAATTTACCTGGAAAAATTCACTTGGTATATGCTTATAGCAGCATTGTTCCACTCTAAAAATGCATACAAAGGCAGAAATCATCATCTAGTGAATACAGACATCTTAGCCATTACTAAGTAAAAAGATCAAAGGATATATGGAAAAAAGCAAATGTAATCTATCTGCTGCCTTCAAACTGTAATGAGCACTCTTCCCTGGCCAGAGAGAACGCCTGCCATGACCACACCAAACACAAACATCACCAGGGGAACATTCATAAAACTGCACCTTTATAAATAAAAATCTTGCTCATTAACACAGAACAGAATAAAAAATTAGTCTTTCATTTAATACTTATTTATTATAGATGTAAAATCTGGATCTTGCAGTACTCAGATCCTTCATTCCCAAAGGCATTTCCCAAGCAGGGCAGCCAAGGTCCAGCAGCTCTAGAGAAGAAACAGCCTTAACTGCTTATTGCTCTGCTGAGCTTCACACACACTGTTTGCTCCTAAATCTCTCCCAATTTCTGCCTGGTGACACTTAACATTTCTTCAGCACTCTTTTTAAAGCATTTCAGCTTGTTGGACAGCACAAAGAACTGGGAAAACAATTACCTTCAAGGTTTAAAGAAAAGAGAATTCAACTACCACAGTGCAAAAGCACTTGTTAAGCTACACGTAAATTTTGCTGCCAGCTCAGCTCAGATTTTCTTGTTTCTATTTCAGATCTTTCATTTCAGACAGCTGAACCTGAATGCTTTGGCCTCAAACTCCTTGCAGAAGCATACTGACCCCCTCCCAACCCCGAGCTAATAATCTCTTTTCTCCTCTTCCCTCTCACCTTGAAGTATAAGCATCTGTCATTATCCAGAAATCAGCAGCACTGAAAAAATAAGCAGCCTTTCAAGTCAGGCAGTCGGCTGCTATTCATGTCCTTCCGTGAACTCAGCCTACTTTCACCTCTTTAATTGCCTGCAAAGATGGAAACACGTTTACTGTGCGCTGACTTAGCAAACCACACATTGAAATGGGAACACTTTGGAAACGACGACACTGAAGACTCACAGGTAGGCAAAGAACTCAAGGAACAACCTATGAGCATGTGAATGAACAGCTTTGCTGTGCCAGGATGCCATGCCTTACAACTTAAAGAGGCACAATGCACCTTGAGCATCCCAGTGCTGGGTTGTGCCCCTTTGTAATTTGCAAGGCAAGGGTTGCTTTTCCCCTGACAAATACCACACACAATAGCCAGAGATAGTAAGTTATGTCACTATGACGCCCACAAGACAGATGCCATCAGAGGGTAAAAGCAAAAATACTCTAATCTGTCTGTTGGACAACATTGATTTTTGGGGTTTTTTTATTGCCTATTCCCTTCCACGCTGAAATGTATTATTTGCCATTCTCACAGTCCCTGTTCTGTGATTTCTGCCTCGTTCCCCATAAGCAACAACTACTAAAACGTCATCCTACTAGTTGAACTGAGGTTTTTAGAAACAAAAAGGCCAAGCAGGGAGCACAGGGCCCAGAACTTTCAAATTATTACTCTTACCACTGAACTGATGAAAAAATGACACAACAAAAAGGCAGTGACAGATGCTTAAGCAGCTCCCCAAACCCAGCTAGTGACTGGGGCTCTTTTAACTGAAGAGAATGCATACACACACACAAAGAGCATGTTAGCGAAACAGTTGTCCTTGAGCTGATTTGTGGTTGGCTTCTAAACAGGCTACATTTTTCCAGACTCCTAGTCCAACTCTGAGTTGCCTGGACAGAAGGGAAAATCTGCTCCCACAAACACTTAGCAGATGGCTTTTGATTTTTCCCAGGTGCTAAGCACACACAGATCCCATTAAAGTCTGCTCAAAGTGTAGGAGTGCAGAGCTAGACCATAAATTCTACCTCCCAGGTTACTACATGTCTAGCTTAGTTATTCTGCAGCTTATTTTGTTGTAATATTGACCTTAGACAATAATTGAAAAAATAAATCACTATGGCTGAGCCGTACACTCAATCTCATTCCTGTTCCATGCTCAGACCAACCTGGATGCCACTGAGCTCTGCTTCATGGGAACTCTTGAACTGCCCTGTTTTATTAGGTGAACTTGAAAAAGAACTAGCAATAGGAGTTCTCAAACCTCCTCTCTTACTGCCTCAGCAGGGTTGCTTTTTGCTCTGCAAAGGCATGGTGGAAGGAGGGACCAGACAGGTTATATATAGCTTCTAAGGAGCCTCTGCTACCTGAAAGAAGTTAAAGCAACAAAGAAGAGACTTGACTGCGAGTGTTTGACCCCAAACCAGCCTCTGTAGGTATGGGACCCAACCCGTGGCACCAGAGAAAAATCCTTCTGAGGGATTCTGCAGAGAGAAGCTCCAGCCACCTCCCACAACACCACACAGAAGATTCAACTCCTCTCATTTCTACAGCAGGCAGGGACCTTCGGGGACATATTGCACTAAATCAGTTTACATAAGGTCAAGAGTGTTTAACACACACCCCCCCCCCCATATCTTGATCTAAAAACAGGAGTACATTTGAATGTGTACATGATATGGGAACAGCTGTAGCCACTGCAGATGTTCAGGCAAATGGGGCTCTGTTTATCACAGTTGCTTTCTGCATCTTTGGAAACCCATTTGTCAGAGCCCTTCCTCTACCATTAACATGCACCCAGGAGAGGTACATGGGTAATTTAACAGAGTAATAAAATACTGTAAGATATAGAACAGGAAGCAAAAAAAAAAAAAGTCTATTAAATAATAGAAAGTATTTGCTACGTTAACAAAATTATTACAATACTCAGAACATGCCTGGACAACTGCATTCACATTACACTTAGACAGGCACATATAACACAGCTAAAGGATTTAATCAGACATTGTCAAACATCTGATAATTGCCATTTCCAAACACAAGCTAGTGTCTCCTGTGGCATCTGGAAGACCTCATTTGTCCTTGCTGCAGGAAACACCACCCTGACACCCCCCGTCCTCTCAGCTGTCCTACTGACTGACAGCTCATGACTATCCCAAAAGCCAGACAGCAAAGGAAGAGGGGTGAAAAAAAAAGATTAAGTCAAATTCATAATTGGTGTAGATATGTGATTTACTACCACCAAAAGCTGCCAGAGTGGAATGGTATGATGCCAACACTCTTCTAAGGGGAAGGAAGAAAGTTGCTCAGAGCAGGAACACTCAGAAACAGCTTCACCCATGCCCCCTTTTTCTCATTACCCACTTAAAATGAAAGTTTCAGGAGTCTGTACTTCCTTTGACTTGGAATGAAAGCAGTAATAGTCCCCAACAGTGTCACAGTTTTCTGTCAAGTTAATGGGATGGACATGGAATATTTTTGTATTACTTAATTTCCATTCTAATTTTCAAAAGCGCATTATTAAATGCAATGACCTTCTAAAAACTAAGGATTCCCAATCTAAAAAATCCTGATATTCTCCTTCCCAAAAACCTAACGTCAGAACAGTGCACTTCTTGTTGCACTAGTTGCTTTTATCAAATTGATGCCTAAGGCATAAAAGTAACTGTCATTCCCCAAGCAAATATTTCTCTGCATGTGGGCTCCAAGCAGAAAGCTACTACGTTCATGGTAACAGCCAAAAAGCCAGTGCACCTTAAGACTTGTCCATATCAGGATCACTGACATGAAAGAGCACACACCAATATTTCCATCAACAGTTTCAGCGCCTCCAACAGCTTCATGCAAATTCACTTGCATTCAGGCTGTTCCTGGATTATTCATCTTTGGTCTCTCCTCTAGGGTTTAACCTAGTCTGCTGCTATCTGCCTTACACACAGAATGTTTGGACCAGATTAGATGAGAGAGTCCTCCAAGACACCACTGGAATTTGGGTCTGCAGAAATCATGAATCTCTTTGGGGCCCTCTAATAACCCCCCAGGACATGCTCTGTATCACACAGACAACCCCCAGTCCTTGCATACACACCCCAGGGTTGAGCTGGGCCACACTTGCCACAGTCTGACCCTTGACAACCATTTTCTGGGTGCACAGAGCTAGTCTGAGTCTATAAACATTTCCCCTCTGCAACCTGAAACCAAGATTGGTTTTCCAAAAGGTTGACTCAAATCAAATCAAAGTCATTTTTAAAACAGTTTGTGGCAGGGGAAGCAATCAGATTTTTCATTTCCAGCAGTGAAAAAAGGGTATTTCCCAACCCACAACTCCTGTGCCATCAGCTGTTGCCTGTGGATACTCTGCCAAACACAGACCAAGAGCAGTTACTCATACAGATACACTGAGTGCTTGCTTTGTAGTTTCCTGCTTGCTGCTTCTTTTCCTCCCAGTGCTCCTAGGAGATTTCTCAGAAGCTGCCAACTCGTCGAGGAGCACAGGCTACACAGAGACTCAGTAGGCCTTCAGCATTTTAAAAGTGTCATACAAAACATGTAACATCTTAGATCTGAACAACCAATTGATGTGATGTCCTCTAATAGCAGCCCGCACAAAAAAGTGAGACGTAGACCAAGAGTGGGCTTTGGAGTTAAACACAGCACTTCCATGAGCAGCTCAAGCATGCCAGCATAGGACTTATTTTAAAATGGGGGTACAATCTTTCAAATCTCCACGTCACCTTGGAGTGCAGGTCAGAAAGGGAACTGTTTGGAGTATGTCCTCTCACATCACTGTACCAGAAACCGAGACAGGGAGAAATCAGAGATTTGCTCATCATGGCCTAAAATGAGGAGGATAAATGATCACTCAAATGCACCTCATCTGCTTTTCTGTGGTTGCTGCTGAAAGACAGCAGTCTCACCACATACCTCAGTGTGTTCAGTATATCCTGATCCCTGCTGCTGCAGGCACAATGTTTTGCAAGATTGAGCTCTCAACAAGACACACAGAAGTGAGCAGACCTTAATGAATTATTTGCCTTTGATCTGCCAGCCTGCTCTCCCCTTCTCCAGACCTTCCCATCACAGCCCAACTCTGTTTGCTTCAGAGAGCAGGAAGGACCCCTGTGCACTCAGAGGTGCCATGTCACTGCACCTATTCCCAAATTACCTGGAGCATGAAAACAGACCTCAGCCAAGACCAAGTACTCCTTAATAGCAACTTCTGACACAGCTTTGTATGACTTTTTTAGCCTCCATCAAACATTGGCAAAGACCATCTACAGGTGCCTTTGGTTGCTGTTGCTTTCCAAGAACTGACTGGCAATCCCAGAGCAAAATTTACACTAATTCAGTAATCGTACTGTATTTATTGAAAGGCTTTTAATCCTGTGAGCAAAGATATTCAAGAGGCTTAAGGAAGGGAAAAGCTGCTAACAGGAGGGCATGCAAAGAGTCACTCATAATGGCATCTTAAGAGGGTCTGTAATCAACGAGATACATATGGCACAGGGAGTCAGATTAAGCACAGCCATCTTGCTAAAATGATTTGAACTGTGATGTGGGGCATAAAAATGAGGCAGGGAAATAAAAGCCTGTACAGAAGTGGGATAAAGATGGAGACAGGTCTGCATTATGGTATTAGTCAGGTCACCAATGAACATTTTGAGGCTGAGAGTCAAGCTGTCATTCACGGAGGTTCTTCAGATGTTTCAGCTAAATGGGAATTTTCTTGTCATCTGTCAACATTTTGATCTGACTCACTCTTCTTTCTCTTCTCCTTATATGCACTGTGCACACTTCCATGTGTATATGCATGTGCATGGGTAAATTTACATTTACTTAAATGTACCTGTGTATTCTTGACACACTCTGGTTATTCTAAGCCAAGAAAAGAGCATTTTGGCCACAAAGTAGCTGCAGACTGTGCCCTAGCAGTGCAATCTTTTTGCTTCCTGTCCTATCAAGGTGCCTTACATTTGATATCGTGAAATCACAAGACATCATTGCCTCTACAACTGACAGGAGAGCAGTCTTCACAGTCCATTTAACCTCTCTATTCAAATGGCACATCAATTTTTTGTGACTCAGACATCTGTCCCAGTAGGGACTAAACCAACACTCACCAAATTATTCTTCCCAGATTACAGTGGAGCTATCAGATAGTAAAGACTTCTCTGCCAGTGACTCAAGCTTTATTTGAGTCACTGCTGGAAAGATAAAAGCCTCCCCACTTCATGAGACAAATATGAGAAAAATCATCTCCTTGTGAAGAGCAGAGCACACAAAAGGTCTCTGCTGGTTCCCAGGGCACAGGCAACATCCGCAAACCTTCCAGGAGCTGAAGTGCTGTTCAGGCACATTTACATCACTCCTGAAGTTACTCCCAGCAGGCCATCAGGGTGTTGAAATCATATGGGAGGTACACACAGGTTTGCAGAACTCAGCACAGAGCAGAATTGTATCTTTGCTGCACCTGAAGAATGAATACCAAAGCAAGATTTTCTCTGGAGGTTTTTTAATCAACCTACAATGAAAACTTCACTGTTCAGAGAGGAAAAGCCACATTGCCTCTCACTCACTGGCTGCATATGCACGTTTCCTTCAGGGTAATACTCTGTCATAGCCAACGCAAAGGCAGTCGAGTTTCCCTTGGAGAAGCTTGTCCAGGACTTTTCACTACTCAGAGCTCCCCAGTTACCAGAAGCCAAACCCCAGAATAACCTTCTCCAAGCAATATGAGCACCAACAGCACGGCACATGCGTGGGAATCAACTGCACATTAAAGGCATTGAGCAATTTCTGGATTCCCTATCCCATGTGGCACATAGTCAGGATGGCACAAAGTCAGCCCAAGCTGCAACCTCTTCTTCCAGCACCTTAAAAAGCCCACCAACCTGGGGGAGGCAGTGCCTTGCAGTCACAAACTGATTGCAGGAAAAGCTTCCTAGCCTGAAAAGCATCTCAGCCAGACTTTTTAACTGCAAAGAGTCCAGATTTATCTAAACTGTTGCTCTTACTTAAAAAAGACAAAACAAAACAAAAGAGCACTTGTGCATTAGAAGGATTAGAACAAAATTTGACTAGTCCCAATATTTTCACAACAGTAAGAACTTTATGACATCTTAGTTACTTAAACCACTGACCATCCACCAAAAAGAAGAACCTTCGGTCTCATTTAGATAGAAAACTAAAGCATAACTTCATGCCATGGCACAGAAGAGAGTGGCAGTCCTTTATTAGTTTAGTGCTCTCAGCAACAACCATCATCATCCATCGCAGTATCCTCTGATTGTGTGATTTTAGAGCAGCCTCCAGAGCCAGGAAAAGCACACCCATTAAAGTAAAGGAGTTTGGCATGGCCTAGGTAGAAAGGGAGGGCTATTCAAACAGATGGGCTGCATTTATGTCCTTCATGCTTTTGATTAGGATTTTAAAATGATAAAAAGGAGAGTATGAGGGAGAAATGGTTGCAGGACCTTGAACACAAGGAGAGATGAGACACTCAGACCTGTGTTTTGGCAGCCAGTACTCCCAGCCCCACACACCACATCAGCCTGCACACTGCTGATTGCTCACCCAGGGGTAAGAGGATCTCCAGCACTTTCCTACAGTCACTTCCCTGCCTCAGAAGCAGAAATTACCACTGAGTCAACTCCGTGTGCAGTAACTGGAAGAGATAATTCTGCAGTTATGAGCAAAAGGAGGCTGGTCTGTCTGCTCACAAAGAAGAGATAATCTACAAGCAAAGATCTGCATTAATATGTGTCCCACATTTTTAACTTCTGTCTCAATTCCAAAAATTCTAAAACTGGTTTTCTGGCATTCCTCTAGCTCACCACTATTAATTCTGTATTCTCTGCAGCATCATCTCTCTCCATTCACCATCTTTAGTTTATCCTCACGGCATTCCCAAGGGCGTGCTGTTAGCTGCCATCCTTACATTGCAAAAAGGTAATTGAAACACACAGGCTAAGATCTGGTTTCAGGCCTATGAGTTCCCACATCTTGCTTTCTTGTGGGATGTAAGTCCCCAGAGATGTAGCCCCAGCCAGGAATCACCTTTGGGTACAAAAATCTCAAATGGGGCGGAGGCTTCTCTTGGTGATTTGTCCAAGGTCTGAGAGAACTTGTGAAAAGGAGAGAATTAAATCACCATCTCTCAATTACCAACCTCTCTCTATTAGAGAAACCTCTCTAATAGACCCATCTTCTTATTATATTTCATACAGTTGTGCTTCTTTGATGTAGCAGTGACCACCAGTGTACTTGTGTTTCCTGACACCGCAGGACGCGCCAACAGAGCTTGGAACCCACTTGATCCTCCATTACCACTCAGAAATCAAACACTTCCTGGTGGAAAATTTTATGCTTCACCACTGCACACAGCTGTGTTGGCACTAGAACCTCCTGGAAATGTTTCTGTAGTCTCAGATTATGTTAATTTTGCTCAGGGCACAGTCCTGCCTGCAAAGGGAAGGTTGAGCAGAACACCTCAAGCACCACTTTCCTGAGAAAAACCTGTGTGGAATCAGCAAACCACAGGTTTAACTCCTGAGAGGATTCAGCCAAAATCAATCAGCAGCACCATGACTGTTGAGCTACACTGTCATTTGTCACCCAGTAGATGCACACTTTCCAGGGCTACTTTTTTCCCCCCTCGCCTCCTAATTTAAGCTTTTGAATAGTAGAAATGTTAGTACTGGCTAATGCAGCTTGAGAAAACATTTGGTGACACAACTTCACTGGTAGGCAGAGAGCAATTACAAATAAGATCTGAAACTGTCCCTTCAGTCTCTAAAAGCAATTAGTCTGTCATTAGGAAGGCATAACCAACATTTTCATTATCTCTTGAAAGAAAATGTGAGAGACTCAGTCAAATGTCAAAGGTCTAGGTCAAAAGAGGTAATGACAGTAATTCAGTCAGCTCTGAAAAGCAACAGATCCCCAAAAGCTGTTATTTAAGCTTCTGGGGGAGGAAAATAAAGTCAAAATATCTCAAGCAGAGGTGGTCTTGGAAGACTACAGCATCTATTTTGAACTGAAAGCAAGGGCACAGGACATGCTGAAATAGTCTGCAGAAAAGGATATTACTTGCCTTTTCTGTAGTTTCTGATCACATGCACTTGAAGAAAAAATAGAACTAGATTTAAGGACAAAAATTACACTGATACTTTCGACACTGTAAGTCAAACACTTCCCTCCAGTGGAGCAATTCAGGATTGCTCTCTCTCTCTCTCCTTTTTTTTTTTTTTTTTTTTTTTGTGTCATATACCCTTCTCTGGCTATTTTAGCTCAAACCACACATGCTTGTTTTTCTGGAGAAGATGGAATCTCACTTGTGCTGTAAGAAGCAGCTACAAAGGGGTTGAGAGTATCCAATTACTCAAGGGGCAAAGCAGCCATGGGTTTATTTCACAAATTAAAAAGCTAAAATAAAGAACTAGCTAGCCAATCCAAGAACTTTGTTAAACTTCACTGTAAAGAAATGTACCAACTTCAACCAGTGCCCTCCAATCTATGCTGGAGAAGATTACATTTGCCCACTCTCCGGCTGAAAACAGAGCATGTCCAACCAAAGCATTCAGAAATGGTTCTTCATTTTTCAATTTTGCTTTTCTAAGTGTTTCACTTCAGAAAAAGCCAGCAGAGACCGTTACCCTGCAGTGTCTTTTCCCAGTGCCAAGGGACTGCACCCTCCTTAAGAAGTCTCTTTCCACATTCATGCCCAGGAAAACAGGCAGTTCAGAACCCACAGGTATCCAGCCATAACACTTAGAAGTGCTAAGTCCTCACAGTCAAGCTCAAAACAGATGGAACATCAATACAGGGAAGAGAGTAAATTAGAGTTAATTTTACAGAAACTATTGCTTGTTTCAAGCACAATTATAAAATCCTCTGTGGAAGGTGTCAACGCTACCTGACTGATGGCAAAAGATGGGTCAGACCTTTGGCAGAGATAAGATTCTGGTTAATGTTAAATGCATAAGCTCCTCGGGAGTTCTAGTGCCATGAATAAATGCATCAATCCTAAGTGTGGTCTAGGAAACATGGATCTAAACCTACATGCAGGATTTCTTCTCTCACCTTCCAGAGAAATCTGCAGGCAGAGAAAACTCACCACTGTTTTGCACTCCAAAGGTCCCCAAGGACCCTACACATTGCTGTGCCCATTCCCCTGGTGCACTGCACCATCAGCTCAATGCTTCACCTATCAATTATTCCTTAGAGATTCCTGTGTAAGTACAGTCACCATTGCAGACACGGTCCAGGCTCTTCTACTGCTTGATTCCTCTTGATCACCTCCCTGGCTGCCAGCAGCATCCCGATTATTGTCAGAACAACTGGGATGTCAACAGAGGATTTATTGTGGCTTCAGGTGGGAATAAGAGAAGATGATCTGTTACTGGGAACGTGCTTTACATAGTACTCTGACTAAATTCTACCTGGCGACCTTTAAAGGCAAGACTCTGCATCTCACTACTCGTGCCTTTAGTTAACAAGGCCAGTGCTTCTCAATAAAATAATGAGCTTTTTTAGTTTATTTTAAATCATTATTAAGCACATTTTAAAGTTGTGCTTGCCCTTTGTGGTAACCAGATTTGGTTACAACTAGTCTAGTGTTACAGGACCAAAAATAGGGTTCAATATAAAAGCTTAAAAGGGCTTCCAAAACCTCAAGAGAGCGACCATCACTGACATCAGAGGAAGATGAGAAAATGCAGGGCTCTCCTTGGGCCAGCCACCCCTACAAAACAAGAGGATAATGATTTCCATTCCCACTGAAAACACGGTCAATGACCAGCTGCTGTCCTCCACACAAAGGCCCCTGAGGAAAGGGACAATTTCCCAGTGCACCATGCTGTGCTGGCAGCCCATGTCTGTGTCACCTCTCCTGCACATCCCCTGATGGGTCAAGTGCCCCGGGATGATGTACAGGCATTATCACAAGAGGCCGAATGTCCAGACACTGTTAGAAACCTGCTCTGCAAAGGAGATACCTGCAACAGCAGCAGCTCTGAACTTCTTGTCCAGTGTAGGTTACGCCACAGCCTCACTGTTAAATCATTATGGATTTTGCCGTCAGTGCAGCCCCTAAGCAAAGGTGCTCTGTGCAATCTGCCCTTTGCTTGTACAAACTAATACAGCACATGTGTGTTTGACATTTCACATGGCATTACCACCCTACTCCCCATTCCCAGTGACAGTGTTGAAAGGGCAATTGATGCAGACAGGGAGTAGGAAGCACTGTATCTGATAGTTTAGGCATTCCAGCTGCCAAAACGTGCTTTGCCATATAAAGTGATAATGAATTAAACCAAGTTAACAAACTGCTGGAAGAATTAACTGAAAGAAAGAACTCTGCTGCCTACATTCTTCTGAATTTTTTTTAAAAGGCTCCAAAAACCAGAAAACACCAAGTGATGTTTCAGATGAATTACAGGTATGACCTCAAAGAAATACTAAGTAAAGAAACTCTGAACACCTCCTACAAGTTTTTAGCAGCCAGACATCATACAGCGTGGCTGGGAGCAGAGCTGTGTTCATTTCAGCGATCAATGATCTAACACAAATATGAACATTTTACTTATTTGGATTGGTGGCTGCTCACACACTGCTGACCACACCTGAGAGAGCCATCAGTTTGGTCAAGAACCCACTGGTTTCTGAGTATGTCTGCTCACAGCAGCATGAAGGCTACGAAGGAAACTGCAAGACATTGCTAGTCATAGCGTCCCCTACATCAAGCATTTAGCTGATCCCCCAGGACTGCTTCCAGAGCCCCAGTTTCCAGGCATTTCAGTTCTGAGTGAGCTTCATCGGTTGTCTCCCTGATCACAGGATGTGGGTTTGAGCCTCAAACCCTTCAGAGCCTGCACCCTTGCTCCTCAGGGACTCCTTTTCTCTTAAGTAATAACAGAGCTCTTAAGACTGGTTTGAGGTCTGACTACCCCTTTAATCAGTTCAGGAGGCATTGGGAGATAGAACAGTTCCAGCAAATGGTCTTTAGTCTGTTGTTGTCTCCCTCAGATTGTCAGGCCAAATAGAAAAGCCCTTGCTCTTGCATCCAGCAGTTCAGTTCCACCTGGTACCCACACCAGCATCACTACAGCTGCCACCTCCAGCTCCTACAATGTTTCCCATCCACTACTGACCCCATCTGATAAGGCATCACCCCTGTATGACTCTAAAAGCAAACTCAAACAGCTATAGCATTTCTTATTTCTTTCCATTCCTAATGATTCTCTCATCCTATTTGCTCCATTTAAAGTCTCAACATGATTTTTCTTGAGCTGACAGCATGCAAAAAAAGCTAAGGCTGGTTATCAGGGTGGAGGGGAAAAGGGAAATCAAACAACTTACTTTCTGCTTCATGCATCATTACCAAACATCATGTTAAAAAAAACAAACAAACAAACAAACAAAAAAAACAAAAAAAAACAAAAAAACAAAAAAAAAAAAAAAAAAA
>JAWWLV010000024.1:9655994-9704944 GCA_035041135.1 Platyrinchus mystaceus | reverse complement strand
AAAAAAAAAAAAAAAAAAAAAAAAAAAAAAAAAAAAAAAAAAAAAAAAAAAAAAAAAAAAAAAAAAAAAAAACAGAAGCACGCTGGCTTTGGCTTTAATAATATACAGAGCAAAAAGAAGCCAACCTACTCCTCCACAGCTTCAAGACACCAGCCCAGTAGCACTGATGAGCTTGGATAACAAGGCCTGTAATTTTGCCTTAAACTAGCTGGATGTTTCTTTGAAGTTCCAGACTAGCTTAAGACTATTGGTTTTCATGTTGATGCTTGTGCTCTGTTTTTTCTCTGCATTTCCTGTGACTATCTAGGAAAGGAAATGCAAATTTACAGTCTACAATCTCCCTAGCTAATCCTTCACTGCTCATCAGGATTGGTTTTCCACTCCACTTTTCCTCCCTGGCTGCCAAGACTCAAAACCAATCATCCATGCAGAGACAGCTCCGCCACGTGGCACTGCAGGGCTGTTCAGAGAGGTCAGCAACGAGAGATGTTCCACGGCTGTAGATTGAATGTCACACACACACAAAAAATCAGTAGTAGTGAACTGAAATGACCAAATCCTCCTGGCAGAGCTAAAAATAACAACAGATTAGAGCTCACATACTTTACCCATCTTCAAAGAACACACTGGCTATTGGAGCAAAGCCATCTTTTGATCCTGTATGAGGAGGATGGGGCACCCAGAGAAGGGACAAGGAGGTGCAAGGTCCCTCACCTCTTTACTCCACTATTAAAATCCAACACTATGTAGGAGCAAACAGCAATGACTCTTCAGAAGTCATAGCAGGTTGTTACACAGCATGGGCTGTGCCATGGGAACTGCTGACATATATGACCTTAGTGGTCACACAAACAACTTTGGATCTGAACTACTTTGAGGCTCAAGGGATGAGGGCTAGATTTAAACCTCCAGGTCAGCTCTAGCACCCTGGTTTCAAGCTTTATTTTCTATCCAAAGAAACCTTTCCCTTGAGGTTAAAGATTTACCTCATAGGGCTTCTGGCTCAGTACACGGGCTATTGCACAGAGACAGCTAAACCCAGGCAACTCCTGCTTTGGGCAGAGAGCTTGCAAAAGGCCTGTGAAATATTTTGATGAAACTGAACAAAACTACCCAAGTTTATAACTTCAGCCCAGCTCTTCTTAGGCCTAACCATAGAGCTGCTTTTTTTGCATCTAATCATAGTCCACCTTCATCCATGTCTTTTTTACAATTGAGAGCAGGGGGATTCCAAGACTGTGATTGTTTTACCATCCAAAAAATTCACAAGACAATAAATGAGTGAGGTCAGATTTTATGATCTTTTGTTATAGAAGGGAAGAACAGCCGGATGACAAAGGACAGCCAATGTCAGGATTTTCCTTCCTTTGCCTCCACCTCCACTATGGCACTGAACCTCTCCTTGCCTCAATACACCTCCCTGCTGCTGAAAGGGGAAAATATTTTGCTTTTGCTACTTTTACGAGGATGGACTTGGAAGGACAGACTAGAGAAGTTCAACTCTGTGCTGCCAAGGACTGGAGGGGGCTACTCCAGAGGCTACCCAACTAAGCAGGCAGGAAGGACAGCCCTTAACAGAGGAAAGAAAAGAGGGGAAATTCATAAAGCACAGCACTAATTCCAGCCCACAGCAAAGTAATGACAGTGATAAAGCTCTTAGTGAGCTCCTTCTCCTGTCATGGAAGCAAATGTAGCCCCCCCCCCCGGAGAAAATCTCATAAAATAATCTAGAAATTGAGAAGCAAATAGACAAAACACTCCTTCCTTTCTTTGGGAAGTCTGTGATGGCAGCTGTAGGCTATGGAAATACAAGCTGGCTGTTAAAGGAAAAGTCTGTAATGGCAAGATGACAATTGGCCACAGTTTCCAAAGCCTGCAGGGATGATGTTTTGTGTTAGGTGATGCACAGGAACAAGGAGACAATGACAGAGGCAGAAAAAAATATCATCCAGCTATCCTAAAGCTCCAGTACAAGAGTCAAAGCAATTACTTCCACAGCTTCACAAACGTTTGCACCTCTCTGTTAACGTGTCAGACTTTGTTACATTAGTTGTAACTTACTTCGCCCTGGGAATAAAAAAATACATACATATATATATATATATACACACACGTGGTGATTTGTTCAGAGAGAGGGAAATGAAAGTGTATTTTTACTTTTACTTTTCATCTTCCTGTTCTACTACTCCTTGTGTTTTATTCTCTGACCAAAGATGCTCCTGCATTGACATCTCCTTCTCCATATACCCTCTTCCCTCCAGAGGCCCATAGTGACAGGACTTTATTTATTATCTTCACAAGTGCCTTGTAGTTTTATGGTAGACAATGCCAAAACACATCCTAAAAGGAGAATCGACATTTGTATCTATCATGGGGAAAATGAGGCATGGAATGGCCTCAAGGATGCTCAAGGGACCAGAGGCAGCCCCTGCTCTCATCACACAGCAGCACAGACATCCCAGTTAGTTTGAAAGCATCCTTACAAATAGGATAGAAATCATCACCAATGAGTGAATATAAGTGCCAGAGATCCAACTCAATGGCTTAATACATTTTAAAATGTATCAGTCCTTGAGGCCTTTCCAGCCTTTTCCTTCCATCTTCTGTTTTCCAGCCCTGTGCTACTGGAGCGGCTAAACCCAAGCTGTTCCCACAGCACTCATCTGCTCCAGACTGCAGTTTTGCACTCTGGTAAAATATGACAATGTGACTACAATCAATAGAGTCACCACAGCTGAGAGTTGCCACAATTTCCCTCAGCTCTGCTGATCTCATGCACCTTTCCCACCCACCACAAACAGGAGCAAAGACACCTTCCCAGTGTGAGCAGTGAGCAGTGTCCCAGCCAACCTGGCTGCTGGAACCCCACTCCTCTGTCACATCCACATCCTACAACTACTCCACAGGCTCAGCCATTTCCTTTTGCTAGGTCAGCACTCAGCAATGGCTGATCACAGCTGAAGTCTATTCTCCCCTTCCTACACACCCTCATTTCCTCACTCTTCCCCCTCTTATCCTCATGTACGGTGATGCTCTCAGCACTGGATGTTCTCAGTGACTCATCTAAACCATCCTCTTCCTCCTCCATGTCCTTTCTTCAAGCCCAGGTCTTTCTCACAGTACCAGCTCTGATGTTCGAGCTTTACAGGTGTGAATACTTGGAGAAAAGCAAATTTTGTACTCAGACACTCAAATATTTGCAGGCTACAGATTTCCAGCCATACAGCCATCCATCTGCAAACAATATGTGCAAATAGGCCGCTCCAAATTCACGCTGCTGTGGTCACACATGGGGAAAGTGCAGCATCGCCAGCTGATGTACACAGAGAGCTGCCACAACAGGAATTGCAAACAGCTTTAAGGAGCTGTTCAATTAACAACTTCAGGCCAAGAACTACACACTGATGAAAGTTTACCATTAAATGCGAGCACTGAATAAACACGTGAATTTTGCTGTTTCTTTGCAGAGAAGCAAAAAAAGGAAAAGCTTGGAATAAGTTCTGCTTTACAATTATTTCCTCCCTTCTCACATCTTCTCTCCTGTCCCCTGTTGAGACACATAATTTGCAGTTTTGGTCCCTCCACCCTTACAGAGTTCTCCCAAACTCCTGAAATTAGTTTCTTGCTGAATATCTACAACACAGTTTCATTTAGAGAATGTCACAGGGATTGAATTGAGCCATCTGGTTCCTAAGAGAAAAAGAAAATTATTTCTTTTATGCTTCTGCCTCTGGCTTGTAGGTCGCCAAATTGAGATTATTCAGGCACAAAAGCATTTAAGGATTTGTTATTTTTAGAAGAGCACACACAGATTTCTTTTTTGGATAATTAACAAACTAATATTAAAACAAACAAACAAAAGGAACAACTAAAGTCCAGCTGCAAACGTCAATACAGATAGAAATATTCCTCCAAGAAGGGCTGTCCATGCTCAGAAATCCTGGTGACACTCTTCATCACATCTCTTAAAGGTACCAATGACTGTGCTCATTCCCTGCAGCTATAAGACCAGGTGTTAAAAAGCCAGGACACCACTGTCCAGAACCAGGACAAGTAGCCACAATCCTTTGGCTACTCTGGGAGCAGGGAGATGGAGTCTGTGGAGATGCTGCATCATCAGTGTGAAGGGCTGAAAACCTACTGTTAACCTTCTCCCACAGCACCCACGCTTTCCTTTAGGGCACCCACAAGTGACTGCATCACACCAAGAGCTGCTGTGGGGCAAAGGCTCGCCCGAGGCTTGGCCACTACAACCAGACACTCAGCTGGGAGATGGCATGTTCTGCTCCTGATTCCCAAAAGGATATTTAATGTGCTGGAAAGCTTTATTTTTCACAACGGAGCCAGAAACAAGAGCAAAGGCCCGAGACACGCTCCGGCTCAGAGCTCCTCCCGGATGCGATCGCAGCTGTCAAGAAGCATCAGAGCAGGAGGGCGCCGGGGCCAGCGGCGTCTCGCAATGTGTCCCTGCACGCGGGGAGCACAGCCCTGGCAGGAAAGCCTGGGGGTCTGCTATGCTCTGAGAGGTACTGCCACATATCCAGTGCCTGAAAAGTCACTCTCGCAGGCAAGGATAAATCCCAATGCAGCATCCAAACAGTGGAAAGGAGGAAAGGGGGGGAAAAGACACACAAGAGGAAAAGGCAGCTGAAAAGATCAAAGCAGAGCAATGATCAGTGTTTCTGTGCAGTTGCCTCGAACAGAATGAGGATGGGCAATAAATGTAAATAAACAGCAAAGCATGCCCACTACACCGATGGTTCATTAGGAAGAGAGACATTTGCACACAAGTGCGTGCACGCATATGAAGGTGGCTGCAGCACAAACACCTGGAGACAGAGCCCAACCTCAATTCTGTCAGTGAATATAAGGTGTGTTTGCAAATATGGGAAACTGAATAAAAGCAGAAAGACCATGACACTCAGGTCTTTTTCCTGAACACTTTTTCCTTTGTGTAGACAGGTGTGTACTAGCTAGTGAAAATGAAATACAAACCAAAGCAATTCTTCAAGTACACAGACGAGTCTCCAGCAAGTCTCTAGAGTTAAAAGTTCTGCTGAAAATTACCAGCAGGTATTGACATGCAATAGCATAGCTTGAAAACCTTTAGCAAAGGTCAGGTACGCAAAAAAATATTTAATAGAATTCAAAATGCTCTAACAATGTTTTGAAAAGGAGTGACTTTTTTTGCAGACATGAAAAACCTTCATAGCTAGTCAAGCTCATACACTTAAGTTAGCACTTTGTTCACTTCTTAATGACTAATAAATAGTAATTAATGAGTTCCACTCCATTCCTTCCCCTCTCATTATTATTACTTATATGCTCTGCCCATTAAAGCCCACTATCTAAGCACTTGTAAAGCATGTTCCTTCTTCAGCTGATAGGTGGAAAGTAGTAAAATATAAGTATTTGCTAGCACCCTAATCAAAACAGAGATGATAGTGCTGCTCACATCCAGGAACAAGCTGTTTCAGAGGGGTTATCCAGCAGCCATACAAACCACGAGATCACGGCTGTTGTGTGCACATGTAGCATATCCTACTAAGGAACTATACGTTATCCTGAACTCTTTCCTTGCACATCTTGGCTAGGGCAGGTTCTGTGCTTCAGGCAAGAGGCTGCACCTGAGTCTGCAATAAGGCACAGCAGAGAGCTGTTGGTGTTACCTCTGGGCCAGCCCAGAGGCTGCCCATCCACCTTCCCTCTATGTGCATCCATCCCCAATCCCCTTCCAAGCTAACACAACATGCAAATTGCATAATGGAGAAAGATTTAATGAAGGGAGGGGAGAAAGAGAATCCAAGTAGATATAAGTTCAATGATCAAACTTCAAGAAGATCCTGATCAATGCCGATTTCACACCTCAGCTTCTTTAACATCACCTTGACAGCAACATACTTCTGGTCACTGAGACACTCTGGCATGTACCTGTGTTCCCTTTAGTGTCCCGGCCCAAGACAAATCTCCAGGACAGACAACACATTGGACAAAGTATATCCCAGAGTACAACTCTGCTCTGCGTGGGCAGGGTCAGAGGAGCAGCCCAAGAGGATGTCTTCAGTGCTGCAAAGCCACTCCAGGTAGGAGTGCTACCTGCCACCAAGCAAGGTGGGCTGAAGGCTCTCATGATCACAGTGAAAACAAATGCATTGAGGCAAAGCATAGGACAAATATGATTGAACAGTTGACCAAAGAATCAAAACCTCTGTGAGGGTCCTTCTCCAAAAGCCTCCTCGAGAGGGGCTGTGATGGGCCACACATCTCCAACATTAAAATATCTCTGACTACTCCCACATTTACCTCCTCCACCTTGCATTCCTTTCAGACACAGCTCCAGAGTCTCAAAGTCAGCCCTGATATAAAACACATATATTCCAATTTGATACTATTACAGTGAGAGTGTGAAAGCTTTCATGCCATTAAACCTGCCCTGCTGATCTCTATCATTTTATAGACTACAGCCATGCTAATGACAGGATGGCAAAGTCATGTTAACTGGGCAATTTGCATTTCTCCTCCTCAGCATATATGCATCATGCAGATCCCAAAAGCCTGCAGAAGGCAGGCAGTGGAGTGCTCTGTCACAAAAATAACCCCATGCAACTGGATTCCTGCATCTGCATGTGTACAAGACAGAGAAGTATGAAGGGGAAGGCAAGCTTTGTGACTGAAACCAAAGACAAGAAAAACAGAGAAAAAACAAGGAGTGCAACAGGAGATTGTGTGACTTTTCTATAGTGATATGCTTGAAGAGTCATGCCTCCTTCCCTCTGCTCGATGGGAGGGGACTCTGCACAGGAAAGCTCACCAGCAGTGGGAGCCAGCCTGGAGCCCAGATGTGGAGCTCGGAGCTTGCCTGTCTGAACACCATACTGGGTCAGGCTAGAAGAAGTAACCCAAAGAGCATAGCCCTGCTCCTTAAAACCAAATCTATCCTTTCATACTTGGAAGAAATGCAGTTTCGTGCTTTTATTTTTGATTTGTCCTCATATTTGAGGTGTGCCCACAAGTCAAGTACCATCTTCTCCATTCAGTGAGTGTATCTGCACCATCACCTCTGTGCCCAGCTCCCTGCCTTTCAAGAAGGCGTTTGGAAGCAAGATAGGCAGGACATGTCCTTTAAGGGTGTAATTTCCCTGCCACCCAACAATGACAGCCAAGTCCCCAGTGCACAGAGTAAGGCTGTCATCTAGTGGCAAGTAAGAAACCCACAATTAAATCTCTCATTAAGAGACCAGCAAACCCAGACCTGTGCAGTGTTATGAAACTCTTCAAGGTCTTTGCCGTCCTCATCTCTCTCCTTGCCCTGTAGACCTGTGCATGGCAAAGACAGTAAGTCTTTTTGGCATTATTTCTGTAAAGAAAATTAATCTTTTAGTACTGTCTGATCCTGAAAATTTACTCATCTCCAAGTTTGTCAATGCCCTTGAAACCAAGAGGCAATTCTCCTTCGGCTGAGGACAAGCAGAAATGCTATCCTGGGGGTTTCCCAGGTCTCCCTGCACCAAGCACAGGATTTCATATGGCACTGCCTGGAGTTCTTGTGTGAGCCCAAGCTTGGGTGTTGAAGCTCAGGTGGAAATGCGAGGACACTTTTCTTAGTCCTGTGTTTAGTTTCCTCCAGTCCTTTCCTCTCCCTCATAGCTAGTCTTCTCTCTTTGTTCTGTTTTACTAGCATTTCTTGCTCTCCCTCAGCTGATTCTGAGTCACCTATGCCATCTGAAACAGAAGGTTTGTGTCTTGGCCAGTCCTGAGAAATGCAAGGAGCACAGATGTTTTGCCCATTTTTTTTTTAGAATGCGCCAATTAATAGGTGCTTAAATCAGAACCATGAGACATTAGACCTGATTTCTAGCTCTCAATTGTAAAAATTGTGAAGTGTGACAGGGAGGTGAAACGCTGCAGACTATTAAGGCTGTAATAAGAAGTGAGCAGGCTCCTTTTTTTCTCTCATTACAGCAATAAAAAGACCAGAAGTTCACCACAGAAGTTAAAAATGTGGAAATTTAGAATGATATCAAGGGCTTCACCTCTAAGGGCTTCCAGGTGCTGTGGGGGGAACAGGCTTTGCTCTCAGTCTCATTCCTGCTGAGTGTCTACCTGTGAGGAGAGTTATCACATTATAATCATAGAGGCAAGCCCAAATTAAGGTTTTAAAAGCAATTAGCTAATTTTATAATTCACTATATTTTAGACTGAGTTTATACCCAGATTTTTGCTAAGGAAAATAGACATACTTTGCTCGTCTCTGCCAGTTGATGTTTTTCCTCAGTGCAGGGATTGCGCACCCGTGGTATTTTCTCTGTAGTGAAACTGAAGCATTGAAGGAAAAATTCAGAAACTTCACTGAAACTCATAACTTAGCACAACCTTTTCCTTAACATCTAGTTCAAACAACTGTTTATTTGCAAGCTTAATGTTTTTAACTTTCCATACCATTAACCAGTCAGGAGCTTTGCTGAAGAGCACGAGGGCAAAGTCTCCCTGTGTGTGTCCCCAGCTTGGAGATCCGGGACAGCAACCTTTTTAAGACTGGCCAAAAAGTTTCCAGCAGGATCAATTTTCTTTTTTCTAAATAAAGCAATTTCTCTGCCTCCTTCAAAAAAATATCTACCACCCATGAGCAAAAATATTTGTATTCAGGCTCATGAAAGTAATGAAGAAAAGAAGTAGACCACTTCTGTGGAAAATACCAACCAAGCCATATCTCCCCGATCTACCACTGTCATTCTCTGTTGGAAGAGAATTTCCATCCAGCTCTAGTCATTTTGCCCCTGTCAGGTCAAATTGGATCAGCTCAATGAGCACTGCTTTTATTTGTGGTCATGTTTGAAACAGATAAATTAGGCCAGACATCAATGGAAAAATCCCAATCAAGTGAGTATCTCAGAAAAGTGAGTTATTGCAGGGCAGCAGTGTTTGAACTGATTGGCAGGTTTCTTACACAGAACAGTGGATTTATATTTATTGAAGTGGGAGCAGTGGGGTGATGTATTAGCCTTGGGAGGAAGAGATCTTCAGCTCTCCACCCCGGGAATGCTGAGAAACAAGGACTGCAGGAAGTTTGCCAGTCCCACTGCAGGACACTACTCGGGACTCACCAGATCTTCACAAGGGAACAAATAACATTTAGCCCTGCTCTTGTACCACCTGGGACAATCCTGTACCTTACAGGACACAGAGTCCATAACACAAGATCAGAGCAAGGACCAGTGTGGTCCCTGCCCTCCTGGTAAATCCCAGAGTTTGTAGCAGTTACCATATGCTTCTCCTCAGAGCCAAGAACAATCCCAAGGGATAATGTGGAAGCATGCCAGAACAGGTACCTGACTCCAACTATTTTCAACAATCAACAGGGCATTACATGACCTCAAACACATATCATAGGAGCTCACTTACTGCTTTTACACTTGCCCCTGACCAGGGGAAGCTGGTCATTCCCAACAGAAGACCTCTAAAAGGCACTATAGATCACCTACCTGCAGCCATGCAGACTAAAAGCAAAATCCAGGTTCACCTTCCCACCCTGAGGCATATCCACAGCTGAACCAGGTATAGACAGAGTCCCTGGAGACCTCATAAGGGAGGAACTGTCCCACTTTCAGGGCTGTGGACCAGAGAACTGAGCAAGAACAAGAACAACATTTGTTCCTTTTGTGTCCCAACTCTCCTTTGGGAAAGTGGAGGTAACACTACAAATACCTGCACAGAAGCGCTGTTGGTCCCACAGCACTCCCCTAACACCACAAGGCCATCTGATCAGGGACACAATATGCACATCCAATACCTACAGCACAAGTTTGGCCCACCAGGGACTACCATGATGTGAGAAACAACCACAGTATATGAGCCACTGCCACCCTGCAATTAGTCCATCACAGACTGGGATAAAGCAGGCTAAAACAACCCTTAAGGGACTGCACCTCTCTCTATGGAAAGCACACTGCTCATTATGGAGCGAGGTCCCTGTGGCTCTGCATGTGAGAGGGATGATGAGAGGAATAAAAACTGGTTCTGCTGGATGACTGCACTTTTCTTATCAAATAGCCTCTTGTCCCTAGGCATTTTGTCCTCAATCAAATTAAGAGACAATGGACTGGAAAAAAAAAATACAGTAAAAAGAGCATTTTTCTGGAGAACACAATAAAGACTCAATCTGTGGAGCTCAATAGTGTCCAACACCAGAGAGTGCAAGGCTTAGTAGATTCTTTCAAAATCTGTGTTTCAAATGACAGATTTATTTGCTTTCTGACTCCTGGGACAAGAAAGTCCCATCAGGCTCTCAGTGCTGTGACTGCAGAGCACTTGGTGGTCACTTGCTGGGGTGAGGCAGGCATTCCCTCCACAACAGGTAAATCCAAATACAAAGTGCTTTTAAACACCTCTCCAATTGCAGTAAGAAACAGTTTTCAGACATCACTCCACCAGTTAGACCATGAGTCCAGAGTGCTCTGGTGGATCACCTCCTATGCACACTCTCAGCATTAAAAACACAAACACATTTCCTAACCCAATGTGACTTGAGCGGGCCGAGCTACATGCTATTTCTGGAAACATGCCTTGAGCAACACTTTCATTAATCTACAGCTGTTTGAGCAAATTATTAAGGCTACAAAGCTGCAGATCTTTTCCCTTTAAATCAGACATAATTGTAAGTGAATATTTCTTGTGGGCTTTGAAAGTCTGCTCCTGGAGCAGGAAATGTGTAACAGCCACTCCAAGTACAATTTATGGCTGGATTTTAAACAACACAGGCATCCTACGTGCAAACATAACTGGAACATCAGCCTTAGACACACAGCAGATGGTCTTCTCCATACTTTTGCACTTAAACACCTGCTTGTACAGCATTCCAACCAGGACTAAATTCTACCAGGTTCACCTCCAGAGCCTTCCCTTGTCTCAGACACACTGAAGTTCACATCCACGAGGTGACGCACTAAGAAGCCCAACAATCTCTTTTAGGGCTGGTTTATACCATACGTTACTTTGTCTTTTCCAGGCAAAGCAGAAAGTCTCCTCAGAGCAAAAATTACCCTTTATTACATTTTAATGTAGCACACTTGACACCATGGAGACTTAGTCTGAAATTTCTGGGCACTTCAACTATGAAGAGAATAGGCTAGAGATTTCTTCACAGTGGCAGGAGGTTCTCCAGGGAGCTGATATGAAGGAACATCCAGGGAACCCAGGAACCCACCCCAAGGCAGAAGGCCTCTAGTGTCTCAGCTAAGGGCAACAACCAGTTCCTGGAGAATAAGAGCCCTAGTGTTCCACAATTCACCCTGACTCTGAAGTATCCTGCACCATCCCCATCTCAGGGCATGACTGTCTGCTAAGCCTAGTACCACCTGCATCCAAGAGCTGAAATGATAGGAATCTCCGTAAGTTCAAGGTTTGGGAGTGACCCCAGGTCCATCCCACAGATCCTTCAGTCTTTGCACCTCTGCTGCAATGCATCTGCTATCCCCACCATCCAAGTCTCCTCATCTTACAGCATCTGTGTTTTGCCCAGAGGAACACTTCCTGTATCACACCCCTCTCAGCCTAATCCCTCTTTCTTTTCCTGCTTCACACCCAATTCTTGCCTGCCTGGGGTGACTTTAATCTCTCCCACGCAATGTCACACACAGGGAGTAATCCTTGCACTTCCATATCAAACACTGTGGGTGTAATCCTCCATTCTGTATTTCTACAGAACAGCAGTCTTCCTCCTGCACCCTTGCCTTTCCCTCTCCTCCCACAGTCACAGTCGTGGATGCTTGTGCTGAAGGGTTTGGGAAGACCACTCAAATGGGCACATGGGATACCTACCCTTTCCAGCACACTTGCTCTGGATCATTTCAAACCCCAAGGATATGTTTAGCTCATGCTCAGTTGACTATCAACCCCTCCCAGAGAAAGCTGCGACTCCCTGTGAACTGCAGCTGCACTGTCTAAAAAAAAAAAAAAAAACAACCAAAAAAAAAAAAAAAAAAAAAAAAAAAAAAACCAAAACAGACATAAAAAACAAAACAAAACAAAAAAAAAAAAAAAAACACAAACAAACAAAACCAAAACACCCATAAAAAACAAAACAAAACAAAAAAAAAAAAAACAAACCACCTGCAACTTAACAAACCTTCATTTTCAAAAGCGCCATTTCCTCATGGTCCCAGATTGACTGCTGGGTGTTGTGGCTGCTGCTCTGCAGAAGCCATCCTAGCTGCTCCCCTTTCCCATCAGCAACGCCTGGGAGCAATATGGCATCAGTGGGATTTCTGTGGGGATAAATTCGCTTTCTCATCTCTTTTTATCTTTTTTATTCCTCAGAAGTTCTTCCTTTTATGCCATTTCAGTTCAGCAAGCTGCACACTATCCCAGCCCACTGATCAACACAGCTGCATCCGCAGCCCTTCCAGAGCCCCTCTCACACAGGGGCTGGACACATACGGCGAGACACCCACTGAGGGCTGACACGACTTTGATTATGTGGGTACAGTTCTCTCCCTGCTCTTTTGCAAGCCCAGCTGACTAATGAAGGATATTACATTCTCAGCAAGTGTTTTGTGCTTTCTGTGTCCTATCCGATCCAACCGCTTGCTGCTTAATGGACTGGATGAAAAATATGCCAATGTAGACCTTGATCCAAGCTTCACTAAATTTAGTGAAGTCATATCAGCAGAGGTTTTGGCCAATAGCTAGCAAATATCCTAATAGCCCAGAAAATAAGGTATTTAGTCTGACTCCAGCTATGCTAGCTTAAATCCAGCTTGTTTCCACCAGATTAATCCTGTGAGATGGAGGGGGGAAATGCTCTTAGTGTTTTCTACAGTCAGTTTCAATCAGGCAGGGGAGAACATATGTCCCTTCTCAAAGGGGAGAGTGTTGTCACAACCTTACTAATCCTTTGAGCTCCCCAGTGTCACTGGTTATGGTGTGGGCAAACACATCCAAGTCATCAAGCTTTGCACATTGCCAATGGGAGAGCAGTCCATCACTGATCACATCACTACTGCTGAACAGGAGCAACAGGATGCAAAGATACGGGAAGGTATGAGCCTGAGACACCTGACACCACAAGAGCTACTCCCTTGCTATGCCAGTTCAAGAGTATCTCTCACACTTGACCCTTTTTGACTGAAACACTATGCATGTGGCCAAGAGGAACCCACAAAACTTCTGTTCTCATTAGCACCTCCTCTGGCTGTGTTCAAACCTATGCATTTGCCCAGTCAGTCTCCCAGTACTACAACCAAGGGATTTAAGGCTTCCAGTAACAACTCACGTTGCTCATCCCTCAACCTCCTGTTTCAATGACCTGCTTGTTCCAAGAGCTGCTGCAGGCCATGGATAGAGGCCAACAGTGGCATCATTCCATTGAATTAGTTCCAGTTCAGATGAGGCTTTCATTGGTGTGCTACTGTGAGGTGTGATCACAGAGACAAGGTTGGTAGGAACAAGTGAAGAGCTCAGTCAAGTTCAAGACTCTTGCCGCTTGTTTTTCCCCTAGATAAGCACAGACAAAGGCCAAACACTTTCAGAAGCACCTTGCTGAAGGAGCAGGAGCTTTCTTGACAAATAGTCTTTTCACACTTGATTAAGAACATTGTACAGCACCTGGATGCTCTGAATGAAGAAAATAAGCAGCAATTAGATGTTAATGAAACTTCTTAAGATGAGAGGGGATGAAGATACAAGCAGAATCCCCTCACAGTTAAGTACAATACGGGAAATCATGAATACAACCTACTTAGATATAAAGGCTCTTTCCATGACTCCTCCCTCCCCACTTACTGGCTTCTGCTGGTGGAAAGATTGGCTAAAAGATTCTTCTATACCCCTAAGAAAGCTCAAAGAACTTTTCATTATCCTGAATCTTTACCCTTGAGTCCTTCAGCATTGCAAATTAGAGCCACAACCTTAAGGATGTATTCACTGCCTTTTTTTTTTTTTAACTGACTAGAAGGGTTATTAGCAAAGCTGTCTTGTACCACCTGGGCCTGAATGGATCCTGAGTAATGAAAGACCAACTCTGGGATCCTGACTTCCTCCTCTATCTGCCTGTTCCCTCCCATTGTACTGATGACTGCACTAAGCATATAGCAAAAAGAAAAATTAAAATTCAAAGTAGCTTCCCAGCATTAGTCTCTTCACTATAACAATCAGGGTATAAAACTGCAGCCTGCTCCTTCTCTCCATGATTTTACATGCTGCCTCCAACACAGCTCTTACCCCACTCCACACCAATGACTCTGCTCTCCCTCTTCCATGGGAACACTCAGCTACCCAGTTACTATTTAAAAGCAAGACCTCACGTGTGGTACCAGACATGTCTTGCAGCTTGTTCCCCCAGCAGAGCTCTGAGTGTACATGGGCTCCAAACACATCCCCTTCCTGCAACGTGGGCCATTAATAAATCAAACAGGCTTGTCTGAACCCGTAGTGCCCCTCCGGATGGCTCAGCCTGAACCCTTCATCACTGCTGCCTAGAGACTCCTCTCTGCCTGCTGGGGGAGTGAGAGTTTAAGGCAGCATTTTCTTCAGTGAAGCAAAAGGCACCATTTACTTTTTTTTCTAATAGGATCAGCATCTGCTAATGAGGTACCATTGTTTCAGACAAGTTCTGCCAGCCTCTTGAAATGCTATTTTGATCCTTCCTGAGCCTCTACATGCAGCTCTAAAATTGCATGCATGGCTAAACAGAACCCAGATTAGTCCACCTCGGAAAAAAAAAAGAGCTGCCTGCCTTCCTCAATCCATTGACTTTTTCAAACCTAATTTCTCTTTCCAGTACATATCTCAAAAACCTGACATATCTTCTACATGTCCCTAATAGACAGTCACTTTATATGTCCCGGGGAAATGTTCTTCCAATTTCCCAAAGTATAATCATCAGCAGAGATGTTCTCTAAAACACATCAGACAGGCACAACATACCGTCCACCCTGCTTTTATGAATTACACCCTCACTAGGGAATAGTACTTAATCTATTTCATTCCACCAGGACAGCTGGATCACCACTGAGCAGCCCCAGCTATATTACAAATAGTATTAGTAAAAAGGTATTAATATTTAACATGGCCATTAGCACCACCAGTGTGGGAAGGAACCCAATTAATATTATAAGGATTGTAAAAAGTGGTTCAGAAGGAGACTACTCATGGCTAAATATCATCAGACAACTCAAGGGATGAAAGAGGACTCAAACAGAGGAATATTAGAATTAATTGCAAATTATCCCAACTTGTTAAATTGGCATTCTCTCTAAAAGTTTGTCTTTTGCCCAAATTTTTCACAGGGAACTGTGAGGGGAAAAAAAATCCCACAATCTTAAAATAAACAATAAAGTACTGCTTTAGTTGTTGCTGCAAGGAGAAATAGTGTTTGGTAAATGCTAATTTATTTTCCTCCTCACACAGGTGCATATAGAGGAGAATATACAGGAATTTTATCTTCCCCCTCCTGTACCTATGCAGCCTTGTTCCCTGGGCTATACTCAAGAAACCCCATCACTCCTGCAAAAACACTGGCACAGCCCAGAGGCCTAAAAGATTTTTAAATCTTAAGATGCCTGTGGCCATGCTCAGGAACCTCCACAAGGAAGTCCCAAGTAAGCATTCCATTAACTCTCTTACCAGTCCAGAGGGAATAAGAATCAAAGAATACTTTCTATTTGATAAGAATCACAGAATCAATTAGTTTGGAAAAGACCTCTGGGATCATCAAGGCGAACCTTTGACCGTAAACCACCATGTCAGCCAGACCGGGGCTCTGAGTGCCACATCTGGTCTTTGCTTAAAGACCTCCATGGATGGTGACTCTACCACCTTCCTGGGCAGCCCATCCCAATGCTTGACAACCCCTTCCCTGAAGAAATTCCTCCTAATGTCCAGCCTAAACCTCCCCTGCTGCAGCTTGAGGCTATGTCCTCTACTCCTGTGACAGGAAGAAGCAAGACATGAAACAAGACGTGGAACAAGGCCCACGCCTGCCCATGCTCTGCCCTGGTCATTATGCAGTCAGATAACAGGGTATCTGTTATATATTATTTATGTACCATGAATATTTACCAGTGATGAGGAGAAATAAATTACCTGCTGCCCTCATCTATCTGCCTGTGTTAGACCATCCCCCCTGGCAGCAAGGGATTTTCCCATGCTGAGACTGTGATTCATCAGCCCCCCAGACACTTCCTCAGCCCATAAGCCCTGCATGCCCTGAGACCTGGATGAGGGTCCTGCTTTTCCTTAAGTCATCTTTTAGGGCTTTCTCAGGAGTGTGCAGGTCAAACACAGCACAAGCAGCACCATGAGACTCTCAGGTACCTTAAGGCAGGCTGTCTTTCATTCCCCACACCTTTTGTTGAAAGCCCAAAGAGGGCAAGGAGTCCTCATCTAAGGACAAAACCCTACATACACATCCTACAGAAAATGTCAAACATCTGCCAGTCTTGGCCTCGACTCTGTTATAACTATTCCTCTGCAGCAAGGGCCAGTACCAGTTCTCCCCCTATCAGAGAGAATGTAACAACAATCCAGTGTTTATGGCTCTTCCTCCAAAGCAATTAGAGTTGCTGCAGCACCCAGGATAAAGCATCTCCCTGCTGGTTTAAGCCCCCTTGATCCCCTAAATTATTACATTCAGCTACACACCACCTTACAGACCCTCAAGCAACGCAGCACTAATGGAACACTGATGGCTCAAATCCTGCTCGGTAGCCAGTGCCCAGCACTGACAGTCTCTGGGCCACACAAAGCTACTGCTCAAGGCCACGCAGATGATTCTCTGCTTTATTGCATCTTCTAAACCTGGCTGCATTTGAAGAGCACATTTAAACTCAACTGTCACAGTACAGAAGAAGTCATCAAAAGCTGGCCAGAAAGAAGTGCAGAGCGCTTTTGTTTGCTTAATTAAAACTGGCTTCATAATGGAAATTATCATGGTTTATATCAAATAGCAATTAAGAAAGCAGGATGTGACTGCTGTCTTTGCTCAAAACATGAGCTAAGCCTTTTCTGGACTCGAGCAAATCCAAATAATGATGACTTAGCCCAGTATGGAGTAGCAGCTCAGCACTGTCAGTCTAATTTTAGTCCCAAGTCACACTACATTTACATTTTCTCTGTGGTTCTAAATTCGTGCAAATTCAAGGATAGTGTCTAATTTTGCAAAGGAAATAATAGAAATCTTGAAAATGTGATCCAAGTGCATAGGAAACTTTCTAAATCACTGGTCAATAAAAAGAGAAACACTTTTTTTCCTTTAAATACCTTAAATTTTTGATCCTGTTTCTTCAGTTTTTAACACTGTAGGCATAAATTTTGAACTGGCAGCCCAAGGAATGACAATGGATAGAGAGAGACCGAGAGGGCAGGAGCCTGGAGCTCCACATCCACTCCATTAGCAAGAGCTTCCAGCTAAGCCAAGGTAATCACCGAAGCCACTCTGAGGCCCCCAGAACCAAGCTGATTTACACCAGGTAAAACCCAGCCATGGGCACTTACATACCCATCCACACAATTACACATCCCTCTGCTCTGCCTCTCCGAAGGGACCAACTGGGAATGCTCATCCCCTGGAAACGCTGCCCCCAGTGACCCACTGAGCAGAGCTCAATCCATGATCTGTTCAATATGTGATCCACTCAGGAGGTATTTTTCTCAATTCACTGGAGTCCAAGCTGTTCTGGGAGCACTCTATTTTCCATTATAAGACTCTGTCTTTTACTGCTTAAATCTCCACCAAATGTGAATGGATTGGGATGACATTTTTCATGTCAGGTGTTTGCCTCAGGCTACACATGCACTCACACATATATATCTGTGCATAGATATAATCTGGGAGGAAGGGTGAGATTTTATGTGAAGCACTTCAGCTGTTTCTGAGGCTGGTGATGGAAGGGCTGAGCCCAAACACATCCTACACGTGTGCTTTACACCCCAAACAGCTCCAGTCTTCTGACATATCTCCAACTTCAATTTTGCACCAACTTACTTTGGGTCACTTTGCTCTCCAACGTCACATATTGCAGTGCAGCATTTTGTTCACTATACAGAGTATTGTCCCTATCCCAAGAATTAGTTGGCTAGCCATCATTTTGGGGTACAATTGAGATCTTCATTTCTATCAGCAACTGAAAGCAGAGACAATTCTGTGAATCTCCATAACATTCCCCATGACACAGATGAAACACGAAGGTGTTGGGGCACGATACTGGTGACAGATCACAGATCTTTATAAAGGATGGGAAGAAAGGACAGCACAGGGGTGTAAAACACTTTGATAAAGCAACATTTGGGCTTCCATTTAATCTCAAAGTAGATTAAATAACCTATAGTCTCACCCTCTCCTATGAAGGAGCTAATAATGGAGCCAAATTCTGCTTCCTTCCAGCACAACCAACCATGGGCTTCCATCAACAACACCATCAGCACCTCTCCACTGCTACAGGAACACTAATCATTGCAGCTCAATATCTGGAACTTACTGTCATTTAAAGAGAAATGGCTGACGGGTGTGAGAAGGGGGCATGTGGAAAGGCAGATATAATGAAAAAAATGTGAAAACTTCTCAATAGTGAGGAATCCTAAAAACGTTACATATAATTCCTTGAGGAGAAAAAAAAAAAATCATCATTATAACTGATGGAACCAAAGCATCTTTCTTCCACAGTGTCAATCATTGACCAAAGGTGCACTCCCATCTAACACTCTGCTCTTTTTGCAGGCTGGGAAGAGGAAAGCAATTACTTCCACAGCCATCTCACACATGTGACAGGAGGATCCCTACTAGGAGTCCGTTCATGTTCACAGTTCTTTCTTTCATACTCTTTCTCTCAGGGATAGAGTCCAATTTCACATACAAATATACCTGAAACAGTAGGTGTTCTGCTAACGATGTTCTCATGCCAGAGATTTTTCATCTCTCACTGAGGGACACACACCAAAGAAGGTAAGAATCTAAGTGCCCTGATGCTAATTCAATCAGCTCTGTAAAGTTTAAACAAAGATTTAAAAATCTTTTCCAGGGCATCACAACTCCCTTTCTCACCTTTCATGCAGTCACCATGGCAGACACGTGGCAGCACCTCCCAGACTCCATTTATTATTTTCATTACTTTAAAACTACAGTCCTAATTTTAAAAAGTGTTTGCTCCCACCTTGCTTCTCTTGGCTACATCCTGTCTATGTTTGTGCACAGGGACAGGGTGAGTCCCAATAGCAGCAGACTTCAGACACAGATATTGAAAAGAGATAAGATAAATTACATAAAGAAATAGAAAAAGCAGGCAATGGCTTTTGACGTGATTGGACTGGAAATCAAAATCTGGGGCTTTGCAGTACCCTGGGTGCAGAAGCAGTTGTTCACATGGGTTAGCCAGGCTGGACCAGATGCAGGAATGTAGCCAAAAGTAAATGCAAGTGGATAGAGTTCCACCCTCTCCCATTTGGGGCCAGGTAAAGCTTATCTCCACAGTGCACAGAAGAGGTGGGCACTTTTGCCCTCCCACTCCTGCATCAGTGGCCACAGGGTGCCCAGCACCTCCTCCAGCCTCACCATCCTGTGCTTCTGGCAGTGTTTGCCAGTCCCACACCTCCCTCCTGAGCACACAGCACCCTCCTTCCCTACAGGCACAGACACCCTGCTGCTCCCAGTACGGTACCTACACAGTGCCAAGGTGATTAATGAAGTTCATTATTGAATCTTAGTGTCTTGATTTTCTCTAAAAGATGAAAGCAGCCATAAGAGATATAAAGTGTGAGCATACATTACATTAGGAAAAAATCCAGCAGTCCAAAAATAACCAACATAAAACACCCAGAAACAGAGAGATGCAAACAGCAAACCAAAAGGGCAGCTTCCTGCAAAGTGAAGTAAAGACTCCCCATGGACTACAGAAGGCAATGGAAGAAATAAAAAGGAGACTCAGTCTGGCTTTGAACCTTATTTTCTCTTTCTGAGCTGCTGCTGATCTTTTTCCCTCCTCAAATTTCAATCAAATATTCACCAGCACTGCTTTCAGTGCAAATAACCAGCAGGCAAACTAAGAAGTACGGCACATTTCTGTATCACAGTTCATATAAAATATCACTATTTCAAAAAAATCCATGTACTTACTGGGAATTGTTAGGATTTTTCAGTCTCATGATACTGTACTGTAAGCATGTATATCCCAGTTAGTAGAAGAAAAACAGAAAAAGTACACATTCTCACTGCAGTCTCTGCTATCCTGGTGAAAAGAAGTTTCTAAGAGAATGAAAGGACTTCTACACAGCAAAGAGCAGAGCAAAGTTTCAGCTCTTCTCTGCTTTTACTTTGTTAGTCTCTATCTCAGTGGCACTGCACATAGTCAGATGAAAAAAATAATTTTGCTTAGAGATTCTCTACCTCCCCAGGCTTCAATTAAGAGCTGTCAGGGTGACACCAGATTGGACTGAAACAGCTAATAAGTGCTCAGGTAAAGTCAAAGAAGATCGGATGAAAATACTTAGTGGATGTCTCTCTTGATTTACAAAGGGAAAAGAGAAGAGCATCTGCACACATGTTCTCACTTCAGGGAAGCTCATAACTTCTCATCTTCACCAGGGTCTCTGTTCCAAGGGGGTCAACCCCACCCTGTCATTCCATGTAAACCTTCCTCCCTCCCCATCATGGGATATCAACCGTATCAGCTGCACATCTCTCTCCCACATGCAGTCTATCCAGCACTCCTCCCCTGGATCTGTGCTTCCAAGTCTTTATTCCATTTCTATCCGAAATACTCATTATTAACCACATCAAGCAGATGTCTTGCAAATTTAAAGGAAGGCACCTCATGTTCTTCATCTTTCCTTCCTATGTCAGAAATAAAACGTGAGAAATGGAAGCAATCCTATCACATTTTTCAGACCCTTCAAAATCCACACAGGAAACTCATCCATCATTCTCTTTAAACAGCCAAAACAAAACAGTCTGAAATGAAGCAGCACAGGGGAGCCCTGTCAGCTCTCTCCCAAACACCAGAGGCCACTGGTTTGGGGATGGCACCACAGGTGATGCCAGGCACCGGCTGTTTGTCTGGGGTATCTCAGCTCTGCAGGTCTCCCCTCACCACCCAGCAGGGCAGATGTGGTCCAGGGCAGACCCAGGCAGGGATCACCAAGCTCAGCAAACACACATGTGCATTAGGAAAGGTCCTATGTGTCATTAAGGTACTGTCAGAATCTCTCCCAAGCCTCTCCTCTGCTCACTCCACATCCGTTAGAGAGGGCTGTACTTTACCATTAATTTTGCTGAGCCTGAAGCGAAGCCAGCAAGGCTTTGCCTCCCTCTTACCCTGAGCAGTCTGAGCTCAGAGCCCTTTGATCAGAACTGAGCTGGGAGCTGTGACTGTGCTGCCACAGCAGATCCTCTTACTGCCCGTCGCCAGGCTGCCTTCAGAACACACCGATACAGAAGTGACAGGGCTGGGTTTTAGTTCATGATCTGGCCACTGGTTCCAACAGCTTATCTGAGGTCTGTTCAACCTTCGCTTCAGTGCAAGGTTAAATAAGTGACCTGCCTCTATCCTCTGATCACTTGGGAATCTTACAGAAGATAACCCTTTGTCTACATACTGACATCCTGTTCCTGTTGCTTAACTTCTCCCCATGAAAAGGCCAGGAGAGGTTGTACAGGGATAACCAGCAGAAAGGGCCAGAGTCACTAAGCAAGTGCATTGCAGCAGGTCACGTTTCAGCTGCCCATTTAAGCACACCTGGAAATAAATCTGAGGGACCCCAAGCATAACAGCCCCCAAACAGGTGGAATGTAGCCCTGTTCCACTTCTCCAGCCACAAAAAAAATAAAGACTGCAGCAAAGTTTCTCCAGTTAAGGGAAAAAGAAACTGAAACACACTGGACAGGACATTCCAATACTCTCTTTGAGTATAGACAGATATGAAAACATTTTCATAAATATTAGAGACATAAAATCAAAAATATAAATACTACAAGGAGATCAAGGATTCAGCAGTATCCTGCACCGTACAACTACCCCAGTCATCTTCCACCCCAGCAGAAAAACTCTGCACATTCCATGGAAGACACTGTTTTAGGAGAATATGTTCTTTGTTGGTGATATATTTTTAATATTCTCACCATTAAAGATAAAACACAGTAAGCTTCCATAAGAACAGCAGCACTAAAGAATCTCCCACCACTAACTGCACTACCCCCAAGGTCATTTTGTAATAAAAATTTATGGGTTTTTTTAGTCATTATTGTTTTCTCTTTGGAAGGATTTAATCTTCAACTAAATGCTGTTTTTATGGGAAAAATAATTGCATCATTATTATTTCCACTTAAATACATTCCTAAAGTGCCTCAGGGCAGCTTTAGTTTTCTTCTCTCCTATCTTCTTTTTCCAAGGATAGAGGAACCTCACAGGTAGGACCTGCACTGCTCTACACTGCACTGAGGCAGGGTTTTGCTTCCTTTCTCTTGTTTTGTTTTGCTTTTCAGCAGAATTGCCTATTAAAAAACCCATCTTTTTTGTTATTTCTGCTAGGTCATATACAGAGCCTGTTTCTCTGTGCACTGATAAGGAACAATTAGAAAGCTAGGAAGGAATTATTCTACTACAGAATCAAAGTCTGGAATGTTTGACATTTTCCACAGATTTGCTGAACACAGGAATGAGTAACATATGTTTTTCAGTGAAATACGAAAAATGAAATAGCAAGAATTCTCAGTAATGTTTTGCTTCCTTTGAAAAACCATTTCTCTTAGAAAAAGAATTTTGATGAAAACATTTTAACGAGACAAGTGGCCGTTCTATGAGATACAAGCCATGCAGTACATTAAAGGAGACCAATTCCTGCTTTTCTCAGCGGGGCTTTTTACAATTTTCTTTTGCTTTCATTTCAAACAAAGGTCAACATACAGAGAAAAATATTGGAGTTGCTCTCTGCATGTGGGAAAATGAAAAAGGAAAAAGCACAACAACTGTCAAGGTTCTAGCAGAACAATCAATGAATTAAACACTGTTCTGTGTCTGACAAATGCCTACCAGTCTTGGTCTACGATCCAGGCTCCTGTGGGATACCCACAAAAATATACAAGAAGTAGTAATATCCCTACTGTAACGGTCCAAATCCTTTACTTCTGAATCTCTCTTGCAGATGAATAGTCACTGGTGCAGAGTGTCAACTGCTGCCAGCAAAATCCCCGAGCCTGGCACTGGGATGTCCCATCCTGAACATGCCCAAGTCCAGCAGCATCAGAGAAGCCAAAGTGTGGACAGCACTGGCCAACACAACCGCTTTTCCTGGTTGCCAGCAAAGGGCACAGGCAATCCCACAACCCTGGAGGAACTGGGAGATCTCAGTCAGCTCCATGTCCTCCTCACCCTTGTTCTGCTGGGATGCACCAAGCTCCTGTTCAAGGCAACATGCTACTGAGCAACACATGGAGGGCTTGCAGGGGTTTGCATTTTGAGTGATAGGCAGGCAGATTTGATTTGCTCTCAGTCAATTAAAGTTTTTATCTGATATGAAAACATCCCCGAATGAAAACATCAGCAGCCTTAGCAAGTCAGCCCCACTGAGCTGTCTCAAATTCTCACTGGGCAGGTCACCTGTGCCTTTAATGAGCAGAGAAGCAAAGAGCTGAGGTGTCCAAGTGTGGAAGACAGACATGCCTCTTACATAAGCTCAGCTTTAGACAAAATCCAATAATTAATTTCCACCCTGAAAACAGAGCTCTTTGCAATTCCATCCCACATAAGGTCAATACCACTTTCCATTTAATTTCCTCTGTGTCCAGGATGTCCCTCACTTTCTTCAGCCCACAGTTAATTACTGTAATACATTCCCCAGTTCTGCAGCTTTGATTTTTTTTCCAGCCCCAACAAATCACTGCAAGTGCAATGTAAGCAGATCCCCAGGCCTGGTGTCTCAACCACCAGCTTTTGAGATGTGTCAAAAACCCCTGGGAACATCTCCAAGCACTGTAGTGGGGCATTTATCTGTTCTCTACAAAGGAGGTGCAGCTTCTCCATCACTATTTTCCCAGAGTCACAAATTCCCTGGCAGATGAAGCTGACAGGCAGGCACAGCTGGGACATGAGATGCACATCTGACAAGAACTAGGTGAGGGACCTACTGATCTCCTACCACTGGCAGAAGCACACTCAGGTTACAGTGGGTCTTCCTCCTTTTGGCACCCACGTTGAGAAGCCTTTCAGCACAAAGGGACACGAGTGGCTCTGGCTGGATCTGCAGCATCGGCTCAGCTGCCCGAGCCCCCGAGTTCCACCCAGTGTGTCTGCAGCTGCAGCACCCGAGGAGGGGTGCTGGCAGGCACCACAGCTCTGCTTCTACTGCAGCATTTCATCTCCTCCAGCCCAGCTTAGTCATAGTTTCCCCGGTCTCCATGAACTGACAACCTGGCTCTGCCTGCAGCAGCTCCAGGGAGGATTAAGCCTCCTAGCAAGATTCACCCTTGCTCTCCCCACAACCTGGGATAACTCAGCTAGTGCCAAAAAAGCTGATTTTTTTTTCTGAGTCTCTTAACATTGACTTGACATACACACAAGTTCACCAAGTTCAGCAGTTACATTAGTACAAAGAAAAACAGAAGGAAAGAGTAGCAAACTTAAAATCCCATTTTTAAACATGAAAGAATACATCAGAATATGGGTCCAACCTTAAAACTGATCCAAACCACCAGATCTCAGCTTCCAAGCATGAATTAGGGACTTGGCACCTTAGGAATTCTACACTAAATTAGGTGAGCCCATAGGGGCCAGATAGGGAGAAGACTGTTCTGCTCCAATGGCTCCAGAGCATTTCATCACTATCCCCACAATACTTCTAGCTACCATGTAGTTTTAAATATAATCCATCACCTTTAAGTATTAGATGTCTAGAATTTAATTAAACTCAAAACAAAGCAGCAAGGAATAATACCCAGAGAACAAAGAGATAGTATCTGTCTTTTCTGTTTCGCTGGGGAAAGGGGAACCTTTTCTTTAATATTTTTTCTCCAAAATTCCTGCAAAGGCATGCATATATTTGAAAATATAAAAATAACTGACACCTCTGTAGGATCATAGTACTTATTCTGTAGTTGAGCTGATATTCATTAAGCAATTCTGTGGTTTCTGTATGGCATTGGCAAAGGCAACTCATCTGTGATTTCACATCAAAGCAGCACAGAAAGGCCAGTGTGTTAAAACACCTTGTGGAGGGGGACTTGAGCAGCTGTAGAAAAAAGACAACCTGCTTCCCCATGGGCAAGTGGGGCAGGGAGCCAGGAGGTAGCAGTGTCCATCTGAGCAGGGAGCAGCAATGCCCACCAAGGCAGGTGATGCTCCCAACACAGGACACACAGCTGCAAACCAGCAGTACAGAGACCAAAATTCCAAGCCACCTCTGAGTCTTCCAGGTGAGAGATTTCTGCCCAGCACAGCTGTCTGTCTCAGCTTCAGTGTGGCATTAATAACTGTGAGCTGTGTCAGAGAACTGGGAATCTCCATGGCACAGTGCTCCCATTGTACCTGGGATTTCCCTTTACAGTGGTGCTTTGGAGGAGGGAACAGCACGCTCCCAGGCACAGCCTCAGCTGGCATTTCTGGACACAGATCTATCAGCTGCAGCCCAGCAGTGCAGCAAAGATTCAAACCCGTCTGATGGGGATTTGAACTGCTACAGTCACACTCAGTAGCTGTGGGCAGAGCACGAGTGATCAGAGGAATGGCTTTATTCAGCCACAGAGAGAGGCAAACCTGCACAGCACAAACAGGCAGCAAATACATCACCCCAACAGGGCACACACAGACTCCTCACTTTTTCCAGGGCAGTCTCCGAGACATAATTATGCTACATGTAGATGTAAAAATCAATCAAAACAGATGGTTAAACTGCCAAATTAGCCAGCAGAGGGAGTTATGGCAATACAACAAAACAACACTTAATTGACAATTCAAAAATAAAATTATGTGCTGTAGATACCAAGATGTGAATTCAAGCAAAGCACCTTCCTTTTCCCTCTGCACCAGTCCTTCCAAACATGTAGATAACAGCAGAACAGCCACCCTGACCCACCATCTGCAGCCTGCAGTACAGGTTTGCAGAGATAAGGTAACCACATGGCCACAGAGGTTGTGCACACTGCTATGAACACACTTGTCTGCAAATAAAGCCGTGCAAGTCTAGGTAATCAGGAAGCAGCATCAGATTAAACTCTGCAACCCTCTTTAGTGATCCATTTAGCAAAAGTTCCTTATCACAAACATGACAAGAAAGAAGCTGATGCCACCAGAAACATGCTGTTTTTAGCAGCTCCTTCCTCTGGTATCATGTACTTCATCTTCCCGACCCTTCATCCCCATCTGGAGCCACCCTCTCCCTCCTCATACTCCCGATGTAACATCCCAAAGGAATTCTCTGAACCATGCTTAGCACAATGGAAACCTGATCAGATGCCTCCAGACACTGCTGTGATAGGGCTGATAAATAATTAGTGAAGGGGAGAGAGGACAAGACAGGAAACATGGGTTTCCCACCATATCTATGAAATAACACTCAATAGTCCCTGTACAGTGTTGGTCTATAATATCTACCCCATGATCTACCCCAGAACAGCTGCTGGTTTGGAGTCTAAAGACAAGGCTAGACCCTGCCCTCAGGGGAGGAAAAAGGAGGCTGGAAATCTCATTAGATACAATTGGAAAAAGCTGGACTGAGCTTGAAGCAGGAGTGGTCTGCAGGACTACTCTAGGTCTCAGATAGTGAAAAGCATGGAAAAAATTATAGATGACATTTTGGTTGCTTTTTTCCATTCCTAAAAGAAAAGCAAATATATTCTAATAGCAATTAAAGTTAACACATTTTTCATGTATTTATTTATTTATTTATTTCAGTTTGAATAATAAAAAGGGCACAGACAGCAGGCTGGAAGCAGGTCACAGGTAACCCTTCTCAGGAAACACCAGCTCTGCTGAACAACTAAACCCAAAGCAATCCTGCCTGAAGCAGCATCAGGGGATAGACACAGACACCCCCATAAAAGCTTCTCTGAACAGGTACAGTCAGCAGGAAAGCAAGAGGGGAGGATGAGTGATTGGCTCCCTGAGGACATGAGCAGCCTCAGGGGAATCCAGCCCTTCCACGGCTGGTAGGGGGGAGGACAAGATGAGCCAGGGTTTGGAGTTGGGTGGCCAGCAAGGTCAGCACTGAGGGCCCCTGTCAACTGCAAGAAATGTTCCTCTCGTTCAGGGCTGGACTCATTAAATTCACCATCCATGACCTCACAGAGCAAAGCAACGGCTTCAAAATAACACCCAGCGATCTCCAACAGAGCTGCTGATTCACATCACGCTGATGGGGTTTGATACATTTGCAGAGCATTTTCCCAGGTCAAAAGGCAATTGCTCATCAAAATAATTGAGCACCTCCATGGCTCAACAGTTAGGACATTTCCTGAAGAGGGGGCACAGGCAGGGTCAGGTCCTCTCCGTGTCTGGCTTGGAACTGGCAGAAGAGAACCAGCAGAATGAACACTCCAACCCAGCTCTGTGCCCCCCACAAATGCCTCCTTTCCAGAGGGGAGCACGTGTCTCCCGTCTTAGCAGTTCAAGTCATCACATACTGTGAAGGCTCACAACTTCAGTTTGCACTGGAATGAACAGTCCAAAACTTATTCCCTCCATCATTAAAAATTCCATTTTCAAGACACAGGGCGGGGGGGGGGGAATTCTAATATTTCTGATTAAGATATCAAAATAAAGATATGAACCACAAAAGATTGTATATGTAGCCACAGCTACATATACATCTTTTTCTACCTAAAAATTCTGGGACAAACAAAACCCCAACTGTTCCTTTCAGGTTGTTCCCTGAAAGGAGAGCATTTGGAGCCTCCTGGGTTTAGTGGCTGCCCACTCGCCTGTTCAAATTCATTTTGCATATTAAATACTGAGAAGATAGAAAGGGCAATGTAGGATGGCAGGGAAGGAAAAAGAAAGAAATTTAATCCTGCATGTGGTGGCACCATACCAAACCTTTGCCCAGTACAAAGATATTTTGCAATTACTTAGCATAACAAATCAAAACATACAACAACATACACTCCAGGTAAAATCTAGAAGAAACACACATCTCCACATGTCATCAGCTGAAAGAGCATTTGCACCCATAGTCTGTATTTTTATCAGCAAAAGGACCTTAAATTAAAAAGACCTTCTGCCCTACCATAGCAATGCATGGATTTAACAAATGCTGTGCTGCTTTCATGTGCCCCCTGATGTTCTTTGATGCACTCATTAGTGACAGGGCATTCTCTTTTCAGAAGAGGCTTCTTCAGAGAGAAAATTAGTCCCCTATGGGATTGCAAAGAGCAGGGTTTGTTTTCCTTAGGACCTGCCTCACTTAAGGACTGGCTCTAGTGGCACATGAGCCTTGACAGCATCTCACTGCCACTTCTAGTCCAGCAGAAAGCAACATAAGCCCCCTTTTACAGCAAAGCCAGAGGCACATGCATAAACCAGTAGATTGCCAAGGGGATGAGGAACCAAGAAGGTCTAGGACAAAGTCAGACAAGCTTAACAAAACAGTAGTTTTCTCACAGCCCCTGTGATTCAACAAGCACAAGGGATTTTTGCCCTGTGCTAACAGCAGCTCCTAGAAAAGCACAAGCATACCCATCTACTGCTAAGAAAGCCAAGAAAAGGTGGTCCTTACTGACAGGAGAAGGGGTGTTCCCATGGACTTTCCCTCCACAGGCTAAAGAGAGGCCACTTTACTTCTCCTTTCGTCCCTACCTTGGGGCAAGGAGGCAGGGGCTCTACAGCTGCTTGTCCCCCCAATGACAGTGGGCAGACCCCAGGCCTTTGCTGTCCATGCAGACATACAAATTTGGACAAGACAGATTCTATTCTGTTTCAACAAAAACAGATGCCTTGCACTGGGGTGTCTCCATGGTCCAGCAGCATCCCCAGAGCAACCCACCTCAGAGGCAAGGAAGCTGCCTGTTCTGCCTGCAGCCCTTGCAGCTGATTGTCCCTGGCCATGCTGCCTGTCCCTCAAAACCCATCCCCACCTCTGCCTGTCCTGCACCAGTCCCATATGCATGGGAAGCTGTGTCAGGCTTCCTCACACCTCCTCCGAACAGGCAATACAAAGACGTTTAAATCATCCTCAAATCCCTGTCGCAGGGGAGTGATGCAGTATTAACGAGGCGATGCCGATGGCAATGAGAACACTTCTATCCAGCAGAGCCATCAAAAACAGCACGAGGCTTTCACTGAAAGCTGCAAGCGATCCATTTACTTGAAGGACCCAGCCTGTCTCTGTGGATTTGTGGAGGAAAGGCTTCTGCATACCTTCTGATTCCAAAGTCTGGCACAGAGAGGGGCTGTTCATTGCTAAGCCCCTGGGGACACATCAAACTCCTGGCACCACAGGACTGCAACACATTCAAAGCAATCTGGTATCTTACACTCTGCTATCTGAATTACAACACTGCCTTCTAGGCTGAGACACAGCAAAAACCACTTCCACACCTTCTGCTGCACCTCCTCTACTTCTCTTGCTAACCAACATGATTTACTAGTAGCTTGGGACCAACCTTACTGCCCTGTAATAAGAAATTAATCTCTGACTTGAAATCTACTAGCAACCTTCAAAATCCCTTGACATAAGATGTCTGATAGCAGTAACTGCCTTTAGTAAATCAAATGGGCTCAAGACTTTTCCAGGCAACACCATTTTTAGCAGCCACCTGTATTTTGGATTTGTTGAAAGGCTGGAGTTGTTTCACATGACTACTCAACCATGCATCTTCAGGCCATTTTGGGATGTTTGTGTTCAAAGCAGTAAAGTACAAAATAAGCCCTGATTAACACAGTGATTGTTGGATGCGAAGAGCAGGGAGTGGGACTTGATGATCCTTATGGGTCCCTTCCAATTTGAGATATTCTATGATTCTAGGATCCTGGTGCCTTGAGCACACCAGCTACAAAGCTACAGAGAAACAGGAATGTATTTCCATCTGTGGGGGAAGAAGTGCTTCAGAGTGAGCAACCCATGCATTTACAAAACTATCCGTGGAGCAATCCAGCTCAGAGATAAAGAACGGCCCAAAGGTCAGAGAATTTGGGTTTCAATCTCTTCCCAACATTTAACACGACTGGAAATAAGCCACTACCAGCCTTTATCTGCAACAGAGAGACAACTTCTTCCATCTGTGAAAACTGTACATGGCAGGACACTGCACGGTTTTAGAGGTCAAGCTGGACAGTGATGGAGGCCATCAGGTAGATGGACAGAGAGATCCACCTTTTGATTGCTCCGGGGAAAAAGCACCAGACATCACCTTCACCCGTAAGAATGGCTTTGCAACAACAAGCACCTGGATGCATTTGCATCACTGGAATAGCACATCAGAGACAGAACATGTGTATGTGGCAAACCTGGGGTACCTTCCCAGGAAAATTCACTTTGCAAAGTGTATCTGAGGAAGGATGGCAGCTTCACCAGAAAACTTTTCACAAGTGCTGGTTTGTGCATTTCTTAGGTTTTAGCTCTAACCAGATTTGCACCGTGATTTTCATTTTTCATTCTCTCTTCTTGCAGACAAACAGCATAAGTGGATGCACCTGAGAAAAATACACCTTAAGAGTCCACAACACTTGCATTTTCGGTTTAATCCCTACAAGCATCCACATAGCAAATATGAGTTGACCACAGCACAGAAAAAAAACCACCAAAATCTCTGCCATCCATGCCACCATTCATGGCTTGGATCCACAGACTAAAGAAGATGAAGAGAAAATAAGATTGTAACTAACTAATGAGATTAATTCTGAGACAGTGAAGTCTGTTTAGCACGAACAATCAGGGGGGAACAACCAAGAGATTACTGGCTAAAAGCTAGCAAAGCCCACTTGCAACAGACAATTCTACCCATCAAAGGCACATAAATCAATGAACTGTTGATCCATCACCTTATTTTTCATTATTACTTCTTACAATGCGTTCAGCTTCCTGCTTCACAGTGCCCTCAGAACTAGAGCTCCCACCCCAAGATCCCTAGAGATCTCCTGTTCAAAGCAATCAGATCTGTAGAGGACTCAGAGACTGCCTTTGTTTTTAATTATGTACATCACTGTTCAGATAGATTATAAACCAGTTTCACCATTATCAATCATAACAGTGAGTTATTCAGTTCAACAAAGAGGCATGAGGCTTTTTTGTTTAGTTTTGCTACACTTGAAGGAAAAAGCCACTGAAGTGTTCTCAAGAAGCACTCAACAGAGGGAGGGATAAATTAAACTGTAAATAGAAATGGAAATGCAAGAGCAAAGTCATCCGTCACTGCAGCTCGTACCCAAGTTTCAGTCAGTTCCAAGCTGGGAGAAGCCAGTGGCTGAATCCAGCAGCCATTTCAGCTACTGGCAAAGGAGTTGTGCAAAACCACAGGGGAACAGGACACCTCAGGAGCCATCCCACTGTCTCCTGTCACCAGAGAGCTTCAGCAGGCAAAGTTTTGAACTAAAACTAGAAATACTTACACACAAGGAGGAGAAACCAAACCAGCAAAAAGGCAGACATCCCATCCTGAATTGCACTGCCCAAGGCTTCCAGATGGTTGCCACTTACTTTCTGCCATGCCCATTTAGAAAGGTAGAGGAAATTATTCAGCTCCTCAGCTCAAACCCTGCCTGTGAGATTGAGGCCCCTGTAAGCACCAGTGTCTTGCTCACCACAGCAACAGGACTGGAATGATTTCAAGAGGGTAATAACACCTTTCCTTGCTGCCAGCTGGTCAGCCAGCAGTTCACCCCCCCACCACATATTGCTCAGGTGCTTACCCACCATGGGACTCCAAAGCCTTCTCAAAACACCACATGGAGGTCAACCCCACAGACCTTTGCCAGCAAGATGCAAAATGTGTCTTCTGCCCATCTATTGCTTACATCAGTTCAGCAAAGGAGGGCTCTGTATCCACCTTTGCCCCAGCCCATGCCATCAATCCACACTCACTTTGGGTCTGTCTGCATGACTCACTCAAGTGACAGCATCGTACTCACTTGTGAACTGACACACATGATTTTGGATTCTCCTGAAGCAGAACAAGCCCTTCCTTAAAGCTTTCCCTGGACTGCAAGTGTCTCTGCATCTTTCCAGGAGCTTCAGTTATACCTAGCAATCCTCCTTAACTCATGCTCTGCGCCTAAACCCAGCACTGCTCCCTGCAACTCGACAGCTGCCAAACCCCCTCCCCCGGGCAGCAGCTGCACATGAATGTCCCTGTAGAGCAGCTCCTGCACCCATCCTGCATTTTGTACAAGGTGCCAAGTGTTTGGGAATAGCCAACCATGAATCGTATTATATTTATGATAATATTACAAAGCTTAAAAGATTATCACTGTGTCACATTCTTGATTCACAGAATCAGGTTGGTTTCTGAATGTAAATCAACACCCAAGCTCACTTCTGAGCTTTAATGAGTGTTCCCTGGAAGGCCAAAGCACTGGTAACCATGAGGTACAGTGCAGGGCAAAAACTAAAGAGAGGAAAAGCCATGAATTACAGCCCCCCAGAGCTCAATTACTTCTGACTCATCCTCTCAAACGAGTTCTTTGCCTCCATAAATCAGAGGGAACAGAAACACTAGCACTGCTGTGAGAGGATAATTATTCTTGCACTGTGTGAGGGGGAAACACACATGCTAATAGTGCCAGTTCATGAGACTGTGCTGGTGTTGAGAACAAGAAACATGCTTTTAAACACCCAGAGGGGCCCACTGCAGCCTGTAGAACAGCACAGCCCCATCCACACACTTCGAGCTGCAGGAGAGCCATGGCAGCCCTTCCAGTCTGCAATCCAGGAGCCTCAGGAGGACACCGAGCATGCTGACCTCTGCAGGAACAAGGTGGCTCAAACCTCCTCAGTAACACTCATCAGGGTTCATCCTGCTCACTTCCACCTGCCTGTACCAGGAGGGACTTCACTTTGGCTGCCCATCAGGGAATTAGTGGAGCATTCCGAAAAAGGGGCACAATTGCACATGTCCTGGATTTTCCTAAGGTCTCTGCTTTGAAGGAGAAGCCCTGGAAAATGGCATGACATTTGTGACTTTTTCTAACATACGTAGTTTTTGTTTTAGGAAACACTGCTGGTCCACAAGCAGCAGCACAGAAGAGAGAACACGACTTTGCTGGTGCAAATGCCCCATGAAGCACATAAGAGCATATTGTTAAACATCTTCCTTTGCAGTTTTCCATACACATCACCAGGCCAGTGAGTTATTACAAGATATTGCCAATCTTATTTACCTCAACTCTTTCGTCCTGGATTTATTAATTTTCAGATTTAGGCAGAATTTTTTCAGCCCACAATTATCAGCTTGTTTTCCCCATTACTTTTTTTTTTTCATTATAACAATTCAGAAAAAGCCAATAGCAGACAAGCCTTTGAACAATTAAAGGGAATTTTTTTTTATTTTACGAATTTGGCCTGTGGTTTTTTTAGAAAGCAGAAGTCAACTTACTTTGGGAGTTCTGTAACCACAATGCTCCCACTAGCTATCCCAGCTACTCCCTGAAAAGCTCTTTTTGCCAGACCAAGCTAACAGCAGGACCTCATGGGAGTTTATAAATGAGAAAGAATAGGGAATGACATCTGCATTTCTAATGGACAGCGGTATTTAAGATTATCTAAATTTTCAAGGCCAGAGAAATGGAGGCAATCAATTAAAAGTGGTAGATTTGAGTCTGAATAAGGGTCATGCATTTAAAAGCAATTTAGAATCTAAAAAGGTTTCACATTCCAAAAGAGAGTGTCACAAAAGCACTGTTCAAGTCCTCTTGCCCTCCCCTTCCTACATCACTGAAGTGATTCTGGAGGATGAGGAAGTTAACAGCAGTAAGGGGTAAATCCAAAGAGCTTAAGCCTAATGGGAGAGCAGTTCTAGTCTCAGCCCTGTGCAAAGCCAGAACATTCATTCAGTCTAATGTTTAGACCATTAACACTGCTCATTAAAATACTAATTTATTTTGCGGGCAGCCATATGTCCTCAGCACATACAAGAATCAATGCAGATGTCTCTACTGTGCCCAAATGTCAACAAAACACGAGGCAGGATTTTCTAAATAAGACCTAAGGCCATGTACCAGGCCAGTTTTGACCCAACCCAACTCTACTTGATCCTCACTGGCAAGACCCCAGCCCATGTTAGAGACAGCAGACCTGCTACTGGGCACCTAACAAAGAACGTCATATTGGCCCCACATGCCAAAGCCAACCCTCCAGTACGAGGGCCGTCAACCAACCCATACAGATGTCACATGGCACCAAGAGACAGGACAGCACATGGTCACAAAGAATTACACACTCAGGTGAAAGGGAGATGTCCACAGTAATCACAGGGAGATGGGAAGCCAGAGACTGAGCAGGAGACAAAATAGTGTGCACAGGGTGTAGCTGAGTAACAAAAAACTACAGTAGCAACTTCAGGGATAATTCACAAAATGCTGCCAATTATATTAGAGATACAGGACACTTAAAAAAAAATGCCTGATATGGTCTACAGCCCTACTGTTGACAGGCACTCAGATCCCAAAAACACTCCATTCTCACAAGGTAGCTCTTGCCCTGAGCAAGGAAAAGTAATGCAGCTTGATGCAACTACTTAGATCTTCAAGATATCTGTCTAGTTTGAAAAGTAAGCTAATTTGAAAGTTGTTCCCCCTTCCAGAGCTTCCTTTAACCTTTATCTTTTTATTAACAGAGATAAAACCCAGATAGACTTCCAAGCACAGTATCTCACCTGTTTTACTTCTTCAGTGTCAGCATGCAGTGACACAGGTGGTGATGAGAAGCAAAGCCAGTGCAGCCACTGCTTCCCAGCCCACTCTGACCAGGTCTCAACAAGGTTAATAGGGACAAAGCTCAGCATCACACATGTTCCCACAATAAGGTGGGTCTGTGAGACACCCAGATCTCCCACGGAATGCTTCTCCCAAGACCTAGGTGCTCCACGGGGCTGAAGTCCCAGTCTCAAATCAAGCCAAAGGAATGGCCCATGTTGTCAAGAGCTCTGATGCCAGGACAGCTGGACAGCCACAGGCTGAACAGCAGCATTGCAATTGCAGTACACACCAGCCAGGGAACAGCAGGAATTACCACCCTGCCATGGTACACAGAAGTAAAATCAATCTGTCTCCAGTCATGCACTCACTCTTTTCTATCCCTGGATACCTCTCTGCTCATCCACTGCCCAATTAACCTTTCATTAAAGGCTTCCTAGACATTTACAGAAAGGCCACAGCACCCATGATTAGCACTTTATTTTACATGTATTGCTACAACTACACATCTTGGTCTACACTCCCCCTTGCAAGCAAAATTTGCAGTCTCGCCCTTCATCTGATGCCCCCCAGCACCAGGACAGAGTTGGACCACCAGAAATCACGCCCTAGTTACCTTCACCATCTCTAAAGGTTTTTAGAGACTGCTGCTGTAGTTCACCTTAGCCATCTTTCTCTCAGTCTAAGAAATCCTGGTCTTCTTGAAAACTCCTGATACAAAAACTGCCCTGTATCTCTGATTTAACCCTGCTCTAAGCCTCTTTCTACTTCTCCTTGTTTGTTCCAGAGCCAGGACGTAAAGAGCAGAAGGCAATGCAACCACAAGCCTACACAGCTGCAGAGTGTTTTCTTACCACTGCCTTTGCTAATAACTTCTAATGTTCAATTTGGTTTTGATCACTGAGCCAATACTACCACAGAGCTCTGCTTTATAACCCAGAACCTCAAGCCCCCAGAGCCTGTTGGTGTCTCACAGCTCATCGCCTTGTGTACATGCAGAATTACTTTTATGTGCATCACTACACATATTCCTACCCTGAAATTCATCTGTCATTTTAGCATCCCATCATTCTGTTTCTGAACATCCTTCTGCACATCTTCACACTTTGCCTGTCTTTACAACCCCAAATAGTTTCCTGTGCTAACAAAGCTTATTTATTTTCTTTGTTCCTTTTTCAAGTCTGACTCATATTTGAAAGATAAAAGGTCTCAGCATGAGACCTTGCAGTGTTCTGCTGGTGACTTCACTCCACCAGGAAAACTCATTATTTACTTCCACTCTCTGTTCATTTTCTTTTAGCCAACTGTTTTTCTAAGTAAAGATTCTTCCCCTCTTTTCCCCCACTGCTTCATTTCCTTAAACATCTTCTGTGAGGAACCTTGATAAATGTCTTTAAAAAAAATCCAAGCAGGCTTTATCAACAGAGTGCTCTGCTCCACACGCTTGTTAACTCCTTCAAAGCAGTGGTTTGCCCTCTGCCTCTCTGTGTGTTTGCAGCTGTCTTTTCACTTAAAAGCAATTCTGAGTTTCATGGGACACTATTGAGGGCAAAGCTTTTCTAGCTTCAGGTGTTTAAAAATTCATGCAAAAGGAAAAATTATGTCCCAGGTGCCTCTTTTGTCATCTCACAAACACCTCCTGGACCTGTCTTCCCTTTATGTAAGGCCAAAAAAACCCTTTCCCAAATGTAACTATCAATACTAATGCAAACCTTTTATCTTGAGTCTTACCTTTGCTGCCTCAGAGAGTACAGGCTGGCCTCAGTCTAGGTTTAGTAAAGGCTGGTGAATGTCTTACTGCAAATATTTATTTGGGCACTGACCCCTGAAACAAATCCAATTCATCCAGCTGCTGATTCAGACAGCATTTCAGCTCCTAAGTACACAGATCCTTTCTGCAGAGGCCCCACTTTACCTCCCATCCCTTGCTGAGCTTTTTAAACCCCTTTATCACACCTTTCTTCACAAAGCTGTAATCAAGTTGCTTTTGCAGGCTAGGGCTTTCCAAGTATCCTAAGGGAACTAAATGCCACCATTTACAGTGATCTAAGTATGTAATTTCCATGGAGGCCACTAGAAATCCCAAACTTCACACTGACATTCACTTCTTTAGTACAGCCAGTGCAGGTCCTGCTTTCAGGCACCTCCAGCAAGCTCATCTTGTCAGGCAGAATCAAGCAGCCGATACCACTCAGGCTATTCAGGATTACAGACTCTACACCTTCCAGTTCAGGTACTGAAGCTTTGACTCCACAATATTTTGATGTTTTCCAGTAGTTTTGCCTGTTTCATCCCAATCCAAGACCACATGCAGGTCAGTACATCCCTGAAACCCTCAGCTCTTGGAGGTGGACTGCCCATTCTGCAAATGTCCCAGGCTGAGATCCAACACTTGGTAGGACAAAGCAGTTCAGCATCATTCCCATGCCATCAGAGAACATGTAAAAAGAGAAGAGGCACAGTAGTGGGGCTGGAGAGAGAAGGGACTGTAGGAAAGAAGGAAGTCACAGGAAGAGCCCAGTGCTGACAGTACAGCTCCAGGACAGAATCCAGCAGGGAAAGGAGATAAAAGGTCAGAGCTTTCTCACACCTCAGAGCTGTGGTAACTCACCAGGATGGCCACACAAAGTGAACTGATATTTCTGCTGCTCCAACAGAAAAGGCCCAGGGATGCCACACACCACAGCAGGGGATGGGGAAAAGCACTTAAAGCTCTGTGCATGCCCTAAATCCCACCTTACTTAAACTCAAATTACGTTTGAACAAGTTTCTTTTTTAACATGAGAAAACTTTACTGATACAAAATGCTGGCCACTTTTGTTTCTTTCTTGCCTATGTACCCTTACAATTACTGTACCATCAAATCCTTCTGTAGAAATCACTGTTTTTCCCTGGAGTCACCTAAAAGCATGAACATAAGCTCCATTTCAGAACAATTTGTGAGAAAACACTGAACTATGTGATACACAGTAGGGACAAAATCTTTTTAGAAGTGTTTACAATGCAGGGCAGGCACCTTTGTGTTAAGAACACATCGAAAGCTGACAAAGTGGTAACACACTTCTATAATATAAACATAGGACAGGGATGGGTGGTTTGGTGGCTCAGATCTGAGGGCACAGCTGAAGTCTTTAGACAAATCTACATATCAAAGACTTATCACACACATCCTCCAACAGGCAGACAAGCATCCGGAGTTCAGAGTTGAATCCCATGAGCTGTGTCATTTTTGTGTCTCTCAAAGAGCAACCCAAATGCCAAGGACTTCAGAGAGTGCTCCAAACATGGGCTGTGCTGTTGCCAAAGGCCACAAGATCTCAGCAAACATTACCCCTCTGAGACAAAAGAGAGCTGCCAAAATTCCTGCACCACCAAACAACTGTTAACATTTCTCACGTACAACCACATGTTTTTTAAGGAGCAGGCATGTCATCGTTTATCTCATAAATGAAAATTTAACAATGACAGTACTGTCACTTGGATTCTTTTCCATAACTTTCTGGACCACTGATGGTCGGCAGATTGTAATTTGATAATCACTGGTCTATGGAAAGTTGGTACAGTGAACTAACACAAGGATTATGTAGTATCACCATTTGTTGCCTCCCTTGGGGAAGATAACGCAGAGGAGGAAATGAGGTTTCCAGTATTGACCGATTTCTTTACCAAGCTTCTATCTTTGACAGTTCCCCACTCAGTATGCTGCCACAGATGCAGTATTGAGTAATTACAGTGCTCCCCCTGCTTCTCTCCTCCTCTTTTCAGCTGATTGCATAAACTTTAAAAGCAAATATAAAATCTGCATTTTTAGCAAAGTTGTCCTAAATGTGCCCTTCTGACTTTGCTCTCACTGAAGCATTGTGATAATTAGTATGTTCACACTGAGCACGTGACTGCACGCCTGCAATTCCAAACACTGCCTTCTGTGCCAGGCACCTCACAACCACCAACAGCAGCACCGTGAGGACGGCAGAAAACTTCAAGCAGAGCAAAACCTGTGTGTGTGTGTCAAAGTGAGAGCTTGAAACTTCACCCACACACACACTAAAAAGGAGAATCAAAAGAGTCTCATCACAGCCTCTCATCTGAATAAATTATTTGAAATTCCCTTTTAATGCATGACCTTTAGCATAGAAAGCACTTCATACACATCTCCTCTTCTGTTTTTAATATCATCACTTTCAGAAAGCTGATGTATTTCATGTTTTCATCAACAACAAAAAAATACAAAAGGAAAAAAATGGAAAAATAAATATAATGTTGCTATTTGACTTTGGTATTTAGTCATAATGTCAACTAACTTCACAATTTGTCAGAAGTGATCAGACACAGGGATCTTTCTACATTAGGAAGCAAATATAATGATTCAGAAAGGCTTTAAGAGTGCAAATACATATGGCTCTCAAGCAGAGAGGAGGGATCCTTTACCTTGTACCAGTGTCTGTGAAGGTTTGGGATCAGGATGGATAGATTGCATTCAAAGTATGGGAATTACATACCAGATGAGAACTGTATGACCTCACTCATACTGCTTCAGAAACCAGTGTTACATCTCTCAGCAGTACAAAAAGCCCACTGGCTCCGCATCAAGGGTAAAAGTACACCTAAACTTCCTTCCCCAAAAAGTGAGAATTCCAGCACTTCCCAGCAGAAGTGATGTTTCCCAGGCTGAAAATGCAGATTATAATCAATGGAGCTGATGGCAATTGAGGGAAAGAAGGGCAGTTCATCTCCCAGCCCATGAAATTGCAGACTGCCATCAGAAGCTATTTCCTTCAATTCAGAATATTCCCTCCCTTTTTCCCCATTTAACAATGGGCCCAGAAAAAGCTGGAGACATCTGTCAAACCCAGATGGCTCACTTGGAAAATGACTGCGCGTCTGTTTATAGGGAAAGTGATAGAATCAACAGAGAAGGGTTGGATATTTATGTACATTGGAAGCTGCTCATCCCTGCAATGACAACTTGAACTTGCTCCCAGCTCCACTGCAAGCAGGACTGGAGAGCTGTTACTCCACTGAGGGACCTCATTTGCAATGGGCCACATTTAGGGAAGATGAGACCACGTGGTTGGACTGCTCCACCCTGCATTGCAGAGGTCTCACAACCCTCTAGCCAGGATATTCCCTTTCAAGAAGAGTATCTAGAGGATTATTGTGTGACTACATGCAGGAGCAGCAAACTACGTGTCCTGGGCTCGGATGTAAATAAAACATAATGCTGCCCTTTAAAAGAAAAGTGGGGAGGGAGATAAAAAGGAAGCATAAGTCTATACTGAAAAGAGTAATTTCCAGGGGATTAAGCTATTGTGCTATTTGCTCTTGTCTATTTTAGCTGCTGCTCAAGATGTTAACCTCACTACTCCCAGTGAAGCAATGAAAACAATTATTGTGCTGGCAATGGGATTTGCAGCTAAGAAGAAATGTGTATTAAGGAAGGAGTGAGGGGTGCTGCTATGAAGAACTGCTTCCAGTCCCAGCAGCACTCCATAACAAGCAAAAGGGTATCATGCCTTGAACACTGTAGTTGAGCCTGGGTGGGCAGGCGGTTGCACACAGGGACAATGTATCTGCCAAACCACAAACTCCACAGTGGACACAGCACAGGTGTCTCAGCAAGGAGAGCCATAAAAAAGAAAATTGGATTGAGGACAGCTGCTTTTGTTCAGAGACCTTCATTTTTACCAGCAGATGCTACTAAATAAATACCACCCGGAGAAGAGGTTTAAAGCCCTTAAGAATGTCCCTGTATGGTCTGAAGTTACTTTTCTTCTAACCAAAGCTTGTCCAGTTTGGAAGATGGAGAAGTGAATCAAATGCTTGATCAAATCTGATCACTGTGGGACTCTGATCACAACAGTGCAGTACAGACACTGGTGTGATGCTGCAGACACCACTCAGTCAGGAAAAGTGCCTGGTGTTCAGAAGGCAAACAAAGGGGATCTGAGTGGAACACAGCATGCAGCCCTAATGGCCCCTCAAAAGCCCTCATGCTGTCAGAGCCAGTGACACCAAGTGATCACACTCACAATGCCATCACAAATTAAGCGAATTTAGTACTTGCAAAAGGTGCCATGCTGACAGAGTTCAAGAACTGAAGCATCTTCTGTAGAGACATAAAGATACAGCAAATATTTTTTTTATAACCCTTCATCCAACTGACCCACCAGTTGCCTGCCCCCCCAGTTCTTTGCTGGTAAGAGGGTAGCAGGACATGAATCCTTTCATACTCACACTGTTTGCTCTTTAAGTAAACAGAGAAGCAGCTTTTGCCATTTTCACCGAGTAAATACAGTCACTCTCCACCAACACATGTCACTCCAGGATAAGCAGCAGCCACTCACAAGGGACCCTCACTCAGCACAGCCAGCCCCTGGCAGGCATTAGTACCTCATCATCCCTAGTGAATCTCCAGTCTCAGCCCCTTCCACCAGCACCGGTTGTCACACCAAGCCAATGACAGGCAGGCAAGGACCTTCCGCTGTATCTTGCCTGTTTCCTTGCTGTGACCCCTTTTTGTAATCAGCAAAGACACTTCAGCAGCTTTGCCGAGTTCTGCACAACTTTGCAGCTCCCCATCAAGCTTTGAAGGCTGCTCTAACTCACTTTGGCACTGCTATTTTTGCTGCCTGTGCTGGGGATTGCTAAGGGGCTGTGCAAGACACTGCTGCTATAAAAAAATGAATATTTCAGAATATCCTCGCCCCCTAACGTGCCAAAGAAACAAGTCCTACTATATTTCCAGAAATTCATCTACTTTGGAACAAGAGCATCAACCCAGCAGAGCAATCACTGGAGTTAGCTATCAGGTGCCTGTTCCTTTCCTCCTCCTCCTTCTGCAGTACCAGAACAAGGGACTGAGTTGCTAATAGCACAAAACAAACATTTCAAAGCCTGTTGCTCTGTTTCTCCTGGGCATTCTGCCTCTGCACTGAGGTACAGTAGCTGTGGCATGGGCAGTTGCTCTGTACTTCTATCCCAGCAGCAGTCACTTAAGGCAGGAGGGACCCACCATCCAAGTCCCTCAGGACCACCTCACAAACACCAAGGCACACTGTAGAGCCTCCTCTTCTCTCCCAGCACCAAGTTACTCCCAGATCCTGTAAGCACAAGGTTCCCCAAAAGCCACCACCAAATCAAGTCCAGAGTTCAGATCCTGGACATCAACTTCTCAGATGTCCCAGGAGTACAGGACTTCAGAGTCCAGTCAAGTCCAACTCAAAGAAACACTTATTTTGTAAGTAAGGAGTCACTGTTCAGAATTACATTAAACTGAGAAGATGAGAATCCCATTAGCTAATCTAATTTAACCTGATCTGTTTGAATTTCATTAGATGTGGCTGCACTGGAAACTCAGTAATAATACTCCAGTATATTGGGATCTTGACGGCTTCTAACTCAATCTCCCAACCTGATGCAGACAGCTGTAATCATGTTAATTAGCTGCAGAACCTCTGATGTACTTCAGTTGAGCTCAGGGTGAAGTGAGAAAGATTAAAACGAAGTCAAATGAATGAGAAAGCACCACCCTACTTGCATACAATTTACAGGATGGGAATAACATACCCTTTGTGTGCAGATGTCTTCCTTTGGCTCAGATGGGGAAGGGCACTGTATAGGAACAAAGTGTCTCTGGGTAAGATCAGTTAATTAGCTTGATAAATTAAAGGATGAGTCTGAAGGTAAAAAAGGAATTTTTTTTATTTAAATAGCCCCCTACAAGTTCTGTCAGCCATTGGAAGTTACACACCAAAGCTATTTTGGAAAACAATCAGCACACTATTATTTCTAAAGTTAGCTTACTTGGGTGTTTTTCCTATAGAGAAACCGTTGCTCTTACATTTGTCAGCACTCCCACAGAGATCAAGAGGATGCCAGCTTGAATAAGCAGCTAGACAGCCTGGATGGCAGCTTCTGGTCCCAATCCCTGCTCAAGGGGGAAGGGCCGGCACTGCTCTCTCTGCTTACACTGCAGGCACACAAATAGGGTTCAAACTCTTGATCACGGCATGAGTCATTTCAGATTTCTGCATCAAAAAGAACCTTTGAACTTCAGCATCACAAAGGCAGCCTGCAAAATAAGTGACATTCATTGCTGTGTCCATAAACACAGTTGTATTGGAACAGGAGAAGTACAGGCAAACACATGGACAGTATCCAAGCTGCCAACTCTCACAGCCTGACATCTAAGTAGGGCTGGCTCAAAAGCCACCATGCATCTGACCTGCTTCAGGTGATGTGGATGAAGGTCCTTCAGCCAAAAAGACAGAAACCAAGATTTACAGCGGCAACCACTAAGACTCACCTTTGGATTCAACGCTTAGGAGTTTGTTTGGGGTTTTTTTTGCAAACCCACAGCAGTTTGGGAACCAAAAGGTGGGATGTTACAAAACTGCCTGGACTCTCACAAAAGAGAAGTTCTAAGGCCAGAGTCAGGCCACTTTTCCTGCTCAAGTATGTATTTGCAAGACATATGAAACAACCTCTTCAACTCTCTGCACCAGAACTGCCTTTCCAGGTCTCCTACAGCTCCTCAGGCAAGTCCACCAGGACTGCCCACAGAGCCTCCCCAGCCTCAGAGAGGCCCCAGGCATTAATTCAAGCCAAGTTTTCTGCAGCACAAACAGACATCTCTGAAGGATTCAACCATCCCAGTCAGCCTCCTGGCTTGTCTGCAAACTGCATTACAGAAGCTTTAATGACCTGAGGCAAAACCAGAGCATTGCAATGCTTTTCCAGCTTAAGTCCTTGTACTTTCTCCTCACTGCAGCCCCCAACAAGCCCCAGAGGAGCCCATTCCCAATGAGCTCATCAGGAAGACACGGAGGTACAAATCACCCCAGCACACTTCTGCCTCAATTAACATCTCTTTTGGAGCCTGCAGCAGTGGGGATCTGGAGCTGGGAAAGCAGTGCAGGAACATGTTTCACTGCAAAGAAGTAGGATTTAGACAAGGAGAAGTTCTGTAACCTTCCCCTGGCTTCTCCCCTCTCCCACAGCCCCACGGCACTCAGAGCAACTTGTGGGACAGAGTGAAAACTTGAGAGAACCATCTGAAGCCTTTGAGAAGTACAGCCTCAAGCAACTTACAAACGCTAAATACACCCAGACAGTGTGGGGAAGATAGTATTTATAGCTGGGGAAAAAAACTAGGTAGAACTAATCCTGATCTCTCACTGAACAGTGGTTCCCACATAAATACTGAACTGTTTGTGGTTGAACCTACTCCAGGCTTTCCCGTTCCATGCACAAAAAAGTGACATTGATATTGATTTCAGAATTGCTTTCAAATTACAAGTGCTAGCAATAAAATTAACTGCATCAATTTCAAGCACTACGTATCCCTTGCGATTTCAATTATCGATTAAGTACCATGGCAGAAGCATTAAGCATTGAAATGTTAACAGTGATTATTACTCTGCTACTGTGGAGTTTGAGAGTCTTTTTTTATGGGTGTTTTGTTTTGGGCTTGGGGGGGGGGGTTGTGTTTTTTTGTTGCTGTTTTGGTTTTTTGTTTTGTTTTGTTTTTAATTTGAGACCAATGCTTATATTGGATACTCTGTGAGCTGTAGTTCAAACACCATCACATTCAGTGTAAGTGCCTAAGAGATAGAAATTGTTTTCAATTCATGCAAATACAGTGAGTTTTGATAGCAAAGAGTAGATAAAACATCATCTTTTACTAGTCTGGGTCAAACACCTTTATAATTAGCAATGGATGGCCTTGCTGTTTTTAGTATCCTTGCTGGTGAGCTGGTATTTATGGGAAGAAGCTGCATCACCCCACAGAGGCTTTGGTGAAATGAGGTGACAAGGGTTTCTTCACAGAGAAGCAAACCGATTTTACAATCATCCTGCCATGCCAAATATGTTGCCTGTATAACTCCATTGGCTACCCTCGATTTTTTCTAGAGGAGAGTGGCCCTGGATTTTTAACCATTAAAAGAGCAGATTCAGTATCATATTTGATACCTACTGAACACCCACAGCAAGTTTCATAATCTGCACTGACAGAGTGAGAGCAATGGGAAAGAGAACAGGCACATCCTACAGAAGAATGCAGACCCATAACCTGAGGGCTGGTCCAGCTGGGTACAACATTCCCTTTGCAGGGATGCTGTGACTGCTTGCACTCACCTCCTGACATTGCCATCATAAATGCTGGGCAGCTTTCTGCTTGGACACCTCTATCTCCCTAATTTACACAGCAAAGACTAAGCCCAGATGGGGAGCAATCACAGCAGTGGTTTATCCTCCCTCCCCATTTATCTTTCTGGAGCAGGTTTGAAACTACCTCAGGTGGGAAAGTTGAGATATGGACGTGCTTTCCAAGAGGGTGTGCGGATGTGCCTGCAGACACGTCCACCTATGAGAGAGGACAGACGTGGCTGGCAGAGGTTTGTGTATTTGTTTATCTGCAGAAAGCTACTCAAAGTTAGAGCCATAAGGATTTCCACAGTCTTGCTCCACTGCACACAAGTCATGTAAAGCTCTGCTTGGCAGCTGCCTTCTCTGACAAAGCTGGTCTCTGAAGGTTGGCCCCCATCACAATTTCTTGTTCCTCCTAACTAAGCTAAGCTGATAAGCTGTGCTGAATGTTACTTCTCAAATCACTCAGCAAAATCTCACAGCGGGGCAGATGGTTCCAAAATTATCTCAGTGACTTAGATTTCCCTCTTTCCTTCCCTTTTGCTATTTCATTGAAAGCATCCTTTCCACAAAAATCAAGAGCTTATTTCTCCACATCTCTGCCCAGTACAAGTCTCACACAAACACCAGCTTGGTCACCAACTGGAAAAGCTGCCCCACACAGGCAGCAGCAGGCAATAGGACCCACAGAGAGCTGTATCTTGTCCCTAAGGGCACAAAAGCAGCTGTGGGCCCAGCACAGCAAACCAGTTTCTCTCCCAGGAGTTTAACAATACCCTGAATACTACATGATCATAGGGTACAAGACCCCAAATGCATATCAGGGCTCTAATAGGTTTTAATGCATTGTAGAAAGACACAAGGGAACTGGAGCAGTTTAAAAGAGCATCCCAACAGAAGGTAAATTACAGCTCTTGAACATGACACCCCCATGGCATGATTCCAGCCAGGAAACCCTCACAGTGAGTGGCCAGGATATTCCACCAGTTAGACCTGAAGTCAGCGCACCAGGAGATGCTGCAGCTCCTAACAGGAGCAGGAAGCTTTACTATTTCCCCACAGTGATGAAGACACCACATCCAGGAGAAGGCCACTTACACACAAGGAGTTGGGTGATAACACTGCAGCATGGATAACAGGCAGTGTCCATCCTCAGTCAAGGAGAGGACCTGGGCCCCCTTTGTGGCTCCTGCTCCACACTTGCTCCAGAAGGAAGGAAATTCAGTCCAAGCCAGCACCCCCCTTTCTGCACTATATCTCAGGGTGGACGATTTGAGTCTAATCCATGAAACCTCAGCTGTTTCTTAGTGATAAATCCAGTTTGGAAAACTAGAACTTCAGAAATTAGCAATGTCAGATCTCGAGGGTAAGCTGTAAATCTCTGAAGGGCAGCAGCACACATCACATATTATGCACAGGCACAGCAAGTATAACAAGCAGGAAGCATTCCTTCAAAAGCTGGGTGTTAGATCACAAGTCAGGTCTGAATCTACATTCCCCTCTTTCCTCCTTGGGCTTCACATTTTGCCTACTCCACAACCTGATCCTTCATACCCCAGAACTGCAATGCTTCCCTCCTCCCTTAGCAGTTTGGCTATTGAGCTGAAAACACAGGTACCCTGGTGATTTAGGGCACACACAAGGACATGTCATTTAAACCAAGTGAAGTGGGGCTGTTGTTCTTGCAGAGTTTAGAGCTGCATTGTGAAACTCACAGCTGAAGGATGAGAGAGGCCAAAAGCACAGGTGGGTTTCAGAAGAATATCATCTAACAGCCAGTTCTCAAGGAGCAGAACACCCAGCCAGGACTGTGAGGCAGGAGCAGGGGGAAGGCTGCACACAAGGACCAAGCAACCAGCATTCACATGGACCCTTGTTCCTCTTCTCTTGGCATCCTTTAAGTACCAGGGAGAGGATAACTGAGAAAAAATGGTCTGAGCCAGTCTGGCAAGTATCATTTTCTTATTAGCTGAGACCATTTGCTAATTCAAACTTCACCCAACACATTCCAGTTCTCTGACAACAGCAACTGACCGTTTGAACACAGGTCTGATGGATGAGCAGCAATACCAACTGAAATCAAACTGAAATCATCCCTAAGAACAATAGAACTAGTATATAAGTCTACCCTACAGCTAAGCATAGCAGGGAACTTCAATTTGATTTATCTCAGCAACATTAATGGACTAATTAGCTGTTTCTCAGGGAAGAAGTCATGCCATCATTTACATATTTTGGTCATATAGCAGGGAGGGTAAAAATTATGAACACATATGAAGCATTTGGATGTGCTCAACTACCAAAGATTTCATAATGAACACAGTCATGACATTAGATTAGTGTTTCCCAATGCAAAGAGGATTTTGTTTTAACTAGAAGCGTAAAAAGAAATTATAGCAGCTGTGCCTGTCATTATTCTGCTTAGCCTGTTAATGGAATTGGCTTGCTAGAACCAAATTGGTTCAAAAGATTAATTAAAAACAGGTGGTTCTGTTCACTAACTTCTCCACATCACATTGAAAACTTCTTGTGGCCAAACCACCTCTGTTCTTCCTAGTGACCTGCAGAAGTTACATTTGCTCATCTCTGGGGGCAATAAAACAGTAATAAAATTAAATTCAGAACACTGCCTGTGTGACATAGTGCGTTGCAAGGTCCACCTGAGGGGAAAAGCCACATCCAATGAACTAGGGCAGCTGGCCCTTATGAGCCTTCTCCAGTGCATGGTTTTCCCTTGGGAATGTCCTCTAGGTGACTGTACACCTCAAGAGGGATGGTCTTTGCATGGGACATCCCCAATGGGACTTAAAACAACCTGTTAGTCAGAAAGGGCTGAAGCTCATTAGCCTCCAAAAAAGGAGAGGGTGGTTTGAAGAAGCCTTCCAACCACAAGCAGAAAAGTTTTGTATTTGGAGGGTTTGTCACCATCTCCACTGGCAACGTGCAACCCAGACCCAAAACTCCAGTTGAGTCAGAACCACGCTGGCTAAATGTCTTCTGCAGCCAAGGACTCCCCCCTGGGAGACACAGGGGGACCAAGATATAAGACAAACATAGGAAAGAGGATGTCATCAGCTTTCTCACAGGGAGCCGGTTCCTGGCTGGCTGGGAATGTTTCACAGAAGACCTCTGCAGGTGTGAAGGGTTTCACAGCTACCTCTTACTTCCCTGCAAAGCTTTAGGATAACACACACCCCCATGAGATCCTACACACCCATGCATTACAGGTGTGCTACTGAAACTGGCAGCTCCCCTTTCTTTTTGCAGCACAGGGGCCAACTTACAGCACAGCCCCACTGCAGAGAGCCCAGCTGGTGCCAAGAAATGGGGAGAGAAGAATCAGCAGCAGAGTTTTTACCAGAGCAATTCCATGGGCCCCAGGCAATAGATCAATGCTCCTTGAGGATGTGAAGGATGCAGAAGCAAGCATGAGTCTGCATTGCTCAGTCCTCAGGTCTCCCTTCATCAACAGGTTTACCCAGATCCTCCCCTATCTTCGTTTTATTATATCCTGACCTCAGTTCCCTTCTCCTCATATGTGGCAGTAGACAAAGACAAGGAAACAGTTGTGCTGGAGGCCTAGGCATTCCTGCCCACAGCAAGGTTCAACTGGCATTCAACAGCTCCAATTGAAATTTGCACAGGAGTTGTAGAAAATCCAGGCAGCATCATTAAGTTACCCACATTTGAAAGCTGCAGGAGATAACACACAGTCAAATCAAATGAGAGTTTCACAAAAGACCAGCTGAGAGTCACACAACCAGGGACACCTCATTCACACATGGATCTCTTTAGTACGTGGCCAGTCTTCGTGAACGAAGATCTGGGAAAGGTCTTTTTACCTTTCGGGTGTGGTGCTTTCACCGCCGAGGACACAGGTTCGATTCCAGATCCTGCTTCAGGAACACCCCCGGGTAGATGGAGCTCGTCAGCCCCTAAGGCCATCCATCTAAGAGAAGGTCACTCGAAACAAACCTACGT
>JAWWLV010000024.1:9628050-9655894 GCA_035041135.1 Platyrinchus mystaceus | reverse complement strand
CTCACTGCCATTGTCCAAGCCTGCTTGGCCCGGCAGATGAACCTTAGGATTAAAGGGTGGGCTCAGTTCAGCGCAGGATCTCTTTAGAGAGCACATCAAAAAACCCTGGCCTGTGATCCTTCAAACCCTGCTCAATAGCACTTAGGATTACAGCAAGGCCAGTCTGAGCAAAAAAGCAGGCTCAAGCTCAGTATTTTGTCATGTCCTCACTCATTTCATCTCCCAGAAGAGCAGAGAAAGTGGAAAGAAGAGTTGTTTTAATTTCAGGCACAAGTGAGCTCCTGTTCTACCAAACACCTATTAGGTTACCTCACAACTAATTCCTGTACTTATTTCTACTTCACTTCGTTTTGTTTCAACCTCTTTGTGGATTAATATAAAATCCTGAGCAACAACAGTATTTGGAAGGGATGAAGAAGTAGACAACAGACACATTCCTAAAACAGTTGCTAAACCCAAGTGCTATCAGATGCCTAAAACCCACCCTCCAAACCACAAGCCAAATGCAATAATGCCTGAAGTGTATTTTGTTTTCGGACAGTACCTGCCACCACAGAGGGAAAGGCTATGGGACAACAGTGCCCCGAGTTCTCTTCCCTCCCATTACCAGGAAATATAAAGCCAAAAGTGCTATTGAATCACTTTTTCTATTATTTTCTAAGAGGTAACTCTAAAAATACCAGAACTTTTACTTTACACCAGCAGCTCAAGATCAACATGGAAGACACTTAATGGCTTTGCAAAATAAGCAGCCAGACAACATAGAGCACCTATTGACTGGAAGATCCCAATGAACTCCTCTCCCCAGTGTTACCTGGGCCCAAGGTGTGAGGCTGAACAAGACTGCCCATCACCAAGATGGAGTGACACAGTCCTGGAAGCCACCATCTCTGCACCTCAGCCTGGTACCTCACTGTGTTATCTCCCAGAGGGTCACACCCCCCCCCACCAAAGCAATCACATCCTGACCAATACATCCCAACCACAATCCCTGTGGGATCCAAAATTAACCCTCCCCTTGGCAGCAGCCCCAGCTGGGATCATGGCCAAGCTTCAGGCCTTAAATTTAAACTGCAGCTGCTGGTGATTCTCATTTCAACAGGGAGGTGAGAAATGTTGTCACAGCCACCCACCTGCCTCCCTGGGGCCAAGGAGGCAGGAGACCCTGGTTATGGCAGGCAGCAGGATCCTCACAGCTCCTGCTGACAGACACACACTCTCATTTGCAGGCTGCACCCCAGTTCCAACACTGATAGTCTGCAAGAAGTTCAAAGCAATCAATCCTTCTGGTTTTGCTAATGTAATGTCATCACATGACTGCAAGGCCATGGGAATATCTTTTTCCCAGTAGAGCTTTCATGCTATGGCATTCTTTCCCCAGTGCAGGTTTGGATCCCCGGGTGAGCACAAAGCAGAAGGCTCTGGATTTGCCAGATCACATTGCTGTAGCAGTACTGCTGCAAGAAAGCTACACCTCTCCAGAGAGATGCTGCAGATGTGCTGTAAAGGCCACACTGAGCCAATTTCCCTTTTGCACTGCATAATCTGGGAAAGGAATTTTCAACATATTTGTAAAACAAACCTTGTCTTTAATAAGCCTGTATCAGTGGGCTGCATTAGTCACACCCACTCTGCAAAACACCCTGGTGTAACTTCAGGGGAATACAGAGTTTCCTGGATGAGGGAGGGTCTCCTTGCTTAGAAGTCTGTAAGAAAAACTCGCTGATTATTATAAAAAAAAGTGGTCTAACCTGAAGGCAAAAAGACACCTTTAAAGAACAGGCTCTGTGCGTGGAGCTGATGGAACTTCCACAGCTCTAGGAGGACACAGGACAAGGACAGTATAACAAGTCTGTTTGTACTTAGAGCCTTAATCTAACCATGGTCTGGGAAGAAATCCCACCAATTCAGCCCTGTCAGAGGAGAACACACAAAACTACCACCCATTCAGTGCTCACACAGTGCCTGTGCCTTAGCTTCTATAGTGCTCAGTCCCCACCAAATCCAACAGCATCCTGCAGCCAGCACCCCATGGGGGAACAGGACCTTCCTCTAAAGACATTACACAAATCTACTGTGCCTTTTGCTTTAGTTTTAAAACCAGACTCATGAATCTTGGAAGCATAAAGAGAGGAAAGAAATTACTGAAATTAATGTCACAGTTGTAATGGGAATATATATTTGCTCCTGTTCCATAGGGAATGAAGAGGTAGAGTTAAAAAATTAATACCACTTATTAGTTGGAGATCAGAATGATTCTGTGATACAGAGCACTGTGACTGAGTACATTTCATAGCCTACCAAGCAGCAAAACATGAAGATGCTTGCAGCAGGCTCTGAGTAAGGTATCCTAGAAAACACTGGAGTTTAATGAAAAAAACTACATTTCAAAACCCACCCAATTCCTCTTGCATGACCACGTGCTCCCTTCTTGCACAGGTACACTCACTCTGCGAGTGTGCGTGACTTGTGTTCAATTTCCTGAAGGCATTCACCTTCCTTCCTGCCATTAGCAACCCACACACAATGAGAGGAGGATGGGCCTCACCACTCTCAGGATCCCACCTCCAGGCTACAAAGTGCCTCTGTCCTCCCCAAACCAAAATGACTCATTTGAATTAAAAAATAAAAAAAAAGTGAAGACCCTCCTCAGCATCACCCACCACATCTGCTGAAACTGTGCTCAAATATTGTATTGAACCTCTGAAAAAATTATCCCAAGGGACAATTGTTCAAAATAAGCTCAGGTTCACACCGAATGTTTGTTACCCAGCAGCAGATGAGGGATTCACACACAGCCAGCTCAGTGTTAGTGATGTTATTAATTTTTTTCATTCATTCATTTCTTTATGAAATCCAGAGTTGCTATAATTAGTATTGAAAGTTCACATCCTATCCCTTTCCTCAAAGACATTCTAGCATCAGAGAACTCCTGCTGGAAAATACAGTAGAATAGAAAATAAATAAATTAAATACTGCACCAGCATTTTTCCCCTTCGTGTCTTTTTTTCTGAAGTCTATACTCTCCATGCTTTTCTCCCTTCCTGCTCTACATCTCCAGAGCTAAAACAGGAAATATCTATTGAGTGCAGTCCTTAAAATGCAATCACTGATTTCCCTGATCTTTTCCTCCACAGGATGGAGCCATGTTTTCCAGATAATTAAAGATACATTTAAAGTGACAAGAGGGTGTTGTGAGTTGGTTTGGGGTTTTGGGGGTTTGTTTTTTGTTTTGTTTTACTAAAAAAAGAAACCCAAACCATCTCCTTTTCATGTAATACGGCAGCATAAAATTTCTTTCTCCCAGCTCATTAGGATATCTTGGCCCAACATTCCAAGGAAACTGGCTTGGGGGTTTTTTTTTTGGTGGCAAACCGATGCTGTTGGTTTTCTGTGGGGTTTTGGCTAAACAAAACAACAACAACAAAAAAAATTCAGGGAGCTAAGTCTTCAAAACAAGGGAAAAAAGTTTCAATTAACAGGAGTTTCAGATAACACACGCATTTCACACTACCATTCAGCAGGCTCTTCATTCACTCCTGGAGGTTTTTAATCCCCTTCCCTCTCTCCCCACCCCAGTTTTTCTCTGGCTCATCTCGTGCCACCCCATCTCTGCTCCACAGCACCTCTGCCAACTGCTTCCATCCTCTGCCTTGATGGTGGTTGGCCACACAGTTGTGATCCTGCTGTACAAAAACACTCCCTGGTACTGGGGAGAAGGCTGAGAAGTGTTACAAATATCCTTTTTTCCTCTCCCCTTCATTAACTTCTCTGCAAGTACTTCTCTTCCAACATCAAAAATAATCAAAATCACTTCCCAATTTTTTTTTTACTCATTAAAAATGTAAATGCATTTTTAAGGGCGAGCAGAGCACAACAAAATGGATTTTGAACAAATTAACAAAATGAAGCATTTTGAACTCATTCTTTGCTATGGCATTTCCAGAAGCAAAATCTATTTTTAGATGCAGATGGTTTTATCTGCTCTATGTAACACCCAGACAAACATCTGGGCTGTCCCTTAAGTTTTACACACACACACACACACTCAACTTCCACAGGTTGAGAAAGATTGTATCACAATCATTTTTACGCTCAGTGCCTTTCACGGTACCTCCCTTCCCTCCAAAAGGCTTTCAGCAGCCTCGTGCCTGCTGGTTCATTGGTTCACCTCTTCCTTGCTCAGCTTTCCTCAGCTATTCTGCAAGATGTCAGCTTCACTTCAGCCATCCAGCCTGGCCCACTTCCAACACCTTCTTGAAATGTGTCAGCCAAAGGCTGCCCTGTCTCTTATGATGCTGCTCCAAGATCTGGAACTTACCAGTCTTCAGTCAGTTGAATTTCACAATCAGCTGTTACAAGATGACCCTATTTTCCATCAGTAACTCCATCCTAGAGAAGCTGTTTCTGGCATGTCCCCCACTCCTCTCTACAAATAATCATGCAAAGAACCATTTGGTTCATTTTGGGGTTTGTTGGTTTTTTGTGGGTTTTTTTTGTTGTTGTTTGTTTGTTTAAAGCTAGTTTCTTCCCTTTCTGTCCACAAATCCCCTCCCTCTGATACTCTTGAAGCTCTGCTGGCTCCCACTTCACCTCCTGATTAGAGCTCCTACTCCCTATCCATGAGTGCATCTCAGAACCCCCTGCACTCTGGGTTTCTCCTTGGCTACTTTCCTCTTTCATTCCCTCTTAGACTCTCTCTCTTGGGCTGATGACTTTGCTCATCTCACTAAGCTCCAGGTGCCACTTTCCCACTGCTCTTCACAGCCACAAAGAGAGATGCAAGAGCACAAGAAAAATTCAGGGTTATCCCAGGCTGAGAAAAGATGAAAAGAAGAGGGAAAAGAGAGCCTAGAAGCCCTTGCCAAGGTGTATCCCATGGAGGGCTGATACTCCTGGAAAAAAAGGACCTCCATCTGAACATCTGGCAACAGAGGCAGCACAAGAACCCAGCCCAGGTCCCCAGGGCCCAACACTGATCTGTGGAGACCCTGAGAAGGAGCACCCTTGAGCACCAGGGTGTGAACAGCCCCACAAATCCTGGAGGCTTCTGTTCGTTCATGGGATTGTCTCTGAGTGGCACATCTGCACATGGCACCTCGGCTCTCTGAGGGAGCATCCCACAGATGTGAGTGGGGCTCATCAGGAAGGATGCAAACAGAGCATGAAGCTATCATCAGAGGCTATTAATGTTTTCTTAATGTGTGAACTGAGCTGGAAGCAGAGCAGAAAATAAAAGAATTGAGAGCTGGCATAGTCACAAATGGTGCTTCCCCTGCCCAGTGCCTGCTATCCAGATTTTGGGGACATGAGTAGCAGGGGATGAAGAAGACAGATACTGTTTGTCTTTGCTGCTATCACTGCAGAGAGCCCATGTTAAATGGGAAAAAGAGCAGGATGCTATAGCCTGCTCTGGCTGCTCTCCCATCTGGTCCTCTCTTCTATCACTCAGAGGCACAGAAATTCATGTTAACACAGTATCTTTGCTCCCTTGAATAGCAAGACTACCTGCTGGAGATGAAAAGGTAGCCTTTGGGATATAGGATGTGGATGTTGTTGGGAAGATTACATCATTACAGACCACTGCCTCCAGCTTGAGGCCGAGAACAAGAAAAAGCAATGCATTTCTAAGCAAAAGCCAGAATTCAGAATGAATGGCTTTATAATAACCTGAGCAGGTTAATATTCATCTAGGGCAGCAAATAACCCAGTGCCATTCCCCATGGGGCTGTCAGCACAGGGCCACACAAGCAGAGAGGTGGAAGGGATGACCAGTGATGGGGCAGAGCCACCAGAGATGGAGTTTATTGTAAATGCAAGGCATAGCCCAACACAGCAAAGCTCTACTGTAGGACAAGGATCAGAGGCAGAGATGGTAAACGGTGAGCAAACTCCTTTTAGGGGCTAATGGGAACATGAGATGGGATTTCCTCAACACCCTCAGGGCTTGTCTTTATATAAAAGCTGCTTGCATTTAATTACAATCAGTTACATTAGCTACATCAGTCGATTTAATTAAATTGCAAGGACACTCATAAGTTGATTTAAGTCTGTCTCAAATGGATTTAGCAAAAGTTGGCAAGAAACTAAATCAACATAAACCAAGATTAAATCAGCTGAAGAGCCTCCACACAGGATTTTGCAGCAATTTAGCAAAAACCGATTTGAAGACCCATTTTAAATGAAGCAGAGTAACTCAGGCACAGAGATAGATAAACTTGTAGGATGAAAGCAAAGTGTCTAGCACTCCAGCAGCCCTGTCTAATAGACTTGAGCTGTGAAAAAAAAGCTTTTTCCTCCATGGCCTAGAGTTGGCATTTTATTTTTATCCACATATGATTTACTTAATTTGAGATCTTCAGACATGTTTGCCCAACAGCACTTAGCAAGCAGTTGCCATTTCTGGCCCAGGCACACAAGCTGGAGGTCACAAGCCATCTCCCATACAGCTCAGCCTGAATGGGGAGAACACTGGTGTTTCTTAGGACAATTAAAAAAAGGCTGTGAGCATGAAATAATCTACTTCAAATTAACTCCCAGCTCTGAACACTCATGTTAGTCTAAATGGAAGCTTTCAGCACTGAAATTTTCAGTACAAAAAAAGAGGACACACACAGGTGGCAGAAGCAAGACAGGCCTTTTGCAGGCAGTTGTTGCAGGCAGGTCGCAGAGCATTACTCTTTCCTGCAGCAGCAGCTCCAGCAGATGCTGTGAACTTGGCACATCTTCAGTGTGCACCTGAAACATCTTATTCTGTACCAAGTGCAGAGTGATAGGAGGGTAGAAATGCAATTCCCGTTTCACATGTGGGAAAATCAAGTGGCCACTGGAGCGCTCTGCTCCATGCAGACAGCAGGTGAGTTACACTGCTCTGGCAGAAGCCATCCCAGAGACACACAGAAACAGCAAAGCCCAGTAAGGATTCATAAACACATCCACTCTGACCAAACTTCCTATTTCTGCTCCAGATTTGCCAGCACTAACTCCTCCCAGTCAACACCAACCTCTTGCTTGCACTGCACCACCTGACTTAATTTTTTTCCACAGCTGCATTTAAACTTGTCATCACAAAGCAAGAACCTCTTCTGTGGGGCCAGAACAGTCCTAACACAGCCTTCCCAGCAAACCAAGTGATTTATGGTGAGCTCAATGACACCTTTTATACTGCTATAAACACGAGGATTACAATTCAGTGACTGGCAAGAGTAAAAATAAAGTAAAGCTGCCACAGTTTCCTCAGTGCTTCGATGACCATTATAGCAGAGTAATACTCTGAGAAATGATAAGCCTGACATAGTTGCAAGATCACCTTTTATTTCAGTGAGCCATTTCCAAGTCCAAGCTCTGTAGAAGGGAGAGAAAAAAACCACAGCCTGGCAGCAGCAGTTTAGGAAAGACTGAGTTTCTATACCACCTCAAACTACTCCAGCCGAAACCTGCCCCCAGATCATAAAAGCAGCAAAACCTCCTTGCACAAAAATCCCAGAAGCTGCAAAGCCTCTGGCTGTAAAGGGGGTCTCATCCCTGCAAAGAAGGTCATAGGGTCTACTAAAGCATCAGAAACCAGGTCCTGTCACAGCTTTGCAGCCTGGACAAATCTCTCCAGCTCTCCACATCCCAGTGCTTTGTAAAATTTGTTGATATTAGGACACAGCAGAAATACTGGGAAGCAAGCAATGGTAGAAATTAAACTCAGCATGATGGCTAGATTTACTTCAGTTTAAATATAATGAATGCTTAAATTCAATATATAAACAAACACATTTACTTAGAAGTCATGCTTTGAAGTGCTTCTATATGCATGGCTCAGTGGCTGGCAGCTGTGTCAATCCACACACTCAGTAATGACAAACCTGACACTCCCAGGAAGTTAGTCCCAGTAGTGTACTGCTTGGTTTGCAGCATCCTCCTCACTGTCCTGATGTCTTTTCCTCTCCTAGGAAGAGATTCATTTACCACCATGCAGAAAAAACCCTAGGTAAGTAGGGAAATCAAAGAGCACAGAGGTTGTTTTCTGCCAATGTGTGATCTAAGGGATGTTTGAGACATCAGCCCAGCCATGGATCAGCTCATGGATTGAACATTGTTGTCCATCTCTCAGCCAGATCAGGCTTGTCACATGTCCATCACCTGAAGCCATTTCACTGATTTTCATGGAAGATTTACCAGGTTCTGAAAGGATGAAAAGCTTTTATGTTTTTCATGCTGCCGATGGAAGAAGCCATTCAGGCCTTCTTCCATATTTGGAGCAAAAACCTCTATCCTTCCTCCCTCATTACAGACACCATTAAAAGAAGAAAAACAAAGACAACACAGTTCACAAAAAATGCTTTGTTGCCATATATAGCAATACCATTCCTTAGCATCCCTGTTACTGCAAACAGCTCACACCCAAAACAGCAGGGGATGATGCACTGAACTAACCAGGCTGGTAGCAGCTCTGTGTGATGTCACATCTCAGCTCTTGGGCAGCAAGAACTGAAACAAGGGACTAAAAACAAAAAGACTGGATGTTCCCATTTTGCCTTCCCCAGACTGGCCATTATGGTACACGTTTTACAGATACCCTTTCTTATTTATCTCTGTTCTGGGGTAGGCTCCCACTCTTTACTTTCACCCTAGGTAAGTCTTTCCATGTAATTAATTCTTCTTCCATCCTCTGAATACTTCCTAGTTCTGAAATATACTTTTCTGGTATGGAGTGGTCATCATCCACTGGTCCAAATAAGAGGTTCAACAGATGAGCAAAAGATATACATCGACATAACAAGATTAGCCATTTCAGATACCACCTACCGTGGATTGTTGTGCTTAACACCCCAGAAGCCTGATCTGGAGAAGAAAATCTCTCAGGAAATCCTGGCAAGCCAGAACCAGAGGACCAGACTGCTGCAATTAATAGCAATTTCATTCCCACAGCATCACCTGGGGGTCACACTCAGTGTCGCAGCAGAGCCACCCTACAGAGCGACAGGGGCAGCCAGCACATGACCCAGGCAGCTCCAACATCCTTTGCTGTGTGGGCCTCGTGCCTGGCACCTTCCCAAGTGGCTTGATTTTTCCATGGCCTCCTTGTGCAGTCAAGCATTAAATATCAAACAGCGGCCTTCCTACCTCTTTCCCCAGGGGCTTATTTCATTGTTTAAGCGATCCTCTAGCACGGAATGCAGGGAGCTGTCAGCAGCACAGCTAATACAGTCATCACCCAAAAACCCCCAGCCCTGCTCTGCGCAGATTTTTGTATGTTATTAAATAATCTTAGACAGGATGCGAAGGTGGTGAGGAACTGAGATTTGCAGAAAAAACCTCCACCGTACACCCAAAAATGCTGAAAAGAGGGAAGTGAATTATTAACAGTCATGAAACATAAAGAGGAAGGCAAGGAAAAGTTTGCTGCAGTCTCCTGCAGGAGATACCAAACAGCCATGAAGAACTGCTCCCATGCTGTGCTAAGGACCAGAGGCACCAGGACTGACTTCCCCTGCAAGGCCACTGCCCTTTCTGCAAGCTCCATTATAGGGAAATTTATCCTGAGACATTTGGCTTGCACTTTCCTCCACAGCTAATCTTGGCTGTAAAGTGAATGCTCTGAGGGCAAAATCTCTCCCAGTGCTGCTTCCTCCAACTCCAGTGAGGTGGGGGTTTTCTAGTGTCGGCTCCGAGCAACAGCAAATCTCAACTGCCAGCCCAAAGGCATCCCTTTCTCCCACATTAATACCTTCAGAAGGGATTCAGGAGCACAGGGCTGGAGGACAAGCACTTTGTAAGAGCCAGGTGTCAGCGTGCTGTACTAAACAGAGCAAGGCAAGCCAGCCCCAGGGCTGGGGGCAGGTGCTGGCACTCCACGTGCCAAAACCCAGGCTCTGGGTGCTGTCCCCCAGCACCACCCACACCGAGCTGGACACCTCCACCACAGAGCCATGTAGGTACAGACACAACAGCCCAGTCCTCTTGAAACACCATTTCCTAGGATTTAAGAGCAGCACTTACCCAGCAATGTGTCCTGTACCACAGCACCCTGGGCTCTGGTGGGGGCATCCATCAAGAGAGGTATTGTGAGCTTTGCTGGAGCCAGGACAGAAGCAAACCCCTCTTGCTACTGACACTCCTGATCTGCTCAGTTCCTACTGACCACACAGGAGCAGCAGGATACATGACAGAACTTGTTTCTCCTGATGGATGGGTCCATTTTCAGATAAGTTTCCATGAAAAGATACTAATGGGGACAAATCCATTACCCTTACAGAGACTCAGAATGCTACCAAGAAAATAAAGAAAGGTCCCTATCTCCCTCCCAGCTAATCCCATGAAACAAACTACTGAACTCTCTAACCTTCTCTTTTCACAGAGACTTCCCTGGGCCTTAATGAAAACAGAAGTGTATTCACTCTTCATTTCAAGGTAGATTAAAGCTATGAGTTACAAGGAAAAAAAAAAAAAAAACAAAAAAAAACAAAAAAAAACCACCACAAAACCACAAAAGAAAACTACAACAGGCCAGACCCTACTAGTTTGCACTGTTTGGTCACAGATTTCCAACGTGAGATGGAGAGATCCCACTGTTAGTGCTCAGTGTTTTAGGGTCAGGTCCTGGCACAGCTCAGACCCAGCCAGGCACTGCATGGGATGAGCATCCAGCTAAGGGCTCCCACAAAGACAGTGCTGCCTGAGCAGAAAGAAGAGGCTCCACAGCCAACACAGGCTCAGCAGAGGGAACATACAATACAGGAGACACTAGGCTGTGGATACCAAGCAATCTGGACTTGAAAATATTCCCCAATATGTTGTTCCCCTAATCTGCCTTTTTTTTTTCCCCCCAAAGGAAAAGCCAAGCTCAGCTTTCAGGAGGGGACAATGAAGGGGAATACATGACAGAAGTGGCTGTTTATTGGGCATCACTTCTGGCCTCCTGCTGACAAGATGAGCTGTGTGGTAGCATTTAATCCCATACAGCAGTGCAGAGGGACTCCTGGGTTCTGCTTGTGGGCATGTTTCTTCCTCAAGCGAGGTCCTTCTCACCTCACCACACCTTGCCTGCCCTTCTCATTTAAGAGCTGAGATAAACACGTAGCTCAGTAGGAGCCCAGCAAAGCAGGGGTACTGTTGTGAATGAAGAGCAACAGAAGGGGATGACAAGCACTGAAGACACCTGCAGACAGACTGCTTTTCCCACTCAGCCAATACAGATTTTGATCAATCCATTTATTGTCACAAACCAACTAAATATAATACTGGAATGAGCTAGAGCAAAGCCCCTTGGTGCAGTGTCATCCTGACTGCATCCAGTACAGTGAATTATGCCAGGGAGATGCAGTGTATGGTTTTCCCTGAGCAAAATATGTAACATTGACATGTACTAGATCTGTACAGCCAGAGTGCCATTTACAGCTTCCACTAGGTGCTAAACACTGAGGACTTCCATATCCCAAACTTGTAAGCATGACTGTAGGGAAAGTTCTTAGAGAAAAAAAGGTTGAAATACAAGTTGGAACCAAGAGCAAAGTTTCTTGTCACAGACAGTGAGCTGTTTTCCCAGTCTCCTAGAGAAGTGCCACCTATGTGCCCTTGGACAGGGCTGCCTTATCTTCTGTCCAGGAGGCTCAGATCAATAGCCAGGAAGAGTGCTGATCGATTTTTAAGAGGAATAACAGCCATCTCCCCCCTCTCCACTAAACAGCTGCACACATTATTTGCAGTTGCTGCCAAACTTCCAAAGGATTCACAGGGGATCACACTAATCAATTTTTATTTCTATTGAACTGAGGCCTGCAGCATGCTGGAGGAGACATGGGCAGAAAGGACTACCCTAAATGAACATCTTTAAGAGCCAGCACAGCAGGGATTTACACCAAGTAGTTGGTATTATGAGTAGGCCAACAAAGATGAAAGAGGCAATCTGCCAGTCAGTCAGGACACCACTCCAACTTAGAATACCAAATCTTTCCATCATTCATTTCTCCTTGCCCTTAGCCACCTTCACTGGCCTTCTGCTTTAAAAATGAGGTCTTTGAGGACTTGGTAAGTGAGGTTAGGATTTAATGGACTGACTGGCATGTCTGAATCACTAATCACAACCTCCACTGAAGAACAACTCAAATTTCACTGTTACTGAGTCTCCAGTTCCATTCCCTCCTGCCTTGAAGTCACCAAAGGGACTTCCTGGCTGGTTCACCCACACTCTCTGGATGTCTTCACCTGCCTCATTAAAACACACCCAGTCTTACAGAGGGCTTGGTCTTATTTATTACACCCATCACTTACTACAAACCATGGCAGAGAGCTGGACCCAGCAGCAAGGTTGTCTCCACCTCAGGTAGTCACTCAGCTCCCTATCACAGCCAAAGGGGGAAGCAGACCCTGCTGACATCATTCACATGGATCTGCCAGGTCCTGGATGGGGCAAAAGGAGATAAACCACTAACTTCCCTTCTGCAGTGAGGAAGGGGGACAGACAGGCAAAGTGAGGCAACAAATCTCATCCTACAGCATCTTCATTTGCAGCTTGCCAACAAGGAGAGCCTCCAACCATCTGCTCAGAGTGAAGTGTTGGGGAAATACAGAAAAGGAACCCGAGAAATAAATGATGCTGACAGTGAATGAAAACTGCCAGTGCTGTAGCTACATGTGTCTGACGAGCTGAAAGGAAGCTGGTGCATGTGACACCTCAAAACCTTGCACCAAAAAAAACAAACAAAAAGAAAAAAACAAAGATGGAAGGTGTTACTGAAGGGCTGGCACAGGACTGAGTTTCAGATAATAAGCTCTGACTGGCTGTCCAATGATGCTCAACAGTCAGATACAAAGACAATCCTCAAACATTTCCACCTCCTTGCCTCTGACCTCAGTGACAACTATATTTTTCAACAGTGGCTTAAGAATTCTACAGTTCTTATTTGGGCAAAGAGGAAGGACCAGGGTGGTCCATTTTGGAGGCAAGAATAACAAAATTAAAATTTATCAAGCTTTAAAAAAAAAAAAAAGACTTTAAAAAGGTACTTCCACATTCTTCCATCACAAGATAAAGCCAGGAGCTTGTATTTAACTTGTGTACCTTCTTGCATTCCTCCTGGACTTTGTCTTCTATTGCATCATTTCCTCAAGCCCCAGTCTTGAGAATCTAGAGGAAGCCAGACAGCCCTTTCTCTCTGGTCAGGTTCCATCAGGGTTTGGGACACCACTGAAGATGACATAAGGGCTTAGCAGACAAGAAGCCATAAAAATGAAAGAAGTCACCAGACGAGATCCATAACAACCCTGAGAATAACGTGAAGTGAGTCACATTAGACACCGCAGCAGCACTAGTCGAGAGCAGGAGGCAGGGAAGCTTTCAAGTCCATTGTGACCTGCCAATCACATTGCATAAGCACACAGAGCAGTGAGACAATCTGGCTGACAAATTTCTTGATTCACAGGAGATCTGGACAGGCAAAGGCTTGATCCATGATACCACAACAGGTTACATAAGGAGACTGTGGACAAGGAGGATTGAAACACCCACTGGAAGGCTAAACCAAGGTGGTGCCAGGGCACAAAAGGGACAAGGGTCCTGAGAGCTGTTTGCAACTATGTGAGGAGAGACACGTTGCACTGCTCAGTCTCCCAAGCCAATTCAAACAGCCTCCAACTGTTATTCCCTCTCTTTACACCCAAATCTTCCTACCAGACATAAGTTCTAAGCTGCAAATGAACTCTCAACAGTGGGGAAATACTACTTCAAATTTTTTTAGTGCTTGAATCTTGCTTCATTTCTCCCCCCCTAAACAATCCTGAGAACTAAACAAGCTGTTGCTGAGCTGCACACAAGGGTTTACTTTGAGTTTTGGAGCTCATTTCAGTAATCAAACTGTTTGTTTTGCTTTTTTGCAATGCAGTGATTTGTGCTGCTGGAAACTGTATACATTGCAGAGGCAGCACTTGGAGTAGTCTGAAGGTGCTTTACTATTCCCTTTCTTCTTGTTTTTTTGGACGGATTTCTGGTCCTTTGCTGAAACAGCCTATGCATATAGATAATGTAAAATGACTGCTTCCAAAGGCTCCCTGCTGCAAGTGTTCAGGGTGGAGATAAGGGGAGTCAGGAGCTCATGGAACAAAAGCCCAACTGACCTCACATCCCTTCACTGGGTTCAGCTTCTGAGTTCCTCTCTGCTCAAGAGCAAGGCAAGAGCTCTCAATTCCCTCCAGCAATCTGTCTCCTCCAGAAACACTTCAGCATTCCTCCTCCAGATGTCATGGGATTTCCATCACTGCTCACTAACAATGGCGTTTTGCGTAGTGCAGCTTCTGGTCCTGGGCAAGAGGATCAGCACCACCTCTTCTGCTCATCTCCTTTGCTGTGGTCTCTTCCCCTTCTTCAGCATTGGATGTTTATCCCTCTCAAACATTTGCAACACTCATGCAAACCCTGTCATTCCAGAATCCCACTGTGAGGCTACCAGTGACAACTCTTCCTGCAGACTGGGGGAACCCAGGACATCTCAGCAAAGACTTGCTGCTGTTTCAGCAGTGGTCACACACAGAGAGATATGTACCAGCAATGGAGTTCTAGGGTGTACACATGGTTAAAACAGAAGTGCATTTATGCTTGTTGTGTCCCTTGGGATAAAGATTGTGATGACAGCCATCATTGCTGCCAGAGAGAGAGGATTTCAGGATTGCCATCTGAAAGCTGGAAGTACCCACACAGGTAACACAATGCCCAAACCAGTGCTGCACCACTGGAAAAAGCTGGCAGGTAATACATATGCTGCTCACAGAAGTGCTTTAATAGGACCATTTCATACCCCACCGTCAGTTACTGAGAGAGGGAAAAGCAGCAGCTTCCAAGAGGACTCAGTAGCCTGGGAAGAAGAAACAGACCTGCTCAGCTCTGCATGTGATCGGCAAGACTGCAGCCTGAATAACAATTCTTTAGCTCTAAAACATTTGCACCAGAAGACTTTGCTAAAAGCTCCTTGTTCCATACCATAGGAGATTTATATTCCGTTGGGTTTAGAGAAGTGGAAACTCAATGTCCACAGAGGAGATCTGGGCAAGCCTTCATCCTGCTCTCCGGGAGCATCACTTCCCCTGCCCTGCTTCAGCTCTACACATAGCCACAAGCTCTCTGATTTGAGAGCCTGTAACATCCAGGCACTGGAAATTAGAGAGAGAGAAAGGGGTTTGCCAACATTAGTAAGAGCTGATAAAGCAGACTCTCCTAGCTTATTAGAAGAGCTTCTTGCAACAGCTGGAATAATCCTGCATAATGGGACTTGAAGGCAAGACAGGGGAGAAATTGGAGAGGCATTTGCAGAAACACCTAGAAAGCTTTAAACACTAAGGAGGGCAAGCACTATATATCTGGTCATGCATCTCACAGCAGCTTTGCAATAGATCCTCACTGCCAGAAACCACAATGAACCAATGGCAGACCCTGCCAGCACCCTCCTCTCCTGCCCCTCGTGTCCACAGGGATGGCCACGCAACTGTGAGCAAGGTACAACACACTGCTTGCACATCTCCATTGCCCTTCACCTAATCACAGTGCAGCCAATAAATCTGGCACTGATGACAGTAAGATTACCCATACATCAGGCACAGCACACAAGGAGACAGTCTCTCACTCAAGTGACAGCTGTTTCTGCAAACGCAGATGTCTGCAGGCAAGATTTTAAAATACACATCCATGTGGAGGGGAGAAAAAACCCCAACCACACAAATAATCACAAACACACATCATCCGTTCCTCCTTCCAACCATGCAACACTTGGATGCTTCAGAAAAACTGTGCCCACAGAGTTCAGTTACTGTCAGGGCAAGCATTTTTTCAGTACCTCTGATTTCGTACCAACCACATGCAGCAGTTACTCCTGGGAAGAACCACGTAGGCACTTTTCAAGGAAGGCATTTTTGTAAAGAAATATTTTCTCTCTTAGGAAAAAGGAAAAAACCCACACAAATTCTTTGCTTTCTATTTGGTAATAAAAAATACTGAAAGTCAAGTTCCTCACATCTAAATTAATTTTAAATGCAATATGCAGAAGAACCGTAGCAATATGCAGAAGAATAATATACACACGTTTGGCCAGCAAGAGCCTGCCAAGACAAATAGGTGGGGCAAGAGGGGGAATAGGTCTTTTATATCATCACAGGTAGCACTATGGAAATTTTAGAATGCATGACAGTTTGTTTCACTTTGAAAAACAACAGCAAGAAAAACAACAGCCAAGCCAAGAGGAAAAATGCTAAGTTGCTTTCAACTGGATTTGGGACAGCAGATACATCCTAAATTAAAATGGGGTAATATTTTGGCAACACAACAAAAAAACAAACAAGAAAACACACACACACAAAAAACCCACACAATACACACATCAAAACCAACTGTTTAACTTTCAGGTTCAGATGGTTCCTATGGAAATGGAAACATGGGGAATAGTCACAGGACCTCCAGAAAGAGCAACACAAATAGCATCGATAGCTCAGTTCTACATTTAAACCTTTAAAGGATAAATCCAGTTACAAAATAAATCACTAGTCAAATCAAATTTCAACAGCTATCTTCACTTGATGGCTGCATTGCCAAGCAGCACAGAAGTGGCTTTCTGCCTTCACCCCCCTTTTTTAAGTAAAAAGAAGTCCTAATTCATAGAAGGATCAAATTAAGTCCACATGCATCCTCCATACAATTTACTCCTTGCTTTTCCTATAACATCATGGGAATCAGAAAACATTCCTGAGAGTGTCTCAAGAGATCACCAAGCCCACGCTTTCTTCACCAATGTTTTTGTAACAGTTTTCAATTTGCTGCCATTTTAAAAACACAAGAAGCATATTCTCTCTTCCTTTAGAAGGTCATTAAAGAAAGGGTTGACTTTTACCAGACCCTCAACAGATACCAGGGAAATCTCAATCTATTTGTCCACAGTGACAACTCATCATTATCCAAGTAAGCCCAAGTACAGTTTTCCAGCTACCACATAATAACTTCATCCAGTCCATCTTTCCACAGCTCATCTTCCATAATTTTTAAAAAGAGGTTAAAGAAATTAACATGAGAACGACCTCATGCTGATTGAGAATGTTTCTGGTAATTTATAATCCCAGTTGTGCTCCTAGGAAATTGGCCAGTACTTAATATACAACCTTATCTGAACACCCCCACAGCAGAGCTTCATAAAAAACATTGAAAAATAACAATCATAGAATTTTAAAATCATAAATTACAGACCTATAACGTCTTCAATTCAGACCTATAAAGTCTCCAATTCACTTGGAGAAGAGAAGCTATAAATTAGAAGAAATACAAGCTGTGGAACAATACCTCTGTGCTAGATTTCACTTTATATACACGAAATAAATTTCCATTTCAGACAGGGGGAGATCTGTTTACTTATTTTCATGAAAAATGGATGCCACAGAATAGATCTATCTAGAGTGCAATGTATTATTTTTTCATATGCCCTGTTGGATGGCAAGAAAAATGCAATCAAAATTAACTCTAAGGCCAAGATAAAACAACAATGCACTAGAAGCTGCCCCATAGGTTTTTGCTAAGAGCAGAGGTGGCCACTGAGTGGGACACCTTGGCAAACAGGTACAAGGATCCAGATTCCTTGGGACCACTTAGCTGAATTCTATTAACATCCCCCTTCTCTATTTCTACCTGAATCTCAAAACCCAACAGCTACAAAGCTGTAACTCTATAGCCCATGCAGAAATTTGTTGCCTTGAAATGCAATCAGTTTTAAAGTAACAAAATAGTTCAAACTGCCAGTGTGTGGAAAGAAAAAGTCATTATTTTATGGTGATCAGAGGTGTCTGAGGTGCTTCAGAGAACACACAGAAAGGCACAGTCCCTGTGGACCTTACAATCCAATTAACTTAATTAACCATGTTATTTCCCTAGTTCCTGGTAACTCCTTAAATCAATGAACTAAGACTTAATAGCAAAGTACATCACTAGCAGCTTTATTGATCATATCTGCATACAACACTGATTGAACTCCCAAAGGCACAACTAGGTGCAAAACAAAGAAGATACTTCAGTAGCAGACTTTATTATCCCAAAGCCCAGTGCAGCTACCAGAGATAGTAAAGAAGTGATCAAGGGATAGGGACTGAAATTTTAATAGCAAGAGGGCAAATAAGCATGGGCTCAATGTTAGCCTACAGTACAAGAAGAAAAAAAATCACTATGGTATTACTCAATATTAAGATTTTACATTTGTTCATCACCTCTCACAAAGAAGAATCTCAGTATTTTACCAATTAATAAGGAGAGCAGACCTGCAGTCACTCAGTTTACCACAACTCCTGTGGCTACCTAAAGCCCAGAATAAGCAAGCAGCTCCCCAGACTGGGCAGGGGGGAACAGAAAGGACAGCTACAACTTCACCAAGAAGAAAAACTTCAGGAAATTTAACTGCAAGATAATTTAGACACCCCCATTCCAGGAGATCTCTGGTGGAAGAGGTGCTTTACAGCAACTTAACCTGCACTATGCACCACTGCCACGTCTCCTCAGCAAGGGCACAACACCCAAGAACAGCAGGTCAGTAGAAAGACCACAGCCAAGCCTAAACACAAAGCACATATCCCTGACTTTGTCTTCCAGCACAATACAGTGTCAGTCTCTTCCCTTATTACCAACGACTCTTCAGTGCATCTTCTCTGCTGGCAGCAGTGCAACCACACAGCCCTGCAGCCCGGCACAGCCATGGCCAGGAACTGGCTGTAAGCTCTGCACTGAGCTTGCAAGGCCTCAGCACTGACACTCACCAGGCTTGCTCTGTCTGAACTTTTCCTGTCTGCCCAGGGCTTCCTTTCACTTGATACAGCTCTGTCAGCAAAGTCTGTAACTGGCCAGGTATCTTCAGCTTTGTGGTGCACCTCTGCATGGTACCACCACGGTTTTATAAGGGCAATTACAGCAAGCAGTTGTTCTATAAAGAATGAGATATTTATGACCAACACAGTGACAACCATTACAGAGAAATAATGCACTTGAATAGCAGGAATATAGGACATGGCAGAAGGGAACACCAGCACACAATGGAAAGCAATGAGGCTCCAACTTGACAGTGGAGACCCCACAGCTCTGAACAACTTGCCCATGATCAGTTAAAGAAATGCACACCTGGAGCTGGACTAAACTGCTTGTAGGGTTAATGAACAGAACAAATAGCATCCAGCATACCCAAGCTGTAACACAACCTGGTGCTGCAAGACTGATGAGCAAAGGTGGGAAAGTGTTTTAGCAAACAAAAACAATCCCAAGCAGATCCCAACTGGAGAAAAAGAAACCATCAACATGAATATCACATCCCTTCACTGAATAACAGGCATGTAAAACAATTTTAGCTGTGTTATTACTCTTTCTTTGTCTGTAACAATTATAGCTGGACTTACAAGGATTAGACTCTCACAATTACAATTACAATTACAAGAAGTTGGTGTCTTTTTATATATAAGGTGTGCTGCTTCTTCACCCATGAAAAAAAAAAAATTGAGTGCAACAGCAGTCACACACAGTGTAAGGCAACAGCAGGCTTCAGGAGACCCTGTAATCCCCTTTCTCCAGCTCTTGTCCAGGATGATCTATTACCAGCTCCTAATGGCACTGAGGAGGTTGTTCATTTTCGAATAGGTCAGTGACTCATCATTTTAACTCACTTCCCTCTGCTAGAAAAAAAAAAAAAGAAGAAAAAAAAATCAATGAGCTCATGAAAGAGTATTATCCTGAATGATTAGTGTTTTAACATCTTACTTACAGGGAAAGTAGACCCAAGAGGTCCCTACCATCCTGGGTCACTGCAGTTGGCCAGGAAGATGGACTCAGCCTCTTAGTGGGAAGCAACTACCTCCCGGAAAGAGGACACCTTTCCACATGGATTTTTTGTGGAGGATGGGTAGATTTGTGTCTGTCTTCTCTTGCAGTGAAATGGGAATACTATACACTAGGGAAGAGTTGCATTTCCTAATAAACCCCTCCAGTCATGGGACAGTCCTAAAAACTACCTCCATCCTCTTGCTTGCTTGGCTGCATAAATTACTTTTCCTGCACCCCAAAACGCCATCAGCAACACTCTCACAGCACAGATCAAAGTTGGTGTTGTATGACAGCATGTATTTCACCTCTGACTTGTGAGCCTGACTACATCACTCCATCAAAATGAGTTTAACAGCTTGCCAGTGGGTAACCAACCCAGCTGGTTAGTGGCAGGTTGAGGAGGTGACAGGTACATGGGAAATAGGAGTCACACACCTACTGTCACATTGGCTCTGCAGTGACCCATCACAGGAAATCTGCTGGGCTCCAGCAGGAAACTGAACATGGAAAGCTGCAGATGGGGAAGAAGTAGGGTTTGCAGTGGGGCACAGTGTCCAGAGATAAGTTTGCACAGCTGGAGGCTGTAACAGCTTTAGGGGTGCCTTCCTGGTGTTGAGGTTCAACAGGTCAAATGGTCAACTAACGCACTGCACAGGGCCACAGCTAATAAAGACATTACATTATAATATTATACTCAAGGGCTATGAAAGGCCTCTAGAGCCAATTCACCCTAGAGTTAGAGTCACATTAAAAAAATCTGCACATGGTCATATACACAGGGAATCCCTCGGCTGTTCTCAAGCTGCAGAAGCTGCCATGATCACCTGCTCCTGCAATGCAAGGGCTGCTTTGTCAGTGGTTTTGCTTTACACACTGCTGAACAGATCTCCCACTCCTACATGGGGTCTATGCCAGCGTGCCCATCACACCAATACCAGAGCACAAGGGACCTGCCTGCAGTGCAATTCAACACTGCTCTCCCTGCACACCGCTGAGCAGCACCTCCAGCCCACAGCCAGCTGTGCAGAGCTGGATTTCTGTCAGAAGCTCACAGCTGCAGAGGGAGATAACAGCGAAACAAGCCCTCTCACTCCACAGTCCTGCAGTTCCTGTCCCTCGCTCCTACTTCTGTGCTGTCCACTACTGCATTGAAACCCAGAACCACCATTGCAGCTTGCAATTAAACATCATGGCATGAATTCGCAGGAGAGAAAAGCACAGAAAAACAGCACCCTGAGGACTTAAAGCTCACTAAATATGTCAGTGCAAGGCAATGAAGAGTAGTCAGGAATCTGCACCCCCTTGCTGTGCCCAAAAGCCCCTGGAGAGGAGCAGCTGCTTCAAGCAACAGTCAAGGAAGCAGATGGGTGGCAGAGGACAGTGCTCCTTGGCCAAAAGCCACGCTCCCTCTTAATTATTCAGAGACAGAAACTGGATGGCATTCGTGGCAGTGCTGCCTGTCACTGAATTTCTCCAGGCAGGATGTGACCTTTGGCAAGGGGCAGCCCCAAAGTGCAGGGGTAGTGCCAGCTGCCAGAGCAGCGTGGGGTTCTCCACAGAGCAAGCCTGGCTCTGCAAGTGGGAGGCACACGGCTCCTGCACAGCCTGTCCCCGGGCAAGGACACCTTACAGCAAACCCTAGAGAAACCACCATCACAGCCTGGTTTGCACACATTTTGCTTTCTGATCCCCCACCCACTTACTAACAAGCCCCTGTGTAAGCACAGTAACTGTAAAGGAATTATATTAAAGTAGGACAGGATATGCCAAAAAGCCAATTACAATGGCTATTCTGAACAAAACAACCCAGGACCCGTCCCTAGACATGGCCCAACAGCCTTGGCAGGTGGTGGGTGGAGAAAAAGCAGAATAAATACAATTAAACAAGCAAGACAGACAGCTCAGCTTTGTGTTACATGTGAAATGCAGTCTCCAGAGGCTGAGGAAACAGCATGACTGACTACGGCAAATTTTGAAATTCCTCAAAGGCAGGTTGCCTAGATGTGCAGCCAGACCCAGGCTGACAGAAATGCTGCTAACAGCACCTAATTTGCTAGAGAATCATCACTTGATGTAATGGATGGAAACTAGATTAGATAGCTGGTAAACTCACAGCACAGTTCATCACTGCAGAGGGAAATTTTTACCCATTGAAACAGAACTTCTTGTTCTGCCCAGCTGTATGATACAATAGATTTGCAACCCTGTGGCAGAAAGACACTATCAATCACATTTTTTCCAAATATTTGGCACAGTTAGCCTAATTCTGAATATGAAGATGCTAAGCAGGAAAAGACAGCCATTAAGTTTTGCACTTAATAACTGCAGTTTCATGTCCGTTTTGATCTGAGCATCAAAACCTTTCAAAGCGTAGTCATAATCCATGTTCTGCAGACAAGAAGACTGGGGCATGCAGAAGTTTTCAGACTGGTTCTCCAAGTGGCACAGAACCCCTCACTCTCATTAATCTCAACTGACAGAAAAAGTTCCCCAACACTCAGAAACTGAATTATAATTTTATTTTGCTCCAAACCCTACACTCAGTCAGGAACTGAGCTACGCACAGCACCAAAAGGCCTGTGGCTCAATCTCCAATACTAACCACCTCATTAATAAGTGCCAGCCATGCTGGAATTCCTGCAGTTACCACTGGACTACAGCCTGATCTGCTAGGGAACACAGCAGCTCTTTAATGCAACCAGATGCTACTGCACAATGTGTTTGGATGGGATGCAAAGGAGGACAAAGTCCACGAAACACTCTGGAGTAGGAAAATATGGCCAGTAAGTTGGAGCATGCTCACAGCATCAATATCTCATCTAAATGCCTGCCATGGGATTTACAGCATGCCTGAACTTTGCTTTTGTTTGAAACAGCCTAAAGGCAGCAGGCCAGTCTACAGCTCCACATGGAGACAGAGTCCAAACATGTTACCTGAGCTACCTTCCTACTGAGAAGGAACCTCCACAACTCATGGCTTCTGTGTTAAAGACCAATTTAAGCCAGTTATTTAAAAGCTGTTTGCAAACGTTATTTAGAAAAGGCAGGACCACCAAGCTATTTCTCTTTTCATCCTTATTCACTCTCTAGCAACTTGTATTGATTTCTGCAATGCAGTTAAAGCAATTCTTGTCTTTCATCTCCTCCAGTGCTGCCAACGGCTCTGCTTCCTGGTCATTGGCACACTTTTCCTGAGACTGAACATTAGATTCAGATTCATTCCTCCACTCTCCATTCTTTCTTACTGGTCTAGAAAGACATCCTTACATAAAGGGAAAAAAAGTACTCCTGCAGTTTAAAGGGCCTCAGCCATTGGCAGGAACAAAGAGGCAAATGAGAGCATTGACAATGGTAACAACAGTATCCACAATTCCACATCCTCTCTGGATGCCAAAGTACAGAAGCAGAAAGGGGCTGTTGATTATGTCCAGTTCCTACATATGAGGTGTGTGGGTCAGCCACAGACCAGCTCTGAGCAGCCGTGTCCTTCACCAAGCACAGAGTTGCTCTCCTCCTGGGACCCAGGGGGATGCATTCCAAAGGAATGCACCTCACAGCATGTTGCCACAGGAGGGTTTTTATAAGTTGCTGAAGATTGACAGCCAAAGAGACCACATATCTTCCCAGCTCAGTGGGGAAAGCCATAGATGGAAGAAGGCTGAAAAGACAGTGTCCCCAAGGGGGAAGAAGACAGGGACAGCACCACTCTGCGGCTCGCACAAATCTACCTGCCCTCCCATCACAAAAGGGAGGTTTGTGAGGGTATTTTTTACGGACATGACTGCATGTACAATAAGGAGATTGACTGCCTTCTATTCCAAGATTAAAGTAAACAAAAGAACATTTAATCTAGAAACGAGTTATTCATTCCCAACAGTGCCCTCTGTTCAGGACTAACACATAGCCCTGAGACAAGATGCTACAAATACTAACACATTCTCCCAGCTTTTCACTAAATTCATCCCACTGGGACAGCCCCAGGGAATTTCCCCCGACTTCCAGTAATCAAAAGCTATGGATCTGGGCAAGACAGCTTTAATGAGGGAGCCTCCACTCCTGGAAACATCAGTTCCTGGAATATACATAGAAAAACTGAACGTGCATCAGGAAAGCTCAATGGTACCAAATAAGAAGAGAGCAACTTAGCATCGCTAATTTCTGCAACACTGTCACACTGCCTGACAGTTTGCCTTATTATCTTATTTTTCTCCTTCTTTCTTTGCATCTCATTTTCTCATTTGTTGCTAAATCTTCAAGGCCTCTGCAGCAAGGGGATTCAAACAAAGACAAGCCCTCCACCCCCACCCCAAGCCTACACCCTGCATCTGTGGTGACTGTAGTCAAACTTGAACCAGATATAAGACAGGGACCCTCTGTGCCCAGACACTGTACAATCACCTCAACTTTGCCCTGAGAGGAGAAAAAAAAATTGTTTTGTTTTGTTTTTTTTATAAGTAAAAGACACGAGAAAAAAATCCAGAGGCCAATCTCAGCTTGATCCCATGGGATCCAAGCGAGACATCTCCAGCTTGATGTAAGCCCTGCCAGTAGTAGCATCTCCCCTCCTGGGCTGTATGAGGCAATAGTGAAAAGTGAGCTGGGACCTTTATTTCTCTGTACTGATGAATGAAGTGTCACCAGGATGACTAACAGCATCACATGTACAAGAAAAGGTGACAGCACCTATAATCCAAATAAATACCCCGAATAGCCTCTGACTGGCAACAAAGCAGCAGCTGAGGTTAATATAAGTGGTATAACAAAAGCTCTCTAGTGCTTTGTTCACACTGGAAATCAAGTTGTTAAGCAAAAATGTGTGTTACTTTATAGACAACTCAAAGATTGTAGCACTGAATTTATTTTGCAGTCTCTGCAAGAGGTTTCTACTCATCAAGCCACAGCAGCTTAGCTGGCAGGGTCACTGACACCTCTGCTTAACACAGATAAAGCCCCATCTTAATGCACAGCATTTCCTTGATCTCAGATAGCACGATAGCCCCCACTCCCTTAAAGGCAGAGTGGTCTTGATGCCAAATACCTGAAGCTGTCAGAGGAAGATATGTTTGATTGAACTGATTTCCCAGTGGAAAGCAGCTCTCCCAGTGCTATCAGTGGAATCAGCAAATTTTGCTGGAGCCAGAAAACAGTTTTGGCTCAAATGTGAGAGCCAGTAATTATAGATACCAAGTTCATCTAACATTAATGAGGGGAAAGTCAGTAACAAGGAAATCACCATAATTGTAGAATTTATTTGTTTTAGCAACCTTATTTGAATTCCTTTATTTTCCAAAGACAGACGAGAAAAATCGGAGAAATAGAATGGATAATTCATTCTCTTGACAAAACAAGAGGGCTGAAAAAGAATCCTACTTGAATTTTAATGCTTCATTACACTTTCTGTCAGTGCAAGGAACCCACAGGAAGACCAAGTATAATGGGGCAAAATGCAGACCCTTCCAAGAGGGAATGTTTGATTCCACTGTTTAATTCCCAGGCCAAGCACTGCAGATTTCCAACAGAAACCATCAGCGTGGGATTTATTTTCCTGATCAAACACTGCTCATGTTCCAGTCCCCATTACACCAGTGTCAGTCCATAGTAGCTGTACTTATTTCAGGAATGCAAACAGACATTTACATGATGTAACTGCATTTAACCCAAGAAGGGCATGGAGCAGCAATTCCTGTACACAGGAATGTTCACTGGAGCAGGAGACTTGTGGTCTCTCTGGGAAAAGAGATCATCATGAGGGAAAAAAGTTTGACTTGCTCTAGACATTACACAAGCCTTCTGGGCATAGATCACTGCTCTGAACTTCAAGGGTTAGGTCTGGCTTTTAAAAGAAATGGCTCAATTTATGTGATGCAAAGCTCCAAAAATGCCCAATTCACTGTCTCAGGGCTCATCTACAAAGGGATATTTTGATAGAGCTATACCCCTATAATTATTCTACTATATTTATACCTCTAAATTAATTTCTTTTTCAAAATAAGTAATTTTGCTTCACTATAATGAAGTCAAATAATTAACAAAATAGTCAGTAAAACAGGACACAGATGGAAAGGCCTCTGCAGTTTTAGCCATAGGAAGAGATAACCTGGCATAGAGTTCATGCCTTGGTGGACACCCCTCCTTTGCCTATCAGTAAGCAGTTCCCCAGCACTTGTGTCTACTTAGAAGAGACAAAAAGCAAACAAAAAAAGGCAGAGCAAATAATTCCCTCAGACACACCACACACCTTGGTTTAACCTGAGCAATCTTCCTTTAAGCACAATCCAGAGCATCAGAAGACCTCTGGGTCAGCAGCTGCAGTCACAGCTCAAGACTGGAGCAATTTCAAAGACCACATCTGTGTCCCGCTTTTCCGCTACACTTGGCATGAGCCCACAGAAACACCAACAGGTTTGGAGAACAGCAAGTATGGCCCGAATCCAGACAGATCTGGCAATTCCTCTCACTCCAAAACTCTCCTGGCTACCACAATTCATGGTTTCCATCAAGGTCCTCAGTTGTGAAAGGTTCCCCCCCAACACTTTCCAAACTTGGCAGCTCTAAAGGGAGAGCGTGCCAAACCAAGCCACTGCAGCTGATGTCTTTGTCAGCACTGAGCATCCTCACTCAATATTGTTAATAAAGTCTCATTCTCAAGAAGCCCCATGGAGTGTAACAGCATAAACAAGAGAGCAGAACCCACAATGTCCATACAGTTTCACACAGCCGAACTCTGCAGATACGAGATCACTTTCAGATTGTAAAATCTGGCAGATCACTTCCAAAAGCAAAATAATGATCGATCTCTGTCTTTAATCCAGTTCCAATGAGGCTTTAGAGTCATTCCACAAAACCCTTGCGGCTTCAAGTTGTGCAAGACTTCTCAATCAGAGCTAAATTTTATGACTGCTGAAGTACAGGATCAAAGGCAGCAGCCCAAACTCAGCAGTATGACAGCCAGCAAGGAGGGGAGCAGACAAGCACAGAGAACAGCACTCTGCTCACTCAGTGGGTGCCAAATCCTCATCAACATATTAATGAGTGAAAAAAGACCCCATCAAAGTCTAGCAGGATTTGCTCTGACTGTCCCATCAGTTTGATAAGCGAACATTATCCCTTAAGCATTACCACCACAGCCTTCGTGCAATCCTAACTCCCCACCACACTTCACCGGAGGGTCAGAACCCCTATTTTTACATTTTGTTTAAAAGCAGTGGCCTGTATAATGAGTATTGCCAACAAACTGCAGCCCATAAATTCCTGAGCACTGTGTGTGCACAAGTCCTCAGCTCCAACAAAGCTCAGATGCCCTGTAAAGCAAGAGAAGCAAATGCACACTCTATACAGCAGACAGATGTAACAGTCCTTTAGCTTCAGAACAGTTCAATTGCACACTACTTAAGTGACAGCTACCCAGCTGAATTTCTTTACTGAAAATTAAATGCTAGTACAATAGATCATATCACTGTAGGTTTGGACAAAAGGACTCTGTAAGGCAATGTCTTAAAACTGAACAGACTCAACCTGGCAGTGAAAGATGGTCCTAAGATGACTTGATAAATACAAAAACCTCCTTTCTGAATGACTGAATTATTTCTGATATGGTAAGCACAAGACCAAACACACAATTTTAAGCAGCAGAACAGTTCAACTGATTTAAAGTTATGCACACCACACTGTTTGCAAGATCAAAATGTTTATGGGTAAGTGAATAAAAGATAATTTGCATTTTTTAAGAGTTATTCTACACATCACATGCATGTCACAAACAGCATAGAACTCAGTGAAAGATGATCTAATTTTCTGCTAATCCTGCAAAACCAGCAAGTTTCCATCTTAGTGGGGTGTTTCTCCTTGATGCATGTTGTCGTGGGTTTGGCCATGGGCCAATTTTTTTTCACTCCCCCCCCAAACACAATTGCTATGAGTCAAGAGAAAGTTTATGCAGACAAAAGAGACTTGATGTGGGGGGAAATAATATCAGGATTTATTACTTAACAAATAAAAACTAAAGAATTATATATATACAACAATTCTAACTAA
>JAWWLV010000024.1:9576981-9623532 GCA_035041135.1 Platyrinchus mystaceus | reverse complement strand
GTATATTGTGTATTTTCCCCCGGTGCGGTCTGCGTAGGCAGGTTGGGCCCGCCTGCGAACGGGCACCGGGGCTGCAACCCACACCGGCATCCCTGCGGGTCCCAAATCGCCGGCGGGCGTTTGGACAAAACACATGCCCGGGAAAGGGATGGAGAGCACACTGTTCCCATTCTACATTCCCTTTACAACTATAGCCCGGCGTCTCTTCCCTTCGCCGAGCGGCACCTGCCTGGCAGCCCCACACAGGTGCGCACGTCGACGCAAGTGTTTATTCTGAAGTTGGGTTCTCCGGTAAATAAAGTTGCACAACAGCCAGGCTGATCTACTTCATCTTTTTCACCACCACTCGCTAGCAGCTAAAGTGTATGGGGCCGGGGGCGGGGAACAGGGACTTAAAGGCATCTTTGTCATTTCTTAATATTCCAGAGGTTTTGACGCTTTTACAGGGATAAAGGAGATGCTTATTGCATATGCCAGGGCATTCGTGTTTTTAATTTCCTGGGGGCAACGTATCTCTGCAATGACTAGCAGCTTTTTTTGTTCTTCATGAGGTCTTTTATTAGCTGGTGGGTAGGTTTCACTCTGAATCTCTGCCTCCCTTTGTGAATGATGATATTATGTGCCACATCTGCTATAATCTCAAATACTAGGGACCAAACTCTTCTTAGATTAGCATGAGCTAATTCCAGTTTTGGAAGGCTGGTGTCTGACACCCCCCAGATGGGACAGGTCAGCTACAACAGCAAAATAATACAGCCGTCTAGACTTGTGGAATTCAGCTTAATTTTTAGTCCAGCTTTTCTGTCCCTACATGCACAAAAAGCAGTTGTTGTCAGACAGCCAAGCACCCTGATAAGGGGCAGCAGCTTCTCCCTCTGTGCTGTGCCCACAACTCACATCTGAGGAGCTTTGCCATTTCAGGAGCTGTCAGCCAGACTTACAGGGCAGCCAAGTGTGGCATGGAGGTCTGGAAACCTCTTCAGTGCCTGACAAAAACTGAAGTGGCTCAACCCCAAGGTACTTGGAAGAGAATCTGCTTGAAAGAACCTCCTGCAGCTCCAAGCACATCAAGGGAGAAAAACCATTTGTGCAGAAAGTATTGAAAGCAGAAACCTAAGAAAGTCCATGACTTTGAGGGAGTCTGCGTGATGAGGATCTTGAGTCTCAGTCTGCATGACTGAGGTACTTGATTTAAAGATCTACAGTTAAACTAGGTTTTTTATTATTCCCCCCTCACAAGTCCTTGAAGACCAATGTGAGAGCTGGGCTGGAGATGATCTGTTTTGAAGTTAGTGCTGTAGCTTGTCTTCCCAGTGAGTTAAGCTGGGATAATCATAAACCCATGAGAACAGCCCTCTTCACTTAAACATAAGAGTTTGCAACACTGCAGAGGGCAGACAGCAGCATGCAATGCCTGAGAGCTGCATGAGAGGTTCCCATCGCAGCAGAGAGCAGCACTGTACAGGCTGATTCACTTCCATGTCTTTAGCAAGGGCGTTACCCATCAGTTTAAAGGACAGTGATTGGAGTGATGGCACCTGAAGGCTTATTCCAACCAGCTGGAGCAATCACTTCTAAGAGAGATTTCCTGAGAACTATCAGCAGCAGGAACATAGCCAGAGCTCAGACCTGCCTATCCTCCCCTAGCAGCACAGAAAAATTCACAGACACAAAAATATATTTTTGCCCACATTTACAATCAGACTAGAAACATAAGAATGGATTGAGTCCCCATTCAGCTACAGCTTCTTAAAGAGCTCCTTTCCTTACACTAAATACAGCATGTTTGCGCAGCTTATTCCTCAGGGGAGAAACACAGTCCCCTGCAATTCCACTGCAGATGTTCCTGGTACCTTTGGAACTCACAACAAATCACAACTCCACAGCTAGATTGGATTAGGGCACATCATGCTAACTTACAGGAAGTTTGTGATATGCACCAAATATTCTGACAGCAAAACTCAGAAGCTTTTTTGAGGACTAATCTGAAGCCAAGATGCATCCTGGGGGAAGATGATGCTTCTTTCAATAGTTAAAACCCAGCACACGGAGACAAGCTCTGTGGAGATATATGACTAACTCAACCACCCACACAAGCAAATCACCTGCCCTTTCTGTGCCTTAATTTCCTCAGCTGTATTTTATAATTGCTTGATGATAACCAGATTCTAGGCATTCGAAAAGGATTCCCAGAAAAGTGATGGTTATTGATCTGATGTTACTTTCAGGGAAAGTAATGAGAATCTGAAGAGAACATGACATAGGAAGGGGCTTTTAAAAAAAGGTCAAATCAACACTTTTTGTACCTAAAAGCTCCTCTGGTTTTGCCAGTTACACTGGATGATGTCTCAAAATACTTTTTTGCTTAAGTCTCTTTAGACACTCATTGCTTTAACAGTACTGCTTTTGAAAGGACACTGGTGCCACAGAAATAATTAAACATGAAAATAGAAAGCACATTACTAGCTGAAAAAGCAGCTCAGAGCTCTTAAGAATTGAATTTGACACATCCATTATTGCAGAAAGAGCCACAGCTAGTGTGGCAAGATTTTCTCAAGTGTTAACTTCAGTACTCACATGGGAAACTGTGTTAGAGAAAACGAAACATAGATAAAAATACTGATAGGGAATTCATAAGCAGAATCAATGTAAGACAGATGCTATGCTACAGCTTTGGAGGGAAGTCGTGGTGGGATATTTCAAGCAGCAGGAAGTCCATAGAACACGTCAGAAAGTGACTACCTGTGTCCTTGAGCAATGGCTAATCTGTCTGTATAACTGAAACATCCAGCTGCAGGATTTTAGGCACCACCGTGACATGGATGCTGCCACAACTTTAGAAGGTGCTGCTGTCCTCCCGCTCAGCTGCACCATCCTGCAGAAATGGTTGTAAAACCAAATGTGTGAGGCAGAGATTCCTCTTTGGCCACATGCCCTGGGACAGGATGACCTATTTTGATCAACTGAGGACTTAACTGTGCCCTGTGCATTGTCTGTTTCAGCAGCCAGTGGTCCTGGCCCCCCTGAGGAACTCAGACAGTAATACCACTTGTGTGGTGAGAGGAGGCTCCAAAGTACAAATCCCATTTTCCTGAAAGGGTTAAGGGAAAGAGTCCAGGCTGTTTTGCTTCAATTTTGTCCTGGATCTGTATGCCTACAGACATCGCTAGCAAACTTTCCTGTCACGTGTCTCACCTTGAAGGTCCCTCACTTTATCATCTCACAGTGGGAATAAGCTGACTCCCTGCAACAAGGAAAGTTAGTGAAATGAGTCAATCTTCACTTTCAGCCCCAGAACATGTGATTTAAGAGCTCCCTTCTTGCCATTTCTGAATCAGTGAGGATCTGGCACTTGGGAAACCCTTAGGAGTGGTGTTTTATCTGTCCACCACTCTCAGCAGCTTGAGTGAAGGTGTCCCAGGAGGGAGGTGGCACCCCCAAGGCTGCATTATTTCAGCAGTGGTCTGGAGGCATCATGAAACCCTCTGGGAAAACAGAGAGGACTGTGGGCTCTCTCATGCCCATACTGACGTAGTGCTACTGCCAGGCAGCATTCAATAGTTGAGATCAAGCTAGAAATTACTTTGACCTATGTAATCCTATGCAAAGGAAATCTACTTCAGTGTCTAGAATAATATTTTCCTTTCTCATTTCCACTCCACAACTTAATTAAGTAAAAGATAAATTTTCTTTCACTACCAAGACTGGGCTACTTTCCTGGGTGTTGAAGCAGTTGCACCCTGTACCCTTACAGCCATACATGGGGCAGGCAGGGGACTATGGGAAATCTGTTTCCATCCCACCATGGTATGTAAATAACACACGGCTGCTTTAAGGAAGAACTAGTCTCTCCTTTCTCCTCCCAGGCACATGGAATGGGACTGGGAATACAGGGCATCAATCTCTGTCACAACACAGTGTCAGGATGGGTTTGTTTCACTGGCTGCTACACTCTCACTTGTATGCAGCCATGTGTCCCATAAACCACACACAGCAGCGAACAGCACTGAGATCATAGAATTTAAAAATAATCCTGTCATGGTAGAAGGTTAAAGGCAGTTTTAAAATGGATTATCTTCACTTTGCTGCCGCCATCAGCCATTGATTAATAGGAACCTTTACTTACTAATCCAACTTGGTTCTGTTTTTGCCTTAAATTCAAGCATTGCAAACAGTTTACTTCTTTGTTGCCCACTTCTTGTCAGGCACTTCAGGGCACACATTCATACTATGGACTTTGCAGAAGTGCTCATGTCCAACTAGATTCTGAAGGCTGGAAGCAATCTGTCATTCTGCCTCTTTGGGCTGATACTCACCTCTCTGAACCACTAAATACCTTTTAGAATGAGAGAATGTCCTTGGATTTCAGTGACACAAGTATACACCCCATTTATGGACAGCATGAGGATATGGTCACTGCTGTGCTCTGTTCCTGCAAGAAGGGCATTCAAGTTCTCCTTGTTTCTGTCCCAAAGACACACTTGGAGTCAGCTCCAGAGCTGGTTCCTCACCTCCTTCCTTGGAAATTACATCATAAGCACAAAAGGGCTCAGACCAGTTCCTCACCTCCTTCCAAATCATCTTCCTTCTGCAAGAGCCCTGCAAATAAGTGTGCAATGAGCTCTGAGTGCTGAAGCAGTGAGGCTGACTGTGGCCAGCAAAACCAGGGCTATGAAGTATCTCCACTTGGTTCTCCTCCTCCCTCAACACCACAGTCATCAGGTCCCTTCTCCTGGGCACAAGGCTGTCTTTGCTGACCTGACTGCTGGGCTGGTGCTTCTGCCAAAGCTTTGGCTTTGCTTCCTCTTAGAGTTCTTAACTTATAGATGCTGTTCAGAGCAATCCACAAACACCAGTCACCTTTTGTGCCAAGACCATGACACTGGCTGTCCACCTTGTGTTCCCAAACAATTTTGTCACTTACTGCCACTGCCACACCACAGAGATTCTCCTCACTCTACCAGTGACCCAGCAACTCACAAGATAGTGCTGAGAAGACTACACAGAGACAAAGCCAGAGAAGCTTTGCATCTTCGTCACCCCAAAACATCAGTGTTTAAGCAAGACCCAGAAGTCTGTGCCTCCTCCCCTGCTAGCAGTGGGGCTTAGGGCTCTGCAGTGGCCAGAGCAACATTGCAGCTGCTGCCTATTGATTTCCAGGCATGTGTCAGAAATTCAATATGCTGAGGTCACCATGCACGTTATGTGGTTTTCTGTTATTATACATGTTATTCTCCGACAGCAGAGCCTGAAATGCTAGCAGCTGATACAGCTGTTGCATACTGTTAATATTATAATCCTGCAACATAAGAGACAGTGTTTTTGGTCCCATCCTGTGTGAAGGCCTCTCATTTTGGCCAGCAGACAGCTTTGCCTGGGTTACTGTGAAGTTGTTGTGTGAACTGGACTGTTATTTAGAAAGACAGGAGAATTTAACAAAAAGACTGAACTCAGTCACAGCAATGAAGAGCCACTTTTCTAACTTGTGATTGAAGATGTTGATGAAAACATGTTCTTTCCTTTACAAAACTGCTTTCAGGACTTCCTCCTTTATCATCTGATAGTTTCTCCCCTGCACACACCACCATCTTCCCCCTTAGACACACATACACTAATAAAATGTCACTATTTGCACCACATCCAAGTGTTTACCTTCATAGAGACACATAATCCTCTCCAGTGCTTATCATTATTGTTATTAACATCAAAGTCCTTATCACCATTTACCCACAGCAGAGATCCCTAAACCATCCCACTTCTACATAGAGGTTTTCATTCCAGTCATTCACTTAGCAGCAAGATTTGCCCCTGGCTATGGAAGGTTTCATATCTGCTCCTCATTGCAGAGCTGCCTCAGGGAAGTTTTGCAAATCACTTAACTGAAAGAGCTATCAGATATGGGATAGCTGTCTCTGCACCACCCAGAACACCAGGTATCAGACAGATCTCAGCCCGTGAAAGTTTCCCATTAGGACGTGCTCTGCATTTTGCTTTGATTTCCTGATTAACAAACTTTTCTGTATGGGGAAGGATCTCTAAGCTGTCCCTGCACTCCCAAATTGCATCTTTCTTGTTTACCAGCTGTGCAAGTAGGAAAAGTTGCTCCCCAGGGATTTGTCATTTCTCCCAGGAATAGCTCACTGTCTTTAAACAACCATGAAAGAAAAACACAGAGGAAATACTTCTGTGCCCTGTATTAACATGACAGCAGTATCTGCCATGCCCAGAAGTCCATTTACAACTACGCTGGAAGGAAAGTGAGGACAAAACCAACCACCCCAGTTGCTTTGGACAGTCAGACTCAGGGTAGCAGCTGGCAGGTTTGACTCTGACTTGTTTGTTCCTGCTGATCCTGCTGTATCCAGACCCCATGAATGAGGAGCTCTACTAAAGGAGTTTGAGAGGTGAGTTTCTGCTGTGCATCAGTGCGGGTGGCTCAGGACATGAAATGGGGTTGGACCCAGCCTTCATTCATGCCACAGTCTCAGGCTCCCTCCCGAGCATCCCTTAAACCAGAGCATCAAGGACTCAACTATTCCATCAAAACCAGCTCAGAACTACCACACACTGATAGTAAGCAGAGAAACGCTGTCCATCCGTCTTTTAGTGAGGCACATCCCTGTGTGTATCTTGTGAAGACAAATTTCAATATTGGCATTAGAAAAAATACGGTGTTTTTCTTTTTTCCGGTTGATGAACAGAGGCAGTTCAAGAAATGAGCAGGGTGCAGAAAGCAACACTACAGCTCTGACAGAGCATATGTTAAAAGTCGTTACTATGACTGTCTTGCTTCCTCGTCCCTCTCGTTGTGACCCAGCCCCAGCTGTCTGGGGTCATTTTAATGACTGCAGTCACATTAATGACTGCAATCTATTTCAGATCAGAGAATTAGGCAAGACAGTTGCAAATCATTGATATTGACTGTTGGTCTTAAAGGAAACACTCTGTAATTTTGCATGTACATTCAAAGGGAACAGAAAAAGACAATAATTGCCATTTCCAATCTCTCCCAAAACAGCTGGCAAGGAAACGAGCACTGTGGGCAAGAGTTAAAAAATGTAAAGCCCCCTTCACTTCCATATAGTTTGGGCTCCCTCCCCTGCAGTGTTTCACAAAATACTGGAGTTCACATTTTGTACAGCTCCTTGGTATAGCTGAGGACTCGGTTGGAACTCACCAAGACCGTAATAAAGAAATCATTGGACTTTTGCCTGATCTAGTTATTCATTTTGAAGTATTATTCTAGTTCTCATTCCACTTGTCTATATTTGACTAATGGCAGCAGTGCCACACACACTTCCAAGCTCTGCCTATGTACAGAGACTCAATATTTCTTTTCTCAATTATTTCTAAAATTACATCTATAATCACTCCAAGCTTTCTTTTGTGATAAATATAGAAACACTTCAGTGCCTCCTGGGCTTCTATTCTAAGTAACCTCTGTATTGGGAGGCCCGTATGGGAAGTAGCCTTTGTATTAGGGGCTGGAGTCCTGTTTAACAACAGGGCAGGGATCACTCAAGCAAAGGAAATGTGGATTTCCTTAAAGTGTGTGGTTTTGTGTCCTTGCAAAGCTAACAGCCCTTTTGGAGAATTCCTTACCTATTTAATCTTCAGTTTAATCCCTCACAAAGCCATTGTCAGTTGTGAGATCAAAAGGGTGGCTGCTACGTTCATGCTACTTAACATACAAGCTCTCGTCTGACTGTTACTGCAGAGAGCTGGCAAAGCAAAAGCCAAAACTTGAGTCCCACTAACCCAGACAGAATATGAACTGTCAGCCAGAAATCCAGGGTCAGCTCTTCTTGCAATTCTGGATTCTCCTCTTGTCTTATTTCTCACCTAACTTTACATGTATGAGACTGGAGGAATGGAGAGAAGAAAGCAATTAGCTCCTCCAGTGCTGGTGAGATGACAGGGAAGTGCGAAGGAGACACTCATTTGTGTGAGGTCACCTCTGCCGGGGGCTCCGGGTACCGCTGAGATGGAAATTATGCAGCTGCAATAACAGTCTCGCAGTGCCACCTACCGCTCTGAGGTCCCACTGCCAGCGCCAGCGACTCTCCTCCTGGACATTGCTGCAGAGGGAAGCTGGGAGGGAGCCATCCACAGCTATCCCTGTCTTCCTTGGACGCTTCTTTCTCTTCTTCTGGGAAGATTATGCTATACAGCCTTTTGAGCATTTCCCGAAACACTCACAGCGCTCAACTACTTTGTCCGGAAAGACAACTTACCTCTTTCACTTTGTCTTTTTGGGACAACTGATGGGCTGATGGATAACGAAAGAACACTTTATTGCAGATAAACCCAGCTGTTGAAAATAAAGAGGAATCCAAACTAGAATGGACCAAGCCTTTGAGCTATGGTGGGGAGATAAAGTCTCTTGTTTCTAAAACATCTAACAGCAGCTTTTTACTACCCGAATATCAGAGAAGGATTATATATACAAGATAGTTTTGTTCTCTTGATAAATTAATCATAGCTGCCACTTAGCCATCTCTGCAGGCAGATGGTGGATGACTGCTAGGTAACCAATGCCCATATGGTAGAGAAACTCCATACACAATTATGCTGATTTAAATCTCTTTGGTGCATCAAGGTAAAAATGATCATGTGCCACAGATGTGTCCTGCCCAAGTGTGCAGATTTAATTGTTCCACTGCATCAGGAAAGTACAGGTAGAGCCATCATTTGCTCTATTATGCCAGCTAATCTTCTGCTCAGAGTCAAGAACTAGACCCTTCATAAACATCAAGTGTGCAGAAGGGATGTCTTCATGTCTGCATCTCAAAGTGAAATTGAAAGATAATTCATAACCACAGAACAAAGATTATTATTCTTAAAACAGACACATGCTCTGGCATTTCTAGTCTGAGAAGACAAATGAAAAACCTCAGGTTAGTGGTTTCTGCAGTTAGGGGAGGAAAAGAACTTGCTGCTTTTTACTGGACTGAAATCCCACTCAATTCACGCTTTAATGACACCATTCAACACATGTTTAAAAAGCATCAACAGCAATTCAATTATATTGTGCAAGAAATAATAAATATGAATTATTCCCCCTCCTTCAAAGTAGCCTAGCAAAGTGCTACAGGACCCAGATTCCTGCCACCATGGCAGAAAACCTGAACTTGCTGCCATGAGCCTCCTGGTTTAAAATAATTCAGCTCAAACAACATAATATAAACAGAAGCATTTTACAAGCAGTAGAGGTGATATAAATATGGCTTAAATCATTGTTGTGACACTAAATGAACATATATAATAGTTTAAACTCACAGCTACAAAGAAGTCTCTTTGGAAAGTTACAACTACAACAAGCATGTGTCTATCTACCTGACACAATCAACAGAACACTGTTTTCTTTAAAGGAAAAACAGAGCATAGGGTAGGTACATGAGCTTTATAGTTCCCAACTGTTATGCTCTGGTAGGTGCCTTTTAACAGACACAACTTTACCACTGTAAAATCTCTATTTCTTAGGTCTGGTTCAGGTTAAAGACAGAACTGTAAGCAAAGCACATATGCATTCACTAACATTTGGATCAGCATTTTGGAAGGGGAATAGATTTCATGCTAAAAATGTGTTTTCTAATGGGAAAGCTACATTGTGGTTTTGTTTCTTTTAAATAAAAAGTCACAAGTTCTGGGATGGATCCTGCAGCTTTAACTATATCACTGAGCAGAAAAAGGAGTATTGAACCCCTTCCCATGGGCATCCCCTAGATTAGTCTCCCCCTTTGCAGTCATATTCCCCTCTTGCCTTACCTCTGTCCTGTATTCTCCGCAGACAGAAAATAAGGCACTTTCTCCAGCCTGGCATCCCCAACCTAGAGACAAAGAAATACAGGTCTGTAGTGTCTTGTAGGAGCTTGCAGATGTGCAGCTGGAATACAAAATCCAGCTTCTTTATAGGGCTACACCTTGACAGAGAGGCAAGTCCATCCGTGCTCGCAAAGACAGGAGAACTCCGCTTCATGCAGAAGCCTGATTGTGAACCATCCAGGCTGCATTTTGCTGCAGGGATGGAGCAACTTCACATGTCCACAGTGGAAGAAACAGATGGTGAAAGGAGGGTGGACAGATGAATGGGTAAATCTCAAGGAGCTGAGCAATTCCTTAAAGGGCATGTTTGTCTTTTGTGCCAGCCACACCGAAAGCATGGATGGCACAGTGCAGTCCAACAGCTTGGAGTTCCTGTTCAGGGGATGAAAATACCCACAGCCACCTCTCAATGGAATTGATTAAACAATTTTTTTTGGAACTTGCTGGCTTTTTACCTCTTCAGTTTAGAAAATGTATGTATTGATACCTCTTAGTACAGGAAATTAGTGAAAACTCTATTAATCTTTTCAACTGGTGCTCAATCTTTTTCCTTATGCACATTATCCCCAATGGAGAAAGTGTCACTGTGCCCATTTTCATCAAGGCTTGCTAAAATGCTTACTAAAAAAAATATATGGGTAAAAATAAGAGTTTTCTTTGCTAATTCCAGTTGCAGTAACTATGTCCCTCCTACAGATTCTGCTGTAAGGTGACATTAAGCCTATTTCTGATTGAAGTTGTTGGATGGTCTTAAGAAATCTCTACTTTCCATCTGTGTTTGAGAGGAATTACAATTTCTACACAAGTAGCACATAACAGCACCCTCTCTCTCATAACACACACATACAAAGAGAGAAGAGAGGACAATATTGTTGACACAAGACGTGATTTAAAGTGCATTTTAAAACTGCACACAAAATACAGGTTCCCATAGAAAAGGACAAGGCTACATCAGATCTCAGTTCAATTTAGCATTAAGTCACATCAGATTTGTCTTCTGTGCCTTTTTGTGAGTTTGCAATCAAAAATAAACTAGCAGAAAAGCAGTCTGGCATTGCAGCTTGTGACCCAAGAGGCAAAAAAACAGAGCCACATGCATGCCAGTTCTGCCTTTCTGCGTAGGATTGTGCAAAGGAACTCCAACATTTGTTGAAGAATTACCATTTTTCTCCTATTCTGCACACCTGCCAATAACCTATCCAAATTATTTTAATTTTTAGTTAAAACTTTTAGTTTCAGGTGCCTTTAGGAAAATATAGAGAATAAAATATAGAGAAGTAAGTAAAGAAAGGTATGCTGGGACTTTATTTTGGGAAGAGATGTAATCTTTGCAATGAAGGCAATACACGCTTCTGGATCTCTGATGGTACAACAATTAGTTTGCAAACAGTTTTGTTTCTGCCACAGTCAGTTTTGGCCTCATACACACTAAGACACACAAATTCCACAAACTAATACACCAGCTGACCAAGAATACGCAAAACTATGGAAATAAAAAAAAAAAAATCTTGGTCTGTTTTAGAAAAGATTTTTGTTGACATATCACATATCCTTTCATACGATAACTTCTGAGACAAAGAGCCTGAGAAAAAATTTAAAAACAAACAAACAAAAAACACACAAAAAACCCCACACACCAAACAAACAAAAGAAAAAAAAAAACACAGAAGGAATTCCTCCATCCCTTAGAGAAACATGGATGAGTTGTCTTATGTCAAGTGGCTCTGAAAGCGTGTGAGGACACAGTGCCCTGGCACTGAGGGTTATCTCACAAAATGTCCAGCTGTTATTTGGCCAGTTTTATTTCATTTTAAAGCCAAGATGCAGAAAGTAAGGCAGACATCAAAGCCTTAGGGTAGGAGGAAACCTTAGTGTCTGTGATAAGAGAATCAGTCTCAGAAAAGCAAATCCTCCAAACGTCAATATAATTTGGTCTGGGGCTCCTGTAAGTAGTTTTGCTAGGGGGGCTGTAGGAGAAATCCACACCAAAGCTTTGCAACTGATTTATTTCAAGCTTGTGCAGCATGTCTCACCAATTTTACAAGACACTGAAACACCACTGTTTCATACCAAATCCCCTTAGAACAATTCACTGCAATCCCCCATCTTCCTCAAAAATAATAAACAAGCTTTTTGTGTTGATGCAGCTTTGTGGAAATAAACACAATTAGGCCTCATGCTAAAATGAGCAGCATACTAATTGGAATTGCTGAATCAATTATTCCCCAGGAATTCAGGGCTATCAGCACTCTGAGATCAGATATGGTAGCTTATACAGCTTCCATATATTTCCGATAAGAAATAAGAACAGCACAGCCACACTGAGGCTCTAAGGTACACACAGAGATGGATTCCTCCCCTTCCTCACCTCATTTCTTTGTGTTAAGCTGATTTTGCTTCACAACCTGCAAATATTCTTATTCCTCCCTCTCTGGCATTTCACGAATGCCTGTGGGATGGATTAAAAAAAAATGCACAGAATAGCCCGCCACAGGTTAGAGTCGACACCGAGCCTTTCTGAGGGAACAATATGTGTGAAAGCTCGTCAGTCCTTTGGCTGTAAACACAAGACCACTGAACACACAGCGCTCCGAAGGCCATCTGTGTGGGTGCGCGCTCGGTGCCGAATCCCACCCCCAGGGGAGCCCGGCAGAGCGACGCCGCGGCCCCGGCAGGAGCCCGTGCTTCTCCCGCCCGGCTCTGCTTGGATCCCTGCCTGCTGACGGTAACCGGGAGAGAACGCCAGCTAAAGGTTATCTCCTTGCACCACTCGAGCAGTTATGTACGGCATCAGTGACTCTGACTCATTCCCAGTCATGCCCAGCCAGACCTCTGCTACCCATGAAATAACCTGCTCTTTCTTGCAAGTGCAGATCCTCGCTCGCAGCAACATGAGCCAGCTTGCTGGAATTAAAATTTCTAATATTAATTCCTTTTTCTACATCCTGTCATGTAACTGGTTTTCCCTACAAAAGCACAGCTTTTCCCTACAACCCTGGTCATGACTCCCACCCTCAACCAGAAAGTAATATTTTAAGAGTGATGCTGACACCTGCAAGGGTCTCATCCCAAGACTATCCCTAAGACTATCCAAGTAACACCTGATACATAGAGGGCTGCTGAGATGATACTGAGACATTTTTTGCAACACCCAAACCAGAAAGAGTGCTGTTCCAGCATGGCTCAGACAGGAAAATACAAAACAGGGTCCAGGAAGGAGAGAGCAAGAAAAAACCAAACAGGTTTGTAGACGTGGAAACAGAGAACATTCTTCTAACATTATAAGACAGGACCAGTTTACTTGTAAAGAAGGAAAGTGCGACAGGGAGTTGAAATCAGGATGGTGTCACAAGCTTCTAGAGCTATGGGCAGGTCACAGGGGAACATGCAACGGTGAGGACAGAATGCAGTAAGGAGCTGTGCCAAGGAATCCTGCAAGCAAAGGTTTGTTTCAGGCATCTGGAGGGGAGAGACAAAAGACAGGTTAAAAAGTGGCTTCCAGAGTAGTATCCTGAATAGACTCAGCATTTGTATCAGTTCACATTTAAGTTAGGAAAGATCAAGAAGCATTGCAGTACCTACACAGTTTCTAGTGTTACATTTCCAAAGCTGGTCACACAGGGTTTCTATCCCAGAGCCTCAGACATCCATCTCAGCCAGTGGCCATTATATTCTACAGGCCAAGTTTTCAATAAACCAAGATTTCCTGATGTGTTTTTGCACCTGCAGTTATAAGGAGGCATCCAGCACCAAGTCTGGCTGTCAGCTCTTCAGGAACTTCATTTTAAGACAATCTCAAGATAAAGATACTCCTGAGCTCCTGAAAGTGCTCAACACCTGGAACACTGGAAACCCAGATGGGTGAGAGTGTCCTGTTGCTATAATGTAGAACACAAGCAGTGTGGGGGATTAATGCACTTCAGGGGGAAAATGTGCCTTCACAGACACTGCCTCCAAATAAAAGATTGGAATTAATCAGGACCAACCCTAGGCTGGGTTTGGGCCATCTTTTCTTCTCAATGTTGTTGTTAGGTGAGGTTTGAACAGGAAACAATGCATGATTTGTTTAAGTGTGATTTAATTAGAACAGCACAGATGTTTCCATTCCTTTGTCCTATTTTTCAGTAATGCTCATTTCTCTTCTTCCACTGCAGATTAAAATACTAAACTTCATGGCTATGATATGACCTGCACTTCCCTGTATCTGTTGTCTCTCACCAATTCCCCTTCTCCTTTTAAAAAACCAAAAGCAAGACAGCTTCACTAGGGCCAGAAATTGCTCTTTCCCAAACACACACTTCACACTCCCTGGAATACTGGTGCAGATTTCCTAACAACTGAGTATCTCTGTCAGCTTTGCAATCCTGTGTCCATAAACTATTAAATATGGGCCTGACCCAGCTTGCCAAACACAAAGGCAGCACATTTGAAAATCAAAAGAACTGTTATCTGGTGCTTCTATCAGCTGTCACACTGCCAGGCAACAACATTGGAGTACCTTATATTTTTCCACTTTAATAAAAACAAGTGAAAAGTAACTTCCTCTTGCAACCACAGTTAATTTGGATCTTCAGAATCACTTTGAATTAAAACCTACCAGACAGTCCTTTTTCTTCAGGGGGATGATAAAGGATGCAAAGAGCTTCCCAGCATAAGTAAAACTGAACCTCGCTCCCCAACAGCCACCTGTGCTCCTCTCTGAGGTTACAGAGCTGTGGGGGAGTTGGTACTTGGCTGTTATGGATCACATTTTTTTGGTACTGCGAAGCTGTGACTGAAATCCCACCTCGCTCAGCTGGATCCGTGCAGGCAGAGAGCCAAGGACAGCAGGACAGACAGAGCTCAGGGCTTGGACAAGGCACCCAAAGGGCAGTGGGTGAACCAGCCGGGTGTTGAGGGACGTGGCTGTCTCCAGCTCCAGGGAGCAGTTCAGGTCTCATCTGTGTGGCACTCAGCTATCAACTAAGGCAGGAAAGAGAGGTTTGGGTTTGTTTGGGGGGTTTGTTTTGTTTTTTTCTTGGCTGTGCTTGGGACTTTTTGAGGTGGTTTGGTGTTTTGTTTGTTTGTTGGTTTTTTTCTGTTGATGATATCAAGCCCCTTGAAATTTTAACACAGGGTTGAGTCAAACTTTGCAATTTTTTGCAATGTCTTTGTTAAAATGTATGATAGTGTGAAGTGCTGATGATAGGTGAGTTAGCCTTTCAAGGGCTACTGCCCGTGTCCCCACTTGGAGCAAACTAGAATAGAAGACAGCAATACCTCTCCTCAGGGTGTGAACTGATGCTGGCGCCGGGTAACAAGTCTGTGTTTGGGACAACATTAGTATCAAGTTTCAACCATGTACTTCTTCATTTAGCCCCAACTCCAGCTCTGGGTCGGCCTGAAACCCTGCCAAGCTCAGTTCTTGGCACAGTGGCCGAGCCCAGAGCATCCCCGCTGGTTACAGCAGCTCCAGCCCTGCAGCTTCCCCATCGTCTTGACCTCAGTTCTCGAGGAGGCACAGAGTCATTGTGTTCCACCACCAAAAACTGCGACGCTCATTCTTTATCTTATTTGGGAACACGGGCCTTAGCTTACATCCTGCTCGTTCGAGTTACGTCCCTTATCTAATTCTCTGGGACTCCTCTAAGAGTATACTGTTCCTAATTTGGGCATTCCGGGGTACTGTGGGTGAAGTTCTCATTTCTGCTCCCGTGCCCTGCCCTGACCTCCCCAACATGGCGGCGGGGAGCGCCCGCCCGCCCTCACCGCCCGCCGCGACGGCGCCGCGCGCCCGCCTCGCTTTACGGCAGGGCTGCGCGGCGGGGCCGCCATGGACCGGAGGAAGAAGCCGCTGGACGTGGCCGCGTCCTCGGTGGGTGCCGGGCCGGGAGCGGCGGAAGGAGCCCCTTCGTGCCTCCACGCGCGGCTGGGAGGGCTGGGAGGGCGGCCGGCTGTGCTCAGCTCCGGAGCGCTCATGGGCGGGGTGGGCCCGCCCGATTCAGGCCGTGCGGCTCCACCCGGGGGTGCGGTGGTGCCGCCGCTTCCAGGGAAAACAGGGCACCGGGAAGGGGGAAATGGTGCTGGTGTTCTGTGCCCTCACGTTAAGCCCACTGAGGTGCACGGTCCGTACAGCAAATGCTGGATTAAAGGGCTGTTCTGACGCCCTGTGTCACATCCCAGGTCTGTGAGATGTTGGGGTTTGGCCCCCTCACCTTCCTGACCGGGAGCACATACTGCGCTCCAAACCCGAGCGTGCCCGGCCTGGATTTGCCCCCACTGCTGATGGGATTATAAAATTAGGGCACTTCTAAACAGTGGGGAAAAGGGTGATTTTGCAATACTACGCATCATTATTCTAGGGACCTGAAAAGCAAATGCTTCAGTTCTTGGGACAAATATTAATGCGAAAGTCTTCTGCTTTCCTGATTTAATATACATTTGTGAGATTTGTCTTCTGTAGGACTTGCAGGGAAAGTGGCACAATATCCTCTTCCAGACTGGTTTTGTAATTCCAAGATAACATCCCTGCTGCTGATGTTTCATAATAAAAGCTGAGATGGACCTTTTGTCATAGATGCCAATGCCACTTATATATTTAGAGAAAACAAACAAAAAAAAATTCTAAAACTATGTAAACAGTATATAAAGCAGTGGGAAACAATATATATTATATGAAAGAAGACCTTTATCGGTGCTTTCCCAAGACAGGATTTTATTCATTATCTAATGGTTAAAAGTTCCCTTTTCATATTCAGTAGTGTTGTTTCATTGGTCCTTCTCTGTTTGTTTGCCCTCAGGAGGCTGGTAAAATCTGTATGGAATTATGTCTCCCTTATTCTCATGTAGAAAAGAACCAAGTTTATCCTTGGGGATTGTTTAAATCCCTAATCACAATTTGCATTCTGTGTGTTTGCTGTAAACTTGACTGGCCTCTGTGATCAGATCAGTGCTTTGAAGTTCCACATAAAAATGCAAACAAAGGCTCATATAACTGTAAATGGCAGATTGTTTTACTAGAAATACAGTTATTTATTGCAGTAACTGATGTATATGCTTGTGATATGTCCTGGTAATTCATTTGTTTTGCTGGTGATGTAGCTGGTAGATTTCAAAGCCGAACTCTTCCGAAAGCAAGAGGAATTCAAGAAAGAAAAGCTATTGAAAGATGCTGGTGTCTTTGCAAAGCCCAGAACCTCTAATAAGGTAGAAATATTTTTCCACTGTTGTTTTTTGACATTCTTTCTCCTTAAAGTAAGGAAGTTAATATTCAAATATAAATAAATAAATGCTTAGAGCTATGTTACTAGTCAAATATAAAATGTACGTGATGAGAATGTTCTTTAAATTTCATTTTCTGGTGACATTCTTGTGCACAGCAGAAAACTTAATATTGTGCTTATGCCCATCTAAATCACCTGTTAATCTTCATTCCCCAAGGATCCACAGCTCTGGGAACTATAGGAAAAGGTGTTTCTTTCATCCAAGATCTTGTATGGTTCCGAAGGATGGAGGATGAGAGATTCTTCCAGAGTCACTGTCCATGCTAAAAGCTCTGTGATGTATAATAATGAACACACAGTTTTCTCTCATGTTTTGCTCTTTACTGCACTCTGGGTTTTACTCATTGTGTAGCTTTCCAGAAGCAGAATGTGCTGTTGCTGCCACATTTCAAACACATGCAGCTTTTAGTGTTATGCTGCAAACAGGCCAACTGGTGAAGGTAATAGAGAATAGAAGCAATCTGTAGCTTTGTTACTACATTCTTAATCAGCAAGATTGTTTGGGTGGTTTTTTTAACCTTAACATCTTTGCCAGAATAGATTTTGTCTTGATTTTTGAGTGCCTTTGGTTTTTTTAGCTTCTCAGCCTATCCTTCCCTCTGACAACGTACTACAGTCTGTGTTAATTTAGGACATACCTGCTGTATTCCACAGCACAGTCTCAAGTCAAACATATTTAACATGTTATTTACAAAGTCTCTTATGACTGATTTGCAATGTTTTGCATTATGGAGTTGAAATATTTTTGTAATCATTACCGTTTCAGTATTTTCATTTATTTGTTGTTACAAAATGCTTCTCTACAGAAACCAAGCATCTGGACCAAACAAAACACAGGAGTTGCAAATCGAGCCTCGAAAGATGTTGAGCAGAAGACAGAAGAGCAGGACATGTTGGATCAATCAAGGTAGCTCTTGGGCTCTGTAAGAAAGGAATGCTTTGTGGAATGTGATTTTCAGTGTTTAGAAAAGCACAGAAAGCAAGTTATGCACATTTTGGGCCGGCAGTTCTCATTAGACCAACCAGTAAGACCAGCATCAGTTCTGTGCTCTTTACCAGTAATGTACAAACTGCATCCCAGCAGTGTCATGTTCATGCAGGGATACCTGCCCTCACATTGTCACAGTTGTCTAAATGTGTCAGGTAAATAAATGATTTTTTGGTTTTTTAAGTCATCTTTGGAATTACAAGCCAGGGCAGCAACACTTTAGAATTCTCTAGCAAAGTGTTTCTTGGAATTAACAGAAAATGGCTCACTTTCTTGCAAGGATTGCCTCATTTTCTAAATGGGTTGGTTGTACAAAAATACATATGTTGAAAATGCCTTTTGTAAGCTATTTGATGTTCTTCTTTAAGTAGTTCCTTACTCTTTGAAATTGTTTTCTACAATTCCAGAAATTAGCTACAGTTTTCAGTTTTGAAGATTAAGAATAACTCCACATTATCTCTTTTTTCTTTCTTTTTTTTTTTTCTGTAAAACTGTCTTCCACTATCTCAGTACCTGCAAAAAATAATTTAGGTTCCAGTATTTTTCTGCCAGACCATAGTAGTTAGATAGAGGTGGAATACTTGTTACATCATGTTCTTGCCTACTTGACAGATTACACTTAAGATTAATTCTGTAACTTCATTAAAATTATTTTCAGTATAAACTCTGGAACTGGATAACTGTGTATCTTCAGAAATGCCAGTGAAGGTTCAAAACAAAACCCAGGGATAAGTCAGCTTCTAATAAACACCTCAAGCACTCCCAGTATTTTCCAGTGCCATTTATCCAAGGCTAAACTGATCACTTTGATCTGTGTTTGGAATTGGTGGGAATGCAATGTTAATTTTTTGTTTTCTTTTTCAGGAAGAAGCTAGAAGAGAAAGCAAAGCTGTATGAGAAAATGGCAAAAGGCGACTTTCCAGGTGAACAAAACCAGTCTAAAATGAGTATTTCGCATATATATATGTGTGTGTGTATGTATATATATATAGACAGGTTTTTTGAGAATTTCACCCTAAAAATTGGTATTTCTGACTGTGTGGTGTTTGACAGCAGCTACACTATGAATTCACTGCTGGTCTTCATGGGAAATTTTTTCAAGTTGTTTATACAAAGTGATTCACATGGGTTATTCTGCTTTGAAAGGGAGAAAAAATAAATTTGCTAGAGAAAATAAAATAATTACTTTTTGAAGGATAGCCTGACATAATAAAGCCCTAGGGGCTTGTTTGACTCATTCATTAAGTGGGTGGACTATATTCTGTTTTTTTCAATACAGTATCTTAGAAAAACAAAATTAACTTATTCTCCACTGTGCAGTCTTTGGATTGCATTGCTGATGTTCTGTCCTGCATTCCAATTCTTGGACCTTTATGAAGAGAAGAGGAGCAGGAGGGGAGTCTGGCTGGTCCATATATCAATGCCAGTCATGCAGCTAATAGGGTTAGAGAATGCTAATCTTTCTTCTCTCACACATTCAGTCCCTTGCAAGAAATAGTTATTAAAACAGAATACAAATCTCCTTGCAATTAATCTCTGTTTTCTTTACTAATGTCCATATTTGTCCACATGACCCCACCACTTTTCTCTACTTTTCTAAGAAGTACCCTTGTGACTGCTTGACTGCTGCCAACGTACCAAATGTTAAGCATCAGAAAAGTGTTTGAGCTGTTACATGACAAACCCTTTGCTTCTGAAATAGTTAATGAGCAGAGAATGTTTTGCTGCAGAGAATGCAGCCTTTTCTGTACTGTGCACAATACCCTAAAACTTCAATTCAGACATAGATGTTATCACCGTGGAGCCAATTGATAGCTCCGGGTTTGTTTGGCACTGAATGAGGTTTAAGTAATTCCCCAATAGAGTGGGCAAGGGCATTGCTGGCAGCTGAAAAGCTGATTGTAGCTATTTGGTATTGATTTTGTGCTCAGCTCTGTTCTTTTCACGGCTGTTCTCTGAGAATGGATTTTCTGCCTTAGATGAAGAAACTGAGGATTTGTACCTGGTGGATTTCACTCAGAAGATCATCGACAAAAGGCACGAAGTACAGGAGCTGGGGCAGAGCGAAGCTGCTGCAAAGACTTCAGAAAGAGAGTCAGATGATGAGGAAACTCAGCCTGAAGCAGACATTCCACCGCCTGAGGACCCGGAGGAAGAATGGTTGGTGCTATTGACTGGGCTTCTCTGTCCTTGGCTACCTCTTGGCAATTCCATGTGAAAATAATTTTATTTTCCAAAGTTTGTGAAGTGGCACCTTTTTTTTTCTTTTTTTGTTTAATACTACACATTGAGAAGAGGTGGTAACATTCTTTCATTTCTCCTTTAAAGACAGTCCTTCGTGTTACTTTCTTTTCCATGCAGGTAACACTGCAATAGAATTTACATCCACAATTTTGAGAAATAGCATTCAGGGAAATGTACTATAAGGGAGACATCATAATATCCATTCTTATTTTCTTACATAGTTTATGGGAGTTCTGATCACAGTATTGGTACAATTTTACACTTCAATGTGCTAATTGAAATGTATTTTAGAAAAACTCAGGGGTTTTATTGTATTCATCTTCTTTAATTGTGCTTGACTTACAAAATGTGCAGTTACTTCATTGTAAGACCTCCTCTTAAAGGAGAGAAATCCTGATTGGAATAGGAACACGATTTTCCAGCATTCTTACACTTTTTAACTGCAGCACAGCAAATAGTCTCTGACAGTTTTCTGTGTCATTCCAAGTAACCACGACTTTTTCATCCAAAACATTAGGAATAATTATGAAAACCAGTCTGACTAAACATTTTCCTTGCCCATTTGTTTGAAATGCTTAAGGTACATGAGATTTCACTTCTGGTAATCAGTTTAAACCAGCAGTAACCAATACAAAACAGCACCACCATTCTTCAGTTTATTTGGCCAAGATAAGATTTGCAATGTAATGTCTCAGAATAAAGTGGGAGAATGAATCCAGCAGAATTCCAGCAGACAGCTGAGGTGGAAAGGCAGAGACACCCCTCACCAGCATCATACTCAAATTCAAGATGAAACTACCAATGAGTGGTGGGCTCAGACTGCTTTGTGCTCCCAGCACCAAAAAGTACCAGAAAATTAAACTGATACATTTTACTGTTCACATGGTGCTTTGCTGTCATTGTCTACATCTCTTGTCAGTGACACATATTGTTATTACTATATTGGCTATCTCAGTGAGGCCATATTTTATAGAGGATATTTGGGTGCTAGCATAATTAATGCTAATTATTCTGCAGCCATAGTTAAATCTTTACTATAGAGAATGCAGATTTCTATCAATGTTTCATTGCAATAAAAACTTAAGGCCACTGAGTATATACTAAACTGTAGATACCCTTAGAAATTGTGTAAAAGGCTTAACTTTCTAAAAATACAGATCTTTAAAAGTTTGAGGTTTGGAAATTGCAGACATACTTTTTCAGATGTAATATTAGTTATTTAGAATAGGATAATTGAGGCAGCTCGATGCAGGATAATAAGTACAGCTCTTAACAGCTTTTTTGACAACTGTAAATCAAGTGTTCAGTACTATAAAGAGTTGAATAAGAAGCACAATAGCTTCGAAGGAACATTTTACTTGTATTTTAGTCGGCCTTTGTTACACCAGTTGAACACACACTGTCAGCCTATTCTGAATGAGCCTTAGACTGATATCTGAAATGTACTGTAACAATTTCATATCCACAAGAAGTCGATGCTGTGTCATTATTTTCACCATGGGAAGCAAGCACTAGACTGAGATTCATTTTGTTGTGAAAATTACGTGACACTGTTACTTTTGAACGTCTTTTACACCATTTTATTGCCAAGGCGAACAGGGAGCTCAAAGGGAGATTGAGTAAATGCCTGATACAAGTGTTGTGTGCCCTGTTCACAATGTGTCCTCTTAACCTGGGAGCATGTTAAGTGAAAAGTAGAGGCAGCTGTCACACACAGAGCGACTGTGAGGTGATGAATACCCTTGGGAAAGTGTCACTGCTTCTACCTTCTGCTTAAGATTTCTATAAATCTGCAAACAGGAGTTTTGCATCAAATCTCTTTTTCTTTCATTACAGGGTTGATTATGTTGATTTCTTAGGCCGATCTAGACGCTGTATGAAGAAGGATTTGCCAAGTCTACTTAAAATGGATCAGGAACTTCAAGGGAAAAGGTGTGGTTTCTCTAATGACGCTGCATATTCTTCTCAGTATTTAACATACATTGTTTTAATGAGAAGGAAGAGAGGCTGTGCTTTGTCACCCCGTTCTCAATCCACAGTTATTGATGCTACTGCTTTCTCTAGATTTGCATAGTTTGCGAAGAAAGGTTTTAATAAATTGACTTAGTAATCTCAAATATTTGTTGTATCTTTTAAAACTGGGGCCCCTGTATAGAAACTGTATTTTGTTATACCTTCCATTAAATGCCAGGGAAGTGATTCCTGGTTCTGTTTAACCTGGAAACTGATAATAGTCTTTTAGCAATTCCAAATTCATCATATTTTAAATGAATTTGTTTGACCTCCATTTGTTTGATTTTGCTGTTCTGTTAAACAGCTGACAGGTCTTCTGTTAAAATTATTTCCATATTGGGTATTAATATTTGCCATGGACCTCTAGGGTAAATGGCTTTTTATTATTTCAAATACTTTTCATTTTCTTACATTAAATCTAAATGTTTCTCTGTGTGATTGTTAGAATCCCCACAGATGCCAATAACATGATTATTTCATCTCCTATTTTGTGATTTGATAATAATTTCATTAAGCTTCTGAAAAATGATATGATGTTGTTAGTCTTTAATAACATGTTCTACTGGTACCTTGTTCTAGAGTTAGCTTTGTAATTCTGTCCTCATGTACCAGAATCATCAATGTTGTATCACTAAGTGGTGCCTACAATGATCTGTGTTTTTTGAAAACTGCAATACTGGATCAGACCCAATCATACTTTCCCTGTTTGATACTGTAAAACTGTTAAGTTCTGCTCTGTAATCCCTAATTTGTTGTTGTTAATTAGACAAGAACCTGATGGAAATACTCTGTTATCTGAAGACATGAGAAGAGAACTTCAGAGGCAGCAGTGGGAAAAGGAAGAAGAAGAAGCCCTCAGAAAACCCATGGGACCCATACATTATGAGGACATTCGAGAAAATGGTACACTGCCATAATTTATATCACTTACCTTTGTATCACCAAAGAGATTAGTTGTAGAGGAAGCAAGGGAAAGTTACTTCCTGTGTCTGTGTGAGAAAGAATAGGTATGTGTTATAACTGTTCCACTTAAGTCTAGATCCATTTTTCTTCAAATTGTATTTTTTTCAAATGTATTTCTCAAAAACTCTTCCTGTGTTCTCCTTCAGGAAGCTTCACTTTATGTATCATCTAAAACAAGCCCTTTTTAGCCATCTGTGCAATGTGTGCTGTTGGGAGTAATTCCATGCCTGAAAGCAGGGTGCGTGGTGCCTGTAGTTACTGTCTGTTGTAAACTGAGTGTAACCTCAGTTTATTGGTTTTCTCCTTTTCAGAGGCCAGACAGCTTGGTGTTGGTTACTTTGCCTTTTCTCGCGACCAAGAACTTAGGCACAAACAACGGGCAACGCTGGACATGCTGAGGGAGCAGGTATGAGTGGAAAGAGCAAACTGGGACACCGGGGCAGCCTTGTCTCAGTGCTCACTGTCTTGGATTTGTTCTGTAAGGGTTGTACCAGGTGATGCCTGTTTTTCCTGTTAAACCTGGTACTTGGTAAGGATTGCTTTTAGTTGCTTTGTGAAGGAAGATTAATTCATGTTTTTCTTTGCTCTTAAGACACTTGATCAGAGAACTAAACGCGAACAGCTAAAAGAAAAGAGAAAGGCAGCTCTGGATGCACGGCTGTCCAAACTTCGAGCTCGGAAGGTTAAAAAGTTAAGGGAAGCAGGATTAGAAGAAGAGGCAGAAAAACTGGAGAATGGAGGTATGAACTGCTGCCTTTTTAAGTTTTTGTTATTTCAACTTGTACTTGATCTATGGACAGGCAGACTCTAATTTAGATTTATGTTTGGATATTTAATATATATTGTTATATACAATTAGTGTAACTGTTAGGATAGTGAGAGTTCACATGTGTGTAGATATAAAATCATGCTAGAAATAGCTTAATAATGTAGGTAGAAATATAGTATGTAGATTGTAGCCTTTTTTTGATTCCCCCCTGACAGCAGGAATTATGTGGGTTAATTATGCAGGTTGAGGTTAGAGTTGCTGACATTTTACTAGCTTTTTCTTTTATTAAGAGGAGGTAGAATAAAAAGTAGTAACAAGTTAGTTTTTATATCACACAATATACACTATAACAGTTTCAATGCAGTCTGTAAATTGGAGATACAGCTGACTGTAGGATTTAGGATGATGAATTTGAATTCTAATCCTATCTCTGCAGTGTCTCCCTTATGACACACCAGTACTCAACTTTGACTGTCTATCTCCCACTGTAAAATGTAGCTAATATTTCACTGTGTCAGAATTCTATGCAAGTGATTAGTGGTGTGTTCTGGAAAGGAAGAACAGTAACGTGCCACTGCTCACTGTTACAGTTGTTCAGAAGAATAAGAATGTAAATCGTTTTCTTCAGTAAATGAAATGGGGATACCATGCTAAGGTCCTTATTTTTACCTGTGAGGTTCGTATAGATTTTATCTTGTAACTAACAAACCCTACTGTCTCTTCCTGTAACAAAGAGCTGAAAGCTGCTACCGAGGAACCAGAACCTCCGAGAGTTACTGCAGCAAGCAGGAAGGTGGAGGTTGTCATCCAGGAGAGAAGAGATACAAAGCCTGGCGTGCCTTATGTCCGAGAGTGGGATAAAGGCAAAGGTAAGAAAATGTAGATTCAGGAACATCGTTGGGAAACAACATGCATGCTGCTACTTTCATTTCTGTTCTGTGACAAAGTATGGTAGGACTGAGAAGCAATGAAATCCTTTCTGCCTTGGTATTGATGACTGTCGAGTGTCCAGGGCAGTGCCCGACATGTGCCAGTAGCTGCTATAACATCCCCATAATTTTTCTTCTATATGAGTTATTCCGTTTCTGGATGATCCAGACAGGTTGACAGAATGATAAATTTCATAGTTCATAAGATTTACTGTCTTTCAATGTGATTTCTTCTTGAGGTACTTTTGTGGTTTGTGCTTCATGATGGCAAGATGTTTTACACAAACGGGTACAGAACGAGGCTAAAAACTGATGATACATTGTGAGGGGAAACTTTGTGGTTTCGTGAAAACTCCAGGCTTCCAGATCCTACCTGTTAAATCCTATTCTTGCCCAACACTGGTTCTTTCCTACCTCTGAGGAATCCTCGTATCTGACACCCAAGCAGCACTGTACTATGCAGCAAATATTACACTCAGAAAGCAGAGGACAGCTTACTCTAAAATGCAAAGTGAAGTAAGTGTGGTTCAGTGAAGGAATCTGCACTAGGTTTTCGTGTTTCCATATAGTACTAGGTGGAAAAGTAACTACAGATGGCTTTACACAGCTGCATATACTGTTTGCTAATTTGTTTTCTCTCCTTTCTGACTGACCTTCAGCCTCTGAAATCTGTGCTAAATCTACCATTTTCCTGTTTCTGACAGAACTGATGTTTGGGCTATGGGAAAAGAAACAGGAAGAACTTAGAGATGAGCGAGATCCAGAATTTGCACCACCTTCTGCTTACTTTTTGGGACAAAAGAAAGATGATAATTACCGAAGTCGGAATTCGAACAGTCCTGAAACCTCCTCCGAAAAACTGGAAACGGAGAGAGCACAGAACCAACAGGCGCCATCGGTGCAGGGCAACGGCAGCAGCGCTGCTTCCGACAGCAATGCCCAGGATAAGGAGGCGTCGTCAGGGGAGGATGACAGCAGCGACGATGAGGACAGGCTGCCACCAGCACAGGGTTATGGCTACGGTGCCCGAGCTGTGCCGCCGCCAATGCGGGCTTACGGCTACGGAGCCCGGGCTGTGCCACCCTCCATGCCGGCATACGGATACGGCGCTCCCGAGGTGCCATTTCCAGTGCAGGGTTATGGCTACGGCACGCCAGGCATGGTGCCACCAATGCACGGGTACGGCTACGGCACTCCCGAGGTGCCCTTTTCAATGCAGGCTTACGGCTACGGCACCCAGGATGTGCCGCCGGGAATGCAGGCCTGTGGCTGCAGCACCCAGGATGTGCCACCAGGAATACACACCTGTGGCTGCAGCACCCAGGATGTGCCACCAGGAGTACACATGTGTGGCTGCAGCGCCCCGGATGTGCCACCAGGAATGCAGACCTGCGGCTGTATCACCCAAGATGTACCACCAGGAATACACACCTGTGGCAGCAGCACCCAGGATGTGCCGCCAGGAACACAGACCTGTGGCAGCAGTGCCCAAGATGTGCCGCCAGGAACACAGGCCAGTGGCTGCAGCACCCAGGATGTGGCACCTCCAGTGCAGACTGACAGCAGTGACACCCCAAAGCAGGAACCACTTTACCAAAGTTTAGATGATATGCTGTCTTATTACAGACAAGTGACTTGAGCTAAGCAAAAACATAGGCAAGAGCTATGATATAAAGAACTGAAATAGAATTACCTGCTCAGCAAGAATATTATTTTCCCACATGTGGGAAAAACAAGTTTCTGTAAGTAGATCATAATAAATCTCATGAACACCTAAGCTATTTTACATCACAGTTGCCCTTTTTCCCTGTTGGTACTTTTTATTCTTCTCTCTTTACTAAAAATATGTGGGGTTTATGGGAGTACTTACTTAGTTTAGTACAGATTTAATTTTAACTCTCCGCCATTTACACCTGAACCTAAGGGTATATTAATGACTTTCTTTCAAAAGATAAACTCTTCCTTTGCTCTGTTGTTCTGCAGCTGGCTTCTGGTTTGGAGGTCCTGCAATTTCAGTGATATCTGTAGAAACAGACATCAGTATATAGTAGTATGATATATAATAGTATGGAAATGGCAGGCTGCCAAATATAAAAGGATTTTAGGAAATTTGTTACCTACTTAATCTCCTGCCTTTAGGAAGTGCAGAATATTATCTAGTGAACAGTGGGGGTTCACATGGTCACAGTGGCATCTGCGTTCCTGAGGTCTGTATGTAGCTCATAATTCTGTGCAGCGTATTAGAGTGGAGAGATGCATTGCAGAAATCAATAAATAATGATGGTTAGGCTAAAAATAAACACTTCACTGAAGCAAAAGCCTTGACACCTGAAATTACTGTCTTACTGCTTTAGACAAGTGCAGTTTTGTTGTATCAGCTATTATATTTATGGCTTTATTTAATACTTTTCTCTCACAACCTGTGATATTTGAGTCATTATATATAAAAGCAGATCAACCTCTACCAAATAAACTTTTATTTCAGAATCTTAGTAAATAAGAAAATACTTAGTTGCCATGTAGAAGATTTTTATTTCTGAAGGTAATTTAGATTCTTCCACTTGTATTTTAAAATCTCATACAAGGATAAGACCTAGAAAAGTAGGCTAGAACAGGCAATTTTGTAGACTGTTAAATGGCAGTGAAAATGTCAAAATAGTGAACAATTGAATGCAAGTGAACTGGCCAAAGAGACAGAGCTGATGTGCTCTTCTTGTGTGATTCAGCTGGATCTCGGGTTGCTCTGCAAAGTCTGGTGAACAATGACATGTTCAAGGTGACTGAGCAAGCTTAGCAACATGCAGAGCACATTCTCTGTCCTCAAACTCTGATTTAGCCTCAGCTCCTACATCACGGGCTTCGCACTGGAATTTGCAGAGCAGGAACAGTACATTACAATTATTTATTAATTAAATCTCAGAATCTTATTCTGAAGAGAATACCACTTGCTCCCTTTTGAAGAAAACTAGAATGCAAAATGTCTTACAGAAGGTCACGAAGCAAATCTGTGGCAGAGCAGAAGTTTACATCCAGTTCTCCAGGCTGGCTTACTTAACACCAGAGAAGCTTCCTCTTTGAGACCTCACATGAATCAGTATCTGGAAGCCATTCAGAGCAGGATTTGATTTCTTTAGAGCTGAACTAACTCTAGAGAGTGGGAAGAGTCCTTTAAAACAGTAGAGCTTGACTTGAAATTATTATGGCTATTGTATCCTTCAATGGATTTCCCTGCAAAGAATATTTGCATCTATTCTGCTGCCATTTTAATTGACACACATTTCCTACTGCCTTTTGGACTTTTTCTGTGCCCTTCAGACCATCGTCATTTTATGTATATATGTGATTGAGGAGTTTTATTGTCTTTGCATTAGTTTAACATTGAGCTGGAGCTGCAGTAAGGAATGAAATGCCATTTATTACATAGTGTTATGCAAAAAGATACAATCAAACTGTTCCTTTGTTCAGCTTCATTTCCACAGCCTAATATTAAACACAGGAGGACTCTTGGCCAGGAGGGCAGTTGAGTGCCTACATTAAAGTAAAGCCTATTGAGAACAGCTCTCCCACAGCAGAGATTTGTCTCTTTGCCATTTGGTCGTCTTCCCTCTTGTCTTGATTTTTGGCTGAAAGGCTTTTGCATATTGCCTCATGCTGTGGAGCACACATCTCTGTTCACTGTCCTCTACTCAGACCACCTCAGGTTAGCTTGGCTGGGATTGGCAACCTCATTCATTTCATTCAGTAACTCCTGGGGCAAACAATTTCTTATTGATACACTGCCAGGGTTTTATTTCTCTCATATTCTGGCCTGATCTAGAGGATGTTGTCTCCCTGTCTCTCTTCCTTCTCCTTTAAACCACCCCCCTTAGGTTACCTACTTTGATACCAGTGGAAAATGGGTGTGCACGTGGGCAGCATGGGTAAGGATGTGTCCCCTTCAGTGTATGACTGATGTAAATGAAGTACAGCTTCTGCTTTCACTCTGAGCACACAGACCTGTGGGCACAGTGTCTGTGATTGTGTTTCGTGTGTTGGAACTGAGCTCTGCCCCGAAATGCACCAGTGGTGGCTCACGTCCCTGCTCCATATCTAAGACACCTCTGTCCTACATCTTTGTGAGAACATTTTTATGACACAGAAGTTACCTTTATGCAAAACGCAGAAATCATTCAAGCGTGAATTCCAGCCTTCACCGGCTCTGTGAGTTGGCAGGACAGGTTTCTCCAGAGTAGTACCTTTAGAGACAACAATTCTCTTGGTGCCGCCAAAGGCTGATTTCCACCCCTTTGGAGAGCAGCAGGGACCTGATCTGACCGTGAACTGTCGGCAGTAGAGCTGAGGCGCCGCAGCGGGCGGCGCGGCCGGGCGGGGGGGGCTCTGTGGGGACAGGGAGGGCGCTGTGAGCGCCGCCCCGGCAGCTCGGGCGGCGGGCAGTGCTGCGCGTGCGCAGCCGCACCCCTGCCAGGGAGGCCCCGCGGCTCCCGCGGCCGCCGCGCGGGGGCGGCAGAGCCCGGGAGCGCTGAGGGACCCCCGGGCGCGGCCCCGCCCTCAGCCCTCTAATGTCCTTTAACAAGGAAACCCTCCTAGTTGCACGTCGTGCGCTGACAGCCAAGACCTGCGCTTTCTTCCTTATGAGCCCAGAATGTGTACGAGCCCGGATTTACCATGTAGCTCCCTGCAGTGCAGCCCGAGTGTCTCCTCGTCCACAGAAGCCATTCCTTCCCTGCAGCCATCACCTGCCCCTCCTGACAGCAGGAGCAGTCTCTGTCCCGCTCTTACTATTCAGTAAGGGCTCTGCATTAATTCTTTACCCCCTCCCGGCCCCACCGTTAACTCCTACCTTGGGATCATCATACTCTTCCTTGAGGTTTCCACACCCAGTGTACTGCCACAGCTCTGTATTTTAAAAGTTAAAGTTACAGCCTCAAAAGGACTGTTCCCCTCCCTTCTCCCCCTGCTCAAGGTATTCTGTGAGCATAAAGGAGCTGTGATGACAACATGCAGAAGTTCAGGAGAACATGGTGTAGTGACTATTTGTAGGAAAAAGGCTAATGTACATCCAGCAGGCACTGGGACTATAGGGCACTGCAACGTTGTTAAGTAGGAACACGGAATGGAGTGTTGTTGTGGAGACTGGCAGACCCCAAGGTGCTGGCAGTGGAAGTATAACCCAACTTTTCTTTAGAGAAAACTTGCACCTCTTACAAGAGCACATATCTCAAACAACTGCAGCTAAACCAGATTAAAACTCTGAAGATTTTAACACTCAGACCCTGTCTCCCACTGTCAAAAGAGGGCAGAAACTGAAATTTAGTCTCACAAATGACTACCAACCCCAGCAGATGCACTCAGGCTGCACAAGGTCACATTTCATTACCAGTGTAAAACAGTAAAGTCATTTTTAAACAAAACCTAGAGGGAAATAGAAAATATCACATCTTAACAAAAAGGATTTATTCCGACTAAACAAAATGTACAATGTTCCCAAAATGACAGTGAGTTTTCATAACGCTCTGAAGTCTGCAGATCCATTGAGTAACTCGATCACTTCTTACCCTGCAGTTTAATCAAACTACTTTTTGCCAGACTTCTTTATTCCACCACTGGCTGCCAAAAGAAACAACACAGCTGGTTAGAGGACTGTGACACAGTTCAGCTACAAATTCAGTTCCTCATAAAGTCGACTCCCCCCCTAGACGGCCTGTACAACCCAGATCCCCACTGGTTTTCATCTCACACACTTTACTCTGAATGACTTACTTAACATTAGAAACTAAGTTTCTCCTGAAAGCAAATATGCCCCATGAATCTACAACAGAACTAAGTATTTCAAGAGTTACTTTGTTCCTCCCTTGTTAATGTTTATTTCTTATACAGCAGGAGCATAGTCTGGTCAAATCAATTCAAGGCTAAGGAAATAAATGCATCATTATCCCTATAGCAACCAAAGCCAAAAGTTGGGATGGATCAAAGGTCTACAGAAGCAGGTACTGGAATGATGAGAATTCTACTTCTCTGCAATTATATGTTCCCTGCAGTCCCTATTATTGAAGACACTCCAGCAGGATGAAAGAACACAACATACTGACACAGCAGCAAGTGTGGCATTTTTTGTAAATGCTGTTTTTCACCCCATGTGACAGGTACAACCAGTGGGAAGGGAAGAGAACAGCAAGGGTGCACCAAGACAGGCTGCAAGGGCCGAGGGTCAACAACAAACTGCACCTCACCATGCTTCCAATAGTGTTGCCTTGCTGAGGCTCTTGGGAACAGCCTGAGCCTGCCACAGTATCATACCAATTGTTACCTGCTTTGGCAGGCATCAGACAAGGACCACATGACTGACATTCAGTCTAGAACAAGGCAGAGTAATAATGGCAGGAAAGAACTATGAAGATCTGTGAATTGAAGTGACATTCTGAGTCCCACACTGGCACATTTTTTGTACAGGGATAAATCAGAAGAGCTAGATCAATTTGAGATAAATAAACAAGAAATATCCCAAGTCAGTGGGACTGGATGGCACTTCCTCCAACAGCACCAACAAGTTCTCACATGAAAATGCAGAACTGCTGGCTAAGATTTGAAACATCAGTCCAGCCACAATGTCAGAGGACTCACTGACTACCAGCAAAGCTCCCAGATACTGAATAGGTTCTGTAAAGAACTAGGTAACTACAGACCCAGTCTGACCTCAATCTATTAGAAGATAAGAGAATCTGGAACAGAGACGAGGGATAAACAGTCTTGTGAAAGTTAACAGGACTTCTGTAAAGAGTAAATCCTTCCTCACTGACCTGCTGGAACTCTGAGGTTATCATTAGGTGTATGGATAAAGTGAATCCATATCATCATAATTACATTTTCACATGGTATCCAACAAGATTCCAGCCAGACTGATTTTCAGCCTTCCTTTTTTTTCTGCCATGAGTCTCCTTGCTATAGAAGAAATTCATCCTCTCAGAGGACAAGCACTGGATTTGTTGAACCTGGAACACTGTGGCAAAGCCTACATATAATACATCTGGAAAGAAAAGGCTGGTATGCTAAAATAAGAGTAGGACTGTCTCTGCACATCCCACCAGAACAGGTCAGCATGCCAGACACAGTGTTTTACTTGCTAAAACAGAACCTGCATCAGGAATTTGGGGGTGAAATTGCACAGCCAAAGAAAAAAAAGAAAAATAAATAGCCTCTATTTGTTACATATAATCTGTACCTGCCATCAACTTGCTGGTCTATGTCAAATAACCCAGAAGTACCTGCCTTTTCATGTTTGTCAAGCAAAAACATTAAATTTTTGAAGTCAGCTAGTCCTCCGTCTCTCCTGTCAGGATGGCACCTCACTTACCCAGAGGCCCTTTTCCAGCAGCTTTTGCTTTCATCTCCTCAAGTTTCTTTTGCTCCTCCTTCTGCTTTTGTTTGAATGCCAGATCTGTCTAAAGGAAAGAACAGCAGCATTTGTTAACATCTCTTCCCCCCCACCCAAAATTGAAAAACAACTGACAAGCACTGAGAAACAAATGTAATGCTCAGCAGCAACCAACACCTGACTGGACTGAGGCAGGATGGCTGAATACTGCTAAATACACAAGACTTTGCAGAACCAGCACCAAGGTTTTTGCTGTACCACAACACAATGGCTAAACTTTACCTTGTATGTTTGGTCTTTCTGGAATTATTTCTCCTGGCATAATCTTGTTCTGAGATTATGATCCCTCTGAATGACAAATGGTTGCACTAACACCATTCACTAACCTGCCACCACTGGCACATGGAGCCTGGTGCACAAGCACTAACAACAAAACGTGGGATTACACAGGATGTAAGTAAAAAGGTTGCTTTTACCTAAAAAAGCATTAATTTCAAATAAATCCTCCCACACATGTCACTTTTTGCTGGATTTAATATATTTGTATTAGTTCCAAGAAATCTATTGAGACTGCTGGCAAAATGTACAGGCAAGCCAGCTGCTGAGCATCCCTGCTGGAACAGCCTCTGGAATTCAGGACAGCTCAGACATACTGCGTCCCTCAGACACACATTCTTAACAGACATCAAGACTGAAAGGGAACACAGGTTTTTTTCTTGGCCCTCAGGACTTTGGGTAACTAAACTGAGGACCTTGACAACTGAGATTCCATGGACTCTTCACCAATCCAGTCCATGTCTCAACTACCTTTGCAACTGCAAAGCTTTCCTCTTCTTTCAGTTAAAGCTTCTCTTACTGCAATGTCACCCTATTACTTCCCCTACCTACCACTCACAGAACAAAATATGCCGTTTCTCTCTCTGGGTTTTCCTGTTTGTTGTTTTATTTCCTGTAGGCTAAAGTGTCTTTCCTAATAAATTAATCCCTCTCATTTATTCACTTCTTTGGCTTTTTTTCTTGCAATGTGTTGCCCCCGAGTGCTTGCACTACTGCAGGGCTGAGAGGAAAATAAATATTACATCATGTTTAACACACAAGATTTTTTTTTTCATATATATCTTGTATGATTTTCTTCTTTTGCAACACCTGATTTTGCAGGTGTTCAGTATATGATCCTTTCATGTGGACCTGCAGTTTAGCCAGTCATTCTGCTCTTATTTTGTAACTTGATCACTCTTTTCAAAGAAAGGGACTTAGCATATATGCTTAATGACATAATCCATTTTTTTCAAACTTTCCCCGATTTATTAAGATTTCTTTGAAGACTAGTCTTGTCTCTGACAGTCTGTGGCTCCTCCAAATTTTCTGTTTCCTACCAAAAGAATAAGCCATATTGTCAGTCGGTCAACCAGCCAAGACACCAAACAAAATATCACTCTGATTAAATACAAAATCCTGCAAAACCTCACTCAGCACATCCTTGCAGATAATGCCTTGAGAGTGTGACATTTCAGCAAGCTGCACCATCACCTTCCAAGGACCCATTTTTGCCTTGCATTTGAGAACACTACATGAATTGGCATCAATGACTTCGTATCTCCTGGGGTTTATTCTCATGCACTGAGCACTGCCCTGCTACAGGAGAGAACCTCCTTTGTTTGGCACAGTTTTATTAAAATTCACAATGGCTGTTAATTTTTACATTACTATAACTTGGATCCTTGTAAGCCCTTAATTGGTTCTACCATTTCTGTAACATAAATCTTATTTAGAAAGTTATGAGGTTTTTTTCCTTTTTCAAAGAGACACCGTATTTGCCTTTTTCCAGTCAGCAGTGCCTCATCCATCATCCACTATCCTCAGAAACAGCAACTGACACCCATACTCTGAACCTTAATGTTTGAGTATCTCTAACAGACGATCCATTAGCACTTAATTTATTCAAACTACTCGATAATCCCCGGGGTTGTACCCTGTCCCAGGCTCCTGGGACCACAGCGATTATCTGACAGACTTTTGATCGCAGCGAGGGCATTCCAGGCTCCTCCATTAGCCAGCACTGCTGCATCCACCAGGAACACGGGCGGGATGCCACCGAAGAATGGTTTGGGTTAGAAGGGACCTTGAAGATCACCTAGTTCCAGCCCCCTGCCATAGGGAAGGGCCATAGGGAGGGGCACGTCCAACCTGGCCATGAACACTTCCAGGGATGGGGCACCCGCAACTTCCCTGGGCAACCTGTGCCAGGGCCTCACCACCCTCGCAGTGAAGAATTTCTTCCTAATATCTCATCTAAACCTCCTCTCTTTCCATCTGAAGCCGTTCCCCTTTGTCCTGTCACTTAGATGCTCTTGTAAACGTCAGCGAACACCCCACGCAGCCGGGCCCGCCGGAGCTGAGCCCCCGGGGCCTCCCCCGCCGCCCTACCTCATCCAGGTCCTTCGTCTGCTTCTTCGGCTGCTTCAGCGGCTTCTTCTTGCCGCCTGCAAAGACAGAGGACACAGTGAGGGCCGGGCGGGGCCGGGCGGGCGGCACAGGGGGACCCCGGGCCCGGCCTTACCCTCCCGGCCCGACATGGCTCCGCTCGCTCCGCCCGCCGCTCCCGCCCCTTCCGCCGCCGCCGCTTCCGCCGGGGCCGGGGCAGGTACGGGAGCGGCGGGGCCGGGCCGGGGCAGCGGGGAAAGGGCCCCGGGGGGAGGAAGGAGAGGGGAGGGAAGGGAGGGAGAGGTGAGGGAGGGGGTCGGTCAGTCATGGAGGAAAACCCAGCTGCGGGCTGGGGGTGCGCGGCGGGAATTCTGGGTTCTCCTTGTCTTGGCCGGGATAAGACGGGAGCCGTAAACACAGACCGGGCTCGCCCGCCCCGGCTCCCGGTGTGTGCGGCGGCTTTTGGAGGCGTGTTTGTGAAGGGCTGCAGGCGGAAAACGCGTTACTTACGAGGGGAAGCAAGAGGGGAGCCAGGCAGGTTATCTCAGGTTAACCTCTCATAACTTTCTTGAGTCCTGTGAGCTCAGACTGAGATCACTTTCTTCACTGGCTGTGTGTTTGTCTGCATAGAAATTCTTAAAATCTCAGCTTTCTCTCTCCTTTTGTTGTCATACAATAGCCTGAACTTTTGCTAAAACTCTTCGTGTAGTAATGCGATTAAAAGAGGGGAATTTTGCAGTCTGGAACAGGCAAAGTTGAGCTGAGGTTTAGTACATGGCCTGCATCCCTGTTGTAGGCAGAGACATGTGTGAGTGATGCTGGAAGGAGAGAGAACTCACTTTATTTCCATGCCTTGTGGATTTGATCTTCTGTGTTGTTATGCATATAAAGCAGCTGCTGAGATTTTCATAGTGCTACTTGGTGTTATTACTATTTGCTAAAATACTAGGCAGGGAATGAACTTTTTTGTGTTCAAAATTAGCCAGCCAGCTGAAAAGCTGATGAAGAATCATTTTTCAGTTGGAACCACCCTTTCTTGTGGAGATGCCTGTATAGCCACCTAAAATTAATATGGAAAGTTGTTTTAAAATAATTAAAAATACTCTGCAACAGCTATCAGGCTTTCTCAGTAATTCCTGGGTTTGTATTTTATTAGTCAAAACCTAAGATAGTCATACTCAAATTTCATATTAAACCTTATTTGAAAGTTTTCCTGTTTTCAGTTTTTGGAGGAATGTGCTCAGTAGAACATTAAGATCATATTTACAATAGTAGACAATAAACCATAACTAGCAGCCTGCTTTTGCAGCGTAGGCAAGAATTTTAGCTCATTTTAAAATGCAGCGCAGCTGTGTGTTCATTACGTGAGATTTTTCTGATCTTGTGGCTCTTCCTGATGTTTTCCTTTTGTAGGCAGTCTCATAGGAATATTTCTTGTGTTCAGTTCATCATTTCTGTGTTTTTTCTTTGTCCTTTATTTTTTTGTCTGTGCACCCTTCAACACATCATGTATCTGTGCAGTGTAAGATAAAGGAAATGATGGAGCCACACTTCTTTTCTTACCAAGATTTTTTGCCCTCTCTGTCTTTTTTCCTTTTTCTGTCTTTTGTAGAGTTGTAAGTACCTGTAACACCAGGTGTGAAACCACAAGGCAGAATTTCACAGTGCAGTCACTGCTGTGCTGAAGCACTAAATTCTTCTGAAGCTACTCCTGCTGGCGCTGGATCTGCACATGATTGGTGTTCACGCCGTGAGTGAGTTAGTAATCAAGAAGCATGAAGCATGGTGGGAGTACTTCCTAACAGCAGAAAAGCAGGAATCTGTGGCACAATTGCACTTTGTTGAAATTGTGGCAAGTTTTCTAGGTAAGCAGTGGTGTAAAACCAGTGATGGTTTAGCCATTCTTGAATCGGTTGGTTTTGGTACGCATGTAGTTTTAAGAGCTATAAATCAGCTATACTTCAATAATTTTTATTTTTCTTCTTCTTCCTTGTAGCACAGTTACTCAGTGATTAAACTGAAGACATGGGGCCAATGAAATATAAATCAAGTGTGTCCTCAGTGTCCTGTGGCCTGCAATACCACCATTCATTGATGAAGTGGAGTCCCAAAATGAATTTACATGTAGTGAGGACTTACTGCTCCTCAGAGCCCAAGAGGCCCGAAGCCAAGTCTGCCATGGAAATGGCCATGGGCCTCCTTCATCGGCTCACAGAAACTGGGACTGTGATGGGAAAACACTCCCTTCAAAAAGCGTCTGCAACGTGCAAGAATTGGTGGGACAGATATGAAGAGTTTGTTGGAATTAATGAAGTTCGAGAGGCTCAAGGAAAAGTGACAGAGGTAAACGTGAAGATAATGTGGAATTTTAAAATTTATGACTTAAGCTATATGAAGCATAATCACTGGCTGTGAGGCAGAAAAGATCCTCCAAGGAGAATCATGTCTTTTTTTTCTGCTTTGACTGTCTGTGCAGGTACTGTGAATGTGTTCCAGGCTATGCATGTAGTAAATAGAGTTTATCCCTTGGATTGAAATGGAGTGTGGTTTGGTTTGTTGTTGCTTTTTTTTTTCCTCCCTCGCCCCCTCCCCCCAAAAAATTTGTGTGAATAACAATTTAGGTCTGTATGGTTATTATAAGTTTCTAAAATAAATGCTCTTTCTTCTCAGGCAGAAAATGTCTTTATGATAGCTCGAGGGATAGTACGAGAGGCTCGTGAAAATGTAGAAGCCCAACAGATAAAACTGAAGGAAATTCGGGACCGCTTAGACAGGGTCTCTCGGGATGACACCCAGTATTTAGAACTGGCTACTCTGGAACACAGGTTGCTGCAGGTAATTTGCTGGTACTTGAGCATTGGCAAGTATGTTGAAAATTTGTGTGCTTTGCTTCCATCACTAGTGACTGTTTTTGTAGATACAGTTCAGTTCTGAAGTAAGTGATCCAAGTTAATTTCTTAGGATACTTCCTTTAGTTAATTATTATCAGTGGTTTGTTCCACTGTGCAAATTGTATATGTTAATGCTGAAATGGGGTAGTAAATTTGGAGAAGAAAACTGCGGATAATGAGCCTAGAAAATTAGTTGTTGTAGTGGTGACCTGTACATGAGTAGTCAAGAAAAAGCTGCCATTCAGTGTATTAACCTTCCAAATTATGAGAGAAATTCTTTCTGGTTAATCCATGAAAATTCATCTGCATTTTCTGTGGCTGCAATGCCCAGGAAATCCAGATGAAACTGCAGGAACAGCAGGAGCAGGCTTGGAAGCAGGTACACCTGTGGCAAAGTTCAGGCAAGGAGCGAGTACCAATGTCTGAGACAAAACTGAGCTCCTGCATCAGTGGGTAGAACACTGGGAAAGAACTGTAGAGAGCTGTAGTTGTCTAAATATGGGATCAGATTTGTCTGAGTGAGACTTAAAGAAGAACTGAGCTCTGCATGACCATGAAGGAGGGTAGAATTCAAGTCACTGCTGTCTGTAAGGTGGTGGTGCCATCTCACAAAAGAAATATATCCTTGGAAAAAGAATTCTGAGAGATGCAGGAAGAAAGGGAAGACATTTGCCTGTAAGAAGGGTAAAACAGAGAATGCAGAATCAGATGAAACTATGTCCTTTTCAGTCCTATTTTCAGTTCCCTCTGAAGGGATTTGAAAGTGAAAGGTGTGGTAAGGGTGGTGTCTGGAGAAGTTATTAGGGCTGAAAAAGTGAACTCATACCCCTTTTCTGTCATCAGCACTTGACAGATTCTCATGTACAGGATCTTCAGCTGTGATTCCTGACAACCTTTTCCATTTCTCAGTTTTGACTTAAAGTGATGTCTCATTGACTTAAGTAGGATTAATAAAGAAAATCCCACATCCAAGGGAAAACTTCTGAAACTGAACTAATGGATGCTCCCAATTTTCCTTCCTTCATCTGCATCAGGGTTTTGGGGTTTACGGGATTTTTTTAGTTTATTATAGACTATATAGCCTCAGGGTATACCTTCTCTTTTAATCACTATATTTCTTGCAGGAAGAGAAGAGGTACCGAGCTGCATATTTAAATGCAGAAGAATCAGAGAGAGAAAAATTCTCCCTCTTCTCTGCAGCCGTAAGGGAAAGCCATGAGAAAGAGCGCACGAGAGCTGAGAAAACTAAGAACTGGTCTATTATTGGTTCTGTGCTGGGAGCTGTTATAGGTGTTCTTGGTTCCACCTATGTAAATCGAGTAAGGCTGCAAGAATTGAAAGTCTTGGTACTTGAAGCACAAAAGGGCCCAATAAATTTACAAGAAGCCATCAAAGAACAGGCCTCCAGCCATTACTCACAGCAGAAGGATCTCAGTGATGTCATAGAAGACCTGAAAAATGTGCTGCAAACAACAGCATCTCGAGGAGCAAAAGAGGGCGCTTTGTTAACTAGAGAAACCAGGAATGACTCCATAAAAATAGATTCACTTTTAACTCCTTTAAACGAACAGCTAAACTACATTAAACAAGTCAGTTCATGTCTAGGGAGTTTACAGCAGCAGTTTAACAGTCTGCAGGAAAGTATCACGCAGGTGCTGTCTGAGATGCAGAGTGTTAAACTCGCGATCCGCTCTAGACCTATGGAAAGGGTGATCCCGAGGTCCTCGGGGGAGGGCAAGGGCCAGGCTTCTGCTGTGAGAGATGTGATTTTAGAACTGTGCGATACCGAGCGGAGACTGGAAACACAAATCAAGAGAAGTTCTATTTACAGCACTGCACTGACGTGTGCTATGTTTGCTATTACTCTGCCTGTACTCTATATTATACTTAAAGGGAACTGATCCCTGATTAATCGCCACAGTTTACTAGATTAATAAAGGTAAACTTGCACTCTAAGTAGTTAGAGTACAAGTCCAAATAAAGCTGCCTTAGCATTTCTCGTTATGCCTTCCCCTGTATATTTGAAAAACTTGTAAAGCTGTAGTCCATCTTCTGCTGCAGGCTCCGTGTTAAGTCTCTGTCATGTGCTGTTGCATTTAACAAGCAAAGGAATTGCCACAGTTGATCTATTGCTTTCATTCACTGTTTCACTCTTACTGTCTAGTCTTGCATATCGAGGCAGCACCCCTAAATGGTCCTCTGAGCCCCAAATCGCAGCCAGGGGGCCCCAAATGGCCCCCAGCAGACCCCAAATTGTTCTCATTGTTGCTCCGAATACCCATGTCACCCCACAGCGGTCCCACATGTCCCCATCAGGCTCTAACTTGCCCCACTGGGCCCCAGTTTGCCTCCCCACTGCCCCCAGTTGACCAAGACAGGCCCTGTAGTGTGATCAGGTCCATCCCCCAGATACTCTGACCCACCCTCAGTCACATGCCCTTACCCAGCCCCAACCCTCAGCTCCACACAGCAGGCACTGCCAGGGCCCATCAGCTGCAGCCCCCGGCTGCCTCCAAGGCCCTTTGAGATTCTGGGCTTCAGACACATCTATTGCTGGAACAGATGAGTGTTGGGGCCTGGCCCCACGGGCTCTGATGTCCTGCCATCCCCCTGTTCCCCTCTCGCCACATGAGGGCACAAGGAGGCGTCTTCTAGTGGCACAGCGCCAGAACTGTGCTGAGGTGACTCCTCTAAGTCCTGTGCTCCCCCAGAGCCATCAGTGTCTCCCCATGGCCTTCTCCTTCTCCACCAGGACACCATGAGGCTCTACAACCTCTGCACTGCCCTGCACCGTGGACCAAGTGACAGAGCCTGGGGATATATGTGATACACAAGACATGCTGTACAGACATGGCACCTGCATTGTACCGAGAACTAAATAAAAACAGAAACAAAGCAAACCAAAAACTTAAGGGCGCAAAAATTTCTAATTGTTTGGTAAAATGACTCCAAATGTTTTGTGCATGTACAAACTGGAAAACTGTGAAGAAATCATGAGCAAAAATAGAGAGGATTACGCATGGGGCATTCAGATCAATGATAGAGTAAAAGAATCACTTGAACTGGAAATCGCAAATCCAGCTCCATAGTGAATGGTGGAATAAACACTATTAGGAATGATCTGTGATGATTCACTACCTGTAGGAGAGATGAAGTGTGCAAAAGGTGGTTTTGGGAAGCTCCACTGCTGATTTATATATTGAGTGTTTGGAGTGGGAAGTGAGTAACAAGCATTTGTAAGGGCAGAAGTTTGATCTACTGGCTTGAAAACTGGGATTAAAATTCCCATATGCTTAGCTGTGTCAAGAAGTGTGCATACAGATAAATAAAATTTTTCAAGTCTATAAGATTTCATTTTATCATTTCACAAATATTTTTACAGGTCGTACTTCTCGCAGGAGCTTGATGAAAATAAAAGGCAAGTGTGTAATTAAAGGGGAAGGAATAGTACAATGGTTCTATTTGTAATTTGCCAGCACTAGTCACTGGTCACTAGTCACAAACAGAATTTTGTTCTGGTTTGTTTGTTTTTTTTTTAGTTTAATGACATAATGTTGGGCCTCCTTACTATGTAACTGGCTGAATTTGTTATTCAATATCACTGAAAGTGTGGATTATATATATGAACATGGTTTTTAAATGGGGAATGTCAGGCAGCTAACCTTGAAAGTCACAGCACCACTCACTGAGTTGTACTTGGTGGCATCAAAAATGAGCAGGGATCTGAGGCTAAACTTGTATACAATACATGAGAATAAAAACCCAAGGGTTGTTTGTTGCTCTAAAGAAGTCTGCGTTTTACCCTTTTAAAGATGGTATTATGATAGTCCGTAGCTTTAACTCTATGTAGAGTTACAGGAAGCAAAAGTCAGTCAATGACTGTATGAACAGTCAACAAACAGTAGCAAATTAATCTGTGATAAATGATTGTTTGAAATAGCCTAAAGTTTGAGAAGTGCTGGAAGGTGTGATACGTATCAAGATGAAAATAACAGGATCTCATCCTTTATAGGGAGTTTTCAAGGCCCAGGAATAGGTTCTGTGTGCAGCTCTGTACAGCTGGCAGAGCTCCTTGTTCCAAGCGATTACTGTGGTTCGCTTAGTTCTGCTCTTCCTTGCTAAATCCTCGTATGTGAAGTGACAGCAGAATAATTTCAATTAGGAAAAAACCCTTGTAATTAACTGTGACTATATAATAATTAGGAGAGAAGATTTGTGTATTCCCTCAATCCTGGATTAATCATCACTCCACTGTGGCAGTGCTCTGAATGTGTAGTTTGGTACTGCACTGTATGTGCACCCCAAAGCCAGAAGGTGTGGCTGCAGCAGTAGCAGCCGTACCTGAGCTGGCTGAAGGCAATATCCAGCAGGATGCTATAACATAGATTATATGTATAATCTGTTTGGTCCTTTATGCTAAACCTTTGTCGTGGTACCGCAGGTGGCAAATACATGAGTTTGAACAAAAGCAGCGCAGCTGCCTGGGCGTGTTTACCTGGGCACTCACATTAGTTCAGGTACATTTGCAGTAGCAACAGTGATTTACACAAAGCCGAGGGACATCTCAGTGCATGTTTCCTGATGATTCAGCTTGCACTAAGTGAATACTTTGTTACCTGTGCTCTTCTAGGCTACTTCAGTCAAAAAAAAAAAAAAAAAGAGTCATTCTGTTGTTCTGTTGCATACCTTTGGGTTGTTAATAAGGTTCATAATAGATGAGTTTACCTCTGGAATGAGGTTTCTCAGCAGAAGCTCTCCTCAACAAGTAGGTTTTGCTTGCTGCGGCCTTTTGAGACTTAAGTTCTTGCTCTTTCTATGAGCAAAGACCTCTCTCTCAGCAGAATGGCTCAGCCAGCCCTGTGTCCCAAATATTCATCAGTCTGGGGGGATGGTGGTTGCAATAGCATGTACAGGTCTAGTGAGGCCAGGGATGGACCTGGTTACTGTGTGTAGGCAGAGGAATCCTGTGCTGATTCGACTTTTAATTCCATTGTCTGTCAAGACACAGAAGCTAAACTAGAGAGGGAACCTAATAAGACCAACAGGAAGCCCTTTGATAGACATTAACTATAGAAAAATGAGAGGCAGTGGCCTGAGCTAAGCTATTTTGAGTTCTGACTGCTTCACAAGGAACCACTAGTAACTCAAAAGCAAACAGCCTCGTGGCTATGGAAATAACTTTGAATGAGGTCACTGCAGACTTCTAACAGTAGGTGCATTCTGAAGAGAAAAGTTGCCATTCCTTCACTCATGAAAGGACTGGAAACTGTTGCTTATGGAGACAGGACAAAAGCAATTATATGTAGTGTCACAATCAGGATATATGTATTTATTTATTAATGCTTGAGTTTTGACTGTTCCATTCTAGGATCCTGGTCGGAAGTCGCAGGTGCTCTTGTTGATTTCTTTGTAACTATTTGTCTGGAAAATACAGTTCCTTTCACAAAATACCTTCCAAAAACAAATACTTCCCTCTTTGTGGAGCTTAGGAGTGGTAGAGATGTCCTGTTTACCTCCAAAACAGGATTGAGATTTGCAGTAGAAGTGAGGTTTGTGATTTAGGAAAAGGGAGACAATGCTGGATTTGTCCATAATATATTTAGAACTGTATTTTATTGCCAGATTTCTGCTAACAAGTTATATTCATGACATTCCTCATAAAACATAGAGAAGTGCAATTTCTGGTGCATAGCAATTGGATAATCCAAGAGGGTCTGTGCTCAAATACAGCAGCAGAGCTCAAAGATAAAGGGATTGCCACAAGCATCCCAAGCTTGTTTTGCTGAGTTCTGCAGGGAGAAAAGTAAACCTATGCAAATAGGTGTCTGTGCTCAGAATGTCTTGCTCTGCTCCTGAAGGTTCTGGGGTGCTGGGCACTGCTTGTATTCAAAAGCAGATCCTTGAACACTGACAGACTGCTGTGAGCAGAACTAGGTGCCCAAAAGACCATAGCAAAGACCTTAATGCAGTTTCGAAATGTTCTGACAAACTGAAAGCTTGAAAGAAACAGTCAGGTCTGAAATAGGGTAGATGTAGTTAACCTTCTGTTGGTCCCTGAATTACTGCTCTAAATGCACTTTATTCCCAGAAGCTATAGACAGTATTCACACATCCCTTGTGACTTTCTTAACCCGTCTCATCCCCTGCTTGGAGGGGAGGAAGAGGGAGAAGAAAATCAAAAGGAGCATAAGCAGCTGCTAGCCTTGTGATTATCATAATAGTTACGTAAGAAACTTAGCTAACCTGCTTAGAACCAGACATGAACAAGGGCTTTTATAGAAGACGATCCTTTAGGGATTTAAATATATTTTTTAAAAAAACTTCCAAACAAATGGAAATCAAAAACTGTTTAAATTTGTTCCTCAACATGTTTGGATTTTGTGTGATACCATTTTCAGCTGTGTAATGTTTGAGAACAGCTTTTTCTCTAGAGTTTGTTCGGGTTTGATTTCTTTTTTTTTTTTTTTAAGAACTGCAAGATTTTTGTGCAGACTGATCAAAACTCCTCCCAGAAGGGAGAGTGTGTAATCCCACATCACTCAGGAGGGCTGAAAGTACAGTAAGAGGGGTAGGAGGGGAGCACTATAACATCCTTAAAGTGTACAGAAGCTCTTCTTGCCCTGCTCCCAAAGCAGACCCTGCAGCCAGCTCCCTGCACCAGCCCTGCCATGGGGCAGAAGGAAAAGCTTCTCCTTTCCGGTGTGCTCTCATGGGGCTTTTTGCTGCTTTTTAAGTGAAGCTTGCAGATGTTTTTTGCCAGACGGAAGGGGCTGCAGGTTGGGACTGGCTCTGGAGGAAAGGCACAAAGGGGATTAGTGTTGTGAGTCAGGAATGGGCTGCAGCAGAGAAAAGTTGGGATTTTTTTTTTTTTAATGCTCTTAGTCAACAAAACTGGATTTTGGTGGATGCAATTTGAGTGCAGTTAAAATGTCTCTGATTAGTGAGATGATAATTCTCTGTTCAGTGAGCTCTAAGCTGAAGAGGGATTCAGAGGGTGGGGTGTGGAAATCAGGTGGCTTTTTCTGTGTGGGGAGAAGAGCAAGTAAGGGATCACCTCCTCCTGAGAGTCCTCATGGGCTCTGCACACAGAGGGCCCCAAGGACTCCTCAGCATAATGAAGCACCAAGGAGCAAAGGTCCAGAGAGGCAGCAGGCAGCTGCCTCTGCAATAATCCTTCCTTTGGGAGACTGTGATCATGCTGCCAGATCCTGAGGACTGTTCTGCATCTCTAAAGTTTCAGACGTATTTTTTCCTTCATGAAATAGTCTTTTTGGGGGATGGGGGTGGGAGTACGAGAGACTGACGGATTGTAACAAAGAGAATAGATGTTTAATGACACTTCTGGACATGGGACTTGTACCAACTATGTTCCTCTGAAATGTCAGAAATGCACGTGGGAGGGAAGTCTGATTCAGACTTTTAGAGCAGCTTTATGTCTTCAGTGGAGATCTGTATCTTCATCTGTAGCCAAAAAGGAAAAGTGATGGGCATCCCTGGAACATGGTGAACTCTATACTTTGCACAGCCCAGGCCAGTCCACTCTTCCTCAGAGTTTGCTTATACCTCCAGCTGCTGTATCACTTCTGCATGTCCTCAGATACGTGTTCTTTTTCCAAACAGCATTTGTGGCTGGGTGCTTAGGGCATAATTTCATCTTTTGTCTGCGGTCTCCTAACATCTGGCAGTCAGCTCAGCAGGCAAATGACCAGTACTTACAGTTGGTCATTGCATGTATAGCCAAGTCAGTTGTTAGACTAACTGTATATTCTCTGATCAACAACACAACAGAATGCAGCACATCTGGGGAACACAGAAGTTACACTGTGAGCGAGAAAAATGGGAGCATTAATTCTGTCCCTCTGTAGAGCTGTTACTAACAGAACTCACCCCTAATTCAGAGACAGGATTTTATGCAGTCAGTTCTTGGGGGCAAGAAATGCCTTTGTCTCTTACACAGAGCACCAGCCTCTGCTCTGCTCATGACTTGAGCTTCCAGCTTCACAGGAATGAAAATCACAAAACCAGCAGTCAGTTTATATTACACATATCACTTCAGGCGCTTCTGCTTTATGGTGCTTTTGTCTCCACAGACTTTCAGGTGGAATGGTATGTCCTTGCTGTTTTGCAACTGGAGATAAGTATGCTTTTGTCACATTCTTCAGTCTCGCTAATGTGCTGGTTCACACATACTCTGCAACTGGGAACTGGGCTGCGCCTAAGTCTCCCGATGCTGTGTGGTCAAGGGTGACTCCTAAGTAGATACAGACCGGGTTTGCTGTCAGGTTTGCTGCTCTTTTGCTCCCTGTGCCCCGTGCCCGCTGCAGATTCCCTCTCCCTCACACCTCTTGGCTGAGGACAGCCGACTACAAAGCCTTGTCGAACCCAACACCAAAGTCGCATCGCTACAAATGCAGAGAGGAGAAAAAAAGCTGCGATTTCCTCCAAAACTGACGGTGTTAAGCCCAGCTCTCACCCGCGGCGCTGCGCACTCGGGCCGGCCGGCAGCCGCCACTCGTTTTGGCGGCAGCGCCCAGAACACCTTCCCCTCCCGTCGTCAGCGTTAGCGGCAGGGGCCCGTCGTGCCGAGGGACCGGAGCCCCTCCGGGCCGGGGGTCCCGGGCACGGCCCGCGCCGGGGCCGGGGGCGCGCGGGGGGGGCCGGGGGGGCGGGCCACGCCCCTCCCGCGGCAGCCAATGGGGTTTCGCCGCCGGCCGCGCGCGTGGGGGGGGCAACGGGACCCGGCGAGCGCGGGGGCGTGGCCTCGGCGGAGCGGGAGGCTGCTATTGGCGGAGAGCGGCAGGGGGGCGGGGCGGCCGGCGGGGGGCGGGGCCGGCGCTCAGCGGTCGGTGCGGGCAGCGCTCGGCGGCGGGA
>JAWWLV010000024.1:9519205-9576871 GCA_035041135.1 Platyrinchus mystaceus | reverse complement strand
CGCGGGGCTGTCGCCGTCCGCCGGCGGGGCAGGCGCGGGGCGGGGGGGCGCTGCCGGGGGTCAGCGGCGCCGGCGGCAGGTGCCGCCCGGGGGCCGCGCTTTGTCTCCGCGTGGGGGGATGGGCGCGGCCCCTCCGGAGCGGCGGCGCCTCCCGGGCGGGGCGAGGGGACTCCGGTGGGCAGGGAAAGCCCTCCGCCCCGGGCCGCCCCCGTGGGGTGCTCTGCGGAGCGGAGCGCGGGTGTCGCCGCGGCTCCGCGCCCCGCCGGAGGAAGAGGAGGAGGAGGAGGAGCGGGCGGCGGGGCTGGCGAGACCCTCGGCCGGCGGCGGCATCGCCGGGGTGCGAGGGGTGGTGGGACCGGGCGAGCCCCCCGCGAACTGGGCAGGGCTCCGAGGGGGTGTTACCGGGCTGGTGGCGGGGCCGGGGTCGGGCAGCCCGTACGGCAGCGCTGGAAGCGGTGTCCGGCCTCCCCCCGAGCCTGGGATGGCACTGAGGGGTTGATTCCTGTTGGTCTGGAGATCTCATTTTCCACCTTGAACACGTTCCTTTCGGAAGAGTTTTCAGCGTTTGCTCCCCTCCACCCCGGGCAGGTGTGTTTTCTGTTCCAGGAGTTGCAATTTGAGCTCTTTCTTTTTTCGAATCTAAACTTTCTGTTTCTGCTGCTTTATCTCAGGGCAACAGTCTGGAACAGTAGTAGTCCTGGGGGAATATCTGGAGTGCTGAAGGAAGGGGCTACAACCCTGCATGTTGTAAAACAGCGGGGTCGGTATTTTACTAAACAAGTGCCTTATTCTGTCTGAGGCTGAATGTGATCTGCTCATTTGTGGCCTCACGTTTCGAACGGGGGTCACAGGAGTGTTTTGCCTTGCATATAAAATGCAGAAATCAATGATTTATATTAATGATATGTCTTTGTGACGTCGAGAGCTAAGCCAGTGATGGAAGCAGTCGCCCCGAATCAGGAGGAAGCTGATGCATTGACCTGTTGTGCTACATGGTTTTGCATTCTAATAGGGAAATTGGTGTTTTCCCTTATTACAAATGGGGCATGGAATTGCACAGGTTTTAGTAGGGTCACTTTGAGAGGCCAGGAATGTCTAACAGAATCCCAGAGAGAAGAAAGCAAACAGGCTAGGGACAGAAAAGAACCTGATGGGGAAGGTGACTTGTGGGTAGTCTGGCGCTGAGCTATTTCCATGCTCATCCACACCTCTGTATAGCAGAACTGGAATCTGTAAGCCAGGGACTTGCCCTGAGTTGAGATTTGGCGAGAAAGCATTTACCATAGCATGATCATATATGGAATTTTCTCTTCAAATTTCTTCCAACATGTGAAAAGAGTTAGGTTAGTAATACGATTAACAATATTTAATAAGATTAAAATCACCAGCATAACTCTCTTGAGAAAGGTGGGTGCAGATTGTCAGCAGTTGACACTTAATCTCTGCTTTCTCTCACGTGAGTGCTGTGAAGAGTTTGGGCTCCAAGACTCTGCTCGCTTTGCAGAACAGAAAAATTCTGCCCTCGCCTGCTGACAGCTCAGGTATTGCCTTACCTTTCATGTCCACCAACAGCATCATATTCCCAGCGAGGCCATGGGATGTTCCCATATAAGGGCAGAGGGAAGAGCTGACAGAGGGCTGTGAGGAGCGTGCAGAGCCATTCCCTTCAGTGCCAGTCTTTGTGTGGAGCAGGGTTGTTGCTGCGGGTGTTGCTGCTGCTGGCACGCTTGGGCTTTCCTGGCAACGCCAGCAGAGACTGCAAGGAAACAAGTCTGAAAAGTATCTGTTGCTGCCGAGGGTGGCCCCGTGAGCCTGGTAAAAGGCTGCCTGCCAAATAAGCAATGCCAGTTGTATGTTGGGTGTGATCTGAAGGAAAAAGCACCCACCCAGGTTGCCTGTGTGGGGTGTGTGCTATCCAGCACCGTCCAACGGGAAAACAAAAGTATTTGCACTTGCTGTCTCCCACTATTGCTATTGACTTTCTAGAGGGGTTCCTATAGCCAGCAGTGATGGGTACCGGCAGGCATGGTATCTTTTTCAGCAAAGGTTTAGTGCCAGCTGGGGAGAGAGAGCAACGGATGGGGCGAAGTTTGGAAGATGAAGCAGCCACTTCCCAGAAATGCTTGGGATTTTTTCTGGTAAAAGCTCTAGTTCTGAATTGGGCAGATTGACATTATTTCTCTTGTCATCTTCCTTTCTGTCTCAGTCCTTCCTGCTGCCTGTCAAAGCAAACTCACAAAGATTTCAGTTTCTCCTCCTCACTGACAGCCTCTCCATCTGTTCTGTTTTTGTTTGTAGATTTTTTTTTTTTCTCCTGAAACTTCAAATTGTCTGTTGTAGCCAAGTTCTGAGCTGAGCCCTCCCAAACTTGCATAAGGGTATCCTGGAGGAAGATGATAGGACTTTGATTCATTCCAGCTTGCAGGCTGTGCAGGGTGGTAGCAGTCAGAGGAGGCATGAGCCTGCCTGCTTTCTTGTAAGAATTAGCCCTCTAGATATAAGCTGGTTTCAGAAAGCAGGGGTTGGACTGGTGCCCTTTTTGCTCACCTGGATCTTCAGGGAAACGTCTTTGTGTTCTGGATGCTGGGATCTGGTGTGCTCTAGTGGCTCTCCTTTGCACTCCCCATAATCTTTTAAAGCCCTGGATTTGATTTGCATTTATTTGTGGTTCTTGTGAGTATCTGATTGCAGGATTACTGTATCTGAAAGGATTCATCTTCTGCTGTTCATCAAAACCACAGGAGGGCTACTTTTGCCTTTATGGGAATGTGCCAGCTGGTCTTTTTCATTGTGCTGGTATCATTTTCCTTGTCCTATTATTGGAGGCGTCTTTGATGACCTGATAGATGCGATGATGTCTTTGAGGAAGATTCATATTGATCGTTATTTGAGCTTTGTCTGCTTTGGCCTCGGTGCTGGAAGACAAGTCTTAGAAAATTCTTGCATGTGTTTTTCAGGAACAAGCATTTGAGACATTAGGAGCATGTGCACGGTCTTGTGACATGATACCATTGTTCCGGAAGGCAGAGCAGATGCTTAATTTAGTTGGGAAACAGTAAACTCATGTGTTGCGTGGTCTTTACTCCAGGACAGTGGTGAGAGCCAAAAGACCTTTCCCGTTGGCACACTTGGTCTAGGGGTCTCCCCCAAAACAGCATGGAGGGGTTTTTGCTACCTGCATAGCTCTCTAGAACCATACAGAGTCAGCCTGCATGCCATGATTTGCTGCAGGGATAACTGAGATGCTCCCCCGCTTAACAATCTGGCCGGGGTTGTAGTTGCTGGAGCTCAGACTTGCAAAGGTGCGAAAACACGAAGCAGGATGCTTGGACCTGTACTGACATGCAGCCCTGACTAATGGAAGAACCACAGTGCTTTGGTGTGAGCTCTTTATAGCTTTGCCTTTTCTCCCCAGCTGCTTAAGTAATAAATGTGGGGGACTTGTTTTCACTGCTAATAATTTTTTTCAGCCAAGTAGTAACTAAGACATCTGAGCTATTTTGAGGTTCCAGGAACCAGTTCCTTTTCATTAGCTAGAAGTAAGTACTGCCTCCTAATGCTTGGTGGGGGGTGGGGAGGGAACAGAAGAAACAAATGGTGTCAGTTTAGGTGGATTTTATTTTTTTTTTAATTGAATCAATTTTTAAATGATTTCTAATATCCTGAATTTAATTTTAGAATTTCACTTTCAAGTCCTGCCTGCCCCTCCCAAGAAAAAAAAAAGCGGGAAAAATGAAGCTGAAAACTTTGGGTTAGCATGATCTGATTTTAGATGTTGATCAAAATGTGAAGAGAATCTTCAAATGACACAGATCCCAAGGAAATTCCCAGATGCCAGTCTTTAATCTCATGTGAACTTTAGTGATTTGCTTACAGTATAAACACTTCAAGTACTGTGAGGAACACTTTTCCTGTGCCTGGCAAACGTGTGGGATTTCACTTTGCTTTTGGCTTTGAAGTTTAACTACAGAACAGTGTGGAACCCGTGGTTGAGTTTCCCCAGCCTCTGCTCTGCACTGGCTCTGCTGCTCTCAAAATTTTTGCAACTTCATTGCTACTCCCTTTGAGGAAATGATAATTGTTTCCCTTCTTGAAGTATCTGAACATTGTAATTTTATCTTGCTACTTGTATCTATTCCCGGTCCATGTTATGTGGAAAGTCTTTGTCCCTGTGTCACAGAGGCTGTAAGTGGATTGATCTCTGCTCCTGGTAGTGGTTTAATTAGGCTGGTTCTGTACTGGGGACTGGAGTTTAGGAATTGTGTGACCACTTGTTCCAGCTGCCCACCTAGAATCTGTGGGGAGCCATTGGGATCCACAGCTGTAAAGTACTGACTAAATGGATTGCTGTTGCTTTGTGTCTGCAGGTGCAGACAATTTCAAGTGATCATCATTCTCTTTTGCACTTTTACTTAATTCTAATTTAAAGGCAGCGCTGCCTTTGGAATTTCTGGGTTTCAGTGAAAAAAAATGTGTGTCAGCTTATTTCACATAATGTGGTACTGAGTAGCAATGATGGGGTTCATCCTGCTGCTGAAGTTGCTGCAAGGAGAATGCAGTCTTTCTCGTGTTCTACCCTTCCCTGCAGCTCTGCTGTGGCAGGAAAATAGTTATGCCTGGGACTGTGCAAGTGGGGGAAGCTGACTGTGTTCAAGCATTTGTCTATGCTGATGAAACTTGTTTTCTGACTAAATTGTGTGTCATTCTATAAATAGAAGGAGTATGTTTGACATCTTACCCTGTTATAATAATTCTGAAAATTACTACATAGAAGTAGTGTTTTCAGCTGAAGGCTTCTGCCCATGTATGTCCATTTCAAAATTATTTTTGTTTCAATCTCTGCTCTTTTAGCTTTCCTGTACCACACCATTTCACATTTTCATTAGGTGGCCTCCCTGTTCTTTGGGTGGAGTTCCCTTAAGAACTGGAGTGCCACCTGTTTCCCCCTCTGGTCCAACTCCTGAAGACTGTGTGATCTTGAAATCTCTCTGTGCCCTTCGAGTGCCAATGCCCCCATCCTCTTGTGTGAGACACTGAGGAATTTTTGGGTTCTCTAGTCTCCATAAAAAAATGCCAACCTCTGTGAACACCTGGCCAAGCAAATGCCTGAGAAAATGCTCCTGATAGTGCCTGGTGAGTGCACTGTGCTCAGCTGGAAGTCCTTCAGACAATAAGAATTTAAAACAGAGGAACCAGGGCTTCAGGGATTCTCCTGCCAGACCAGACTTTGTCAGAAGCAGTGTCCTCACTGAAGCTGGTGTAGGGTTTTGGACAGCTTGGAGCTAATGGCCCTAAAACAACTCCCTCTTTAGCACTTTCAGCTTTGATACCAAGACTTTTTTTTTTGCCTCAGACTAGCCTTAAAATGCTGGAGAGAGCAATACTGTTAGTGAATCACCTAATAGGAAATGATCATATATGAGAGCATTTTGGTAAATCTTCTGCAATCATCTTTTTGCTGTCTTCCAGAAACCAGCATCATGAGCTCTTCTCACCTGTCCTCTACTGTCTCCTACCTTTAATGTAGCTAAAAAAAATGCATGTGCTGGAGAGCTTTAGTGCAGAAGCAGTTCCTGGACTTTTGAATCCCACTGCTGTCAATGTTTTGATCTTTATTTGCTTTCTGCTTGACTTCTTGCATACAGATTGCAGTCCATTGCTGAGTGATTCTACCCAGGAGAATGGTAAAGCGGGTGTGCAGCTGAATTAATTGCATGAGGTCTGTGTGTGCCACTGTGGGAAATGGAGAAGTAGTAACCAGGGGCTCTGTTTATTTGCCAATCTTTTTAGCCAGTTTAGCATTTTGATAGAAATTGCTTAAACGAGGCTGCAGAAATGTTGAAGTACCTAGGGAGATGAAGGCATTTGTGAATTTATGTTCTGGTCCTTAGCTGAAATGTATTTTGAATTGCATTTCATGTCAACTTGCAACTGTTGAGGGAAATTTAAGATAAAGATCGCAAGGGCTTTTTGCTCTTTGTCCTGCATGTCAGAGCAGCTTTCTCATGGCTCTGATGAAGAGGTGTGGTTCCCCTGTGTGACTGTGCCTTCTGGGGCACTGCTGTGCCTGCAATGGGTAACACTGGGTCTTACTGTTTATTTCCTCCTTTGATCTATTTTTTTTCCTCTCTTTTTGGGATTTGTAACCAGAAACTGTTCTCCAGATGTGCGACAGCCAACAGAGGTGCATGTGCAATTACAGAATGGCCCTGGGTGATTGCTACCAGCTTGTCCTCTTGGCAGCATAGGCAAAATTTGAATTGGCAAGAAGGCAGAGCAGTCCCTGCAGTGACTCGATGTGCTGAGCTCCTTGGCCATGGTAACAGGCAGTTGGAGTCCCAGTGCTGGAGTGTCTGGTTGTGCTCTGTGCCCAGCACTGCTGAGATGATGCAGAGCTAAAGAAAAAGGAGTGGCAAGGCAGAGCAGCTGCCATACAAATGCTGTTCTTGCTCTCTGCACTGCAGAGAGGGCAGGTTACCTGCAAGGTGGCCTCCCACAGCAGCAAAGATGGGGAGAAGGGACTGTGTGTGCTGGCACTGTGGCCATATGAGCAGCTGCACAGGACCAGATGAAAGAGCCATTTAGCTTGTTTTGCTTTTTCTGGGCTTGGGACAGTCAAGTCTCTGTCCTCACAGTGCCCAAGTCACCATGGCCCTTCCTTGTCCACACTGAACTAGTCTGAAGGGGAGGTGAAAGCCTGTGTCAGTAGCCTCAGTAACAAGCTCAGCAGAGTGCCACAAATCTAAAGGCTTCTGGGGGAGTGCTGACAATCATGCTTTCTTGCTTATTATATTTTAAAGCTGTTCCTGTGTGTTGTAGTGGCAGTACTGTGCTAGATACTTGAACCTTGTAAAAGCATTTTCTGTGCCTAAAACACAGGCAGCCCACTGCCACTGGCAGTCTGGCTAGTAGTTGTTCTGTTTCATTGCGGGTCTGAGGCCTGTACATACAGGCTGGTGGCATCATTAAGCTTTCCTTAACAACCCATATTGATAATGGCCACTGTTCCATGATGCTTAACTAGGCTTCACAATGCTGTGGAGAGCTGTCTCTTTTGAAGTCTGTGAATAAACGTTGTAAAGAGCAGAAAGCGTAGGCAAGCTAATGGATGCATCTCAGGCTCATGTTATTTTGGAGCCAACCATCCAAATACATCTACAGCATCCCACTGTCATGGACCTGCTGTAGCAAGAGCTCTTACCATGGATCTACGAATGCCAAAACTCATTAGCTACAGACAAATAACATCTGAATAGTGTTTACCTTCCAGAGGATGACAGGGATGGGGGTCCTGCTGGGAGGAACGTGTGTGCTGGTTCTGCTCACACATTCCCAAGAAGCGTGAACATGACTGGTAGTTTTGCAGTTCCATGTTCTGTTGCTGTCTGTGCCTGGTGCAGGTGTTCAGCAGCAGCATGCGAGTCCCAGGATGCTGCTGCACTGAGCAAAGCTGTTACAGGAGAATGACCTGCACTTGCAGAGTTTTCACCCTTTTCCTGTGTTGCCTCCTGAATATTTGAAAGGCATTGGGGCTGTGCATCTGCTTCCCTTCCTCCCGGTGCTGCCAGCACAGTGTAATCCTAACGGGTGCTACAGTGACAATTACAGGCTCCGTGTTCTCTGCAGGCTGCCAGAGCCTGTTGGCTCATCAAAACACAAATGACACCTGGCTGCTCAGCCCAAGAATTGTAATCTGCATCCCCAAGTGCACCACGTAGGAAATACCAGAAGGCACAAGGTCCTAATGATGGAACTTTGCCCAAAATGCGATGTGTTTATTTTAAGCAGGTAGAAATTATATGCATGCAGTGATTCATGAGGGAATGGTCTCAACCAATATAAACATATGGAGCATCCTTGTTATTCCACCCTGTAATGAAAAATGCATCTCAAAACCCCCTTTTCTGTATAGAGGAAGAATTAAACTTTTTGTGCTTGTGAAATTGTTATCTCTACTGGGAACTGTCCTCTGTTGCTGCTTCACATGACTGAAATAGAACCGTTAGTTTACAAATTGGTACCAAGTTCTTTACCACTTAGTGACCTATAGGAAGATTTGTGTTTGTCTTCAGGCTGTTCTTCTGTATATGCCCTGAGAAGTCTTGTCTCTTTGGCCTCTTTTGGACAGAAAGGTGAAAAGCTCAAGTGGAGTAAGAAGAATTGATCTTTTGAGAGCTGCAGTGAAAAGAAAAAGTATTGCAGGACTTTCCTTCTAAGGGAGCAAAACACTTCCTTTTAAATGAAGACTCTGTTTACATGTGTTAATTCCCTTTGGGTTTTTTTGTGGGATGGAAAGGTCACTGTGTGTCTATCCAAGCTATGAAAAAAAATCAATGGTTTAATCAATTTCTAAAGTAGATTTAGTCAAAGAGACTACTGTGGTGTGGCTTGGGCTTTGATGTGTGAAGGTGTCCCAAAAAGTTGCTAGAAAAGTCAATGCAGGGCATTGCTGCAAATAAACTTACAGAAATTTTAGGGGAATTTTCTGTCCCATTCACTGTGTCCACGGGGTGTTTTTTTTTTCCCTTGCCCAGTCCCAGCGTGGCTTCCTCCTGGTGTTCCTACTGAAAGAATAGATTGCTGAGAGCAGATCAACAAAAGCAGTCATGCAGTTCACTTGAGCGGTCATGCATAAATATGAGCAGACTTTCTGCTGTTAAAACTGATGGGTAGCCTTCCCTGCCATCAGTTTTCCATAGGCTGCTTGTTCTTGCTGCTTGGAGCTATGTTGAGGATCTTGTCTCTGACAGACAGCAAGGTACTGGTGTTCCTGGGTAGCTGGGCTGGGGGGTTCACGTGGCAAGTAAGTTTTTCTTGCTTTGAAAGTACCAAGGTAAGGATTGGTAAAAGCCACATGTCTCATTCTACACTGTTGCCTTGGAATTATTTTCTTCTGAGTGGTGTAACCAGCAGAGCCCTTCCAGCTGTCACAGTGATCTGCACCCAAACCTTGGCCTGTGCTCCTGCCTGCACACAGAGCATAACTCTGCCTTGTGCTCTTTGCCAGCTTAGATGTGCATTTGACATACAACACAATATGAGGAGCAGCACAAAATGAGAAGTGTCACTCAATGGAAATGCTGGCCGGAGGTGGAAGTTGAATAGGCCTCCTGCTAGAACAGAAGTAGGAGGAGGTACTAGTCCTTGCCTGGTTAACGGCTACAAGGGATTAATGCTTTTCATGCAGTCATCTTGAATAACTTCAGGTCTTTCAGGAGGTTTGAGATGGGGAGTTGTTGGGTTTGATGTGTACTTCAGGGGATAGATACCTCTGAAGGGTTTGGTTGTGTTAATAGTAAGAAAGAGCAGCTGGAACGAAACACGGCAGCAGGTGACTGTTCATGTAATGTGTTCCTTGGATGTTTGACTTGGAGCCATACAATGGTATGAATAATTGATCTGTGCCAACATCAACAGCCTACCTCATAATTCTTTAATTAAAAAAAAAAGGCTGATGCATCTGCAATCATGGGTTACTGGGCACATGTCAGAAAGGTGTATTCCTAGCAGGTAACTTCACCAAGCATCAGTACTATACTCTGCTGTTCAGTAGTTCATCAGTATTCTCACAATAAGTCTAAAGCCACTACAAATGTTGATTCAGCAGAGAAGAGGCAATGCTGAGGGGAAATTCAAAACCATGGCTGGAAATGACAGGTATGTTGGGATTTTCTTGCTTGAAGATACTGAATAGTATGCAAGTCTTTGGCAGAGTGGGGAACCAGATATTAAAGTTTTCCTCAGAGCTTTTGGAGAAATGATCAAATGGTGACTAAGAAAGATACGAGTTCCTTTCACTCAGCAGAGTCAGATAATTGGCTGTTAGTGAGCTGATATGATCTGTGCAGTCTGATTTCTGTAGCTCCTCCATTATGCTGTAAAACGGGTCCAGTGAAATTACATCCATCTGATAGAGGCAAGTTTGGACTTCTGTGTGCCAGAGATGCTGATTTTTCACCGGTTGTGCCTCACCAAAGCAGTGACTCTGAAGAAGGGGGAGGAAGAGGGGGGATGACAATCAAATTGATATTTAAAAAAAAAAAGTTACAGACTCAAGAAAAGATGCCCTGTACTGAGACACTGACAGGGCCAATCTGTTGATTGCCAGAAAAGCTATTGAAAGGTGACTTGGTTTAAACATGTGCATAATTGACTCTGAGGAGCTCCTCTGTAATCCAGCAGAGAAGGAATTAATGGCTCAAGGCAGAAGGCAAACAAATAAGAAATTAGTCTGGCCTTGCTGCCAGAAAGAATGATGGAGCCATTGGAGCAAACTACTAGCAGAGTAGTGAACTTATGTTTTGACCTCCCAAGGCCTCTAGTCTAGATGCCATAAACCACTACATTTCAGAGAACCACTTAATGGGCTTTGTGGAGGTGTGAGTGGATAAAATGGAACAGCGCCTGTGTGTTAGGCAGGAAATCAGAGTGGTTGTACCTTAAATTATGTGACTCTGACTAGTCCTGCTGCAATTGGTTTCTGGTTTTCTGTGCTTTAGAAATAACCCCAAGACCAGTGCAGTCGTGTTCCTCATCCCTGTTTGTTTTTTTTCCTTTCCAAACTTTGTTTATGTCTAAATATTTTATGCGACGTAAGTGGTACATCCTGGCTATAAAGAATCTTGTTCATGACTGGAGTGTTAACTTGAGGTTTGTACTTCAGATGTCTCCTGAAAATGAAATCTTCTGTATATTTCTTTTTTATATTTCTTAGCAATATCAGTGTAATAGTGAAAGAAATACTGTATCTGGCCTGCCTTGTGGTATTTATTTTATTGATTAAGCTTTCTAGGAGACTAGAGTTTTATTAGGCATTCAGTGTGTAAACCCATGTATTCTAGGGAACTGTGTTAAATTCCAATTGCACTTAAGTAATTCAGTTATTTTCATTAGTCTTCTCTGGCATTCAGTGTGAAAATCCTATACAAGAAGTAAATCTGATGAATGTTGTAATTTAGCCTACCACTGTTTACGAATAACTTGCGATTGTTTACAGGCTGAAAACTAAAGAGTTTTATAAGGCCAGACAAATCATTGAGTTCATTTAGTCTGATGCTGTGTAAAGCAAGGCACAGACCTTTCCTGATTTTAAGCTAAACATCCAAGTTGAGACTGAATGTCGGTTAAAAAAAAGAGTTGTGAGTGATGGAGTGCTTGTCATACTAAATAAATGTTAAGATATCTCTGAGAAAAGAAGCTTGAAAAACAGACCTTGATCTGCTCAGGCCAAAAATCTGCAATTAGCAAATTATTAACTTTGTTCTGAATGGGTTAAGTAGCATGGTACTTGTTCTGTTTCGCTTCTGATTGACTATATAATAGCCACCATCAGCAGTCTCTGCCATGTGCTGGATTGTGAAGTCTGCTAATTAACACATTAGTTTCATATTGCTGCTGCCAATGTTTGCACTGAAGAACTTCGCTTTTTTTTGGCCATATGGATGGGTGGGAATATCAAGATCGTGTTATGGCTCTGTGCTCATTCATGTGTGATGCTTTGTGCTCTGTTTTTCCCAAGACATCTAATCAGGCTTGGGACTGAACAGTGCCTTTTTGGAGAATCTTTAACTGAAAGGTCAAAATAAGCACAGAGACAAGTCTTGCTGTCACTCTTCCCACCCACCCCCCCGCCCTCCTTTGTGTGTGTCTCTCTCTCCACCTATACATATGTAGGAGTCCTTCACCCAGCACATTCATCTGTGATTTCTTTCTTGAGACCCAGGGTTTCTTAGTGCCACTCAGGGTCTTCCCAAATAACTCACAGCTCTGCCAGATGGATTGCACTCAGCAACCTGCCGGTTTGTTTATTTGGGGCTGGGGGGGATGATTTGTGGCTGGGGAGCTCCTGGCACTCACCTGCTGGCTTTCCACCATTGCTGTGCACTGCCAGCTGCCTGGGATCTGTGTGTCTCAATTAACCACGTGTAGGAGGTGGACCAGGATTTCCCCTAAAGGCAGTATTTGCTTATAGACTGGGATCTAGTGGTTCTTCAAGGGAGTGGGAAGGAAAATGTGCCTTACAGTGGTCTCAAAGTGAGGCATCTCTAAATGATGCCATGGAAGCTGAAGACTTGGGTTTGCAGTGCAGGTCAGGTCTGACATAACTGGAGTTTGTTCACACTTACTCTGTGGTACCTCCCATCCATGCACTGAAAGCCTTACCAGGAAACTCCCTGTGGGAGAGCATAACCATCAGGAGAGGGAAGTGTTAAAAGCTGGGTATTTATTCCAGCTCTCAGGGTGCGTCTGAGGAAGATGCCTTTGTTTTAGTGAATGAGAGATATTTTTGTGGTATTGATGGGTTTGTGCCTGTTGTAAGACCATTTGAGGCAGTCAGCTCTTTTGCTTTTACTGTTACTGTTTCAGCCTTGCTTGGCTTCTCCTTTTCCTTACTCGCCAAGTGCAACTGAAAATGAGGTACCGAAGCAGCCTATCTAGTTTTTTGTATGCAATCTAGCAAATGTTAGTGCTGGAAACTGGGCTCTTGCTGCTGTTTGTCTGGTAACATTACCCTCTGTTGTTGCCTTGTGCTGCTTTTGAAAAAATACTGGTCTGGTTTTCTGTGTGAGAGGTGGTTGGCCCGTAAATGTATTCCAACCCACCTAATAACTCTTCTTTAAAATCTTTCATCAGGTCTTTTCTGCTATATAGTTTAAAAAGAAAAAAAAAACCAAACACCCTCCTTTACCCCTGGAAACAGCAGTCATCTTGTTCTCTGAGCTGAGTGCTGCTCATACTGATCAGTGCTACTCCCTTTGTCTTAGTTTATTTTAGAGTTAAGTTATAAGCTGTTTAAAACTGGGCTATTTTTGTTCTGTATTTTTGCAGGATCTTTTACACGAGTCTCCTAAACACTAAAATAAATGCTCTTAAAGGCAAAACTACCATCCGTATCCGGGCAAGATGGTAATTTCTCTAAAAATGAAGTTTTGTGGGTTTATTCTGATAAAGCATTTTGGCAGGCACATGCCTGCACAGAGGAATGCCTAGGTCAGGCCTGGACTCATGGCCATCTTCTGTCTTTATGCTGGATTGCCGTTTGTCAGCCAAATGCCTTATAATCCCACTTTCTCCCTCCTCCCCTCTTTTGACAGTAGCAGTGCTGCTCAGCAGGGGCTCCCCTGGCTGTGTTTGCTTTAGCTGGGGAGGTGTTTGCCTTCCCTGCAGAATTCCAGTTTCCAGCTGCTGGGGAAACCTGGAGCGCTTGTGTTGATTTATTAGGGCACAGTGTGCCTCAGGAATGCCTCTGCTAAGGAGCTGGGAATGATGGAGGGGATCCTGCATGATTCTGCGTGAAGCCTTCTTGTTTCTCTTTAGAGAAACACTAGACAGGAATTCCCCAAAGCAAGGTAGGAAAAACAGTTCACTCTGGAGAGTGTAAAAGTGAGACTCAGTTAGGTTTCCCTGGCACAGAGTTAAGGAGGTGAACAATAGCTGCAATTTTAAGAGTGCAGTTTTGAAGTGAGTTTTTGTGGTAGATGATACTGTGAATTGCCGGACCAGAGGGTTTGCATGGGTTTGGTTTGTGTTAAAAGCTGGCATTCCTGAGCTACTGACTAGGGCTTTTTTCTGGGACTTGGCTTTGAGCCATCTAAATGTTTTGCACTTGAAGGAAGCAAGTTTCAACCTCTTTGGAGCTGCAAATTTCTAAACATTTTGCAGTAGAGATATGGCAATGGATTTGGTTTTTTAACTACCCTTGTAGACAGCAGAAGTTTAGACTACAAGTTTAGAAACCACTAACATCAGTGTGTCTTCACTGTAGTGAGTTCAGTAGAACATCTTCACCTCTCTAATGTGTCTCAGACATCTGATGTGCACCCCTTCTTTTCCTTTCTTATCTGGCATGCACACACAGATGTGTTTCTGGACTTTTTTTTGCATTTGAGATCTTGGTGACTGGTGTCCTGGCTGATAGTCAACACCTAGGAAAATCTTTGGTGTTTGCACAGGGCAGGGTGGGCGGTCAGCTGGTCACTTCACTTCAGATCAAGTATTTGGTAGTTGCAGAGTAGGTTGTGTTTATGGGGCATTGGTGCTGAGAAGGAATTTCCTTTCCTGGCTGAGGTAGAAAGACTGCCCACGTACAGCTTTATTCCTTTGCTTTAGCATTCCTTGGGGTTGTTTCCCTATTTTACAAATGCATCTTTTGAGAAGTGCCAGGAAAATGTCTCTCTCTCAAATGGAAATGGAAATTTCTGAGCTCACAGGAATGAAAACCCTTGGGTCTGTACTCACTGAGTGAAAAGAGGATTACCAACCAGCCATTCTCCAGAGTGCAAAGCGGTGGAGCAAAGTCTGCAGAGGTTCTCTGAAAGTTATTGGCTTTCCCAAGGAAGGGTGCTTGTGAATAGAATTAAATGAGGTTGGTTGTGTCCTTCTTGGCTTCCCTGCTGCGAGTACAGAGAGCAGTGAAACTTGGAACTTGGTAGATGCTTGAACAAAATGGGAAATGTGGTTTTTTTGAAGTAAATGTCTTGTGAACAGGTCGAGAGCCAGTGTTCCTGTATTACTGTAAGAGAATTAATGGGTTTGTGACTGCATTTAGGCCTGAAAAAGCATGGAGGCAATGCTGATTTTTCCAGAACTGTTTAAAGAGTTCAGAAATGAGGATGGTGGGCTGGAACAGATGCAGATCACTTATTTTCACTGGGGACTGTTAAACCTGCCAAACTGTAAACTGCGTCTTAACAGAAAGATGCGATACAAGGCCTGCACATCTCTCCCTCCTAATTACCACAGCTCAGCTGCTGCTGTCTCTTATGCTTACACATCTGAAAGGTGACAATGACAATGTCTTGAATAGCAAAGCAATAGCAGGAAGGATTTTTTTTTTTTTCAGCTGTACTCTGGAACAAAGAAGTTATTCAACCAACAGTCAAGAATATCCTTATGAAAAGTCTTTCTCCTAGAAACTGCTCTTTGGGATACCACCAGAATTTTTGTAGATCTTGATGGCTTGTCTCCTGAGTGACTATAGATAAAGCAGCAGCCAGCTTCATCCTCTTTCCCACACAGACAGCCTCGGAAATGTTCACCATGGCAGTGGGACTTCCATTTTTGCTGTCTCTGCAGCTCTGCACTGGATTGTCTTTGTAAATGTTATCTTTTTCAAGAAGTTGGAAAGCTCTTCTCGCTGTTCTAGCTAAAATCTCCAGTAATATTTTCACAGGAGTTACCTTTGTTGCCAAACCCCAGGCTTTCCAGATCCTCATCACTCATGGCATGCAAAAGATGAGATAGTTTTTATGACCTCCTCTAAGAGGAACAGGGACTTCAGTGGGAGGAAGGATGGTACTGTGGTTGTGATTGCATTCCAGTGGCACAGAAAGAGTGGAGGCAGTGGCAGCTCCCAGTTGGTCTGCATGTGTTGAGTTTGGATTTGGTGTTTCTCTGTGAAAATCTGTTGTAGGTCATGGTCTCTGACGGCAGTTTGGCTGGTTAGCTATAAACTTGTTCAATCTCCCCTCACCCATGAGCTTACTCTGTTTCACTGTATCCCTGTAAATCTGGTTTAAGAAACAGCTTTGTGGAAGTTTCTCTTCCTGCCTCCCCATCTGTTCTGTTTAGCTCAGGAGAACCTGCTGCTGGGGCAGCAGGCAAGGCAGGCTCTGGTCAGAGGCACTGCATGGGCTGCTGGGGTTCCTCTCCTCAGGAGAACAGCACAGCAGAAGAAAGCTGTGCTAAAACCCACAGATTGTTTTTTTTTTTAGCTGAAAGGAGAATGTCCTTCATAGCCAGCTCCCTCAGCCTGTTCACAAATAGGGAATAAAAGTTGAAGCGAGGGGATGCCTGTCCATTTGTATCAGCCTGGGAAATGGTGGATTTCTCTCCTGAGGCCTTTGCCTCAGGCATCTTGCCAAAAGGCATCTAGTCTCTATTCACTTCAAACACAATACAGCTCCTAAGCCAGAAATGTGCAGAAAGCTCATGAACTGTGATCAGCTGAAGGCCAGACAGCATGACCTGATGCTTCGTAAAAATCAATGAATTGAAGAGCTGTGACTTCTGGATGCTTGGGAAGTATGAGCAGCACCTGCTGAGCAGTGTGAACTTGAAGACTATCACAGGATAATCCACTCAAACTGAACCTGTATTTATGGTAGGAAAATATCCTAGAATCTGTGCTGAAAGAGTTAGAATTTGCCTAAGTGAAGAGTTTTAGCAAATGCAAGTGATTGCTTTCTTCATAGATCCTGTGTATGGGCTTCCTTTCTTCAGAGCAAAAGGAATTCAAGGCAAATTTTACTTTGGAGCTAAAAGGCATATTTTTAGCAAAGGCGGTGTGAGCAGTGTTGGGATGAACTCCAGGTCTTTGGTGTTCCTGAAGAAACACAAACAACTGCAGAGGAGGGTATAGCTCAGATCCTTTTGCCAGCGTGCTTAGCAGGCAGCCCTGTACTAGATCTGGTTCAGTCCTCAACAAGTGACCTCTGTCACTGAATAGGAACATAAAGAGCCTCAGTGAGCTTTGGCTGAACTGGGCTTTTGCCTGTCTGCTCCAGAGGGAGAGTAACCTCAGTGTTCCCTTCTCTCCCTCCCTCAGTGTGTCTGTGAAAATACTAACTTGATTTAGCCGCCAAAAAAAAAGACATTTGAAAAGTATACATTGCTCTCCTGTGTCCTAACTTCTCTAAAATATGGATTATGGTTGGTTCCTGTATATGGAGCTCAGTAATTTTACAGAAAACGGCACCACTACAGCTATCCACACAACACTTAATACAGTGAGGTCTTAGTCTGTACTAGGGCTCCAGAGTGCTATTCTGAGCATTATGAACCCGATTATATTACACATAGAGCTCAGATGGCTCAGAGCCATGCTCGGGATATTAACTGTTTCTATTAAGCTTAGCATTTAGAGATCCCTCTGGCAGAGGAGGGCAATGCTGAACGAGTGAGCATTCCCACAGCAGAATGGTGTGTGTGAGTACAGTTAAGGAGTGTTTTGTATTTCATTTGCACAAGGGGTAACCTGACTTCCAGAGCTTGCTATCTCAGGGATTCTCAATGAAATCATCTTTTCAATATGCTGGTTTTCTAGCTGCAGGTGTTGTGGAGGAGGCACTTATTGATGTAGATGTACAGGAGTTCAAGAGAAACCTTATGAAGTGCTATAAATGTATCATAAGGGGGAAATCCACATGTAGTGTGTCACTTGGCAGAGAATGTGATAAAGTGTCAGTCAGTGTGGTTACTTGTCATTCTTGACAGCCCATGCCCCTGAAAGACTGTTTTTAAGATTTGGTTTAGTTTGTGTTGAAAATAGCTTTAGGAATAGTAAAGGTCCTTTCCGTTACTGTTTAAACAAAAAAAAAAAAGTTTCTTTTCATGATTCCGTTTTGTGCTGTTCCAGATTTTGTAAAAACAAACACTCTGAAAGCCCAAACAACAACAATAATAAAAGAAACCCTTTGTGGATTGCCTGGGTGACCCAAACAAAGTTGATGAGTTTCTCACTGTTTGAATACACATTGTCTGCCAGGTGGGAATTGTGAAGCTCTTCCTTCCCTCATCACCCCACAAGTGCAGGAAGAGATAAGAGGAATGTATTTCATCCTGCCCTGGCACTGGGTGAATTTGAAGCACACTACCAGCAGGCAGGTATGCTGAATTTGGAGCCTAACTGGCTGCTTTGGGGAGGAAAGGAGGCAGAGAGGATTGTATGGCTGCTAGGGATATGAGGCACTGGGATAGTGCTGTGGGGAGAAGAGAGGTGCTGGAGGTGGCAGTACGTGCTTTTGGGAAGGCAACCTCTCATCCCACCTTGAGGTAGTGAGGCTTTGCCTTTGCTGGGCTTGGGGTTAAACCCTTCTCCCAGCAGAACTGCAGTTTGCAGCTCCTTCCTCTGTACTGGGAGAGAGACATGGCTGTTGAGGCAGGGACTGCCTACTGTGCTGTGAACACCTTCTCTGCAGGAGACTGAACTGAGTGGATGGAGGTATCTCATGTGCCATGTGAATCCACGTGCCACTGTTTAGTTCATGCTTAGGCTGATGGAAAGGGGCTGACTTTGTGTGTTTTATTGATGAATATCCCTCTCCTCAGAAAGCAAACAGCTGACATCTTTACCTTGCTCTCCAAATGTGGGTCTGCAGTGCAAGGAAGGCACATGATGACCTTAGTGTTCTTGTGCCTCCTCAGCTGCATTTTTTTGTCTCAGATGCCAGTGATCCTGAAATTTGGATGCATTTCCTTCTGCTGCTTTGTGTTAAAAGTGAATGGTGAACTGTAATGTGTGGAAGCGGTTTGTATGATGGAACCCATAAAATAAACTTGAGGGGATGGTGGTGGTGTTTGGAAGAGCTTGGCTGAGACATGGTAATTGGGCTGGATGTAGTGAGAGGGAGAAGGGGAGCCAGGAAGGGACTGCAGTGGGAATCAGCCCCCAAAATAAATATCACACAAATGGGGCATGCAGGGATAAAGAGTCTCCATCAAGTCAGATTCTGTGCCTGAGCCTTCCTCTAGAATTTCCTGCAACTTAGATAAATGACCAACATCACAATTTTAAGTGGTGTGTGCGCTGAACACTTGCAGGCGTGCGCTCCCATCCAGCTGCTGAGCAGAAATCCTTGTTCTTCAGTCTTGCTGGGAGCTGCTTTGCGCTTTTTTGTGGCAGCAGCTTTTGCAATAGGAGCCCCTCCACGCCCCCCGCCCCAGGATGGCTTTTTCTGTGAAAGAAGCCAGCGTAGCCAGGCAGACATTATCCCCTTGCCGGAAGGAGGGACCCGGGCTCCCTGGGGAGGAGGGACGGGGAGCGAGTGATTCATTGCAGCTGGCTGCAGTTTGGCCTCCTCTCTCTTTGCCCTGGGTGCCAGGGAGTGACAGCTTGTGGGCAGCGGGCCAAGCCGTGAAAAGAGGAGTGTGTGAGGCCTTTAGCTTTCTCATGCTTTATCAAGCTGCAAAGAATAGCTCGATATTCAGCCAGCGTTGGTGCAGGTCAGGAGGATGGAAATGGGAACTTAACTCCTGACATGCTGGCTGATGGCTGACCGCAGGCGCTGCGCCCAGCGAGGGCGGCTTTGTACCGCGGCATGTGGGGCAAAAAGGAAACGTGCCTTGATGCCATGGTGAAGATAACTTTTTGTTAAGTGGGCTGCCTCTGGGACCTTGTGGGAATGTGGAAAGATGGAAAGAGTGCTCTTCTTTTCTGTTTTGCTGTCTGTGTGCTGGTGGGGTATGGAAACACTGGAAGGTAGGGCTGCAGGAGCAGTGGGCGTCCTGGGAAAGCACGAGGGACTGTTGGGGGTGAGTGGCATGTCTGCCCTTCCACTGCTGGCACAACACTGGGAGATGTGATGCGGGTCCCTGGCAGCGCGGGGAGCAGGATAAGGCCATTCCCGGGGCTGTTGCCGAGGTCCTGCCGGCGCACAGGGAGTTAAGCTCCTCATCGCCTGGGGGTGAGCCTACCTCGGGGTGTTGAGCTCCATTCCCACGGCTTTTCCTTTCTGACCAGAGCTGGGGGAGGGATCGCCTGGAACAAGTAAAATGCCTGGAGGCTGGAAAACAGCACCCTGGCCCCTCTGGCCTTGTGCTGGGCTGGGAGGGATCTGTGCTTCATGGCAGGCTGGGCAGGGGCTGCCAGCCAAGGCTGGGGTCTGTCGCTGCACGGCAGGCTCTGGGTAAGGTGCTGGGTTTTTTCTCTCCTTTAGGCAAAGCGAGATGGCTGTGCCAGTAATAGAGTTGCTGCCTAAGGACCAAAATGAATTAGTTCTCGGTTGGAAGGATGTAGAGTAGAAATGAAGCCCCAGCAGTTCCACTTACAGATCGTAGCACAGGTTAACGCATGAGTTTTGTGGCTGAGTGAAAGAAGTAGCATTGGGTTCCCTACAGGACGTGCAAGTTTCTAAAACACATAAGGCAGCAGGGTCTTTCCTCCCTGAGGGGCTGGGAAAGGGAATTAGCGGGTGCTCAGAGCACAACCTGCGTCTGCTTTGGAACTCAAATCCCACCATTTCTCCATCAGCAGTGGCTGATCCCAGGGCTGGGAGAGCCAGAGGCCTCTGCCACATCCCAGTTTGCTGTGGAGCTGAGTGTCTCTGTGTGGGATACTAATCCTGGCCAGCACCAATTTCCCAGCAGAAGGAAAAGGAAGTTTGAGTACCTATTCAGCCCCTAGAAATACTCTTTGAGGACTAAGGTGTGCAGTCCCTATTTCTAACAGCTTCTTAATTCAAGGCAAGGTGAACTCACATGAAGGCCTAGTAGCAGCATAAAACAGAGATAAACTGTGTGCTTGGAGGGCAGTTACACGGTTTGATTCTCCTGGGCTGTGTTTGAGCTGTACAGACCAGGTTATACCAAAATCATGGCAAATGTGTAGTTAGAGACTGGATTTTTGTTTGTACTTTGGATGTCTGGCCTTGCTTCTGCCCCTGATCCCCTTTGCACAACAGTGAAGTATTGTGATCTTGCCACTTACTGTGCTGACTCCTGTGGTAGGGGGATCTGCAGGAGAGAGGGAAGCAGTATTGCCTGTGTGGCTTTATGTAGCCTGGATCAGCACCCAGATACAGACCCAAGTGATGAAACAACAGTATGCAAATATTCTGCAAACAACAAACTCCTGATGGATCTTGTTGATCGCTAAGTGCCAAAATCCTAATACAGACTGGTAGGCAGCAGCCCTTGTTTGCTTTTCTGCATCCAGGCATCTAATGGTCGCTGAGCTCTTTGCTCTGTCCATTTACTCACCCAGCTCTGGGAAATGCAGAGCAGGAGCTGGGGTTCAGGCTGATCTGAGCCCTGTGCGAGGCAGACCTGCAGTGGATGCACAAAGAGAAACTCTCACTGGCTGCGAGGTAGCTTGGGACCCAGGTGCAGGGAAGGCACCAGCGAGAGCTGGGACAGGGGGTGTGTTCCCGTTGTGCCTGTTCTGGTTTGCTCCTGTCAAACCTCTTCTCATTATTCTCGCCTTGAGCTGTCTCAGGCCCGAAGGCAAAGTGCTACAGAAGGCTCTGTGGGCTTTCCCTTGAGAGACCGTGGGGTCCTTGGAGAGTGGCTGTTCAAGGGAAGCACTGCAGTGGGCTGAATCGAGGCTGTTTCAGGCTGCACAGCTCTGAGCTAATCTCCCAGAGGCAGAGACATTACTCACCAATCAGGAATGTGTCTGTATTTTTCCTAATGAGAACAAAACATTTTATCCCTGTTCATTAGCAGAGAGTTAGCTGTGTACAGTTGCTATGCCAACAGACTCCTCTCCTTCACAGACAGAGGGGTGTCCTCCATGCCATGGTTAGAAGGGTGAACGGGAAGACTGGTTCTGGCAAGAAAAAGATCCCATTGTTTTCCCAGGGCTGCCTGGACTTTGTGCAGCTGGCCAGACCTTGCCTTCTCAGGGGGAAGGGAACCACAGCGGGAGTCAAGTGCAACAGAGATTTAATTTATTGGAAAAATAGTCTTTGCATTTCACGCTATGTTGTTTTTTGCAGCTTGAGGCACACTCTTCAATAAGAGAAATGAAGGTGTCTCAACGTTCCCAAGAGTCCAGATGGTAAGCAAAATGCGCCAGGAGTCAGCACTGGGGTGCCCATGGACTGCTGCAGCTCCTCCATGTTCCTGATCATCCCGGTTTGTGTGGACAGTGTCATGCTGGGCAGCCTCTTGATGCTGCTGCGGTACGAACCCACCTGAGGAACTGTGCCACCTGGGGTTAGTTGGACGAGTTCACCAGGCCCGTGGTCTTCTGGAAAGAGTGAGTGGCTGTATGTGAGAATGTGCACTGTTCCCTTTGCAAAGGGAATGTTCCCTTTACGCAGGGAAATCCTATGAAGGACGAAGGGCATCTCTTCAACAGAAGCTCTGTTCTGTACAGTTCTGCTGTAAGCAGGTGTATTTACTCCAGACATTACCTGTTTGCCTGTCATTTTTTCCTGTGTCTTGATCTTCCCCCCCTCAGCTGCACCTCAACTTTCTTGAGGGACTGATTGGGATTTGGGGTTTGCAGTGGTGCCAAAGTCAGGCCACTGTACACCATTTGCTAGAGTCTTTTTGGCACCTCTGGTGCTGCACTTGAAATGTAAAAAATATCTTTAAAACTTTGAATTTTCTGTACAAGCGAATGAATTTAACCTGCAGTCAGAAATAACAAAGTAAAAACGTGACTTTCTGATGGTGATCTATAACTAGAAATGGGCCAGTGAGTGCTGCCAAATGTGAAGGCAGACTCCTGGAGCAGGAGTGAAGTTCATCTCTGTCAATCACCACAGAGCGTGATGAGCTGCTTTGTGCTGGCTGAGCTCTGTGGTGTTGACAGCTATAGACCCTTGAAGAAATGTCTCCCTGAAACTGAGTTCTCCTTTCATGCTGCTTCCTGTTAAACAGGATAGTTACAACTCCTATGTCAGTTTGCCTGGTGAAGCACTCTGTAAGTGAATGTGTGGAATTTGAATATGGGAATTTGAATATCTAATGTAGGGTGGTACACCAGTGATCCCAGACAGAACAAGCTGCTGAAGATCTGCAGATCTGCATGAACTTCTGGCTGGGAAGTGAAACCCTGGCACCTGGATACAAGGAGCTGATTTAGATGAGTCACTGACTTTTGCACTGGAGAGATGAGTATCACTGGGAGTGCAGGAGCCCTTCATCAGAAGGATGTCTGCTTGTTGGACTTGCAGCTATAGCAGCAGGAGGGATCAGCAGAAATAAAAACAGTGAACAAAGCCAGACAGCAACCCCCAGCCCAGCCCTCTGTGTGTGCAGCCCATGTGGTTTCAGTTTGGTAGTAGACCTTGACTGAACTCTTAGATGACAAAGAGCAAGTTTTCAGAAAACCTCTTTCAATCTGGAGCATCCAAGAATAAATTCCAAGTACTTGTACAAAGATTGGTGAGTCTGGTTTCCTCAGCTTTGCATTGCTCTGGGTGGTTCCAGTAAAACCATTAAATCAAAGCTGTTTGAAATAGGGAATGAGTAAGTACTTGAGATGACTTGAATTCAGGCCAGTCTCTTCTGGATCCATGCTTTCAGGGTACATAAAAAATAAGACTGTAAGGAGGACAGAGGTCTGTGTGTTGTATTCTTTGAGATATCGAGCTGATTCTGTCCAGATCCTATTGAAAAAGTGCTCCAGCAGAAGTGCACTAGAGGACATGGTTTTTAGTACCTTTAAATGTGAAAGATCATGTCTGGACAAACTAACTTCTGAGAAGTGAGTTACGGTTATTATCTGAGTCGTGCTCTACTTCATTCCTGTGCAGCCGGAGTAGCAGCTCGGTGTTACCTAGGAGAGTGTTACTTGTTCCCTCCTCGCCTCTTCCCTGCCTTTTAAACGGTGCAGGGGCTGATTTTCTGCCCCATTTTCTGTGCACCACCACTTTTTAAGAGTAAAGGTGAACCTACAACTGCTGTGCTTGTGTGCAAGGCAAGAATTGTTCAGGAGAACCCTCACCTTTGCAGGGAGGAAGGCACATTGCACCAGACCGGGATGATGTGATTTAGCTGCAGATGTTTCTTTCTCCTTGCTTCCTGTGCCTGGCAAGCAGTTCTGTGTAGTGTTTAGTGTGCTCTCTGCAGACTGGTCAAAATAGTGGGAGGTTGAGTATTTCTAGACCTGGGGCCACATGCTTCCTTCACATGTGATGTGAGGCCTCTGCATTGCTACCTCCAGCTCCAATTCCTAATGAGTATTGCAGTGAAAGACCACTCCAAATGGCTCTCAAGTCTCGCACCTTGATGTCTTGGGAGTTCTCTTTCAGAAATGTCTCCCAATACATGTTCTTTTTCACTAAGTGTACATGCTCCATTTGTTTAATGATTTAACCTTATTACAACTAGATTCTTATTTTGGTGGTATCTGATCATCTCTCAGTGGAAAAATTATACCGACATACATGTGTTGGCAGGTAAAGAATAAGAGTTCCAAATCGGTTTCTACGTTTTGCCTCTGAAAGCACCTCAGGTGCTTGTAGAACCTTGGGAGAAGGGTACTCCCCTTTCATCAGGCTGCTCATGGGATGAGGTGTTCCTTCTAATCCTTCAAGTATGGTTCAAAACCCTAAATTGTGAAGTGGGTTTATATTTTTAAAAAGCTGTTGGCTCTGAGTACTGTAAGTCTAGGTTGCCCTCTCTGGTATTCTGTTGGGTTTTAATGGCCTTGCTTCTTCTTTTTTAGTTCCAGTTATACTTCTATATCTCTGCATCTTTAAAAAAATGCTTGTTAGACTCTTAGTAGTGAAACTGGCAATGGACAGAGAAAAGCCAGATATTTCAGCCTGACAGGAAAGTTTAGATTGCTTAGTGAGCTAAGCGCGTATAAATAACAAAGTTCTATATCTGATAATCAAGAATGTGGGAAGCAATTAGGATCACTGCATTTGTGAAAGAAAACACTCAGGATTTTAAGGGAGTCATGATAAAAATAATGTCCAAACCCAAATATTCTCATGTGACTCTGCATGAGAACCAGGTCTGGTAAGGATATTGTTGTTTCAAGTAGTGTCAGCAAATCACAGAATACTATGCCCATACTGGAGTAAAAAGTTGATGAATTGAAATGCTCATAAAGAACATAGGACAGACTAAAGTTCTGGCACACAACCTTGTCAGGAGGGATCCATCCTTCATCACGGCAGGGTAATTCAAGTATAAGGTAATTTATATTTTCTAAGAACTAACAGGGAGAGGAAGTTTTTGACAAATGCTGTCTATTCTGGAGGACGAAGCATGCAGCTGAATGCTGAGGCTTGAAAGTAAACTTGCTTTTGAGCAAACTCAGTTTAAGAAGTTAGGCTGAATATTTTAACAGAGAATTACCTCACTACCAATTCACTATAGAAGTGGGGAATCCCTGCTGTATTTGATAATCATCACAGTAGCTTCTCCAGCTCTTATGCTAGTTGAGTTTTCTATAGCTTTAGGAAAACCACTGCCATCCTAAGAAAGGTGTCTTCAGTTTTTAGAAATGGAACAGCAGCAACAGTGACCAGAGATGAGGGTTACCTTCCATACAAAGAACAGAATAAACTGGGATTCTTCCACCTGAAAAGCAATTAGTGACAGTTACCTTCAAATCCTGAATGTCATGGAAAGGTTAGAGGGGGAGCAACCTTTTTTTCCCTTTTTCATTACAAGTATGAATAGGTGTTGCATGGAGCCAGCGTGAAGTAAGCTTAAAAACAAATAATGACTTAGTCCTTGATGTGTGCAGTTAACCTGGGAAGCCACAGGATGTTGTGGATGCCAAACATCTGTGTGTATTTGAGGACACGGAGCAGGTCTATAGAAAAAGGAACTATTGAAGGTTAGTAAATGTATGGAAACCACCTCTATCCCAAGAAGACCCTGAGCTGCACATTATGGAAGCCTGGGAGAGTTTTCAGGGAGGTAAAGTGCTACCATGTGCTTACTTCATTCTTACGTTTCAGGGTAGAGCCAGACAACTTCAACCTGGTTTGTCAGCATGGAGCAGGACGGGGGATACAAATAAGACTGGTGAAAAAAGAGACTGGCACAGCTTGTGTTCTAGGTTGGTTCTGTGATGCTTGTGATGTTCAGCATGCACCTCTTGCTTCCTAAAGGCACTTCCTGTGTGCTGTTGGAGTCTGCAGACTGTTGACTTGAATTAGAAGAGAGGTGGAGAGTATATTTCTGGAAACTATGCAGGTAGGAAGGGTGGTGTGGAGATGAATATTCTAAGCAGAGAAGCTGACTTTCCCCCTTTCTCTCTGGCATATGCTGTTCCTATGGGATAGTACATGTTTTACTGAGGTACAGAGACTGTCTTACTGCTGTTAGACTGAATCTTACTTGTGTGAATTTCCCCCCTTTAATGGGATGTTTCTTGCCCTGTAATGGACTGTAACTTAATTTGAGCTAAAATGGGTGATAAGCTGATGCAGTACAGTGCAACCTCTGTTCCAAAGCATTTTTGAACTAAAAATGTCATGGCCTACGTGAGGTTCCTACTCTTCAGAAGTACTCAAAACATTGGTCTTATTTTAGGTCCTGTCTAAACATTTAAAAATAACTTGAAAACAGGGCTCACTTCTATATACTTCACCCCTGAAAGTCTGGGCTTGCACTTGGTTTTAGATGCTTACCCAAATCTGCAGAGGGCACAGTATGGAACAGCCCTTAGTTGTTCCTTTGAAGTTTTAATTTCAGAAGGAAGGGTCTCTGTCATTTTGTCCCTAGAGACGTGGTCTCTGCTGTTAGGCAGTATCCTGTTGGGTTGTTTTTTCTTTTTTTTTTTTTTAACATTTTGTTGACTAACTTTGCTGCTGTAGTCCTTGGGGAGCAGCTGTGGAAAGCCGACCAGTAGCAGAACTAGGATGACGTATATTCTTGTAGGAATGCTCTTATGAGTGAAAACTGAGTTGATATATTTTGGGAAACTATAGCCCCTTTCCAAGGATACAGAAACTATCTTGTCTGCATCTCATACTCTGTAGTGAAAGTTACTCCATGGAGTGGCTGAGATTGAGTGCTCAGATTACAGCTGAGTAGTACAGACAGGCCTGAGAAAAGCCAGGTGGAGTCCATACAGGATTAGGACAAGAGTCAAGTTGGGGAAGACTGGCATCAGGTGGAGTGGACTAAAGTTCCCTTCCTGTTGATCATCATCTTGACATGTTGTACCTATTTAGTCAGCTGTTTGATGCAGGAAGAAATTTCTATCCCAAACCCTAAGTCTCATTATTGCAGAGTAGCAAGGGGCTCACTTGTTACACCATTTGCCAAGTATCCCTCCTGTTTTGCTCACAATTTCTCAATTATTGTTTTCATCAGTAGCTTTGCTCAAGCAGTGATTCTCTCTCAGCTTATTCCTGTGTGTGCTGGACCTGTCTGCCATTCTCCAGATAGTCTGTCCAGATTAGATTTAGTTTGAACCCATCTTTAGCCAGTATGATCTTTTCTATTCCTAGCTGATCCGTGATTTTAACTAGTGTGTTTCCCACTAAGCCCTGAGAAGATTTAAATTAAAACTTTTTTATGAGGGTAACTTGTGCCAGCCCCACTGTGGCATCCTGGGTTGACATCAGGTGGCTGATTGTTCAGTTTGCTCCATGTGTAAGTCTGAAGAGTGCTGTCTGAGCCACACTTTTGTGGGGTTTTGATTAATTTTCTATGTGTGGCAGGGTAGGACAGTTTCCTTTCCCAGAGAAAGGCACAGTCCCTGCCGTGTGTGTGGAGCTTAAAAGAGTGCCTGGAACTGGGACAATCTGCAAACAGAACTGTGCTGACCACAGGCTATGGTTTATCCTTCCAGCACAGATGTGCATATTTTGCCTTGTTTCTTTAACAGACCTCTGCTCTGCTCTCTTCCAGCAGAAGAGCAGCCACTCAGATGCAAAACTCAGTGTGCTGTTCCTAACAAACTACTGTAAATCTGGTTTTCCTGTCTCCTGGGCACTTTTTTGCCCAAGGGTGACCCTGGCAAGGCAGCATTGTCTTGAAAAGCCAACAGTCAGCCAGTTATACTGGCTGAAATTCCTGCTTGTAGCAGTTTGCATTTCAGAGTAGCACTGCAGACTTGTTTAGTGCATCTCTGCAGCCCTGGGGTGAAGGTCTGGGTTTCCCTGAAAGGGGAAGGGACAAGCCAGTCAGTCCTGCCCAGCCAGTGGCTGTCAGACTGTGCAGGTGGGGTGGTAGCAAACAGATGGAGAGCAGTCTCAACCAAAAAGTCTTTAAAATTCATGGCTCCCTTGAACAGGTAGCTGGTTCTGAGCCTTTGTGCCTTTAGGACAGCACCAAAAAAGCTTTTGCAGCCGTGAACAGGACCAGTATCTCAAATGGTTTGCCAGAAAATTGGGATCTCCTCAATCCGAGCAAACAGAAACTCATGTTGCAAAGGCACTTGATGGCATTAAAATTTATTTTGTCTTGCTATAAAATTCCTTGTTCTGGATAAGATGTGGCTAGGTGTTAACAAAGTGACCAGAGAACTCCTGCTCCACATGGTTTATTTCTCCAAGTACCAAATCTTGCAGTGTCCCAGCTTCTGCTTCCTCTGCCACTTAATTTTCCTGTTGCTCATTTTCACTCCTCTGTATTTGGACCCACAGTGATATGGATGGAGAGCATTGCCTGATGGCCCATGCACAATAGTAGCTCTCCCACCCCTATCTGTATACGGTCTGGTGCTCTGAATTTTATCCTTGAAACAAGAACTTCCAAGTGTGGACAATGTCTGGGATGGAGGGCAGTGATTGCAGGATGGAAGAATATGCTGCATCACTGCTAACAGCCTGTGTCTCTTCAACCACATGCACCTTGAGAGCCCTTCATGGATGGTTTCTGGGCCACCATTCTGTGTTGGACTACATTTGAAAGCACTGGATATCCAAGATATCCAGCCTGTGTGGGACAGTCATTGCTCAGAGCTGTTGAGACTGGTATGAAGTTGATCCTGGCTCTCAGGTCTGCACTCAGCCTGTTCAGGCTTCTGCAGTAGTGCAGTGGGAGCTGTTGTGTTTTATATGTTATGTAGCTATGAAGCTTTCCAAGCTTGGGAAGGTCCCCAGGCTTTTTGAACAGCATGGGATGTTGCTGTCTGTTATTTGCCTTATGAAAGCCTTGGCATTGCTTTGCAGAGGTGGAAGAAAATGTCTGTCCACCTCCACCTTATCTAGCAGACCTGTGTAACTTAATTGCCAGACTATTGAACCTAATAGTTCTTAGCTGATGACTGAGAACCTTCCAGGCTTAGGCGCTAATTCATGGAAGATTAATTGATCAAAGCGTCACTTCTGATACTGCTTTAACATGACTTGTGTAACACGAGATAGAATACACCCCATCTTGGTTTGAAGGCAAACCACAAGCAGATTGTGGTAGTGATGTGGAGTTGTGTTGATTTTGCTGTCTCTCCTGGGTGGGAGGGGATCGGTGCTACTCATGTGGCTGCATTGCATTAAACATATTTGCATGTCACTGCCTGTATTCATGGCTGTAGCCAGAACTGCTGACAGTCTTGGAGTGATAAGGGAAGACTCTGCTGTCAGACTGTATGTTTCTCCAGAAGATTACTGGGAAGAGTAGAAAAGTGAATTTTATTTGAAATAGAGGAAAACTGTAGGGAGAAGAATTCCTTCCTGTCTACCCAGGGCATATTAGTTCTTTACAGAGCTGTGGTGGTGCTAAAATATAAGATTTAAGGGGTGTTAAGGAAATTGTTTTAACAGAGCAGAGCACCCTGCACTGTTCAATGTCTACAGAGTGAAAGGATTTATTCAAATCAGGCTCCAATGTTTAACATTTCTCATTTGCATCTTGACAACTGGATGGTGGAGCTCGGGATGTGGTCCCTGTGTGTCTGCCTGTGGTCTGTACCACTGCTGGCATGAACTCCTTCTGTGGTTGGTCTCTGTTCTCCCTTTCACTGTGCAGCCCTGCAGGGCTGCTGCTGGCATGGAGACCATGGGGTTTCCTCTGGGGGTACAATTGTAGGACTTTTTCACAGGAGTGTCACAGGATGTTTGAAGCTCCTCTCCTCTCTTGCTAGGTTACTCCAAGGCCAGACTGGATGCAAAAGAACTTGACTTGGGAGTGTGGCCTTTGCCTCTGGGACGTGAGAGCTTGGTTAGGGGTCATGGTCCTGTCCTCTGGGAAGCATGTGCTGGTTGCAGAGGTCTCTCTCCCCTCTGGAGGGAAACCTGCCAAGGAAAATAGACTCTTAAGGCAGAAGCAATTACATTGAGATCATGTGCTGTCCTGGCTCTTTCTGCACAAAGCAGTTGGGCATTTCTGCTTTACAGAAATCAGCATAGAACAGCTAGTGCATAGAAGCATTCTGGCTTTCTTAGCCTGTGGAGCCAAAGCTGGGAACAGGAGGATCCTGGCTGAGGCTGGGGAGAGGTGCCCGTAATGATGGGGAGGGCAGTGCGGTTGGGAAGGTGTGCCTTGTTTGAGGTGGAGGCCGGTAAAATATGAATCACATTTGTTTGAAGTAGTGATGAAATCCCAGATGAAGGTTTTCTGTAATACCTGGCCAAATCGTCTGGCGTGCTCCAGCTCTCCTTTCTCCCTGGTTAGAACGGACGGTCCTGACCTACTTTTAGCAGTCGTGGTTCTGCTGAAGGCTTGGCTGTACCGACAGCACACACGTTATCTGCTGTGTTCAGTCAGCATCTGAGTGAGAAGTTTCCATCAAACGTTTGGCAGACAGGGATGACTGTTCCTGGAAGAGGGACTGTTGGTGCGTTAAACCCGATTCTTCTGTGCATCGTGGCTCCGGCCCTGGCTTTGGTTTCCCATGGTGTGCATCAACTTTTGTGCTGTGCTGTCAGGATTCACTGAGATGGTATCTAAATGTTAATATGAGAGAGACTGCTTTTAGAAATAGCCAGTGAGGTTAGGCTTCCAGCCTCCTAAATATGCGATTAGGCAGGGCTAGAGTTACATTCTTAATATTTAAAAATAAATAAAGTCTATAAATGTACCATAAAATAGATGCTTAAATAGAAATGTCATCCTGGGGCAAATTGCAAAGCTCTGTGTAGCTCAGTATGCTGCCTTTGACAAGATCCAGAAGCAGATGCTTAATGAGGGCTGTAAGAAACAGGGCATGTATAATGTGGTAGGTTTGGTTTGGTTTTTTTCATTCTCCCCCCCCATTCCATTTGCCTCCCAGCTTATGACCATCATCAGTTTAGGGCCCTGCTTGTCCAGGAGTTGTATCTCATCATCTGATTGTGACCATATCTATTCTCCATTAATTTATATAATCCCTCTTCTAACTTGTTTATGTTTCTGGTCTCCATGACATCCTACAGCAGTGAGCTCTACAATTTAATTATGCATTTTAAGTGTTACTTGAAATATTCTGCATCCTATATCCTTGAACTGGCTTAGGAAAGTTGTCTGTAACTTTGGTGAGTGCTCTCATTTTCTGCATTGTGGGACATGGTAGTCAATTATTCCATGTTTTTCATCTTGACATTGTGTCGTGTTTCGGATCTCTCGACTTTTCCATATCTTCGCCCCGATTGTTTCTTTGTCCACCTGAAGTCCTGCTCTGCTCAATCTCTCCTTATATAGAAGCTGATCTGTGCTTCTGGTCATCTTTGCCGTCTCCTTTTTCAGATGTGGGAATCAGAACTGTCTTCAGCATTCAACAACATAATGGGGATATGTGTTTTCTTTCCTAATTACTCCAAAGGCTGTATTTGCCTTTTTGCTTGATACTAAATACTGAACTCAGCTACCAAGTTTCAAAAGTTTCTCTGAGTGATAACAGCTAATTTGGATCCTGTTATGTTTATGTAATTAGAGTATTTTTGGTTGGTTTTGATATTTATTGGCATCTCAGATATTGTGCAGTTACATAAAAGTGCCTGACTTCTGTTACTTTTTGCAGTCTTTTCTGAATTTTATTGCGATGAAGAATTTTTTTACTAATAAAACTTGTCACTTCTGGACATATTGGTCTGCTTAGATCTTATGGGAACATATTGAACAGTGCAGGTTGCAGAATAAATTTGTGGCAGATCTCACTGATAACCTTCATCTGACAGGGAAACTCTTTATCTCCTGTCTTTTGACTACTTATTAAATCATGATGGGGACTGTAAGTTTCATTTCACAGTAGCTTAGCTTTTTTTTTTTTTTTTTTCCAAGAGCCTTAGTTTTTTAAAAATAAGTTTAGTTCATATTAAACAGATTCAAATCCATCTCTTGGATCTCAGTTAACCAGAAATGGGAAATCTACTCTTGGAATTTCCTGGGTACTGCAGGGGTTTCTCTCTGCTCCAGATTTTAGTCTTGTATTTTGATCAGCAGTTGGGTTCTTGAACTTCTGCAAGCAAATTTGTTTCTACAGGGAGTAATGGGCTCAGATTTATGTAGATTTGTATGGAAACAGAGAATTTGCTCAGCAGCGTGAATTGGATGGGTAACCTCAGTGAGCTGTGCTTTCGCAACAGGGTTCTATTACTGCTGGATTAAACCTATCTCGGCCCTCTGGATATGCTCTACACATTAAAGGCTAGAGAATGGGATTTGTTTTTTCCAGACCACTTGTCTGGGAGAATATTTAAGTCACTGGTGATATTTGACTGGATGCAAACTTGGCATGTGATGTGGTGGCCAGAAGAGCAGGAGGTTGTTGGGTGGGTAAATGGAGGGCTGGTGGGACGAGCTGGGGAAAGTAACATCTGCTGTGTGTGCAGCATTAGAAAGCTGAAGGGATGGCCTGTCCAGGTCAGGTGCTGATAGAAGAGAATGCTCATCCAGGTTGGGTACCTACAAAAAAAAAAAAATTCTGACAAACCAGCATGAGCTCAGAGAGCTATGAGATAAATTAAGTATTTCTGACTGAAGAAGCTCAGGCCACTTAATGTGTCCATCCAAAGGATTACATGTGCTGCAGTCTGTGATTCGGGAATGCTCAAAGCTGGCAGGATGTATAAGGGAAGGATTGCCTTATGCTTGTCTGCCCTTAGACTGCTTCTTAGGCGTCTATTATTGTCTGCTGCTGGAGCCAGGGTTTCTGTGTAGGTGGACCTCTGTCAGAGTTAGAATAGCTGTCTTTATCATCTTGCCCAAGGAGGATTAAGCAGAAGGATTAGTTTTCAAACTCTTTATGCAAAAAGTGACTAGAAGCTTCTTTGACTTATAAGATTTTGTGACAAGCAAAGTTAGACAAAATGACAAGGCATTTTACTTGGGGTAAAAAACCCTCGGGGATAGGCTTGCTGGGTTAAGGTGGCAGTTCCTGTAATTTAGGAGCCCTAAGAAAAAAATCCTGCTTTCACTAGGAGACTTTAGTCAGGAGCTCATGGGCTAGGAGAAGAAATGGTTAGTGGTGTTCTGTGGTTTGATTACGCAGAAAGTCGGAGCAGATCCTAAAGGATCCTCTAATCCTCAAATGCTAACACTGGCTGAATGTTATCCTTTGGCTGTGTTGAGATGCTGAGAAACTAATAGCTGCCTTGATTTCCACTTCTGAAAATGCACATACACCATGGTGTGTGAGTTCACATCGTGTTAGTGCTTGAGAGGATGGTAAAGTGAAAAGTCAACCCTCGGTTTACAATGACAGAGTATTTATGAAGAAAGCTTCTTTAACAGCAAGCGGCTTTATATTCCTTGTAAATGTTTGTGTAGTTTGTCTCGGTTTATAAAAAGTTCACTATTTAACACTGTATTAATCATTAACTCTTCATTAACCAGTTGTACTGGAAGCTTAAACTACTGTGCAAGGGTAAAGTTTGGCTGTGCTAGAGCCGTTTAGAGGAAATTACTGTCCACTACCATCAGTTAATTTCAGAATGGCTACAATTAATAATTAGGTAGCCCCAGAGGGCCTTTCTACAATTTGCACAGAAGCTTTATACAGTTTTTCCAAAGAACAGTGCACAAGCATCATTAAAGTGGCTGCAGTATCACAAAGTTGACAATATTTTGTGCAACATTGGTTTAGTATAACTTCAACCCCCATCCAGATAAGTACCTTGTAGCGGTCAGCAGAAGTTATCAAGCGTTTAGAAAACATAATTTTCCCAAGTTTCCCATTATTTATCTAATAATGTCATTGATTCTGTAGTACAGAATTTCTGCCAGCTTTCCTTGCCATTTCAGATTTGATAGTTTATCTTTAAAGATTTCAGGGTTTTTTTTAAGTTTTGACATCAGCTCTGGTGTTACTCACATCTGGGTGTAACAGAGGTCCCTTGTCTGTGCCAGTCATGCTCTGACAGGATGGCTTGGACTTGGGATTCTCCTTGGGGTCAATTTTACTTGGAAAACAGAGATTTGTGTTCATCTCTGCTGAAGCTGCTCACTGCAAGTGTTCTTAAACAACAGATCAGGGAACTGGCCTGGTAGTAGTAAATAAGACTCAAGAAAAAGATTTATTTATTTAAGGGCAATGCCATCTATCACAGCAGAAAGCAAGCAAGTCTCTGTTGAGCATATGAAGCTTAGAAGGGAGCTGTAATTCAGGGCTTTTGTGCAGAAAACACAGCAGTGGTCGTCTTCCTGCTGCTGGGCCATTTGAATGTGCTGGAACACAGGGGTTGTCATGCAGCTGGAAGATTGGTGCTTTTAATTTTTAAATCTTTCAGTGCTCTCACCGTGGGTTGGCTCTGCAAATGATACAGTGGAAATTGCAGGTGGAAATTTCAGGGACCTACCTTTTTTGGGGGATAATTCTGCTGGGTTTGGTGTCGACTACGAAATCTAGCCTAGAACTTGGAACATTGACTGACCTCTCCATGTTTGGGGGATAGAATGTGGTATTAGGGAAATAATCTGTGAAGATTGAAATAATCTTTATGTGTTGATATACTGTTAAAATATGTCTAAATCAGTTCTGGGTTTGTTTCCTTAATAAATATGTAAAGTCTCTGAGAGGGATACGTGAGGTCAGAGAGGTAAAAGTAGTGCTATAGAAAACATGTCCTACTTCAAATTCCAGGTAACAAAATAGTGCCATTGCTTCGACATTACTGGTTGTTGTTTTGTGGATGTGATATAAATATTCTGTGGCAGAACTGACTAATCCTCTAGCCCTTCTGTTGTCATCCAGATTAAATAAATGAAACTCAGAAGTATAATTTGGATATTAATATTTTACAGGGAGTTAGAGGCAATGTTCAGAGTATTGTCTGGAGCATTTTCCTATTTAATGGGAATTCATAAAAAAAATGGAATATTTAAAAAGAATCTTTAAGCCTTGGCAATTGCATTCAGAATTAATTAAAGGCTACACACTTTTAGTGCAATCTGTCTGCAACAGCTGTGTTATACACTAGCAATGAGCACAGGAAGCAGAACGGTTCAGTAAATCCATAAAGAGCTCAGTAGTGTAGCTTGTCATGAAACCATCAGATTTAAATGTAGGTTATCCTCCTCCTTCCTGTCCTCCCAGAGAGGTTGTGATGGGTTTAACTGAAAGGCAAGCATAAAAAAAGGCTGTGATGCTCATGCTTGAGAATCAACTTGGAAAATGGAATCAAAAGATGCTGCTGGCTTTTTTCTCTCTCACTTTTCATGTAGGGTGCAAATCTTTCTGGCTGCTGATAGCTACATGCTCCTGCTCATTTCTAATGTGTGTTTGCTCACCTAGCAGTAAATACAAGTTCATTTGCTAATGGCTCTTTAGCAAAGAACAACAAAGGGCACTATATTCAATGTTTATCCATTGTGCGGGGTGATTAGAACTAGCTTGGAACATGCTGTACTACCCTTTTGTTTTGTTTTGTTTCCTCCGTTCTCCCAGAGTCATGAGGACTAGATGGCAGTTTCTTACCTGAAATACCTTTGAGGGCTAGCTCTTAACAAAGTGACTTCTAGGGGGATATTGGTGACTGAAAGAAGAGTAGCTACAGGTCAGACCTTTGACCACAGCAAGATCTGCTTTTGATTATGGTCTGCTGGAAGGAAGGGATAGTTGCTTTTCCAGTCTCTTTCCTGTGCAGGTGCTCCAATAAGTAACATGCTTTCAGTGAAACATTAGGGGTAGGTTTGAAGACAGATTGAAGAGCTTGTAAGATCTGTGTTGCTGGAGTGGTGTCATGTGCTGGGTTTTGAGTTCAAGTATTGGTAGCACGTATGTGTTAGTTCTGCACTGGCAGTTGTCAGTGGTGCTCTGTGGGGGACAGAGCAGAGTTGTGCAGCTTGTAGGCACAACCTCTAGCCAGAAAGCCACTATTTCAGGATTCATAAATCCTGGAGACACATGCTGAATTTACTGTGTGAGTGCTGGCAGAAGAAGGTTGCATTAGCTTGAAAGAAGATTACAGATCCCTCAAAGTGGTGTAGCTTAATGACGTCTTGTGATCCTCAGCTGCTTCCAGATCAAAGATTCTCTTCTCCATGTCAGTGTAGCTCTGTTCACAATATAGCCAAGCTCCTGATATTGGGTGGCCATCAGCCTATTGTTTTGTTTGCAGGCCTTTTAAGCTTTGAAACTGAGGCTCCAGACAGTTGCACAACAAGCCATCGTGACATCTGCATGAGGTATAGAGACAGTCCTGTGGTTAAGGAATCAAGTTCTCTCCAATAGTAATGGTGAGGATGCATTAAAAATAGCTCACGTGTTGGAGCTGCTGCAAGATCTGCTCTGCTGATGTAAACCTGAGGTGATGGAGTCAAGTTAGATCTCCCTCCTTCAGTCTGTGTGTTACTTACCCTTTTATCAGGCTTCCCAGGTAACATCTCCAGCCTGATGAGGATTTCTCTCAGGTGCTACAACATGCTCTCTTGCCACCATGGAAAAGAGACTCCAAGGCTAGCTTGAGGCTGTGTGCCAGCCTGGGTGAAGCTGAGTGTGTTCACAGCTCTGAAGCAGAAAGCACTAAGTGTCCATTATCAGGGCAAACAAAAGCCCCAGTGTGCACGTAGCCTAAACACGGCGCTGGTACGGTGTGAATCAGCGGCTGTGTGCTCCGGGGAAAGCTGCCAGCCCAGAGCCGGCATTCCTGCACCCCGGTATATCCTGACAGCACTACCTACTTACCTACAAGAACCGTGTGAAGTGGAGCTTTTCCAGAGCTTCACAAAGCCTATATTTCATAAAATGTTGTATTTATAATACCTTCCATCCGCTGGATTTCACAAGTAGACTAATCCTCTCAGCTGGTCTTTTGGTGGAGCAAAGATGCCAGTTTTACTGACAAAGGAGCTGGAAAGCAGACTTTTGTGTTTTGTTTTGGTTTGGTTTTTTTTGCAGTAGCACGGAAATAGGAGATGGATCTAGAGTGTTATGGCTATTGTTCTCAGCATTGCTACTGTGCTTTCTGCTCATTATGTGCTGGATGTTGTACAGAATGAATGTACAGTTTGTGTGGTGAGAAGTTTGTGACATAAATTGATTAAGTCCTGGAGTAAATGCTGGAGTAGTTTTCTCTTGAAATGCTGCACATCTTTTCCACCTCTGTGCTTTAAGCACTTTTGGGCTAATAGCACTTTGAGCTTTCCAGGAAGACCCAGGAGGGATGATCCCATAGGAGGGAAGTGATGATAGTTTTCTTAACTTTAACTACAAAATTAACATCGCCCTTGAGGAGCTGAGTTGCCAAAATGAGCACAGCAGATTACAGGCCAGTTCTGGAGGAGATAATGCACTCATCAGCTCTTTGGAGCCTCTGACCCAGCTTGGCATCTGTGTGGCTTTTTGCAGCTTTGATACCCTGTCTGTGAGAAGGAGGAAGGGAAGGAAGGAAATAAATTCGCAGCTGCATCACCACCTACTTCTCAATTTAAATGAGGTGGTACTCATAGTAAATTATTGAGTACTTGCAGCTGCTGCCCTTTCTCCATGGGGAAAGCATTAATCTGAATGTTGCAGGTACTTATTACCACATTTCCACCATGCTGTGGGGTTCCCCATGCTCTCCAGAGCAGTTGTTCCCATCCATGGCATGGCTTGGGTGGGTCACAGTAGATTTCAAGAGAAGTTGATTTAAATATCCTCTGGAGAGGAGCAGAACAGGTCTAGTGGTTCCCTGGGTCTGTCCAACACCCACCCCATCTGGACTTGCTTGCACTTTAAGGCATGGGACAGGGAAGGAATGGAGCACTGTCCACAGAAGAGGCATGTTTGAATCACCTTTCACAGTACTAGGAGAGGTGGTATGGAGAGATGAGTGCCAGCAAGAGACTTCTACCCCAGAGAGTGCTGAAACAAGCAAGCAGGTCTTCCCCTCACCTGGACACGCTGTGTAACTTCCCAAGGAAATGGGGGCCCACAGAGACTGGCTTGGCATGGCTGGGAGCAGACTGGTGGCCCCAGAGGGGAGGCTGGGAGGGCTGTGGCTGACACTCTGGAGGTCTCATCCTGGCACCCATGTTCTGCTAAGATGGGTCATGCTCAGTGGCAGAGATGGCACGGGAAGGTTTTCTCTGAAGCACTCGTGGAAAAGCCTTAGACCCACGAGAGGCTGTTGATAGCCATAAGTGATAACAAAGAGAGGGTTTAATTATGATATCTAGATCAAATACAGAGCAAAGGGCTTATTAGTTTGCTCTGAATTAGATCTCAGCTACAGTTTATTTAAACAATGGTCCTGCCGGTTTTGTTTGTCTTGGACAGCAGTTTGTTTTACTGTGGTGTTGCTCATTAATACTGTATACAGTGTGCTGGCTCCTATGGAAATGTGGTCCTGTCCTGGAGAGCTTCCAGTATAGCACCATAGTTAAATTGTGCAGGAGTCGAGTTAAACATGGCTTTTCCCGATCTTACGAGAGTAGTGATCAGCTTCAGTGTTGCATTACTTGCAGTATTGCAGCTTCTTCTGAGGATACTGTGCCTGTCATCTTGATGGGGAGATGAGTGAGTTAAGTCTCTGATGCTCCTGCAAGCTGTCCTGTGCTGGCTCTTCATGTTTAGCTCTGTTTTCTATAGTTATTCATGTTCTCTTTGCCCAGCTCTCATAATGAGAGTGCTATTGAATGATTTTGACTGTTAATCTTCACTTCTGGTTCCAAGGAGTTATAACAGCCTTTCCTCTCTTGCAGAGTGTTTACCATGCCTGTGGGAACGTTTCTCCTTCCTGTTCTCTGTTTCTTGGGAGCAGCAATTCCGCGGGGACTGCAGTATGTCACATTCTCACGCAACACTACAAAATTCCTCCACCTGTCCATGGACTTGGAATCTGGGACCATTTATTTGGGGGCCACCAACTTTCTCTTTCAGCTGACATCTGACCTGCTGATGGAGAACATGGTTCAGACTGGACCAGTTCTGGACAGTAAGGATTGCCTCCCCCCGGTCTCAAAGCTGGAGTGCCCCCAGGCACACCACACTGACAATCACAACAAGCTGCTGCTGGTGAACGCAGAGCAGAAGGAGCTCATTGTGTGTGGCAGCGTGCACCAGGGCATCTGTGAGAAGAGGAGCCTCGCGTCCATCGACCACGTCCTCTTCCGACCAGAGAGCCCTGGTGACACTCAGTATGTTGCTGCCAATGATCCCAATATCACCACTGTGGGACTCATAGCCTACTCAAAGGATGAGGTCCCCTTGCTGTTTGTGGGACGAGGGTACACTAGCCGAGGAGTGGGAGGAGGGATTCCCCCCATCACTACCCGAAATCTCAGGGCCCACGGAGGGGATGTTCAAGCAACAGACTCTCATTCCATTTTCTCTTATGAAGAAACAGCAAAACTGGCTGTGGGCCGGCTCTCTGAATACAACCACCATTTCATTAAATCCTTCACTTACCGCTCCAGTGTCTATTTCCTCTTCTACCGGCGGGACCTCAAGTCTCAGTCCCGCGAGTACAAGACCTACATCTCGCGCATCTGCCTGGACGACTCTCATTACTACTCGTACGTGGAGCTTCCCCTGCTCTGCCAGAGCAAAGCCAATACATACAGCCTCCTGCAAGCAGCCTATGTCACCCGGCCAGGAAAAGATGTGGCTCAGGGGCAGCTGGACACCGAGGGAGAAGTGTTGTTTGCTGCCTTCTCTGCCTGGCAAGCATCTTCTGGGAAACCGAGCGAGGAGTCTGCGCTCTGCATCTACGCCATGGAGGAGGTGGATCGCCTGACTAACTGGACTAGGGATGTTTGCTACATGAGAGATGGGAAGTCAGAAGAAGGGACAGAAGTGGCATATATTGAATACGATGTCAGTTCCAACTGTGTCCAGCTGCCAGCGGTAAGTGGCTTTTCACCTCTGAGTAGTCTGCAGCGTGTTCTTGTGTTGCTTTGTGTTCCTGAAGTCATCCTGCTTTTGCAGATGGATGTTAAAATCTGTTTGGGTTAAAGACCTCAGTCTGTTTTGCCCCACATGGGCAGGATTCCTTGCAGAGGGAGAGGGATCATGTGTGGCAGTGGGAAGAGTAACTGGTGTGACCTGGCCCTGAGGCCTGTCTCATGGCAATACCAGGCAAGAACACTGAAGCTGCAGTTCAAGTTGTGCTTTATTTGTGTTGTTCTCTGGTCTGCACTGCAGGGAAGGAGAGAAGTATATGTACCGGTGTCTTGGGAAGGGGATTTAAGGACTGTGCTGGGTTATAGTGAGGTGCACCTTGCAACAGCTGCCTGCAAGGGCACCCAGGAACAAAAGGGAACATAAGCAAAACCAAGAGTCAGCACAGAGACATTCAAAGTCCACCTGGACATGTTCTTCTGTCACCTGTTTTAGGTGACCCTGCCCTGGCAGGGGTTTGGACTAGATGATCTCCAAAGGTCTCTTCCAACCTTAACAGTTCTGTGATTCTTTGAAAATCCTGATTTCCTATAGACTGCTTTAGTCCTGCAGAATTTTTAGCCCAAGGAGGACCTTTTCCTGAGCTGTCTCTTCTTTGTCTCCAGAGCTGTAAGAGGTGGTAATCCTTCCTCAAATTCAACAACAAAGGCATGATGGGATGTTGCAGGATAAAAATGTGACCTAAAGTGGCTGTGACCCTGAATCCTCACAGTCTGGCAGCCACACTGTCTGGTGCTCTGATATTGGGGATGGTGATACAAACACAGGGCAGCAGCGTTCTCCTGGGTGCACTGTCCTGGCATGAGACTCTGTGGCTGTGAGCAGCTGTTTGCACCAAGGGCGTTGCTGATCCTTAGCAGAGCAGCATATTATCTTGTGTCTCCTGTCTATGGAACACACTGTGCAGATAATTGCCTCTTCCCAGCCTTGTGCTACAAAGAGCAAAGTGGTACCACAGAGCTTTGGAAGTCTCTGGGGCTGGGTGTGTGGTTCAAAACCAGTCTTAAAATAATGGTTTTCCCTTCAGTAGCTAAAGCTGACTGTAGAGTACTTGTGGGACAAGGGAAGGATAAAGAGCAGACTTTGGAGCAGGATGAATGTAAGGTCAGAAGGAGTATGTAAGAGTTTGGGAAGCAAGTGATTGCCTAGCTTGATGTCCTGCTCTCACTGTATATCTTAGCCATGCCCTATGTGTCCTTTGCAGGGCCACATGGAAGGACTTGTCACAGGTGATTTTTAGGGCAGCTGGATGGAGTTAAATGTCAAACCGGTGTGAGGACTGTAGAAAAATCTTTCATTCAAGATTACACAGGGTCCTCTGTGTACTTGGTGCAGTGGAGAAGTGGGTGTAGAGGGTGAGAGAAGAAGGCCAGTCTCTGCTATGTGATTCCTGGTGCATGATCCCAGGCTTCCAGCTGCATGGTTTGGCACATGGTGGGCTGACCAAAGCACGGTGTTTTATTAACAAGTGTGTCCAATGATATGTAAATGTCCTAACAAACTTGATCCTTCACCATTCAGCACACGGTAGCGGTTGTCGTTCAGATTGTATCTAACAACGTATAAGCGTCTGTGCCAGCTCCAGCCTGCTCCAGTCAGGGCTGAGTGGAAGCAGCTGTCAATGAACATTTTATGCAGGAACAGTTTTAACTCGTTTTCAATGGTGGCAGCTTGTGCTGGATGTAAGGATAATGCTAATTAATTTCACATTTTTCTGCCTCCAGACCAGCCTGTGCGCAAGGTATGCCCTTTTCCCTAGTTAACTCTGCCTCCAGATTTTAGCCCATCAGGGGAGGCTAAGATTGAGTTTTACAGTTCAATACAATCTCTTCAACTGGGAAAAAAAAATTGCTTATTTTTGTAGGAATTTCAGAAGCTGTTCTTTTGTTCAGTTTGCTGGGGATCTGTTGTTAGTTGTGAGACGCAAGAGACTGTGTAGATGCTGTTTAGTGACTTGATAATTGGAAGTGTGAAACATGTTTCTGTAAGGCTTAGGAAGGCTGCACGTCTTCTGTGGGTGTAGTTTTCAAGGCATGTACCATGTCCTTTTGCTTTCACTCCTCTTCATGCATAGATGTAGATTTGTCCTGTTGTTTCGTACCTGTGCAGGTAGGAAGCGAACATCAGAATTCACAGCAGCAGCTTCATCCAAACCTGCTGCATCACAGTAAGACACTGGATGGTCCCTCAAGTGCATTTTCTGCAACGTTGCCAAGATGTTACTCACTGAAAGCAATTCAAACAGCTTCTATGTAAATTTATATAAGTAATTTATACAGTTATCATGGTCTTAATCCTGTAGAAAAGAATAAGTTCCAGCTCTTGGCTGTGATTACCCTCACTGAGGCCACGGCCGGGCTGTGTCAGTGAAGGGAGAGCTTGCACAGGTCATGTTGGTTTATGGTGGATAAATGTGTGTGAGGTGACTTGCCCTTGGCATCACATATAGACAACAGCAGTGCTGAGCACAACTGGGGTAAAAATATTTCTGACTTGAATGTGTGGGTTTTTTTAAGCAATGCTTGAAAAATTGGCCTCAGTAGTGAGGTCGTTACACTCCAGACCTTGTCTGAATTGATACAAATGGCAAAATAGCTAGAATCCCACTGAAGATAAATACCTAATGCTTTGGAGCATGGAAATTTGGTGGTGGCCTGCTTCCTAATAAATCTTATAGGAACTAAACCACTGGAGAAATAGAAATCTCTTAAGTTACAAGAACAAGATTGAAAGAAGCTTAAGAATCAAATGACAGAGCTGATAAGATATGTGTCACTAAAAATGAATGATAGCTTAGAGGATGATAAAAACTAAAAATCATTAAAAGTTATAACCTCCTCTGAGGTTTTAAGTTGGAGCCTTACACCGACTGTGCAGAAAATCACTGAATTCATATTTGAAAGGAAAACAATAAAGCATCAGAGTGAAAACAGTGCTAATGTAAACTGGGATGGTTTATTACATGGAACTGCTGTGTCAAGCTTTGCTTCCCTGATAACATAGCAATGCATTTGAGAAGGGAACAGAGTTCAGCAGGTTAAATATATTTTACTGCTGATCGCTTTTCATTTCTCCAGGAAGCAGCCAACTATTTAAAACAAACAAACTAAAAAAAACCAACCACAACAACACAAACAGGAAAAACAAAACAAACAAAAAACCCCCAGAGAAATGGGAGGAGAGGAGAGAAAGGGACAGGTTTTCCATGAGATTGGTGTGAGGTGATAAGCAGATGCCTCAGGAATGCAACGTTGTGCTGTTATCGCTCATCTCTGACAGGGGAGGGGGGCAGTTCCACTGCCTGGTGCCGGATGGTACCGTGCAGCTGAGCACTGCCAAATGCAAAGCCACGGCCATCAGACAGAAGGAATGTGTAACCCTGCTCACAAGGAGTCTAAATTCAACCACGTTGCCTGAGGCAAGAGAGGGAGCTGCAGTATGTGCAGACTGCGCGGTTAATGCCGCTGCTCCACGCACAGCTTTGTAAGAGTAACTAGTAAGGGGCTGGAGAGGTGAGTGAAAATGTTATCCATAAGGGATTTCATGATGAAAATATCGTGTTTACACAAGCTACGTTGTTTGAAGACAAGCCACTGATCAATTAAAAAATGGTGTTTTAGATAATAATTGTTGGGTAAACAATTCTGCATTCAGTCTCCAAAAGGATACTGTAAAATTATAATGGAATGAAACAAGGTGTCAAGAGGGATATAAAACAACAAAGGAACTATCCTAGACAAGACTGAGTTTGTTACTTAGGAAACAGGTGAATCATCATGGAATATCTTCTCTCTACACATATAAATAATAAATAAGTTGGCGTTTTTCATTGTCTCTCCTTTAGAATGCAGTAAGTGAAGGTTTGGTGGGACTGGGAGGGATCTAACAGGCACAGAAGGATGACTGTTTCTGCACAGTGCTGTGGAGTTAATGTTCAGAACGCTCACAAGACTCAGAAGAATTGCAGCAGTGTGCAGCGATGACTCTTGTATGTGCTCTGTGATTCCTAAGTGTAGTTAGTAAGCACTTTGGAGCAGGTTGTGTCCCACCCTGTGTTTATAGTATGTCCTGGTGCTTTGGGATTCTGCTTCAGGCTCAGAATTTAATTTGTAGTTGATACAACAAAAACATATATGATGTTTGAGGTGATACTTGTCACCAAGTGTCTTTGCAGTGAAAGCGGAAATTCTCATCTTTTTGTTTTGTTATGAAAAATACAATAAATCTTCCCCAAAGCTGTATCATGGCAGTGTATAGCCAGTAATGTTTTTTTTGAGAACTTACAAAAGAGTTTCAATGCATTCCATTACTGATGCTGAAGAGACTTCCTGAAATGTCTTCAGGATTCTGTGAAGGTACAAGCAGCTAACATACCTAAACTAATTATTAAAATATGGCTCTTTTTGCTCTGTTGAAAAAAAGCTTGGAGGGATTCAAAGCTGAATTCACTGCTGGGGCACCTGTTTAAGGAATTCGGGTAGAAGAGGATGGTGGGAAGTGTTATATGTGCTAATGCTCCCTGTATCCATTTTTTGGTACTGATTTCCCTCTTCTTTTTGCTTCCCCTAAAAGGACACCCTGTATGCCTACCCCTGTGGCTCTGACCACACTCCCAGCCCCATGGCCAGCCGGGTACCCTTGGAAGCAGCACCGCTCCTGGAGAAAGCTGAGGCCCGTCTGACAGCTGTGGCAGTGAATGTGGAAGATGGCCACACCATTGCTTTTCTGGGAGACAGCAGAGGGAGGCTGCACAAGGTATGATCTGGATGCAACAGAAAGCAAAGAGGATAAAACTAATCCGGGATGCTCAGGGGGAAGGGGAAAAATGCAATTTCTCTTGTTCCTTGGGAAGTTGCGTTCCTACTAAAGACTGTTGCTATCAGACAGTCTCTTCTCACACTCTGCTGACAGTGAAGAATGTGAATGCCCCAAACAGTGGTCACGTTGCCTTTGGTTACATCTGCACTGAGCCAGCATCAGGGCTGGTGCATCCTGCATGGTTTCTGCAGGTCCTGTGAGGCACATCCTTCATGTGACCGAAGTCACTGCATGGAAGTTTTGGTGGGAGGTTGAAATCCTTGCACATAGCATGGGTTACAACTTGTTCCCGATGTAGGATGGGTGTCCCCAACTCCTGTTGTGATGCTTTGCCTGTACTCAGTTGTGATCTCTTGCAGGTGTACATAGGAGCCATGGGAGATGCACAGATATACGCCTCATTAGCTATCCCATCGAACAGCATGGTGAGTGGAGACCTGCTGTTTGACCAGTTGCAGGAGCACCTCTTTGTCATGACCCCATCAATGGTAAGAGCAATACAATCCCTTCCACAGAGGAGTTGAAAGCATTTGAGGTCCCAACTACTGACAGGAGCGTGGGAGGCAGAGGAACTTTGTATGGCTAAGCCTGTGCTGGGCAGCAGCTGCCTGTCAGTCTGACTTACAGGGACGGGGACTGGCCTTTTCCAAAAGCTGGAGGAAGCCTTGTTACCCTAAACCGTGTCCTGTTCACATGTGCATTTTCCTAAATCTGTCAGACTGTATCAGCAATGATGGAGGAATGTGAACTGCAGGCTATAAAAGGCTGCTCTTCTGGCATGAAGACAAGGGACCACAAATTCCTGGGTTCCACTGTGTTGAGCAGGAATTCTTTGGACAACAGTCTGCATCTCCATCTGAGCAGAATAATGTGAGCCTCTGGGTTCACATGTGACCCATCTTGGTTTCGGAGGAGATTAAAAGAGAAAAGGGAGGTTTTGTGTATTAAAAGTGTAGCACTTCTGTTTTTAATCAGTTAGGAGATTAAGCTGTTTTTCTGTCGGCATGTAACCTACAAAAAGCAGGAATGTGTGGGAAATGTCTTCAGATAGCAGAGGTGTGCTCTGACCAGGAATGTAATAACAATCTTGCAGATGAAATCAAGCTGTATAAGGAGCCATGTGAGGCACCTTTCCCTCTTCTCCTGCTTTCTGTAATTCTGTTTGTGCCCAGAGGCAGTTGGAGGAAAAGAGGCATTGTGGTGCCTCAGGCTTTTGGGATATTGGTGTCTGCTGAGTAGGAAATCCAGCTATGGATACTTTATTTGAGAGGATTTGTACAACACCACTCATATCAGCAGCTCGAGCTGGAAAGAAAAGGATCCTCCTAGCAAGGGGAAAAGCAGCCCTTGAGTTACTCTGAAGGAAAGAACAAACAAAAAATGAGAGCATGCTGGAAAGCTACTTCTTCCCTTCACTCCCCCAGTGCACTTTGAAATACTTGTAAAATTTGTAACACTTCAAAGGAGGAGTTGAAATCTCTGAGTGGAAGAAGATTAGGGAAATCTGAAATATATCCTTAACAGTAATTGTTCTGTCAATTAAAAGATGCAAATTACATCATGTACTTAGCAAAAGTAGTAGGTCTGGGATTAGAAGTTGGTATTTCAAAGTAGCTGACAGTAGTAGCTGAAGAGTAGTAGCGGATTAAAGAGGGCAAGAGGCTGAAATCAGCAAAGGTGGTAAGTTAAAGCAGAGAAGTTTTGCAAGTAAAATTTACCCGTAGATGGCAGAAGGTTTTTGTTCCACATTGATCAAAGCTTCATGGTCTACTTCCAGTCAGTTCTGCCAGGTAGAGCTGGACAATAGTGCAGATGGATTCAGAGGCCTCAGCTGGAGCTGCTGCCTCCAGCTTCAGTCACCTGCATGTCACGAAAGATCTCATATGACATAGTCCAGAAAAGTAAAAGAATGGATGATATTCAGTCTGCTATTCTTTAATCCACTTCGTTAAAATACAGTTTGATGACTAAATAAAGTCACCTCCTTGCAAAATGTGTCACAGATAACTTAAGAATAGCAATACGCTTTACTTGCCTCAGTGCCTCTGTACAGCTTGATGTGAAATGGCCACTTGGAAGGGCTCTGGAAACTTGTTCCCTTGGGGGGTTTTTTGTTTATTTTTATAGGAAGATAAATTGGGGATTGGGAAGTTGCTTTGATGAGCATGCAAATGATGGGACTTTTTAGTTAGCGATAAGGAGCCAATGATCTGGGAGCTGTGTTGTGTGTGATGTGTTTTCACTTTTCATTGCTTTTTCTGACAGGTGGTAAAGGTTCCCATAATGGAATGTTCCCTGTACTTGGACTGTGAATCCTGTCTGGCACTGAAAGATCCCTACTGTGGCTGGTGTGTCCTTCAAGGACGGTAAGATAGATCCCTGTTCACCTGCAAGGATTTTAGAGAGATAGTGTTTAGGGATTGTCTCTACTTACTTTCTTCCTTATATCTCTGTCTGGATTTAGTTTATTTTTAGTTCCTTTGTGGGATATTCACTCTAACTTACCATTCCTCTTTATGCCTCCCTAAAAGGGCATCTTTTCATTGCTTTTTGGGTCTCTGCTCACCAGTCACAGTTCTTCTGTCCAGTGGATTTCAGCCTGGCTTTAGTCTGGCTGTAGCACAAACTGCCTCATTTCAAATGTAGAGAAACTATCTTGTCTCTTCTTCTGGTGTCACTCTCTTATTTATCACTCTTTCACTTCTTGCTCCCCTACTGATGTTACTCAATGAGACATTGTTTATTCCAGTGTGTGTGTGTGTCTGCTTGCTGGCTCTATTCCCCTGTAGAAAACCAGAGGAACTAGTTCATGACCCTTGAAGTTCCAGAAGTGCCTACCCATCTATATTTTGGCAACAGTTCATCCTACTATTGAAAGTGATGGGAAGCTGGGACTTCCGTGGCTTGTGTAGCAGCTTCCCCAAGACTCTAGAGCAAGGCTTGAGACAGTCAGTGTCCCCTTGGAAGCCAAACCCCTCCTGCTGTACAGATGTCTCACAGGGCTTCTTGCTGTTTCCCTGCAGGTGCAGCCGTCGCTCCGAGTGCTTGCGGTCCAGGTTGAGTGAGCAGTGGCTCTGGAGCTTTAACTCTACCCAGCAGTGCCTGTCTGTCCAGTCACTAACTCCAGCCAATATCAGCAGGGAGGAAAAGAGAAATGTGAGTGGTGATGATCCTCTGATGATGCTCAAGCAGACTGAGGAGTCACAAGTCTTTCTGTTGCTTTCTGTGGGGTACTAAACCACTGAAACTTCAAGCATGTTCTCTGCTGACACGAGGGACTTATCTGTTGGTACTGCCAAGTTGTTAATTTAATTGTTTGGGGTTTTTTCCCCATAAAACTAAATGTCCTTGCCTGCTAAGAGTTACTGGGTATTTTGGAGTATGTGATGGCTGCTTGGGTGTGATCCCTCCTTGTTTTAGTATCTATAGGGTGCCAGTGTCTGTGCTTTCAATGTTTATTCCTGACACTTGCTGTCAGGAAGATCTGAAAGGAGTTACCCAAAATTACATCTCCAGTATGGCATGTGAGAGCTGGCAGAAAAGCTAAGAAGGTGCTGGAGTGATTTGAAGTCTGTCATTATGTCAGGAAGTGGCAAGAACCTGCCTTTTGCTAGAGACTTAGGCAAAGGGGGAAGTTGTCAGTTGCTGGAGGAATGCCAAGTTCAGTTTGGGAACGGCAAGAAATGATGAATGGAACAATCAGTCCGAGGAGACATTATAGGAAAATGAGTGTATGTGCAGATAACTACTTTATGGGGCTCTTCCTTTGAAAAAGCAGAACCAGAAAATTAGATGAAATGAGAGCAAATTATTAGAGGGCAAATGATTTACTGGGTAACATTGAATTGGCAGATATTCTTGGCCATCTCGGATTTACCTTCTCTGCATGAGGAAGAATTTTACTCGTGTTACTTTGAAGATTATGAAAGCCCAGCAGTTCTGACAGAGTCAGGAATCATGTGTCCTTCTCCAGATCCCAGCCAAGCACCAGCTTTGCCAACAGGAACAGGTTAGTGAAATGCTTTAAATGGGGCATGATAGCTCTGATAACATTGTTGGGAGAAAGTACATTGTAGGTCCATTACATTGCCAGGATTAACAGCCATGGATGTATGTGGACTATCAGCAGGTGTTCATTTCATTCCTCGTAATATCTGTTTGCTTTCTACTTGTGTGTCACACACATCCTGTGCTATTTTGGGCTATTGCCAAATTCCAATGCCAAATTCTGATAGTTGGAAAAGAGATCCTGTTTGAAGGGTTGTATGCAAATCTGAGTGTTATTTGAAATGCAGTCTCGAGGGGTGACTGGTTTGGCAGCTTTGTCGTAAATCAGGAGAGAGAACTCTCTTAAATACTGCTGTATTATTTAAACCAAACAAAATGCAAACCTTCTCAAAATCCATGTAGTGGGAGAAGGAAGTACATGTAAGGAAAGGCAAGAAGAGACCCCCGGTCCTTAAAGTTAGAAATAAATCTGCAGTGTGGCATAACCTCAGAAAATACATAGTCAGCCTGTGAACAGTAGCTGGCTGAGTGTTGCTGATTGGTCACTCTAAAGGACCTGGAAAGTTCTCAGTTTATCTTCTTCGCGTTGGATTTTACCCAGCCTGTCAGTGTGAGCTCTGATGAGCTGATCTCTTCAAAGAGCTCGTTCATCTGATGTAAAAGGCAGGTGCCAGTTGGGAAACGTTCCACACGATTCACCTAAATGGCTGAACAGATTTTCCAGGCAAGTATGCAGCTGGCTAATAGGTCTGAAGCAATCTCCATGGACATAACATGACAGCTAACACACTCATTCAATCTCAAACTCCTTCATTTTCAGTATTATTTACAGTATTATAATATCTGGCTTTCACACTACTGTAGCCTGGAACAAAACAACCAGGGTGGTCAGAAACAGAGGGAAAAAGGGCCTCATGCACTGCCACTGCAGGCAGAGTGAGCAGGATTGGCTGCCCTGTTTAGCTGTGCAAACGTGGGCCTGAATTTAAGCAGAGTTTTGAAAATCAGTGTAGATAAAGCCACAGTGTAGTTCTCATTATTCCAGGCTTCAGATATTCTTATCAACTCCTTTGTAAGTCAGTCTTGCTTTTATTCCAAGATGCTTAACTACATTACTTTCATATTACATCTCTGGGGCTTATCAAGTGGCTCTTGTTCTGTGGCCTAAACCTGCTCGTGGATGGTTTCTGTTTGTTTGATCTATTTGTGTTGTCCTTTTGCTTCCGCAGCTCTTCTCCCACTCGATGAACAGGCATTCCTAGCATAGAATTTTGCCATGTTAACTGTGCCAGCTTTTTCTTCTGTTCCTTAGACTTCCTCTCTCATTCACTCTATTGCTAGTCGTTCTTTGTACAGCGTCTGTACTCTGCTAAGATGAATTTGAAGCTGGCAACTAGATTCATACATTGTTTTTTATGTGAGATCTCATCAGGGCCTTAGATACCAGCACTTTCCTGTTCCTACTTATAATACTTTCCCCAGCACACTAAAATATTTGCCTTTTTCTGGCTTTGTTTTAGAGGTTGCATACCAGCTTATCTGTCACTTGTAGCTGTTGAGCCCCAAGCTGGTAGCACAAACTCTTACTCTCAATTTGCAAGTGCTCGACCTCATCTTCTGTACTGTCAAACAGCATTATTGGCAGTCATGGGAAATAATGGCCTTTTTGGAGAAAGGAGTATTTATAAATATGGTGTCATAACCCTGAAATGCTGGGAGGTGTTATCCCTTCCAACACTGCCAAATGCAATCACCTCTGTGACAGTGATAGGAGTTGGCAGTACTGCAGTGACTCCAGCCTCCAGCTGCATAGGAGACCCTTATCATGGGTTTCCATACGCCCCTCATTACTAACTGTTTGATTATCATACTGCTTTACTTGCTGTCCTATCAGGAACCCAGCTTAGGCCTGACTGATTCTTCACATGTTAATTGTTTTGCTGTGACTAGAGCTTGCTTGCAAGAGGAGCTCTGAATTCTCATTCTGAGAGGAACAGTTGACAAGGTTCTTGTTACTTATTTTTATAGCAAACTGCCTTTGAGAAATGACAGCTCCTGGACTGAAGAAGGGAATGCAATATGTTCCCATTATTTGGAGAACTAATAACCAACTCTAAGGTTGGAGGCATTTGTCTAGAACAAGATTAATTTTCTGATTTAGTACTGTCATATGCAAAATATCTCCTTTAGGTTGATGCTATCAGCTGCAGCAAGTTTTGACCATCTCTGCAGCTATTTGGTCTACAGAAAACAGTGACAGTCTCTTCCCAAAGAGAACAGGGCTATCCTGAGGTTTGTAGTTGACGTGAGACCTGGATTGAAAGCAGATAAGCCTTCAGTCGTTGCAAGTGAGATTACAAGTCTCTTATAAACTTCTTCACTGACTCAGTTCTAAGTCTGGTTGTAGAACAAAGCTCTCAAGGTGAAGGCAGTATGTGAAGGGCCACATCCATTCTAAAGGTTTCATTTTCCTTTGGATGACAAAGGAAGACAATCAGCTTTGCGCCTTAATGTTACATCTTCCTCTAATAGAGAGATGACAGTGGCATTATAGAGATAAAGACAGAGGGATCTTCAGACTAGGCTTCCTTCCCATGTGTTGGCAAGAGGTGTCACAAACTACTCCCGACAAACTTGTCCAGCCTGTTTTTAGTGTCTGTAGGATAATCCAGTGATTGAGATGCTGGAATCATGGAAGGGGATCTGTCTCTGTGTTTGACAGTGTCTCTCCTAAAGCATGCTGTATCTCCTAGCAGCATGGCAAACTATTATAGGGGCTCCATTTCTAAGAAATTTTTATTTTCATTTTCAGATCATGTCACCATAAAGCTCGTAGTGCGTTTTCATGACATCTTCATTGCTTCTGTGGACTTCTCTTTCTATGACTGTGCTGCAGTGGCCCTGCTGTGGAAATCGGCACCGTGAGCACCTGCTTTTTCTGTTCTGTAGTTCTAGTGAGGGTGGCTGTACCTTCCTGGGTCGTCCTTTCTTAGCAGCTGCTTTTCTGTCATTGTCCCAGGTGCCAGAAGTGTGTGAGCAGTCTCTGGGGATGCAACTGGTGCATCCAGCAGCACCTCTGCACCCACAAAGCAGCCTGTGAGGAAGGAACCATTATCTACAATGAAAGGGTACGTCTGCTACTCAGTCCTAGTCCTGCGTGCTGTAACAGCCTCAGTGAGTCAGATCTCTTCTCAGGTAAAAAAACAGCTGTCAGTAACATCAAGCAAGGAGGTGAGCAAAGAGGAGCTCCCCTTGGAGCAACACGAGGCTCTGCATCTCTGATACTACAGATTTCTGGGGAAGTGCCATCAGATGAGGCAGGTCACCCTTATCCTGGGACTATCCAGCCTGTGTTTTCAAAGTGAGGGACAAGAGCAAGCTGGCCGGGAGGCTGCGAGTGGGGAGGTGGAACAGATGCTGCTTTTGGCTGCTACAGGTGGCCTTGCAGTTTTGTGGGGGACGAAGACTGCCAGACCACCCTCTGAGAGGAGGTGAGAGCAGACAGCTGTGGGAAGAGGGAATGTTGCTGGATTTTCTGGACTGTGAGCATTCCCCAGTCCCATCCTGAGAAGACAGCATATGATGCATCTCTCATTGAAATCCAGAGGGTGAAGCAGCCTCTTGACTATTCCAAGTGATACAGAGTGTTTCTCTGCTTGGATTTTACTGTTTCATTTCTTTCCCTCTTCTCACCCCCCATGTTGTTTTTCTCTAGGCCCAGATCCCATCCTCAAGCGTGTATCCTTCTTCAGCTGCTCCCCTCACCAAGTCCTCTACCACAGCCCCAACCGTGGCCACAAAACCCGCCACTACCCCTGTGCATGTGGGACAAAGCACTGAGCCCCCCACAGAGCCCATCCACGTCACACCCTCTGCAGCCCCAGATCCGATGACTGAGCCTGTGGAAACCCTCAGCTACACGTACCTGACTCTCTCGACCGAAGCCGCCCCTCTCCAGGCCACCACAGAGTCCCCGCTCCCACCACCGGCAGACAAACCCGCTGTCACTGTGCCAGAGACAACCTCTCCCGCTGCATCTGTCCTCACCAGCCCATCCAAAAGTGTGGATCACGCAGCCCTGCCCACTGAAGGGCCAGCCACAGCCCAGGAGCCACGGCACACCGACCCACCCACCACCCCCATGGGTAGCCCCCTGCACACATCTGCAGCAGCAGTAACACCTTCCTCTCCTGTCACCAGTTTCAAGTGGGCTCCAAGTCCTTTTCCTACCACAGAGGCACTGACATTTGCCATCCCATCTCCCCAGACCCCCAGCCAGGTGCCAGGGAGCCCTGTTGCCTCTGATGACTCTCCTGGATTGCCGGGAACTGAACTATCTGCTTCAGAGCTCCCACCATCAGCTCCCCCAGAGTGGCTGCTGGAGGAAGGCCCAGAGCTCCAGGACACAGAGGACTGGATGGATTTGCTGCAGGCTGAGAATGACACATCTCTCTTCTCTGCTTCTACTCTTCTGTCGGGTGATGGCGATTCTTCAGAGAGGGATGTCCCTGACTTTCCTCGGATCCTTCACCCTGACCTCGATTATCAGTATGATGCCCCTGAGTTTTGGGAGGAGGTAAAGAAATGGGCTTTGGAATTCATAGTCTAAGGCTTGTAACTCTTCGATATTTTCATACAGATTGCCAGTCTAGTATTTCAGTGCTCAGGAGAGATTTTGCCCTGTGTTTTTTTCAGAATGAAGAGCCTAGCTGGGGTCCAGATGCATGTCCCTGCGTGCAGGGAATCCAGGGATCTTCACTGTTTCCAGTCAACGTGGCAAGGAAGATAACCCTGCTGGGAAAGAACTTCCACCTCTATCAGGTAGTCAGCTCAACACCATCACCATTGAGAAACTGTATTATTGCAGGGCACTGTTTGGGCAACCTGGTCACTGGACTGCTAAAAATATGTGTAAGACACAGTTGTGGCTTTGCCTAGGTTTCTCCTAGAGGAATGACCTACTTCTGTGCACAAAGAATTCCATAGCTGGATTTATCGGTGGGTAGAAAGTAACCCAGAAAAAGGGAGAGTACAGGTGTGCACCAACCTGCTGTAGAAGATCTGCATGTGTTTGGATTAAATTGCACCTGTGCTGCACTGCAGATGGTAGTTTTTGGAATAACTTCCTGCTGAATCCCTGCTGATTGTTTGTGTCTCCATAAACTAAAGATAAGTCATCTGTTCCCTTTGCTTTCTGGCATGCTCAGGTTCATGTGGCTATTCCTGTCATACCTGAAACTTCTGCAATGGGGAAAACCACCCTTGACAGCTGTTTCTTGGGTGTGGCTTTGATAAAAATTCTCTTTGCGTCTCAAGAGAGAAGATGATTTAGTAACCTTTTACAAACAACTGCCTCAGAACACGAAGCCCACAGTCTGATTGTTACTTTATATGTTAAACCTGACATACTGCTCTGCTCAGAGTAGCAGAGCTGGTTACGGATAGATGCATATCCATTGTTTTTACAAGAAGTATCTAAGCAATTCAGTGGAAGGTTTGCAGGAAAGAGACAGAGAGAGGAGAAAAAGACAGTGTTTTTTTATGTGCTCTGCCCTAATCTATGTACTCCACTCTTCACTTCCAAGCTGGTGTTTCACAGAGGCCAACAGGCATAACTTCACAGTCCCACTGGTTTTCCTTTAATTCCCCCCTTTGTGCTGAGTTCTCCCCACACTGACACACATGCTCCTTTCTAGGTGTTTTGTTTTGTGTTGGTTTACCTTTCATACATGGAGGCAGTGACAGCATAGAGAGCCCTTGAATGTAGTGTAGAGTTGGCATAATGAAGACAATGAGAGGAGCACACTGCTGGCACAGTAAGTGGCTTGGTAAAAGGTACTGAGCTGGAGAGGCAGGAGGACACTTGTGCAACCTGAAGCTGTGTCATGGAGAAATGGTGCCACGTGTCTCTTTTCTGCAGGACCAGCAGTGGGACTATGAGTGTGTCCTGAACATGGAGGGGAGGACAGTGGTGATGGATGCTTATGTGGAAGGAGATGAAACAAACCAGTCTCTCTGTTATATAACCTGCCAGATGAACCAGGTGAGTGCTTGGATTACTGTGCCATTTCAGAATTCACATTGGTGCTGGTTTTGCTTAGCAGGCTGGAAGGCAAGCTCTAGGGAAGAGAGCATGTTTTGCAAAAATATCTGTAGAATATTTAGCACTATGGGGCCCTCTGTGATGCTGCTGCCCAGCAGTACTGGTATCTTCAATTTGCAGGAAGGTTGTGCAGTCTGAGCCACACAACCTGTTGCTGCATTGGCTGTGGCAGGGGATGATGCTGTCTCTGAACTGGCCAGCACAGTGCTGCTTCTGCTTTGGCTTGAGGTGCTGTTGTTCATCCTTCTCTGGATTGTGACTTCTGTGATGGTTTTTCTGTTGTGAAAGGGAAACTGCTGTCAGTGCCAATGTTCTTCCTTGGCAGTAGAAGCTAGCCTGTGGATTGGAAGATTACAGGCAAAGTTAAAACAGACATGTACATTTCTGGATGATGTGTGAATTTTACTTAAGGCAAGATTTTCAAGCAGAGGTGATGTTTTTAGTTCACAAACTCATATAGTTAAGGGAGAAGAACAACATAGGCTCTTGTGCACATGAGCCCTACAGACCATTGTAGTCTTACATCTTTAGCTCTACTGACATGGCATAAATGCCACCTTGAGCAGTTTTCTGAGCAAGTGGCTTGTAGATAGGAATATGCCATTTAGGAATGCAGTTAGGAAGTTAGACAAGTATTGTTGTGGCCACATACTTGTTTTCAGCGTTCATCCTAGTGAAACTGCTACCTTTCCTAGAGCAGAGTTGTGGCTGTAGGAATCAGTGAGGACAGGCCTGTGCTGCCACTGCCCCAGCTAACACTGCCTTGTCTGCACGCATGGGAAGCTCTCTGTAGGCTTGTATGTGCCATGCACTCTGCAGAGTAGATGCTGATGCTTTTTGCCTATTCACCTGTTTTATTTGTGCCTCTATTAAATCCTCTTGGTGGTCTTTGTCTTTTCAGTACAGTTACACAGCATCTCAACTTGAATTCAACGCTGTGGTGTTTGTGCAGAGACGACGACACCTTCGAGTGGACAGTGCTGCAGATCTTCACGGTAGGAGTGCAGCAGCTTCCCAGAAGGGAAACATAGAGCCTCACTTCCATTACTTGTCACAGGGGCAGGAGGAGGAGAGGGTTCTGTAGGAGGTGCTGAGTTCCTGGATTGTTCTGTGCCCCATGGGGATTTTTGCAGATGCCTCTGAATTTTTCTCCTTTGCAGTGACCTTTTACAACTGCTCTGTGGGACATACTGATTGTAGCCGATGCCAAACAGCTGACTCAAAGTACAACTGTGTGTGGTGTGGAGGTGACAACCCCAGCTGTATCTTCAGGGGCTCTTGCAAGGAAGAAATTGAAGACCTGTGTCCAGCACCTCTCATTCACTCTGTGAGTAATTTGCTCGCTAGCGTACTGCACGCGGGGCAAGGAGGGCTCCGTTCTGCAGTGGAAATCAGGGGGCTATGGACTCAGAGTGCAAACAGTGCACCTCAATAATACATTTGCCATCTGAAGAGCAAGTTAGTCCTATTCAATTGTGATCCCTCAGTGTTGTGAGGATTCTAGACTGTTGTGCTGGGCCTTCTGTATGCTGATAGAAAACATCGGGGAAAGATGCATTTGTATCTCATGCAAGCTGAAAATGGTACACCAGGAACAGAATCATTCAGGAGCTGGGAAAGGGTCCACAAGATGGAGTCTCCAACTGTCCCAAGCTAGACCCTGAACTGAGCCTGGGACAAAGGAAGGCAAAACCTAATGATAACAGCACAGTAAAGATGGGAAAGGCATGAGAGGTTACCAGAATTAATTATTTTTGTCTGTTTATTTTAAATGTTTCTTGCTAACTGCCACATGACAAGTGTCTGTAGCCATGTGTCCCTTTTGCTGTCAGCTTGTCCTCCCTCCAGTGGCACACAACATCCATGTGCTGATCTTGTCTTATTTTATCTTGGATGCTGCTCAGGGACAGAGCTTTGACGTTTGTGCAGCATGCAGTTCATTGTCGTCCTGATGCTGAGGGGGGAATGGTGCTTGCTGCTTCAATACCAGTAACGTGTATTGGCTTGTGCATTCCCACTCTTCAGCACAAATGCCCTGTGGAGTGGTCAGCATGTTAATGGGAAGGCAAAGCAGGGCAGTCTTTGCCTTCTAAGTGGATTATCACCTCTGGATGGGGACTGCTGGCAACAGTGAGGTACGGGAAAGAAGGCTCCAACTGTGGTGTTCTCTAAGGCCTTTCTTCTGGTGAGGCTGTGACCTGGTACTAGTCCAAGCCAGTAAAAGGAGTCAATAACAGTGACACAAGCAGGCAGTTTGTAATGGGGCAGTTGAAGAGCCCTGTGCTGTAGATCAGTTGCCAGACTGCAGAGGTCTGAGATACTGTGACATTTACACATGCGCGGATGTCTTTGCAGGTGTACCCCCTGTCTGGACCAGTGGAAGGTGGCACTAGAATCACCATCACTGGCTCAAACCTCGGGCAGAAACATCAAGACATTGCAGAAACTGTCACTGTTGCAGGAATTCCCTGTGCCGTAGATGCTCAAGAGTATGAGATCTCTAGCAGGTAGAGTATCTGTGAAGCCTCCTCCCAGAGGCAGGCGCTGGCTTTTCCCTTGGGTGCTGACCCAGCCTGAGATGTCTTTGCCTTTGCTGTAGCAGGTATTGGGCCTTGCCCGTTCCCCAGGGAGTGCCATGAGTAAGGTCACTGTCTGAGGAGTTGCTCAGGCAGTGACCTTAGAGGAATAAGGTTGTGCACAAGGCGACAACCGAACAGTGATGCTGTATTCTGACCATGCTGCCCATAAGAGCCTGCAGTCCAGCCAGGTCAGGGACTGATGGGCTCAGAGCCCTGCAGTTCATGGATATCTCTCCCAGCCACAGGGTGATTTCAGTAAAGCAAAGGACATGGCTTGTGTGAGTGCTACTGATAGGGAAATATCCTGACCATGTTAACACAGGGTGAGGATGGGAACACAAGATTGGAGACACACCCCTAGACTGTCAGTCTGCACTTGCCAGCCAGATTTCCACTGCCAGGAACAAACCCAATGAAAAGACCTTCTCGACCAGGGACAGATGAGGGAGTCCTGGTGGGCCTTATGCCACCCTTCTGGTCACCAGGCGTGCCTGGCAGGTCACACAATACTTGTAAAAGTAGTGGCAAAGAGAGGGATGTGAAGCAGAAAGACC
>JAWWLV010000024.1:9499063-9519105 GCA_035041135.1 Platyrinchus mystaceus | reverse complement strand
GTCACCAGGCGTGCCTGGCAGGTCACACAATACTTGTAAAAGTAGTGGCAAAGAGAGGGATGTGAAGCAGAAAGACCTGTCCTTCTGAATCAAGCTCATATCAGTGATAGAGAACTGCATAGCTGGTGTGTCTGGCCAGGACAGAACCATGTAACAAGGCAATAGTTAAGTGTCTGGAGGTGTGACTTGGGGGATCAAGGAGAAAGGGATATTTGTGTAGTTGGCCTGTGGCAGGGCAGGTTGGGAGCCTTGGACAAGGGAGGGAGAGGAGCCAAACAACCAGCAGGAGGAGAGCAATTGTGAGTAACCTCTTGCCAGAGCTATCAGAAATGTGTTTTTCCATTCTGTGGTAGCAATAATTGTAGCACCCTTCCCTCTGGGAGCCAGGTAAGATCCTGCTGGGAATGGCCTGCTGTATTGTTGTCCTGTCTGTGTGCTTTGTTTGTCTGGATCCATCTGCTTTCTGTTTGCATCCTAGAACTAGAGCATAATCTTCCTGGGGTTAGCACTGTCTGTGTTCTGTATCTATAAATCACCTGGCATCACAGCATCTTGGCTTGGACTGCACTGCCTAAGTTCAAATTCCTGAGCCTCTTTAGTTGAGGGGATATAGCTGTGAACCTGGAACCCACTCCTGAGCAAGGTCCAGACAAAATTAATCTCGTGCTGTGCAGGAAGGCTGGGAAGTCTCCTGCAGAGTAGCTTTTCTGTTAGCAAATCAGTGCTGTAATGTGGGATTCCTTGCTGCTCTTTTCTTAGTTTAACTTGACTTTTTACCTTGTTAGCATGTCCCATACTAAATTATGTCTGGAAAAAGGGCTGGGAAGAATGGTTGGTGCAGATCAGGGGATCTGGCTATTTCTAGAGGCCACTGGCTGAAGACCAGTGCCAGCTGAACCCACAGTCTTGAGTCTTCTCTTGTATCAGACACAGCACTAATCTGGGCATTGACCACTGCTGGCCTGGGGTCCTTCCAGATGTGACTGATTTTGAACAGCCCTGGACAATAGCAGAGTTCTTGGACTCTTCATGCATCTGCGCTACAGTGGGCGTCATCTTGTCTGTCCCAGAAAGAATAATCTTAGATAGGATGGGCCTGTTTGGAACCGGCCCCTGCTTTTTTCTGCTGCACCTAATCCACCTTTTAGAGGTGTTTCTCGGTATTTGGTTGTATACTCTGAGCATGAGATAAGGCTGGAAGAAGGGAGCAGTGGTTGCTGGATGGTTTGAGGACATGAAGTTATGGATGCAGCTCACCTGCTTTTCCCTGGTGTGACACTGTTCTTGGATTGTCCTGCAGTATCGTGTGTGTCACTGGCGGGAGCTGGACGGAGAGATTTGGGCATATTGTGGTGGAAGTGCCTGGAGGAGGACGAGGAGTTTCTGGGCATGTTTTCACCTATCAGGTAACATAACTTTAATACCTCCCCTGTTTTTCCAGTATCCCTGTTAAATGGCTGTTTGCTGCATGAACTTATGGGGCTCTACCAGGCACTTCTGGTGTGGTGTGTGTAGTGTTGGGATTCTTTTTGTTTTGTTTTGTTCTCCCCCCACTCCCTCTTTAGATTGTAAGAACAGCTGTACTGGGTAGTACTAAAGATCCTGTAGTCCAGTGATTTTATAGGGATTTTTTACAATGGTAACTATTAAATGCTTAAAGAAAGAGGAAAAATACAGGGTATCTCTCCAATTTGAAGATTTTTTTTTTCTTGGTGGCTTAACATCTTACTAAGACTTCTGACTTTCGTTTTGTTAATTTGCAAATTGCTGTTTGAACACACTTTTAGCTTCTGACCTTCAGCACCTAGTGGCAGTAAGAGTTCCTGTGCATTGTGTGGAAAAACTATTCCTATTATTTTTAAACATGTTCTGTTAACTTTTTTGATATCTTAAACCCAGCAACTATGAAATAATATTTAAGCACTTTCTAGATACAATTACTCCTTTTTCATCCTTGCTGCATAAATTACAAATTATATATCTAGTTGCTTGTCTCCCTCTCCCATAGGAAGGAGAGAGAGATGAAGAAAACTACGGGGCTCTTCCATTTTTGGCTATATGGAACCATATATAGATCCTGAACTCTGCTGTTGCTCTTCTCTTGATTTTGGTTCTGTTATCACCATTTTGAGGCACTGATAAGAAGTGCAAAAAGAATTTTTACTGTGGCATAAAAATGTTTTTTTCTTACTTCACTCCCCAATAATTCCTACCACTTGGTGTGCTTTGTTGAGATCTGTGCTTACAGCTGGTAGAGTTGTACAGGTACCAAAGCACTCTTGAATGAGCAGGAACTATTTAGAGACTCACAGCTTTGTACATGTGGTCGTCTTTTTTTCTGTAGTTTCCTGGTTCCTTCTCGCTTCACTAATCTTGCTTTTCATTTGTCAGCAGTGAGTTATTTGTGCCACCCTGCCTGACTTCTCTAAATTTTGCTGCAGCTCCTCACTGGTACAAAGCTTTTTTGTTACTCTGAATAATTTATCAAATTTCATTTCCTCTTTCCAGGTCACCTACAAGTACATTTAACAGCACAGGTTTCAACACAGATTCTCAGGGCTCCCTGCTGGTAATCTCCTCATCTGCTAGACAAACAGACAATTTATTTGCTACCTTGTTTTTCCTAACCTGAGTTATTAATCCAATTACTGATCTGAACAATCCCTTTGAACTGTTAATCCTAGGGTTTGTGTGTGAGGCTCACAGCTCTGCTGGTTGCAGCATCCATCTGCCTTTGGCAGTCTGTGGAAAGGTCCTGAATTCCTGGTTCTTGCTGGTGTGATTGATCCCTCCTCTGTTTGCTCTGTAAGGTAGCTGCTGGAGCCTAGCTGAGGCCTGCCTGTGATTGGGAACTGTAGCTTCTACTTTCAGAGCATTGGAGGTCACTGAACATATTCTGCTGTTTCCTTTTCTTGTCTTGTCTTTTAAGGTCCTTGTTACTCATTGCCTTTTTTTTCTTTTTTCCCCCCTCCTTCTTCTAGAACCCAGAGCTGAAATCCATTGTTCCAACTCAGGGCCCCAAAGCAGGAGGAACCTGCCTTACCCTTCTGGGCTCAAAGCTGCTGACTGGGCATCCTAACGAGATCAGTGTCCTGCTTGGAGACCTCCCTTGCCAAATGTAAGATCAGCCCCTGCCCAAGTGCGGGCTGTGCACTCCCTGAGTCCTTCCCAGAGCCCCACAGGGTGTTGTGCTGCCTGGCTCAGCCCTTAGCACAAGCAGTTGGAGTTCTGCTCTCCTCTGTGTTCCAGGGGACCTGCCCCTTGAGGGTCATGGCAGCAGCATTGACCATCCTAGACTCCTGCCCACATCCCTTGGACGTGAGCAGTGCTACACACCTCTATTCTGCATGTCTCTTGACAGGACTGTACCCCATCCTGACACTCTGCTTTCACTGATGGGGAGCTGCAGCCTAACCCTGAATGCTGCTTGTTCTCTTGCACCCTGGGACATGTACCCCTGACTCACCTCACTGCTGGTGAGAAGGGGCACATGCCTGGGTAGTTGTGTCCAGTCTCTTCAGTCTGGACAGTGACTGTACCTGCTTTTTGTCCATATGCTGCTGCCTGACAAGTGCCCAACAGTTATTGCTTGCTTAGATAAGTCACAAGAGCTTTCAGCAGAGGTTTGCAGACTGTCTGCAAAAAGAAAGGCATAGTACTATAAAATCTGTCTCTGCAGTGGCTGTTAATCCCTTGTTCTCTCTTCTGTCTCTTTAAGCCTCTCTGAGATGACGGAGGATCAGCTGGCATGCCAGACAAGTCCCAGCAACGTGTCTGCAGAACTCCCAGTCACCATCAAATATGGGGACCAAGAGCGGAGACTGGAAGGATCCCTCTTCAGATATACTCTGGATCCCAACATCACTTTTGCAGAGCCACCTAAAAGCTTCCTCAGGTAGAAAGACTTGAATGCTCCTTCCCTGGGGCTGTGTGCTGAGGCAGGTACTCCAGCACCTTCCCCGGATGCTCCAGGCAGGTACTCAGCACCAGCAGCCTCTGTCTGCTGAGTTGCACTTTGGAGTAAAGCCAAGCTTGTAAGGAAAAAGCATAAGCAGAAGGGTGGCAGCATGGGAAAAATGGAGCTAATGAATAACAGGTGGGTGAAATCAGCTGCTTTTCTCTTTCAGTGGAGGGAGAGTGCTCAGAGTTCATGGATACAACTTGGATGTTGTACAGAAACCGAAGATCCGAGTTACAGTTTCTCCATCTGAACGCCGGCGCCGAGGAGCGGGACGATGGCGCAGAATCATCCCAGACTCACAGTGCCCTGAGGATGCTCTGTGCAGCATCCAGCAGGTAGCATGGCAAAGTACTCAGTGGGGGTGTGGGTGCACACAGTGTGGATGTGTCTGCCTCTGGACATGTGGACTTTCTGTCCATAGGGCTTTTTTTCCCGCCTGGTTGCTGTTACCTGCATGGATTGTATCAACAGTCTTGGCTAAGTGAAATTTTTCTCTGCCAAACTGAGAGATTAAGCACTTTCACAAACCTTTCCATGGGTTGGATCTGCTTCTGCTTAGATATGTGCAGGATTGTGATGTGGGACAGAAATAGCAGTGCAGCAGTGTGGAGATAAAGGAATCTACAACTGAATCAGGGAGCTTGTGTGGCTCAACGTGTCCATGCTCCAGACTCTTTCTTTAGCATAGTTCAGCCCATCCCTATAATCTCTGGGCTCTCTTTCAGTCTGAGATACAAAACCAGGCAGAGTTCAGTGAAATTACCAGTGCCACCAACATTTTCTACTCTCCTGCTGCCAGTCTGCTGAGATGGGTCACTACAGAGATATTGATGTGGTCACGAAGGTCACAGAGCATGCAGCAGAATTTTGCAGAGGTAGAGGGTGTTTGGCAGCCCAAGTACAAGAAGGATTTGTATTATTAGTGCAAATGATGGAGGGCTTCCTTTACATAAACTGAGAGAATGTGCTTCTGATGCACATGGATAAATAACAGCTGGTTTTACCAATGTTCTTGGGAAAGCATTTGTGGCTGTAGGGCAGAAAAAAACCAGACTAATACTTTCATCAAATGTATAAAACATATCCAGCCAGGCACGGGAACACTTTCACAGAAGCATTCAGACTGGGAAATCAGCCTTGTATTGAAGGTGTTTAGTTCCATTCTGTCAGAGCAGGGAGATCTAAAGCAGGTCTCTCTCCAAAATTTGCTGCTGGGGGGATATCAGAGCTGATTCCCACCACCGAGACCTTCCAACAAAACCAGTGCTATGAAAACTTTCCTTAGAGGAACATGGGGAATTCCTCAGATCTTGGATTTTTCCCTCTACAGTTAAGCAGAGTTCCTCTGGGATTGCTCCAGACGAGAGGAATGCAGACTGGCCCCAGATTGCTCAGAATGGGAAGTATTGCCAAGCTGCAGGAGAAGCACTGGTGTTCCACTAATGACACTTCTTTTTGCCTTTTGCATTTAGTTTGAAGAGCCATGTCTTGTTAACTCCTCCTACCTGATTCTGTGCAAAACTCCAGCCATTAATCTGCTTTTGAGGAATGTCCGTATCAAACTGGAATTTATTCTGGATAATCTGAGCTTTGATTTCAACTCACTGCATCCCATGCCCTTCTCTTATGAAGTCAACCCCGTCCTAAAACCACTGAATGCTGAGGATCCTGCCAAACCATATCGTCACAAGCCAGGAAGTGTCATCTCTGTGGAGGTAACACAGAAACTAGTTGGAATTAATGTTTATTGTACCGAGTTGTTTCCAAGCTGAGTGTTTCAAATTGGTGTCATGCAGTATCCAAGGTTTTTAAGGCATTTGTCACAGTTACAACCTGTCACAGCACATGTGCTTTGGCCTGTGGGAAATGGTACATAAGAGGAAGGAAAAGAGTGCATCAAAAAAAGCCTCCTGAGCCCATAAAACATTGTTTAGGGCTTGTGGGAGCTTTTGTGCTTTTTTATTTTTAATCCTAAATAAACTATTTGTATATACGATATTAGTACTAAATTATCCCCACATCCTATTCTCAGCTGCTGGCTTTTTTGTACCTGCTTCAGATTCCTCTAGAAGTAACTTAGGAGTAAAAGAATCTTGCCAGTAGGGAAGACCTTAGTAGATGCGGGCAGGAAAATCACTCTTTAAATATGACATGGAAGTGCAGAGTGGCTGATGTTTTTACTGTACATGTGAAAGAAAAAGAAGTCTCTGAGGTATTTCTTTTATATGGAAAGGTACTTTCTAGTCCAATACTCATTAAGAAAACTAATGGCTACAGCTGGAGATGCAGTTTCTCCACTTGCTCTTTTTTTGCATGAGTAAAACTGTGAGGACGTACGAGTCTAGAAATGTCTAGACTGCTGCCTTGGGGTTGAATGCATGTTGGAGAAGTAGGGCAGTTTGAGAAGACTGAAAAAGAACTTCCATAGAGCAAAGAGGTTGATCTGCCATCCTGTTGGAATACGCTGACAGAGCTGTGGGTTTAGAAAGCCTTGAAACGTAAAGATGTAATTAACATCAGTTAGTATGGTTTTATTAAAAAAGAAGTCTTAATCCCCCGAAATTAAATCAGATAAGAGCAGTAGCATAGATGTGTTACACCTTTGGAAGGCACTGATTGATTCAGCTGAGTGTGTGGGTTAACTGACATGAGACTATCTTTTAAATATGTACACAGAGGGAAGAGTTGAGCTTAGCTGTGCTGTGGCTGAAGAGCCTTAAGAGGACAGGCTGTTTATAACTATACTTATGCAGCATGCTACGGGTCCTAAAGCTGTAATCTAGATTGTATGCAAGTGAATTTTTTAGCTTACAAAATTAATTCCTGCAGCCAATTCAGGTGTGAGCCTAATCAGAGAAGAAAAAAGGCTGCTTTCATCCCATAGTACTGGTTTCCTCCATCTCCTCTGGAGCCATGGAAATACAGAGTTGCTTTTTCCCCTGTTTTGATGTGCTGTTCCATATCTGTTGCAGGGGGAAAATCTAGATCTGGCTATTTCCAAGGATGAAGTTATGGCTATGATTGGGGAAGGAATCTGTGTGGTGAAGACTCTAACAAGGAATCATCTCTATTGTGAGCCCCCCTCTGAGCAGCCAGCTCCACGGCACCGCACGAAGCGGGAGGGCACGGACTTGCTCCCAGAGTTCACGGTAGGGAATCAGCAGCACTGCAAGAAATCCTATTGTTTCTTGAAGTGCAAACGGGAAGTGGGAGTGGGATGGCAAGTGAGGAAAGTAGAAGCCCTGGTGAAAGACAGGGAGTGGCAAGGAGCTGCTCTTGTTCTCAATGCCAATCTTAAGTGCCAAATGTTCCCTGAAAGCAAACAGTATAGCCGGGTTCAGTTGTGCTGTGGGACAGCTTTGCTGGGGAGCTGTGTGCCACCTGTGCCCATTCTGGAGAAGCCCTGTGACTTTGTGTTTCCTTCCTGCACTGATCTTACATCGTGTCACACGCTTTCTTATAGGTACAGATGGGAAACCTGAACTTCCTCCTGGGCCGAGTGCAGTACGACACGGAGAGCCAGCTCACCTTCCCGCTGGAGGCGCAGATTGGTTTGGGTGTTGGTGCCTCCTTTGTGGCTCTGATTGTTCTGGTCATCGTCTTCATATACAGGTAAGAAACTCTGGCATTGTTTGAGGTCTTTAAGTTCCTCACAACATTTTTCAGGGGATGTGACCAGGCATGTACATCTTGGGCCTAAACAAGGTCTTAGTTCTCTTTATTTTGTGCCAAATTCTGAGCCCCTGGTGGTGTTGGATGTGGGAGGCACCATGCACCTATTGGTCACAGCCTACACTGTGGTTTATTCAGAATCCACACCTAACAGGTGCTCCAAGAGACACATGGAACACTATTTGGCATCCTGCAAAGATGATGTTCAGTAGAAGTCGCCTCAACACCAACTGCCCTGGAGTCTTTGGCAGCAACACAACAGTTGGCAAGGACAGTCCCTGGGTCAGTGCCACTGGGAACAATTCTGCTTCTTATTGCAGGAGGAAGAGCAAACAGGCTCTGAGGGATTACAAGAAAGTTCAAATCCAGCTGGAAAATCTGGAAACAAGTGTTCGGGACAGATGCAAAAAGGAATTCACAGGTCAGTCACTGAGCTCTTAGGTTCTTGCAGCTTCAGGATAGTTTAATGAACCATTCAGCCCTACCTCTCTTCCTATTTCTGTGTACTTGTCTGCGTAACTCAGGGCAAGCAATAACTGTGCCAATGCATTGAAACATATAGCAAAATTATTCCTTTTTATTTCTTTAATTCAGAGCACAGTGATCCATACAAACCCCTCTCATTCTCCAGTTCATCCTCCAGACTCAGATGAAGAGCAACAGGTCAAGGCAGCACAAGGATCTTAATGACAGCTACTAGCCCAGTCTCTTGCAGCCCATGTTTTGGGCCTGCAAACCTTGTACTTGAGCTGCTTACAGCTGTGGGAGACCTGGGGCTCTGAAGCTCTGCAGGTGACTCCAACTGTAATCCCAACTAATGTGGGAAGTAGTGAGGAGCAGGAAGTCTAATAGTCTCTACTGTAGGTTATGGCTGTAACCACCGATGTGTGCTAACAGTGGCTTCCTCGTTATAAAACTGGGAGCCAGCCCTTGATTGGAACTTTCCTCATGCATTTTCTCCCGCTGCCTACTCTAGTTTTAAATGTTCTAGCAATGAGACCCCCATGTGCCTCTTCTTGACAAGAAACATCCTTCCTCTTTCTCAGTCCCATCCTGCTGGCCCCGGTTCCTGCACTCACCTCATGCTCTGCACCACCAGTTCTGTGATCATGTCAGTTGTGTCAACTTCATGGGCGTTTCCTTTCCCTCAGACCTGATGACTGAGATGATGGACCTCACAAGTGACCTTGTGGGCACAGGGATCCCCTTCCTGGACTACAAGTCCTATGCAGAACGCATTTTCTTCCCGGGCCACCGTGAGTCACCGCTGCAAAGGGACCTGGACATCCCTGAGTGCCGGCGGCAAACGGTGGAGCAGGGCTTGGTCCAGCTCTCCAACCTGCTCAACAGCAAGCTTTTCCTCACCAAGGTAATGTCCCTCTCTCTGCTTGCAGCCTTCTGTGGCAGCAGGGCCACATCACTGCCAGCAGGAAGTGGGCAGTGTCTATTAAGGTTCATTCCTCAATAGCTCCCTGCAGCACCACTTCTTCCAAGAGCCAGCAGCTGTAACTGCCTTGTTTTCAGCAGATTCACACACTGGCTTATCTCTCTCCCCACCAGTTCATCCACACTCTGGAAATCCAGCGCACTTTCTCTCCGAGAGACCGGGCCTATGTGGCATCACTGCTCACGGTGTCACTGCATGGGAAGCTGGAGTACTTCACTGACATCCTCAAAACGCTCCTGAATGACCTTGTGGAGCAGTACGTGGCCAAGAACCCCAAGCTGATGCTGCGGAGGTGAGTGAGCCAGCCATGGCTACCAGCTACCCGAGGGACAGAGCCTTTCTGCCCAGCTCTGAAGCCCCCATGAGTAGGAGAACATCATGGCATGGGCTGCAGCTGTGAGACCATACATTGAATGGGACGAAGCTGTAAAAATGACACCCCTCTCTCCAGGCAGAGAATAGAGCAAGAAAGGTGTAGAGAGAGTAGGAAGCTGGAGTTGCCTGGCCCAAATCCTTCTTTTGAAGTTGCTGTATACCAGCTCTTCCTTGTGTTCAGGTACTAGGACTCCTCCAAGTCTGCTAATCCCAATTAGTTGTGTAGAGGTCCCTGAGTCTGCAGTCATGCCATGTTTGGAAGCTAAACTGAGATATCTCCCATGTTCAGATCCCCATTAGCCCCTTGTCTGGTCCATCGTGAAAAAATTTCCCTTGTTTGGGAATTACCAGAGGCTTTCCTCTATCCCCTGCTTCTTGTCTCTCCTCTTCTGTCATTTGGTGCCTCCTTCAGGCTGAAAAGAGCTTTCAATAAGTGGTGTCAAAAGCATTAACCTTACTGGTCTCTAACATCTTTTTTTTTCTCTCTCCCTTCACTCTGTATCATAATTTAGTGTGCTTTTTTCTCAAAGGGAGGAATTTTTATCTCCAAATCTCCCCCTGCTCTGCACCATATTCCTGTGACCAACCTGATGCTCTCTTTCAGGACAGAAACAGTGGTAGAGAAGCTGTTAACCAACTGGATGTCCATCTGCCTGTACGCCTTTGTGAGGGTGAGCTCTTTGTCCCGTTGTGGTGTAGAGGGGCCAACAGAGGGCAGGCAGCCACAGCTTTGCTTTGTGCCTGGCTCAGCTGAAGCAGTGCCAGAGTCACCCTGTGTGTCAGGATGAGGAATGAGAGAGCTGGGCTGTTCACTGGGAACGGGGATGCTTAAAGCAGCACTCATTGTTTCCAGGATGTCTCTCCAGGTCATGGAGGGCTCCGTGCAGCTCCATTATTTTGAAACATACAGGCCATAGGCTGGTTTGTGCATGGAGAGGACAGATGCTGGTTTAATTCCTTTCCTTGGAGAGGGGGTGGCAAGGAGTCTCTCAGATGAGTGACACAGAGGCAGAGCAGTGCTTTGGTTGTGTGCATCTCCCTGGTAGCTGATCGGTGCATTTTCCCTGTGCACAAAGCAGAGCTTTTGCCACAGGCTCTGTCTTTGCCTGCTGTGGCTCAGCTGCTGTATCCTCAGTCCTGATCCCTCTCTGCTTGGTGTTCATGTTTCCAAGCCCTTGAGCTCTGCTGGGAGAAGCAAGTTGAATTTCTCTCCCTTTCCATTGCCAGGATTCCGTTGGAGAGCCCCTTTACATGCTATTCCGAGGAATCAAGCACCAGGTGGACAAAGGGCCAGTTGACTGGGTGACAGGGAAAGCCAAATATACCCTGAACGACAACCGCCTTCTGAGAGAGGACCTGGAGTACCGGACTCTGGTAAGCACCAGATCTTCTGTCCTCTCTGCTGTGGCAGGGCTGAATGTCTCTGCTCCCATTACAGAGGTGGAAGTGCAGCATCCTGACGCTGTCTCCTGGGACCCAGATTTGTCCCAGCAGCACAAGAGCTCTTCTAAATCCGGTGCTTTTGCCCTAGGCTGATAGGAACCTTCACCACAGTAATCTGATGTATGTGCTGTGCTCTATGTCTGGAAATAAGGGGATGACATTGCTGATGGCACTTCGAAGCTCCTCCGCAGTGCTGTTGAACTGGCTTCTGGCTCTTGACACAAGACTGAGAACAGGATGTTTTACATTTGTAATGTTTTCTTTTCTGAAACTCTCAGTGAAAGGATGAGCTGTTAACTTGCCTGAATGCCAACCATCAAAGGTGTAAATGTGCCAGATGTAATCTTATCAGCTGAGTAGCTGTGACCTTTTCTTCCGCAGACCTTAAATGCTTTGACACCAGCAGGAGTTGGTGCAGGAGGGGCAGAAGACTCCCAAGGGATTTCTGCAAAAGTGCTGGACTGTGATACCATAACACAGGTCAAGGAGAAAATCCTAGATCAGATCTACAAAGGGACACCATACTGTCACCGGCCAGACCCAGACACCCTGGACCTCGGTGAGCAGAACTCTTTGGTGCCAAAACTCAGTGAGGAAGTGGAGGAGTGGTAGTTGGCTGTCTGTGCGCAGTGATGTTTGTCGTTCTCTGCTGGCTGTCCAGAGCCACTGACCAAGGATCTCGTGCTCTGGCTGGACCCAACGGGGCATGATGCAGCAAAAGGGCTGTAACAGCAAGAAGCAGGGGTTGGAAGGAGGCAGTTGGGTTCAGGCCGTTCCATTTCATAGTGTTCTTTGCCAGACTCAGACCACAGCAATAGCTTGGGCAAGAGCATATAGAAAAAAGTACGGAAAATGTGTAGGAGGGGAGGTGGGTCTGAGTGCAGTGCAAAGATGCTGTGGTCAGAGACTGGCTCTTCCTGGCAGTGAAGTCAGTGGCAGCCTTTCAGTAATCTGTCAGCAAGGGTTTTGCCCACAATACTTAATGAATGGTAGAACTTACACTGTGAGGGAAACCACCGTTTTCCATCTTCATTCTTTGCTGTTGCTGAATAGTGGTGACATTTAGAAATGAGAAGGTACCGAGGAAATAGTAGCTGATAAGAACTATAGGTGCATATTTGTCGTTTGAACCACTTGCTTGAAGAGTCACAGTCTGACAGAATTTGTAGGAACTTGACAGATGGAAGCTGGGAGGCCATGAGGCCGCCTGTCCCTATGCTCAGAGGGAGACTGTCCTGTGACTGCAGGACAGCATCGTTACAGGCACTTGCTCCGGTTATGTTGTTCGTGAAATAGCATGGGTAAAGGTTGACGAGAATCAGAGGGTGTGTAATGAGGTCAACCAGGTTGAAGCAGATGATGCCTCAAATTAACACTTAATCTGTTCATTTTTTGTGTTTCAATGGCTGTAGAGTGGAGATCAGGGCTGGCAGGTCATCTGATACTGTCTGATGAGGATGTGACGTCTGTTGTTCAAGGGACTTGGAAACGTCTGAACACTCTTCAGCACTACAAGGTCAGAACTCAGTCTGCCATTGCCTTGTCTCTCATCTTCCATCACTGTCATGCTCTATTTGTGGCTCTGGCTCCTGGTGGGTCACTGTCAAAAGGCTGGACCTTTCATGCAGCATCGTATTCAAATTAAGTTAGTGCTGTGACCTGCACTCTGACTTAAGCAAGCGCAGCCCTGTCCTGAAGCTCTACCTGAGATGGGGGCAGGTGTGGAGCTTGGAAGGGGGCGCACAAATTCATGCCTGGTGGCTGCTGCAGTGGAGGTGATGTGCTGGATCTGTTCATGTTCCAGTCCAGATCAGTTAGCAGGTGGTGACGCACTGGCCTGCAAAGTAGCTTTTAGGAATGGAAAGAGGGAGTTTTTTAATTACCTTGCACCAACGTGTCATATCTTGCACCAATATGTCATACTTTGGTGCAACGTGTTCTAGACTTGAATAACCTTAGTCCCTGAGTATTATCTTCATTGTATTTTGTACAGACAAGATTTTCTCACCATCAGGAAAGACAGTGACAGTGCTCCAAAATTCCTCTTTCTGTCCCTTTTTCTAGTAATGGTATAGTCTGTTTTGGTCTACAAGCACTTGCCTGTTGAGCTGATGAGGAACACATGCCATTTGTTTAAAGTCATTGTTTTGTTTGTGTGCAGGTACCTGATGGAGCAACAGTAGCACTGGTCCCACGCCTGACAAAGCACATCCATAGGGAGAATCAGGATTACATCCCAGGAGAGAGTGAGTTTGGTGTCTTGTTCTCATAAAATGATTTTAGAGCACTTGCTATTTAGTGGGATAGGTCTCCTGCCATAGCCCCAGCTTTATGCTGCTACAGAAGGCTGACACATGCGTTGGACCCTCATAGGATTGTCAGGAAATGTGAGAGCTTGGGCAGGTGAGATGAGAGAAAAGCAGAAGACTGTGAGAGCACAGAAAAGCTGATCTGGGTGTGGAAATTCAGGGCAAGCACAATTCTCTAATTCTGACTCACCAGGGCTTACTGTAGTCTGCAACTTATAGAAATCTTAATATCCTCAGGTGCTGAGCATGGCCCAGGGGTGGTGATGGGATGGCAGGCAGTTCCCTTACTGCCTGACAGAGTGAACAGCTCCATGGATACTCCTCTGACATGAGGGACAATAGCCACAGTCTACAGCTTAAGAGATTCAAACTGGATGTGGGAAAAAAACCTTCAACAAACCCTGAAAGAGACTATTGGGGTGGTGGGAGATCTCTATCTGGGGAAGTTTCCAAGACCTTGAAGGTTTTGGGTGGACAAAGGCAACCTTCTGTAGTGCTAGCAGTGGTTGTACTCTGTACAGAAGGTTGGATAGAGGCCTCCAGAGGTTTCTTCCCATTTGTGTTCCTGTCACACTGGGAAATCTTGCTTCCTTGGGGATAGCCTGGCCAAGCTCCACTGTGAGAGAACCCACACGGATCTGTAAATAATTGCTTGGTTTAGAAACACCAATGCTGGAGGATGCAGATGAAGGTGGGATCAAACTTTGGCACCTGGTAAAACCAACAGAAGAGCCAGAGCTTCCCAAGCATCGGCGTGGGAGCTTGAGAGATCGGGAGCGAGCCAAGGCAATCCCGGAGATCTATTTGACACGTCTACTCTCAATGAAGGTGAGAATAAGCACAGACTGTGTTGTGCTTGGATCTTGCCTCCCTTTGTATCCCCTGGCAGAGATTGCAGGGATGTGTATGAAGATGAAGCAGCCCCCTCTACCTGCAGTGGCTCTGAGTACATCTGACTCCCCTCCACGTTTTGCTTTTTTGCTTTGCTTATGGGCTTCTCCCTGCCCTCTGTTCCACAAACCACTGGAGACTCTTTTCTCCTTTGCTGCTGCTCCCTGCAGTGGGTCTGAGGTACCTTTGGATGGTTGAGGGGAGGTCACTGAGCAGAAGAGGGTGACCTCTCATTTGTGTGAGGCTTGGGTTCTCCACTCTCCTCTGTGCTGACTCTGTGCTGCTCGGTTCTCCACAGGGCACTTTGCAGAAGTTTGTGGACGACTTGTTCCAGGTGATCCTCAGTACCAACCGCCCTGTCCCTCTGGCAGTCAAATACTTCTTTGACCTGTTGGATGAGCAGGCCATACACTATGGGATTTCAGACCCTGAAACCATCCATATCTGGAAGACAAACAGGTAGGGTGCTCCTGAGGGCCCCAGAGGAGGCACCGCTAATTTGCCTGGAGCTGATCACTTGCAAAGTGGCAGCCACCTCTGCCTAATGAGGAAGAGCAAAAGGGAGTGCAGGGCAGCAGAGCTTTGGGGTGAAGAGCTGGTTTTGCTGGGAGGATAAAGCTGAGAGATGCAGTAACATGTTGAACGTCTTTTGGCACTGTAGTTGCTACCTCTGCTGATGCCCTGTTGCACTTCTGTCTGCAGCCTGCCCCTGCGGTTCTGGATCAACATCATCAAGAATCCCCAGTTTGTTTTTGATGTGCAGACATCGGATAATGTGGATGCTGTGCTGCTGGTCATTGCACAGACCTTCATGGACTCCTGTACAATAGCTGACCATAAGTTAGGGCGGGTGAGTACAGAGGGAGAAGGGAGCACAGTAGGCACAGAGAGTTGAGCAGTGCTGCCCCGGGAAGGCAGTAATGTTTACATAGCATCATGGAAACAGCAAGCCAGGCTCATTCTTGCTTCCATGTGCCACTGGACAATAATGGGGACTTCTGGGAAGAGAGGAGGGAGGAGCTCGTTTGTTTATCAACAAGAAGTTGTTGAAGAGTGCTCTTTATTTGCAGCTTAGAGCTACTTGGGGGACAGAACTGAACTCTAGTTGGCTGTGGCAGACAGTGGGGGTCACAGGATGCAGCTTGGGACATTCGGGGTGGCCATTAGAAAAACTTTCTACCACCACTACTCGCCCTGTGCGTATGGTGGAATAGGTCCCCAGGTCACCAGAGGTGGGATGGGTGGATCTCTGGAGGATATCAGGCATCAGCTATGCAAAGCCATAGCCAATGTGATCTCATACTGGTGATCACCCAGCTCCAAGTTGGAAGGCTGGATTAGGGATCCCAGACACATCTCACCAACACATCTCAGGGTTCCTCAGAGACCATTATTAAAAGAGAGCCACGACATGCTGTTTGAAGTGCCTCTCCATGCAGAGGACAAAACATTCCTGATCCTGAATGAATGACAGAAAATAATGATGGTATTACCTGCTGAGATTAGTCCACAGCATGATGAAGGAGCTTTTCATAATCAATTCTGGTTTTGGATGTTCAAGGACTCTCCGATCAATAAGCTGCTTTATGCCCGGGACATTCCTCGCTACAAGCAGATGGTGGAAAGGTAAGTGATGGATGTCAGGAGTTGTAGTTTGAGCAGTGAAAGGAGGAACCACGCACTAACTGCCTGTGTACCGCTGTCTAGGTATTACGCGGACATTCGTCAGACCATCTCTGCCAGTGACCAGGAGATGAACTCTGCCCTGGCCGAGCTATCACGGGTAAATAGAATTATTTCAGAAGTCATCTGGCCTCTCACCTGTGCATCTAAGAGAGAGTTACTAATGCAAGGATGAGAGATATTCCAGTTGAGTGTGCATTTCTGCTCAGACCTACTGACTGTTCCCAGTGGCTGCTCTGCTCCACAGGGAGGGCAAGGGCCACTGAAGAGAAAAGTGTAGTCAAGGGTTCAGGGCAAGGAGTACATATGATTTTTCCTTTGCTAGAATCTGCTGGTGAATTCCCTTTCTTATTGCTTTGTGCAATGGGCACATTTCTAGTGAGTTGTGAGGACACAGAATTTAGACAAACCATTGTTAGGTGTGTCACAGTTTTGTCTCAATTCCTCTCTTATACACAGAATTACTCAGGTGACCTCAATTCCCTGGTGGCTCTACATGAATTGTACAAATACATCAATAAGTACTATGACCAGGTGAGTATGTGTTTGCAGCAGGTATGAACATGTCCTTCTCATGTCCTTCTCCTTTTACCATACAAACAAAAACCCTACAAAAATCACCAATTAAGAGCAGCCAAACTATTACAACACTGTGTATTGTTTCATTGGCATTTGTAACTCATGTTATGAATAACACTTATCATTTCAATTATCACTTAACACTTTATCAATTCTTATCAAAGAGAGAAGGAGGAAATCACCAAAAAGAATTTATCTCTAACTTGGAGGCTGTTGGGATTTCATGTACACTTCTTTTTTTTGACTCCAATACCCAAAAACTCTACTTCAAAATGAAATGCAGTTAGTTCAGATTAATTTACTGAAAACTTAATTTTCAGGTGAGAATTTTAGTGTTCTTTTTGCCCTGTGAAGTTTATAAGTTATTAGAATGAATCTAGAATACCTATTCTGTGGTTAATTTAAGATTAATTACTGCATACCTACTCTGGACTTGAGCACGCTGAATTCCAGCTTGGGGCTCCCCACGGTGCATGGAATTGAGCTGGTTGAGTGTTGTGTGCTGGAGAAAGGCTGCCAGTGAGCTCTGTCTTGTTGCAGATCATTACTGCCTTGGAAGAAGACCCAACGGCACAGAAGATGCAGCTCGGATATAGACTGCAACAGATTGCAGCAGCTGTGGAGAATAAAGTCACAGATTTGTGACAGGCACAGACAGACTGCTCTCCCCTGGCTGAATGGGGACAGTGCTCATCCTAGTTTATACACAGGGTGTCCTGCTGCCATTGGAACCAGACTCTCCAAGGAACCTGCGGGTGACGTGAGCAGGGATGGCCAAGGCAGTACAAAGTACAAGCGTCCTTGCATCTCAGAGAATATTTTTTTACAGTTTTTTTTTTTCTTTTTAAAATCAAAACAAAACAAAAAAAAAGGACAAACTTTGGTTTTTCCCTGGCAGACTGTTGCGGGCCCACACAGGTCCTTCCTACAGATGTTACATGAATGTGCCAAGTTTCCAAACCACGTTGTTGAAGAGCCAGGTGACAACACCGAGCACTGTGTCTGTGGAGTCCGTGGATGCCCTTGCCAGTGCTGGGACACTCCCTGCTGCACCTGCTTGCTTCAGTGGGGATCAGGAAGCTTTCCCTGGGCTGACTGCTGTGCTAACCTCTGTCCCCAGCTAGCAAGCACTTCTGCAGTGTCCTACCTGAGAAACTCCTGACAGCAATGCCTCTGCTGGTTCTGGATGTTGGATGTAGGAAGGAGATGTTCAAAGGCAAAGGTCTTTTGCTCCCCAGTGCTCTGGTCTCTGGCAGCTCGTGCGTGACACCTGCTTGGCTGTAACGTGCTCACCAGCATGTGCGCTTGCCCAGGGGGCCACTGTAAGTGAACAGCACCCCCTCACCCTTCCCCTCAGGACAAATTCAGCATGTGAGAGTTGCTGCCTGGCTCTCCTCAGTCTCCACTGACCCAGCTCGGATCTGTCTTCCTGGTTCCTTGTGGTCAGAGGTTGCCCTGCTCTTTGAAAAAGCACAACAAATGCCTTGTGCCACTCCCCCTTCCTTCGTTGTCCAGCTGTTCTGCTGCTCTGAACTGGACTTGTAAATACCCTCAGAAAGTTAATGTATTTAAATGCTAAAGGAGAATGTTTAACTTTGTGGCTTTGAGACAAAGCTTCCCTTGGAGAAGTATCTCTGTGCACTTCTACTGACAAACGTCTGTCAGCACTGGAGCAGTTTTCTCCACTGCTTTGTCTGCAGGGATAACTCATAGGTGTCTCCGTTGTCATACCAGCAGCTCGCTGCTCCCCATGGATCAGTTCCAGGCTCTCTGTGTGCTCTTCTTGTTAGGCTTGCCTTACACCTTATTCTCAGCTCCACTTCCCAAACTCTCCTGTCATGGCACATACAGGAGTTATTTGGGGAGCTGTAAACTTCAAGGAGCCGTGAAGCACAACTGCATTGTTCCCAAGGAGGGTCAGGTGTCCTGCAAACGGGAATGATTCTTGTATGGAAGGAGAGAAGATTCTTGTATGGAGCAGGCACAAGCACAGTTAGTTGGCAGCTGTCATGGGGCAGCTCCTCACTGCTCCTTCCTTAGTTCCTCCACCTTGTGAAGAGAGTCCTCTGCCCTTCTGGGAGCCAATCCCTATTTATAAGGGTACCCCACTCATTCTCTTCCTCATCTGCTGCTAATTCTACACTGATGTCCTGCGTTCCTAGGGCAGGTAGACAGGTCTGACTCCTCTGTCACTTCCCTGAGGTGGTGATTGTGTGGGCCAGGAGACAGCAGAGCTAGAACAGGGCAGGATCATGTCCCTGTCTCTCTTTACATTGCATATAGAAGTAATTCCAGGCCTGTCCCATCAGCCCTGTGGCTTTCTGCAAGTGCTGTGCAGTTGCAAAACTGTTCTTGGAGCAGTATAAAACAGGCTGATGCTGGCCTCTCTTCCTACAAAGCCAGGTCTCCTGTGACCTCTCTCAGCAGTATTCCCAGGTGCTCTGTGTGCCCAGAGTACTACCAATATCTCTGTGCCACCCTGTGCTCCCACCCTGCTGTACAGAGCAGTAGGGTAGCTGGCTGGCTGCTGCCAAGCAGAAAGGGGGGATCAGAGTTTGCCTCTCTTCCCCGAGGTGATGACCAGCTTGAGTCTCACTCCTGCCTGACCACCCTATTCCACAAAAAATTCAGGAACTCAGCATCTCTAAAACCTCTGTCCTGACTAAATCTGGTTAAATTGGCCCCAGGAAAGCTTGGTGGAGGAAAGGATCGGAAAAAGCCAACATGATGCATGTAAAGCCCATTCCATTAGGAACTGCAGGAAGTGATTCCCTGGTTTGAGGCAGGTGCAGGTATAGTGGTGGAGTAATGTTGTCCCCTTGTGTGTTGGCAGATGGACTTTCTGCCCCAGGCAGCAAGGCCTAGTTTATGGCCTCTCCAGCTCACTGAGTGCCTGCCAGGAGCCACAGGCTCTCTGCTGGATTTCTGGCTCTGCAGACTGGTAATGTCTGCCCTATTTTTGCAGAATTATCTCTGCGCTTTCTCGGAAAAGGGTGGCTTGAGGCTTAATTCTCAGTCCACCTTACACTGGCATCCACATCCTCCTTGCTTCTCAGTAGTGCTTCTGGATGTTGGAAGTGATCTGCTTTCTCCCAGTGTATCTGTGAAAGTCTGCTTTTGTTAGAGCAATAATCAAGAGTTAAACATAGAAATAAACATAGGTGATTGATTTATTTAACATCTTCAGCTTATCCTTGCATGGCTGGATAGGAGACACTGCCCAGCGCAGGTGCAGTGAGGGTGGAAAGCTGGTAGTGCCCATCTCTTCCCATTCCATCTGTCCTTGGTGTTCTCGATACCAGCATCCTCCTCCCCTGCAGACATGCACTGAAGGCCTCTTGCTGGGATCAACTTGGGTGTTTAGGCATGGCCTCTCTTCTCTCCGTCCATGCCCCTCTCCTGTGGCAAAATCCGTTACTTACGACAGGGTTCTGTTGCATTTAAATTTGCACAAAACAGGTTTTATTATGAAATTCCCTATTGCAGGGAGGACTTATTTATTTATTCCTTGCGATCCTTCTGAGTTTCCTCCAGTCTCTGCCTGATTCCACAACCAGCTTGTCAGACACTCTGGAAATGAACGTTCCTGCTCAAGGACAGAGAATTCTCACTGGGTGTCCCTGTTTGACTACAGGTAGCAAGTTCTGTGGGCACCAGCAGAGAGAGCCCTGCCACCACGGCC
>JAWWLV010000024.1:9484578-9498963 GCA_035041135.1 Platyrinchus mystaceus | reverse complement strand
TCTCACTGGGTGTCCCTGTTTGACTACAGGTAGCAAGTTCTGTGGGCACCAGCAGAGAGAGCCCTGCCACCACGGCCAGTCCCCTCCTGCGGGACAGGGGCACAGCGAGGGGATGTGGCTGCTCTAATGGGACCCTCAGAACGGTGATGAGTGGCAGGCATCCAGCTTTACTTAGTACTGCGGTCAGAGAGAGGAACTTGCTTCTGCCATGGTCTGGGTGAAAGGCTGAGAACTGATCAGTATTAAGATAAATCTCCGTTAGTGTATTTGAATGTCTCTCCCGTTGGCATGATGAAGCGTAGCTGGCACCCACGTGATGTAGATGTGAGAGCTCTTGCTTTCATCTGTCTGGTGGCAAATTTAGGCTGTACCTGAAGGGTTTTGTGTGTTTGTAGAAATGATGGCTAATTTTTTTTTTAATGAAAATAGAGGGTTCTCAGATGCTGCTGCCTCGGTGGAATGCCGTTTCTTTTTCAGGGTGTGACCCAGTTGCAGCCAGATGCTGCTTTTTTGTGTGTGTGTGTGTGTGTGTGTGTGCCTTTCTTGTGGGGATGATTCTTTTGGTTTCTAGAACACCCAGGGCATTTGCTCTAACAGTCTTTTTCCCAGTCCTCTGTCCTGGTGACTCTGCCCTCTCCCAGCCTTGTGACTTGGTGTCTGTCTGTCTGTCTGTTAAGGTATGGCCTGACCTGCATTTATGCCCTGCCACACCTTGAGTTCTGCTCAGAGCACCCAAGGTACTGTCTTTCTCAAATTGGAATTAATAATTAATATAAAAAGCTTGAAAAAAATCTGAATTTTGTTACATAGTGTAATAACTGTTTGTAGATACTGTTCTGAGATGTAGGAATCTATTGGTGATATAAGAGGTTTTGTCTGTAAATAATCAGTTTAGAGTCCAAATGATTTTAATAAAGAGAATTCTTACACAATAATTCAATAAATTTTAATATACAACCTCTGTGTCATGCTTGTGTTGCATGATGATGCAATTACCCAGAACATATTTGCCTCTTTTCTCATCCTAAGTGGAAACTACGTACTCCTGAGCACCAGGACCTGGGAGCTGTGTGAGGAAAGCAGGGTTTTTCCCTCCATATGTTATGTTTCTTCAAGATAATCTTGTGCCACCTTCCACCTAGATCCCAGTGCTTCTGCAGTTTCCAGAGCTCAAATACCTTCTCTGCCCGCAGGAGGAGGCAGCCTCCCTCCACAGACACTCTGTTGGGCTGGCACTGAGGGCACGTGGCAGCTCTGGCCATGGTCTCCCAGCGTGGGTAAGGGTTGCTGAAGGTACAGTTTGTTGGTCACTGTTGTCCACCAGCGTGAGGCAGAAACCAGTGTTCCTAAATTACCGAAACAACTCTAAATTAATTTACACAGTTACTCCCAGACAGAAAGCTGGCTCCTGGCCCATCTATCCTCTTCTCTTTCCCCCCCACCACTTCCTTTACTAGCAGAGTTTTGGATAGAGTCTGCCTCTCCCTCTCTTTTAGTCCCTCCTCTCTGTACTCTGTGTGTTCTTGTTGCCTTTTAGGGGTCACAAACCACTTGTCCCCCCCGTGCTGCCCTGCACAGCTCAGTACCCAGCCTGGTGCAGCCTCTGCCCCCTCCCTTGGTATTTTTAGTGCGGGGGAAGGCAGGTGAGAGCAGAGGGGCACAGGCAGGGGGAGAACCGCTCTGGGAGGCCCCGGCCTGGGTTTGGCAGCCTGGAGCTGCAGCAGAGCTACTGCGAGGCAGGGTTAACCCTTCGCTGCAGGGCTGAGGCTTGGTCTCCACGGCCTCAGCCAGGAAACCTGAGCTGTGTGAGCCCAGGGCCCCAGCGAGGGGGAGGACAGACCATGCCCAGCTCCGGTGCGAGGCTGCGGCATGTGGCAGTGGGGGAAAAAATGTGATTTTTACTGTGTGTGGCCTTTTCCTCCCCAGTGTTGCGTGGTGCTGGGATGCTCGGGTTCCCTCAGGGCTGCAGGGAGGATGTTACTGTAGTTGCTCTTCTAGACACGGGAACAGGGGAAGTGTGGGCTCTGTGGCCACAAGCACCATGCTGTGATGGTGTTTGCCTGCATGTGGGCACTGCTGGGGAAGGTTTGGTGCCTCAGGTCTGGCAGTGCAGCACACAGGTGGGCTTGGGGAGCCTGTCCCCTGTGCCAGGCACAGGCTGGGGATGGCTGTGTCAGGTAGATGGTGCTGCAGTAGCAAGTCCTGCCAACATACTGCTGGGAGCAGTGGGAAGACTGAGGCAGCCCTATGGTTTCTGGGTCTGGGGATGGTGGAGCAGAGGGGGGGGATTTTTCTGTTTCTATCTCAGTAGAGCTGTGAATTTCCCGCTATAAATAGTTGCTGTGGAGATTGTGGATCCACAGCAAGCTGACAGACCTGCTGCCAGAGAGGCAGGGAGAGGCCAGCAGTAAAGTGAGTCCACCGCAGCTGTCCGAGGTCTCCTGCTATCCCAAAGCCAAGGTTGTTCCCAGAAGCAGAGCTGTGATCTGATACCCTGCCCTGCTCCTCACCGCGTCCATCTGCGATGCACAAGAGTTTGGTCTGCTCAAGGACACCCCTCCCAGGGCAGCACAGACTAAAAGGAGAGCAGGACCAGCTGCTATCTCACTTTGGGAAGCTCCAGAAGGAGCCAGATGACAAAGGGAGCGGCGTGCCCTGCCCTCGAGCTGCTGCACGGTGAGTCTGCGCAGGGCCCTGGGGCTCAGCAACCCGCGCGCCAACAGGGCTGCTTGTACGTGCTGTGACTTGCAGGGATGCTGTGCTGAGCAAGGGCTTGTAGGTCTTTGTTGGTGCAGAAGATGAAGGTGTGTGTTTCTCTGGTGAGCTCTGCCACTCTGGATGTCCAGGTGTCATAAGGCATAGCCGGTGCTGGGGAGCTCAGTGTGCCGTTCTGTGCAGGTCAGGGGGAGGTGTCCAGGCCAGAGGTGAAGCATCATAGCTCCCTGTCCGTGGCTCTCACAAACCAGGCAGGACCAATTCTTGGGCTGAAGTTCGCTGAGCTAGTCCAGGCCTGCAGCAATTCAGTGGGCTCTGCACAAAATTATTTGAATGACAAAAGCAAGATAAGTTGTATTTAATGTAAAGGTGTCAAGCAATGAAGGACTTAGAAGCACCAAATGTCCTTTATCACAAAGCTTAAAAAAGTATGTTTCCCTCTCCTGTACCAAGTTGCACAGCAACACTCTTCATCCTTTGCCAGTACTCCCATCCAGCTAGTGTGGATGGAGGTAAAGCCTTGCACGCCTAAGGATGGACTTGTCTTTGCAGCAAGAAGGGCACCAAGGCCCAGTGAATGGCCAAAAACTCCATCAGCCCTAGTGCTGACACTATCTCTGGGTCTTACACTGACTCTATCTCTGGGTCCTATTTTCTCGCTAAAGTCTCCCATTACCATAACACTCCACCAAGGGAAGATGCTGTTGAACTGCCATCTCTCCAATTCATGAGTTTTCCTTTGACAGGTGAACAGTGAGTGGCATCATTAAATCTTTCCAGATGTTCCCCAGCTCTCAGCTCAGCCCCTGCTGTCATCATGGCACGAGTGAAGAGGGCTGGGGCAGATAGTGGTGGTTCAGGACCTCACAAGGATACAGCTAATCTGTTCACAAGTAGGGAAAATTTTGATTTCAGCTCTGTTTCATAGCCAGGATGTTATCGAGTATTTGCTGAGAAGAGTGGCTGTGCAGACATGCAGCATGCTGGAGGTTTATGCCTAAAAGAGGCTGATTCCCAACAGCGAAAATGCCAGGGTTAGAGGTGTAGAATTGTAAGGAGGGGGAGGCATTTTGAGCTCCTTTCAGACTTCTTTATGGCCTTGGGTGAACAGAGCAACGTCAGCTCTGGCACTTTGGGTTGTCCCTGACAGGATGGGACTTTTGAGCCCAGTCTGATCCTTAAAGAAAACTGAGATGGGAGCCTACTGGGTGCCCAAAGGCAGGCTGTGCCTTTGGCTGCTGTGCTGGGAGGGAGCATAAGCAGGTGAAAAGAAATTTTAGCATTTTGAGCAAGTCACACCTCTATCTCAGCACCTGGAAGATAGTACTCCCTGTCACGTGGCTCCTGCTGCCACCAGCCCTCCATAATTATTTCTGAAAATCCTCTGGTTCAGAAGAGTTCCTAGCTTAAGCGACCTGATTTGGAGGATTTAAAGGTCGATAATTCTACCTATGCTGATGGTCTGTGGGCATTATTATCACCTGTCTCGAGCTCTGACAGTGTGTGTTAGCCCGAAGCTTCGGCAGTACAGCAAGTGACATTTACAAATTTTGAAGGGCTGGGTTGGGAGTGCCCCAGCTCTGGCAGCTTACATCTGTATTGCATTAGCAACAGGGGCTCTGGACTGCTGTTTCAGGGGACCAGTGCTGAAGCCAGCTCTACACTGGTGCTGCAGTGTGGAGGGACAGCAGTTGGATTAGTGTGTCTGTACTGTCTTGGTGTTTGTACCTTGGGCTGTCATAGTAACAAACCCTAGGAACAGCCTCTTGCTGGGTTGTCACGGGATGGTCAGTGATAAACCCATGCCCTGGCCCTGGGGCTGGGCTGTGGGCAGAGGAGCAGTGCTGCAGTGTCTAAAATGCAGGTTCTGGTTCCCACTCCCCTGGAGCCGGGGGCTCCTCCTGACAGCCAAAGCCCAAATGCGTTCCCTCCTCAGCTGGGATGGGGAGGGGATGCTGTCCCTGGCTGTGGGAGGGAATCCCACAGACCCTGCTAAGCCTCTTAAAATCCATACTGGACACAGGGAAACCTGAGACTCCCACCTGGCCCTGGCCCTGGCCCAGCCCCAGCCTGCCAGCTTTCCTCTTCTGAACTCTTAAAATAATCCCTGTCTCCATGAAGTGCCAAAAATGTTTTTAAAGCCTGGTTCCAGGAGCTAGTGAAGGGAATGAGAAGGAAAGGAGCAAGGGGAGAGCAGGGATAGAAGAGGGAATCAATGTGCACAGTGTGCAACAGAAGTACAGCTGCTCTCCAGCTCTCTTTTAAAGGAGTAAAGTGCTGAAGATCACACTGCCTGCACCCCACAACCTGGTTCCCCACTGCTTCCATCCCCCTGTGCCAGGATCTGCTGCACTGCTGGGCCATGGAGGAGCAGGTGCAGGAGGAGATGCCACCAGCCCAGCACACAGGTCAGTCCTTGGGCACGTGGCTCTAGAGCCGAGATCGTGCCAGGTTCTTCCCAGGCCAGAGGAGGTCACTGGGACCTGTCTGGCTGTCCTCAGCTGCTCCTTCAGTCTAAGAGCATTTAGAGATGTCACTGATGCCTCTTGGCCATGGTCCCTGCAGGAGGCCACCACCCCGTGCAGGAGGGAGAGGTCTTCAACACGCGATACCAGGCACTGCGCGAGCTGGGCTGCGGTGCCTTTGCCACCGTCTGGCTATGCCAGGACATGAGGTGAGGGGTGAATTGTCTTTTGGGGAGGTGGGAATGGGTGGCTGATCACCTGGGCAGGACCAGCCCCTCTTGCAGAAGCAGCAGAGCACAGCTGCCTGCCTGGGAGCTTATCAGCATCCCCAGGCGCAGGGAAAACCTGGCAGCAAGATCAGCAGAGCTGGTCCCCAGAAACCAAAGAACATAAATGAGGTGGGATCAGCCCTCACTCTGCATTTTCTTTTCTCATTTAGACCCTGCAGTATCCATGCTCTGCCTTTTCCTCTCCAGTCCCTTGCTGGTTCCTGGGGCAGCTGTGCTGCCAGATGCTGGCAGAAGAGATGCCCATGGGCCTGGCATGCTGCAAACCGAGGCCAAGGGTGCTTGCACAAGAGCAGCACCCTCCCTGGGAAGCCCAGGGCTGGGTGACTGGGAGAAGGGGAGGTGCTGCATTTTAGGGCCACTCTGACATGTGTTGGCTGGCAGCTGTGGTTCATTTCCCAGGAGGAAGAAACAGGTAGCTGTGAAGGTCCTGAAAAGCAGGGAAGGCTTTGCTGATACTGCCCAGGATGAGGTCACTCTCCTCCGCTGTGTAAGTAAATTCTGGGGCTCTGTGCTTTGCTCCAGAGTTCAGGTCTGAGTATCAGCCTCACCATCCCCTCTTACTTCAGATCGCAGTATAAGAAGCTAGGTGGAGAACAGGAAAAAAACACAAAAATTAGGAAATTCATAGAAATCACCCTGGCTTAGCATTGGCTTCTGCAACAAGAACCTTCTCCTTCCTCCTGTCATACTGGGACATGCTGGTTGTGTCCCACTTGCCCTGTTGGCCCATTTCTTTTAGCTGAGACCGAAATCCAGCAAATAGGAGGAACCTTCAGAAAAATAAGGTGGATAATCAACAGAGGAAGGTGGTAACATTCCTAAGAAGGAGATGGGAGTGTGTCTGCTGTATCTGTGTCATTTCTAGCTCAGGAGACATTGCTCTATCCCAACACTGAGACTGAAGTAAAAGAAAATATTTGCAATAGAAAAAAGTATGATGTAGCAAAAATATAATAAACGTCTGAAGTCAGAAAGCTTCTTCCTGCCTTTGCTAATGGCGGTGGTAATTAGGTGTTTGTATCTGTTTCTCAGTGAGTTTTCTTTGAAGGTGCTTGGGCTTGAGCTGCTAGTTCTAGAAAGCTCATGGTTACAATTCTTTAAGCGTGCCCAAATACAAAGTTACATCAGTGTCAGATGAGTAAAAGCCATTAAATTTTACATTTTAAATTACTCTGTGGCCTGTCTCCAATAGGTTTGAGGAAGGTTTTGTTCACACCTGTAAATCTGCAGGCCCTATCCAAAGGGACATGAGCCAGATGCAGTGATGCAAGAGGAAGTACCAAGTGGCACTAATTTAATGTAATCAGAGGGCTGCTTTTCTACACATCAGCACAACCCTGCATACAGACCGAGCCTTACCCCTGATTTATTAGTAATTGTCTCTGAGAGACACGCCTGCCCATTCAGCAGCATACAGCTGGTTCCCAGGGCTGTTCCCACCAGCACAGGGAGGTCAGTGCCTGCAGAGCTGCCAAGAGAGGCAATCTGGGCCCCTGCGGCTTCCAGGGCTGCTCACCCCTGTCGTGCCAGCACAAACCTTTTTCACAGAAATTGCTGAAGGAATAGTGGGAGTTTTAAAAAGTGATGTCCCAGCCGGCTGCACTTAGCCAGGGAGGGACAGAGCCATCCCCACTCTGGGAACAAGGAGCAAAGGCTGCAGAAAGGCAAAGGAAATAGAGAGCCATTGGTGCTGGGAGCAGGGAGCTGTGTTCTTGGGGAAATCCCCTCCCAGCACAAGTAGGAGCACTTTCTGGGTCTGCATGGATAGAATAAGCAGCAGGAAGTATGCTAGATGCTATCAGCAGGATCAGTGTGAGTTATTTGGACACTGTGAGGGTGATGGTCCCACCTGGGCAAGAGTGGGACAGCATGCAGAAACTCATTCCTTGGTAACAGATTCTGCTTATGTGCTCGGAGCATTTCTTTTTTCTGATGGTGTTTTCATGAAGTGCCAATTTTTGGAAGAAAAAATCTGTTGAACGGGATAAAACGGGTGCAAGGTGTCCTTGTGCATACAATATCTGTAATTGCAGCTTTCTTGGAATCCTCCCCCTCAGGTGAACTGTATGAAGAAGAAGGACTGCGCAGGAGAAAACATCATCTCTTTGTTAGATGACTTCAGAATGATTGGAGAGAATGGCTTCCATATCCTTCTGTGGAGAGTGCTGCAGCTCTAAGCCAGCAAAGCCTGGGCACATGGAGGTGGCTGGAGGGGAGAGGTTTTTGAGGAGATGAGGTATTTGGTTGCTCTGGTGAAAGGCAAAGGGCTGGTGGTAGGACCTTCTCCCTGTTAGTGAATCCCTGACTCTTTCCCACATATGTGCCTGGTATTTGAGGTGCTGGGTCCTTCCCTGCGATGTCTGATGGGAAACTACACAACCCAGGGACTGCCTTTGCCTTTTGTGAAAAAATCTTTACAGCAGGTGAGAATTCAGCTGGAACTGGGTGAGGGCACCAAGGGACATGCCATAGTCTTCTTCCCAAGGGGATGGGCGTTACATGGGCTTTACTTGAGTGGTACTGCCCAAGCTGCAGTCTCCTTGGGTTAGGGAAGGAGTCAGGGCCACCACTATCGAGCACCAGCAGACCTGCACCAGGGAGTCAGGGCCGGCTCTTCTGTTGCCATCATCTCAGTAATCGTGGAGTTCTCCAGCAGTTCTGCTGCTCATAGGGGTAGCAGGGGACAAACAGCCTACCATAGTTCTGCTTCTTGTGGGCAAAACACGTGTATCTCTGCCCTCCTGCTGCCCTGAGAAGTCCCTTCTGGCAGCAATGCCAGGCCATTGGCATTTGCCTTGGCATCAAGCCGCGGGTAGCACTGTCAGCTCCAGCAGCTTTCTGCATGGTACCACCAAAGGCTGCTCAAGGTCTCCCTTCCAACCTTCCAGGAATTTCTAAATTGCTGGTGTGGTTGGCTGTTTCTCCTCTCATGATAAGGTTTTCCTGCACAGAGCCAACTCCTCCTTCATCCCCTCTAAGGACGTGGTGTGCTGCTCAAACAGATTGTGAAAACTGAGTTTTTTATGCACTGGCTGTGCTTAAGGCATAGGGAACCTGAATGAGGCCTTAGAAGAGTTAAAATTACATTTTGCCTCTCATGCTGAGATTTATCAGAAGTCTGCATACTTGCCAAGCTGATTTGCTACCCTGATTCCTGTGCCCTTCTAGGGACAATAAGGAAGAAAACTGCTTCCTCCATCTTTTTTTTCTGGAATAGCCTCTTCTTTCTCTAAAGAAGCTCCATTAACAACTGAACATATTACATAAAAATGTAGTGGCATTCATCTATGTGCCCCATTTTACAACCAGGCCTTTTGCTTGATCCATTATCTGCTTTAATTGTAAAATCTCAGATCTGTTTTCCCCCTTCAGATCAGCACTGGAGCAGTATTTACTTCTGATTCATTCCAGTTTAGTTATTTAAATCTTTCCCCGCGTTTCACAGTTACCATTTAAGGTTGGTATTTCCCTGGGGCTTGTGTTCATCCCAGAATAGAATTTGATAATACAGAGAATATTTGTCAGCCCTTTATGACTGTCCAGAGTGTTTAAAAAACGTAAATGTCCCTGTAGCATTTTTGCTGTTATTGATTTCTGATAGGGACTGCTCCCCTCCAGTAGGTGTTGTTTATCTCTCCCCTGTGACAGGCCAGGCTCTCCCTGCTCCACTGTAGGCTGTTCTTTCCCTACATGGCTCTCCTGCAGGGCTCTGAAATCCTCTCTAAGCACTCACTCATGGTCTCTCCCACCTCCTGTCTGAGTTATGTTGTGCCTCCTTCTTTCCTTGTACAGTGGGACACCCTCCCTCCCATGCCATGTCACTGTCATTCAAATGGAAGTTGGGGGCTGGTTATAATCAGCAGGAAGGCACAGTGGTCCTAGGCCATAACAGCTGTACAAACAGGAATGATTTTTCAGAAGTTCAGCTAAATGATTGTAATGCCTCCTCATAGTCCCATCCTCCTCCCATCTTCCCGGGCTTGCCCATCCATGGCGGTATCTGTGGATTTTCGTGCTGCCTTTTGCTGCGTTGTCACCCCAAACAGCCCCTTCCCCACTGGGCTCCCCAGGCCCCTGCTGGGCACGTGGGGCTCTGGTGCGGGCTCTTCCTGCTGTGTTGTGCAATGGAACCCCTGGAGCTGCTCGCACAGGGCCATCCCAACAGGAAATAACTTACGGCTGATAGTTATCGTCAGTAGGAGAATGCCCACAACTACCCTACCCGCTGTGCCTGGCTGCTCCGAGAGCTGCTGGGGCAGGGGGGGTTGGTGGAGCCCCTCATGTGGCCAGTGTGACGTGCTCTCTGCTTGCCCAGGTGCTGGCAGGGCTGCACTTCCTGCACAAGCGCTGCCGCATCATCCACGCCGACATCAAACCAGAGAACATCCTGCTGTACGGACACAACAAAAGCCTCCCAAGGCTCCTCATGGATACGCTCGACTGTGGCCAGAGAACACACGTGAAGCTGAAGGGAGCAGGTGAGCACTCCAGGGGTTTTTCAACAAGAAGAGGGACTTAACATGTTTATTAAAGCTGGGAGGGAAACAGAGAAGCAGCAGCTACGGCCACCTCAGGAAAGGTTCCCATCTCCTGCAACAGCCACTACAAAACACTACAGCTTGTGCTGCTGTGAGGCCTCTCCTATCTCTGCCTAACACAAACATCAGGCTGAGTGACTACCCAAGGCACCTACAGAAATGCAGTCTTGCAGGGGGGGTTGTGTGGAGGAAAACTACAGGTCACATGTACCTGTTAACAGCCCCACTACGGCCTCGGAGCTCACTCTCATGGCTTTAAGTACAGGACAGTTCCCTGTGTCTGGTGTTTTCAGCCACTGAAAGGTTTACATACAAAATGGTTTGATCAGAAAGCTGTGTGACACTTCTGCTCTTTACTTCCCATATTTCTGAGGTCTGTGGGAGACTTGTATGTACTGCTAATCTTCAAAGCCTTTTGAGACATAATTTATTTGCAGGGAATGGTGTGAATATTGAATAAGATGTAGGGCTGGGGCATTTCTCAAGAGATTAGCTCATCTCCCAGCCATGAGACCTTTCATTTTATCCCTGCACTGTGTTCTCCCATGAGCATTTCTCCCATGACAGTGCTGTTTTGTCTCTCAAACTCTGAGGCAATCAGGGAATCCTAAATTAGTGACTGAGTCTTTTGCTCAGAGCAGAAAAGCACAGGCTGACAGCTCACTGTAAAGCACTAAAGCAGGAATTACTCTTTTCTAGGCTCATATGAAAATGTAACCTTCACAGCGCTTGCCAAACAGGCTGTGTCCAAGGTCTGTGAGAGCCAGGCTGCTGAAGGCTGAGGAGGAATTACAGATGTTTTGGTTCTGACTAGTGCTGGTAGGATGTGGTCTTCTCAGGACCCACAGTGATTTAACCTCGGTGCTAGAGGAACCTTGCAGCAGGACAGGAGCACATCACACCTTTCAACTCCAAGCTACCATCCTCCCAAACATCCTCTTGTTTTTGCTGGATATCAGTGCTTCCTTTGCACTTCCTCAAAAACCAGAGGTAGCCTTTGATTGATGCTAAAAAGCATTTTAGGACCTTTTAGGCTGAGAAACTTTAAAGGCAGGCAGACATGCCTCTCCTGTGGTAAGTGATGTGTACCTTTGGTTCAGAAACACACGATTTCTCTCTGTCCTTTCCATCTAGGAGGTGATCTTGGCAATCAGTTGGAAGAATCTGATTTAATGAGCATAGAAGTGAAAATTGCAGATCTGGGCAGCGCATGCTGGACAGTAAGTTTGCTCCAAGTCTCATCCTGTAATAACCCTGGAGGCTGTGTGCTCCTTTCCATCCCACCCTGCATGTTGGTCCCATTACAGCTGAACAGCTATTTCCGTGTGCTGAAGAGATGCCAACTTTGGAGGGTGTTATATTCAGCACTCCCAGCTCCGAGCTGGGCACTGTGCTCCTGAAGACACTGTCAACTTTGGACATTTCTCCAGCTTGCACTTAATCCCTGCAATTAGAAATTAAAAACTATATTCAGTGTGAAATGTTGAGAGGTAGATTCCCCCTGGTGTCAGTGGGGCTGGGAATGTGTTGGCTGTGCCCTTTGCAGAGCTGAGAACACATGTTCAGTCCTGTCCTGTGTCCCCTCCCTGTGTGGGAAGCTTGTGACCACCAGTGTTGCTCTGACTGGCTCATGGATGCCAACTAAAGGGAGTTTGTTTCTGTTTCAGTACAAGCCCTTTTCCAAGGAGATACAGACCCAGCCATACCGTGCCCTGGAAGTGCTTCTTGGATTAGACTATGGCACTCCTGCGGATATCTGGAGCACAGCCTGTCTGGTAGGACTGGGGACAATGCTGTGCACACAGGGAGGTGACAGACACTAACTGGCCAGGGCAGTATGTCCTTGGAACCCACCTTTTATGTAAAGCAAAGCCTCCTTGCTGAGAAGGCAAAAGGGGCTATCCACACTCGTTCTCTCTGGGGCGAAAGCGTGCTGCTGATAAAAACCACTCCTAATTAGTTTAAGCTCTAAGGCAATTCACACTCTGTGTATGTCAGACTGAATCAGGCACATGCTGCTTTTCATCCTGACAGAGCTATAGGTGCTGTTTCACTGTGGCAGAGATCAAGCCACTGTGAGTATTTCCATATTTTAGGATCAGGTTTGTGTGATCGCAAGGGAAATCGATACTTTCAGTTAGCGAGGAAGAAGAACTCCAAGACAGTAAATTAACAAAGCTACTCCATTTCTAGGCATTTGAAATGGCAACTGGGGAGTGTCTATTTGATCCTCAACCTGGGAAATATTTCTCCAGAGATGATGGTAGGACTCCATCAGTTTTATTTATTTCACTGACAGAAGTGTCACAACCATTGTATCTAGATGTGTTTTCTCTCCTCTGTCTAGATCATGTCGCTCGTATTATCGAACTCCTGGGAAGAATTCCTGCTCAAATTGCTTTCTCATGGAACAAGTCAACAAAATTTTTCAGCAGGCCAGGTAAGAATGAGAGTAAGGAAGTTTACTTTAAAAATCATAGTGGACCTCTGACACACTCCTACTCAGCTCACACTGAAACACCCCAGAAGTTACGTTACACAAGACAGAGATTTCATAAAGAGCAGTAACACTCCCTGCCCTGCCTACCTCTGCAATCCATGAGCATTCCAGGGAAGAGTACAAAATCCTGAAAAACAGTCATAGCAAACATGCAACAGGGAAAACAATTCCTTCTTTCTCCTTTGGATTTGGATAGTATGGATATACAGACAGGAAACAGCTACACACCAGGAAGGCCAAAGAGTGTGTAACTGGTTGGATTTCACCCATTCACTGGCAGAGAACAATGATGACCAGGAATGGGACACTCATATCCTTCCAGCATGGCTGCTATATTTAGTCTTCTGACCCAACTGTAACATCTTTTTTGTTTTATTCTCACCAGTTCCTTTCCCTTTGACTCATCTGTCTTGATATTCTTGTCTTTGACCACACATCACATGACTCCACCCTTCTGCACTTTGGTCTATTATCCTCTTTCTCTGCTTTCACACTCATCAGTCCCACAGCCTCAGCCTACCCACAGCTCATTCAGTGCTGAGTGCTGGTGCCATGCTGGAATCCAACAAGCACCTCCCTGCACATCCACGCACTTTGCTCACACTTATTCCTTCTGTGGTGCTCAAAAGAAATGAGTCAAAACTAGTTCTACATTCACTCTCCATGGGAACCAACCTCGCCTGACCACACACGTTTAACCTGCATCACTGCATTTACACCACGGGCTCCCGGGGACGAGGGCAGCTTCTTGGTCAGCCGTACTCTTCTGGGCCCCACAGAACTGGTAGACACAAAACGAATTCAACATTAGTGTCTTGTGAACTCCGAAATAGCCAGATGCATGTGGGTGCCTGTGGGAAGGCCCAGGGAACAGGCAGCAATGGCAGGGCTATTCTGGGAACACTTTGCACACTCTTGGCACGTTCTCAGCTAGGAAGCGCTCGGGAACGGGGAGCCTCCAAACACTAGCTTGGGAAGATGATTCCCAAGTAACATCCGAGAGCAAAAGCTACAAGGGGCAGCGCAGGTGGAGCTCACAGAGCCGATGCCAGGCAGGGATCTCTCAGGGCGCTTTGGGTTAAGGCCGAGGCGCGGCCCCCTCGGCCGCGCCGCGGTGACTGAGGGGCCGCGCCCGCGCTGTCTCCGCCAGGCGCGCTCCTGCGGCTCTCCCGGCTCTGCCCCCGCAGCCTCCCCGGCACCCTGGCGGACCGGCACGGCTGGACCCCGCGGGCGGCGGCCGCCTTCCTCCTGCCCGCGCTGCACTACGCGCCCGAGCACCGCGCCAGCGCTGCGCAGAGCCTGCGGCACGCCTGGATCACCGCGCCGTGACCGGGCCCGCCGCCGGGGGCCAGACCGCCCTCCCGCGGGGCGGCGAGGCCACGCCGGCAGCGGCCGCCCGCCCGCCGCGGGGCTTCCTCCGAGCGGCCCCGCCGGCCATCCCCTGCGTTATCCCGCCGCGCCCGGGCTCCGCTCCTCTCCTCCCGCGTCCCTGCAGCGCTGCGGACCGCACGGAGCGCTCCCTCCGCGCACCGGCACCGGGCGGAGCCCCCCGCCGAGCGCGGGCAGAGAGCGCCGCGGGGCCCCTCCTCCCGCCGAGGGGCCGCCCCTCCGCCTCACGGCCCCCGCGGCCTTTGTTCGGGGCTCCCGGGACGGAGTCCGCCCGGCTGTGGGTGCGCCGGCCCCGCCGCCCCAGCCCGTGTGGGGCCGGTCCCGGTCGCGGCCCCGGGCGGAGCCGCCGGGACCGTTCGGCGGGACCCCCCACCCCCCGCGCGCGGACGTGCCGCGCGGCAGGCCCCGCGCGCAGCAGAGCCGCGCGTGCGCCCCGGCCCTCCCGGCTGCCCCCCGCACCGCCCCTTCGTTCTGCCACGTGTCCCGAC
>JAWWLV010000024.1:9462700-9484463 GCA_035041135.1 Platyrinchus mystaceus | reverse complement strand
CCGCCCGCCCCCCACCGCCTTCCCCGCGCCGGACTGACGGCCCCGCGCACCAATGGGACGCCGCGGCCGTTGGACGAGCGGCGGGGCGGGCGCGCGGCGCCCAATGAGGCGGTGGTGTGGGCGGAGCCGCGCGGGCGGAGCGCCAATGGCGAAGGCGGGCGGGCGGGGCGGTGGCGGCGCAGGGCTCCCCGGCGGGGCGGGGCGCGGCGCCGTGGCAGCCAACGGCGAGCGGAGTGGGCGTGGCAGGGGCGCCCCTGGCGCCGGCGCAGGGGATCCCCGTGCGCCCAGTGCCGTTTCCGCCCGGCCCAGGGAGAAGCCGCCGCCGCCGCCGGGGGAGGGGCCGCTGCCGCGGCCGAGCGCTCGCTCCCGCCGGCAGCCCGGGACACGCTGTGGCGCCGAGCCGGGCCTGGTGCCGCGCAGGGGCCCGGGGAACGGGCCGGCCAGGTAGGCGCGGGCGGGCGGGAACCGGCCGTACCCGGTGGCGGGGAGGGAACGCCGGGGTGGGCGGCGGGGCGGGCGGCCACGGGGGACTCCCGGCGCGGGCCGTAGCTCCGCGCTCCTCTCGGCGCTCCGCGCTGCCTCGGCGGCCGGGGCGGCAGCGCCCCGCCGTGCCCCCGGAGGCCCGGCCCGGACTGACCCAGCCTGGCGCGGTGCGCGGGCATCATGGCGGGCCCGGCGGAGCGCGGGCTCGGGCTGCTTGGGGCCGGTGCGGGGCCGGTGTAGGGCCGGGGCTGGGGCGGCCGCGGGGCTTTGTCGGTGGAGGCGAGCGCCGGGGAAGCCCCGCTGCAGCCCGGCCTCCACCGCGCCCCCTCGTCCCCTCATTGTCCCGTGGGGCCGCGGGGATCGTTGTCCGGCCCGGGGCAGCCCCCTCTGGGCCGCCGCTGCCCGCCCCCGCCGCCGGCCCCTCCGGGCCTCGAGGGAGGCGGCGTTTGACCTGCATTTTCTGCTTTCTCATGGTGCCCGTGCGGCGCCTTCCCCCCCGTAAGTCGGTGCTCCCGGCGCCGGCGGTTGCAGCGCGGATCCTCCCGAATTTCCTCGCCCGTCACCGAGTGGGGGGGGGGGTTCCCCGCCGCCCCGCCCGCGCCCCGGCCACCTTCCTCCCCCGCCGGCACCGGCAAGGTCACTGCCGGCCGACAGCTCGTCCTTGGGTGCCGGTGACCGGAGTTCACCGCCGGGCCGGGCGGGGAAGCGGCGCCGGGCACCGTCTGGCCGTGCCGGGGGGAGGGAGGGAGGTGAGGCCGCGTGTGGCTCGGGGGGAGCGGGGAAACGGGTGTCGCAGCGAGGGGGGTTCGCAGCCCCTTCCCGGCCGTGTCCCCGCGCTCCTCTGGCACCAGCTGAGATCGCAGGGGTTCTCTTTAGGGGGGTGAGCGGGGCGTTCTGCGGGTCTGGAGAGGGCACGGGGCGCTGCAGGGCTGCGGTGGCTGCTGCGGGCTCGGGCCATGATGTAATGGGAGCGCTGGGGGCACGGCGGGGGCGAGGGGGCGAATCCCTCTCCTTGGGTGAAGGATGCAGCTGAGCCTCGTAGAACTTGACGTTGCTGTGCTGATACATCACGGAATTCAGGCGACTGCCCCCACCCCGGCTGGGTGTTGCTGCCAGAAACCTAAACCCAGAAAAGGAATTTCTTATTTCTTCAATAATCAGAGATTCCTCTTTTCACTTGTATAGGAAATACTAGGATTTCTTTTTTTCTGCTTCTTGTGGTTGACCCAGGAAGTCGTCTTGTCTCCAGCCTTCTGGTTTTTTGGGGGGTTTTTTTTGTTGTTTTTTTTTTCTGTAGAGGTGCAGGGAGGAGGGTGTTGCTGTGCTCTGGATCCTGTGGGTAAGCGTTGAAGGCAGTGACAGCAGCTGCTGTTGGCTGTGGAGCTCTGGTTGCTATGAGAGAAGCTTCACTAGACTTGGCTGCTATCTCCAGGGAAGGACAGCAGAGCAGCCTCCATTAGTGTGGTGGTGGAGGGATGGCTGGCTCACATTCAGCAAAGGGCTTTACTTTTCAGGCCGTTTCCACAGGCCCAAAGCAGAAGCAGGGGTATGTTTTGGTCTGGTGGAACAAAAACCTCCAAGGTGGGTTTTGTCACTGTTCTGGAGTTAATGGAATTGCATTAAAGTGTGGGCTGAAAACCCCAAGTTACCTTTTTCCACATATTTTGGTCTGTGTGAAAAGTAGGACAGCGAGAATTGATATGATCTTCCTGTGAAGTGAAGGCTGCAGTCGTGTCTCTTTTGAACTCCAGCCTCCTTCTCAGCCAGTAACAGAGCCAGATGCTTTTCTTATTGTTTGTATGTCTCCTTCCTCCCCTTCCATCGCCTGGGCCCCACTTGCCTTATTGACTGGAATTTCTACTGTGTGCAGTGGGTGTGTGCAGCAGACACCATCCTGCTAGTGCTGAGGAGGGATTTTCCATTCACAGACCAGGGAACAGTCAAAATAAAGGCCAGGCTCAACTTTGGGACTGGGAACGGAAAGTGGGGAGAAGAGTTTCCCTCTGCTGCATAGTAAAACCTATTCTCTGTGTTTCTTACATGCTTGTATGTCAAAATGTACAGAAAATGCTGCTCTGCTGTGGAATAGGGAGGTGAAACTCCTGTGAATAATGGGAAAGATTCCTCCCTTTTGGTTGACTCAAATGCTTGATGAAGGAACAGTTTGCAGGAGGCCATTTTTGACGTGACTCTGTATTGTGGAATCTGCCAGCTCCCATCCACACTCTGTCTGCCTGACTGCAATAGCTTCCTTTTTTTTTTTTTTAAAGGAAGAATGAGTGCCTTTCTTATCTGCTTAACTAACCATTTTGCAGTGGCCACTGTCTGTGTGATATTGTGTTGTTGAGCTGAAGCTATCAGCATATTCCAATGCAGTTTGTTAGAGATGAAACTGTTAGTTGAGGTATGCAGCATGGGAATACATTAGCATTAGGAAACACTGCCATCTCTGTAAGCTAACACCTATCATGGGGAGCCCCTTGCCCAAGTTACCCAACTCAGAATTACTGTGAACTTGAAGCAAAAATTCCAAGACCAGAATAATGTGAAAGAGATTAAAATATGCCCTTAAATCTGCTTGACTGGCAGCAATCATGTGGTAGATGCCAGACTGAGTAGCTTTTATACTTGATGGTTTCACAGGATGAGGTGAGCAACTTCTAACCCCTAAAATTCTTCAGTCTTTGGGGCTGAAGGTGTCATTTGCTGCCTAACATGAAGTGATATGATAACAGTAGTGAAGTCTGGATTTTGTGAGTATGAAAACTAGCTCCTCGCTTTAATGAAATACAGAAAGTGATCTTCATGGCCCCTTAGTCTTTGTTTACAGTCTCTCTGTAGGTTGTTTACAGTCTCTCTGTATGTTATAATGGGGAATTGGTCCGCTGCCTCACATTCTGCTGGATAACTGGCACCGCTTTGACAAGGCCCTGGCTCTTCGTTTTACTGTCATATCCCAAGTGACCTGAAAGTAATATTCCTTGGCTAATGTTGTCTGCGATTTCCCCACTGCAAGGTGGGGTGAGGAAATCCCACACTTAAATCACTTTTTAGAAAGAGGCTCAGTTCCAGCCAGATCTTATTTTGAAAACTAATAGGTCAAAGTTGAAAAAACACACAGAGAAGAGAGGGAGGTGAACTGGCATCTTAGAACATGCAAAAGTTTGTGCTCTTTTTCTGGGGGAATAAAACCAACTAGCAATCATTGATTTAAATTTTCCAACTGTTCCCTGAAGTAAAAAAAAAACAAAACCACAGATATTTTTAATTCAAACTTCCAGGTGCAAACTGTGCAAGGGAGAATTGAATGTGTGATATCCCCTCTATGTAACTTATTAGTCTGTGCTTTCTCCCATTTTGGATGATCGGACTTTTACAAACTTGTATTGAATGATGTGATGAGATAAAAATGTTTATCTATTCTGGCAATACTAAAACAAACATAATGAGTGTTCAGAGGTTTGAAAATTCAAAAATCATTGTTCTCATGGCATTATTGCTGTATTACAAAAGCACATTTGTGTTTTTACTCTGGTGCTGCTTGTGTGTGTAACTCTGAAATTTTGCCAGTGAAATCTTGTGTTATGTGCAGTGTATGAGAGAGATTGCAATAGGCAAAGTGTTCCTTTTTTGTACAAGATGTAGTGCTTGGGTTGAAAGCATTAAACATGTGCTCAAATGTAGAGCATGTGAGCTGTTAAGTCTCAGTTGCCCCTATGAAACTTAAGCTGCTGTTTGATTTTAAAATAAAGACTTTGTTGCGTTTTACTTGTCTATTTAGTTTTTTTTTTCCTCTTCCAAATTAAAAGAAAAATAGCTGTGGATATTACAGCTGTTACAGATTCTACAGCCAGTCTTTGGCTCCCATGATGGACTTGTGGCAAGAGTTTGTGCACAGTAAGTTTGCACTTACATTGTTAGGGACGGGTCTGTATAAATCTGGCTTAACCTAAACCTTTTGCTTATTTTGATCATGGAAAAAGCCCCAGACCATAATGCAGCAAGAGTTCAACATCTTGAAACTGCGGGAGCTGAGATTTTTTTTTTCCTCCACTTTTTCCTCTTAATTCCTTACTGAAGTTGCTGGGGGGTTCTTGTATTTTTTTTCCACGGGATTTGCTTTTTTGATGGCAGTTTTCCAGTATTCCTGTAGCAAATCAGCCGAGCTGTGGCCCCTGTCCCTGCTGAGCAGGGAGAATGTGCAGTGCTCCAGGCCTCCCTGCTGAGCTCACGCAGGGGTGGGACTTGCTAAGCTGCTGAAATCGCAGCTAATGCCCACTGAGCATGCTGAGAAACAGTTTTTCAACTGCTCCTAGTTTAAATTTTTTTTTCTTCTATAATTAGCAAAGATGCTCTTTGTCTTGAAGGATGATCTGCAGGACAAATCAGGAGGTTCTGGTTCATCGTCCCCCTTCCCCCCCGTCTGAGCTAGTGGTGAAGTATTATTTTCCTGTAACAAAAATAGCTAAAGGGATTTTTCCCTCACTTCAACTGATGAGTCTGAACTTGAAAAGCTGTAGCCCAAAAAAAGAAAACTTCAGCAAATAATAGCCTTAATGCTGGTTTTTGTTGCCACAAGCCCTAGAGGAGCATCAATATTGTTGTTTAAATTGTAAATCTGCAACATTCTGATCCTTAAATCTAATTTAAATGCTGAAACAAGTAGAACAAACAAATTATATTTTAAATAATATATTTGAGAAAGAAAACCTTTCTTAGTGAGTTTTATTTTCCTCCTGCCAAACACACACAAACCCCAATTATTTTAATGAGCAATATGGGAAATATTCAGGAAAGTATACTGAGGTACTCAGACTCAAAGGTGGAAAAATGTGGGAGGACTTGTCAGCAGTTTGAGTGGCAAGCTTTTAGTGAGCGGGAGAAGTAATTTGTGGTCAGGAATCTAATGGTCCCACATTCACCAAACATGAAGAAAAAAGGGGAACAATGAGAGAGGAACACAGAAGAGTAGCACTGAGAAACAGGAATTCAGCTCTTAGAGTGAAGTTCAGAAATGATCTGTTTATGCTAAACTTTAATCCTTATAAACTCGATAACGTAGACAGGTCCTGCATTCCTCCCTGAGGGTCACGGAAGGGCTAAGTTTAGCAAAGGGGAGGTATCCCAAACACTCAGATCTATGCAGTTTTCAAGGCAGCAAACTTTTTTTGGTTTTTTAAACGTGTTCTAAACAATCTTAGTTGTTTGGGGTTTTTTCTCATTTACAAGCAGCCTTTTGAGGCAGATTGTGAGTTAGCTTTAAAACCAAAATGCTCAAGCCCTAAAATATTTCAAAGTAATTTCATAGTAGAAAGGTCACGGTGCTTTTGATGTGTTCATATTTAGAGCATGATTACAATTGCAATCATACACGTTGACAAGAAGATATTGTCTGGATTTGGTAGCTGCTCATTTTGTGACTCAGGCTTATTCCTGTTGTCCTCCTGGAGCTCATACCAGGGTTTTCTTCTGCAGCCTTGTTGATTTACAGGACAAAATGTTTTCAGTGACTGTGCCAACAGCCCAGAAAACAGTTTGAAGTTCTGATACTGAGAAGAATCCTCTTGACTTTGAAGTGAGCAGTTTGAAATGGGAGTTGTTGATAGGGAAGGAGTGTGAGACCCTGCCATCAAACTTATTAACAGAACGTGCCTGTTACTGCTGATTCAGTAAAAGAGAAAAAAAAAAAGTCAGGATGCGGCTTGGAGTTTTAGTTTGTGCATGTCAGATAATGCAGCCTCTTGGTTTTGCATAGACTTTGAATCATGAAAATAAGTGGCTGGAGGATTTTTGAGGGTTGTGTTGATGGTAATGTTTGGATAAGGAAGCCCACATAAGACAGTGTTGCTCATTGTAGGACAGAAAGTCACATCTTCTGGGAGCAAAATATGGGAGCTGCAGGGGTGATAGGTGGTGGGAAGATGGGACCAGGAAGACTGAGACTTCTCTTCACAGCTCCAGGTAGTGCAGAGAATAGGAGCAGAGGAGTATTTTTCAGTGTGGCCCTGTTTCCCAGTGCTGCCTCTGCCCAAAATTACATATTTCTGGGAATGCTGTCAGTTGGACTCTAGGACTGGTAGCCTTGCAGCATGCTGGTGTGGAAACTGCTCCCAAGGAGCAGTTCTCAAATGTTTCATGGGAGAGAGTGAGGAGGTGAGAACGTATCCTTGCTTGTAGGCAGGAAGGAATACACTGGGAAGAGTTTGAGAACGAGTGATTTGGGAAACTGAAGTGCCCTTGGGGTTCAACGTGGAGCCCTTAAAATAGCATGTCTCAACCTGAGCTGCACTATCAATTTATAGATACTTGGAAGAGTATATGAGCCTTTTGCATTCATGTGGCCTTTAACTAAAGACACTAAAACAAATTATTTCCTGTGTTTCTGAGGCATTAAGTTGGAATAAGTTATAATCATGGTACAAGAATGCTTTCAGTAATGTGGCTGTAGATTAACTTTTGCCACAGCAAAGATCTGGAAGCTTCCTGTATAAATACAGTTAAAGTGAACCTTTGAAGAAAAGATGACTGCTTGATTGAGTTAAGTAGGCTCTGCTTGACTGTAGAGGAGACTGGTTTGCTGGTTCAAAGTTCTCTTGCAGTTTCATGAATTTCAAGGATGTTGGGGTTCAAGATGGCCTGGAAGTTAAGAGGGAAAAAAGGATACTTGTAGGGTGAAAGTCAGGTTCTGAGCTTGCCACAGACTCACTTTGTTGTGCAGTTCTAATTTCCACCTCAGGGTTTCCTTGTATATGGAAATTTGTGTGTTAAACTGGAATGGGTGTTTGTGACACTGTATATTCATTGTACAGCTTTGTGCAGGTTTTTGGTGCACAGCAGTATTTCATGGCAATTCCAGCTGACAGTCCTGCTCTTCCCACTGTCACTTTTGCCTCTGTTCTGGCCCACACCTTCCCCAGTAGTGAACAATTCAGGAAGGCTACCATGCAGAAAACAAGTGCATTTCATTTTTGGAAGGAAGAGTTTTCTTCTGGCTTCTGCTGGAACGACTGTGGGGTCAGGTTAGCACCAGTGCAGGGAGGGATGGGAGGCTGCACTGAAGCTGTGCCAGCTGAAGTCAGCTTGAAACTATTGCAGAACTGCACCCCGCGAGCGAGGTTACTCCGGGTGAAGTTACACGAGACAGCTGAGCACATCCAAAAGCTCTGCTGCTGAATGGGGGAAGTTTTGTTCCCCCTTGCTCTCCCACCCAACGGGGAGTTCTGCCTTTTCTGTTTTCCTGCTCTGGTTCCTGCTGGATTCCTTTTCTGAGCTCCTTCAGCTTGCTAACCCAGCAGAAAGCTGTCTTGGGGTTATTTTATGTTTTGGTTTTTGCTGGATTATTTTTTTGCCAAGATAGTGAACTGAATTGTCTCACTGAGAGATTTGTCAGGCATCCAGAGCCCTCACAAAATAAATAGGGGGGAGCATATGGGTGGAAGTGCAGAGGATGTGGTGGGGACCAGAGAAGGGGAGCAGGGTCTCCGCCTTACGGTGCCACACCCAGTTTGGCCAGCTCAGGCTGTCCCCCTGTAACTTCTCACTCCTCTTAAAGGAGAGTGAACCACCATCCACTGCGTGCTGACAAATCTGTGCCATACTGTGGCTTTGTGCCCTTGGTTGCTGTGCATGAAGTGCTTTCTTTAGACAAACCTTTAGTTCCCCCCTTGAAAGTCAGCAGTTTAGTCTTGCCTTCACCTGCTCTCGTTTTCTTGAGAAGCTGGTCAGGTGTGAGCTTTAACATAGGCTTGATCTGTGATGGTAGAGAAGTGATACAGCCTAAGCATGGTGCTTAATTGTTTCAAAATAGCAAATTCTGGTAGGTATACTTTTGCAGAAAGTCACTACAGCAAAAAGCTCATTTTGGAAGATGGCAAAAAGTTAATTACTATAAAAATATTAGAAATATGTGTAAGTAAATGCACCAGGCCATGTTCCTTATCCTTTTGTTTTGTTTTGTTTCGTTTTTTTTTTACCTGGCAATTAGAAAGTCTTTATTTTGCATTTACTTCCCAGTCATTATGGCTTATATGATACTAAGACATGGAAAAAATTATGAATTACTTAAGATATGCTGTCAGTTAAATGTATAAAAAAATCATGGCATGAATTTCATAGAATTGTATAAATATATATATAGTATGACTGAAACAACACAAAAATTTAATTCAGCCAAGGCCAGTTGCAGCAGAAACTTGAATCCTATTTCTTTAATACGGAAAACTTGGTTATAGCAGCATATATTTGAAGTAAAGCAATTGTCTGTGTACTGCAGGTCCCAGTGTGTGCTGCTCTGTCTGCTCACTGTGAGCTCAGGCTTTGTTTCATACCCAGTGAGACTGTTTGGTCCAATAGAATTTGAGGCAGCATTTTGTCTATTTGTGTTTGAATAAAGTTATTTAAATGTTAGCATGTCACGACATCTCCAAATGCGTATTGCTGTGCGAAAAAATTCGAGATGGGTGTGAGCAGTATGTCTCATAAGCAGGAAATCTCATCTGTTGTGAGGGTAATCTTATGTTTAATGAAAACCTTTGCAAATAGCCCCAAATCAATCACTTCTCCATAAGGGAACTAAGCAGTGTATGTGCCATCTTACCTTCACAGCTGCCAGCGGTTGTTCTGACTTTGCAGGGTGGCAGCTGAACGCCCAGGTGAGCAGTGGGGTGATGTGTAGGTAGAGTTCCTGTGGACTCCCCTTGAACAGTTGTGTCTGCTTTCCCCCCCACGTAAACACCTTGGGTTGGAACACATCCTTTATCTGATGGTGGCTGGGCAGAAGGTGGAAAGTTTTACTAAGACCTTGCATTTTGGGGTATGCCATCCCAAATCTGTCTCTTCAGATATGTGATTTATCGGTAGGAAGATCTCTGCTGAGGTTAAAACCGTGAGCTGTGGGATGTGTGAAGGAAATGCCCTCATGTTGCCCTGCAGTGGTCCTGTTTGGAGGGCTGTTCTTGAGTTCTCTGCCTGAGGTGGGAGGCACTGGGATGCCCAAGTCCCTGGCTGATGGCATTCTTTTACACACCCATGGAAATCACCATCAGTGCTGCCAAAAGACTGGTGCTTATTACCTTTCCAGATTAGCTCCTGAAACACTTAAAGCATGGTGTGTGTGAGTTGGAGGAAGTCAAGAAGCTGAGCATAGAAGTGCTTAAAAATCTGACAGCACAAGTCCACTCTTCGGTTGATTCTCTTTGGCCACTGCAGGTTCAGAGTATCCTTTAGAAAACATTCAAATACAGAATTTGTTAGAAGATGAAAAATTCAGAAACTGGGAAAAGATTTTCGCCTCAAGCTGCCAGGGAACATAAGAGTTGAAATTGATGTGTCACAGTTCCTGTTTCCTGCTCCTGCATTTCTAAGTCTTACATACGCAGACAGAAGTAATAAATTAATAAAGAATAAAGCACTAGCATGTTCTAAAAGTGAGACTGTACACTGAAACCTGCAGTCATTAGTTAGGCCTTTCTTGGGTGCAGCTTGGGATTGTCAGCTTGAAACAGGTCAGCAGAAATTCGTTGAATCACATAGAGAAGAGGATCTCAGGGAGAATGAAATGGCATGTCTGAATGCTGATGTAACTTCTCTGTTTTTTGCAGAACTGTATGAAAATGTAACCAGGATCCTCTTGGTGAAATCCCTTGACTGAAAAATCCTTTCTTTTTTTCTTTTTAAACCTTGCCACACAGCAGAGATAGGTGGGGTGATTTAGGAGCAGGCTGTTCTTGTAAGCAAAGTTTGTAGCTTTCTGTTGCTCTTCCAGTGTCAGAGTTTAGGCGTCACTCCTTTGTCTGAGTAATAGTGAAACAGTCTGTTCCCACGAGAGTCACTATGTTGGGGTAACGCTTGCAAGGAATTCTAAAATTTTCAGTTTTGCATGAAGAGAAGGTTGTGAAGGAGGAAATAAATGGCCTTGACACATATTTAAAAATTGATGGAAACTTTTTACCGAAGTTGTTAAGACAGAGATGGTTCTTACCGAAATGGTGTGTGAGTGTAAAATGTAAAAATTCATCTTGAACAATGGGAGTTTCTATGGAATTCTGTTAATATTGAAATGGTGTAATTTAGTTTGGGTTAGAATCTCTCCAGTTAGACTCATCATTGCTGGTTTTGGGAGTCTGCTTCTCACCCAGGGATGTGTGCATGGGTTCTTAACCTTTACTGACCAGGAATGAAATGTGAAATGGTGACTGAAATTTTTTTCAGGTGCTTTGCTCCCCCGCTCCCTCTGAAAGTCCATGCAATGCTGCCAGGACAGTGTGTCCCCAGTCCTGTTCTGCTCAGAGCTAGATTTAGCCCTAGCTTTCATGTCTAGAAACACTATGTGACATCTCAGGAGTGGTATTCTGATTTTACTGATAGGAAAATTAAGACACAAAAAAGGAATTAGCTTGCATAGGACATATGATAGACAGTGTGGAGGTAAAACATGCTAGGGTTGGGAGGGAGTTTTTGGCTCCCGGTCTAGTGGTGCAAATTGCTTCTCTCTTGGACTGTTTTAGGTAGCTCTCTCACCCACACCAGTTCTCACCTCTGCCCCCATGTCCATATTCTGTGTTGCTTCTATATCTTCGGCTTCTTTCAGTAAAGCCATTGGTGACTTTAATACTGCTGTTAGTAGATGTGGTAGGGAGTGCATTATGTAGTGGGTACAGGTGAAAACATTTCCTGCATGAGTTGATGATGGGAAAGCCATGGCAGTATGAGCCAGGGAACTTTTCCTGCTTGTTTTCACTGGCTTTGTAATGCTACAAGGTAGTTTGGGTTATGAACAATGCTGCTACTGATTTGTAGCCATCAGGACTGATAAGCTATGTGAAGGGGCCTTCAGAGTATTTTGGCAAACTGTGTTTGGATGTTTAGTGCACACAAAATCTTTCTGCATTATTCAGGAAGATAATTCCTGTCTGTGCTGTTTTCCTCCTGCGTTGAGATCATTCTCCTATCCAACCGTTACCCAGCTGAGGTCTCGATAGTTCTCAGTTTTTCCATAATGACAAAATCAAATTAGCCCTATGATGAGTGGTGCATGTGAAATTCCTTTTGGTTAAAGCACATTGCCCTGAATATTTACTGGCTATTTTTTTTTTCTTGGGGAGAATTCAGCATCTTGTGTTTGAAAGAGAAAGGAGAAAAGATGCAGACGAGGAAATGCTGTTGCTTAAGGTGCAGGGGAGGAACGCATAGCTTGTTTCTAGAACATAATCTGTCCAGCTGTGACTTAGTCATCTTCAGTCTTATATAAAATGCGTCCAATCTAAATAGTTGAGCATCTCCCTCCTGAATGCGGCAAACCAGCGTCTTTTATGCTTATGTGAAGCTGTAACAGGCGCAAGCCATCATCTTAGGAGTACCTTCATACTTATGAACCTGCAGCATCCATCATACTGTCAAGCCTCATTTACTCATGTGATGGGATTTTTTTTATTTTATTCTGTTCCACATTTTTTTCAAGCTTAAAGAGATTCCTTGCTGTTGGCAGGGAATACAGCACTAATAATTCCAGACAGGAGAGCAGAGAACGTAACGTGAGAACAAGAGTGACTCTCCCGAATCAGACTGAAGGTTTTGTTCATCTCTCACAGGGCCAAAAATTGATGTTTGAGGAAGAATGTAAGGTGAGGAGATCACAGGATCTTGGCTAACATCTCTAATTTCAGTGTAGTAGTTCATGCTGTTACATTACATCCAGCCCTGCTCTTAGTCACTTTGATTTCACATAGTTGTTCTTTAAGGAAGGGGGGATAACTTGACTATTATGACAAGCTTTTATATGGATAAATGTATGTCCACGTTAGTCTTTTGTTTATATAATTATGGAGGTTTTGGAGGGGTGGGGGAGATTTCTGTTAGTGACAAGCAGGAACTTGTAAGCTTTGTAGGAACTGGCATGTGTGAGTTAAGATGCTCTGTGCTAGTTCAGGGATGATGGACAGCCTTGTTTGAGTAGTCAAGGAAACTGATGCCGTGAGTGTGTTGTTAAATAAATGTATTGATAAAGAGAGGTGCTGATAAATCTTACCACTGTGGACATGGAAGATAACATTTAAAATTCTGTCAATACATTTGCCACTAATACATGTTTCATGACACTGGGGAAGCTGGCATCTTCAGTCACATATATGCAGTGGAAAAAGAGTCTCCTTTGGCAGGGCACTTAAAGCTGAGCTTCACTTGGGTAATATGAAGCATTCTTCAAAGGCTTCTGAGGAAGTGTTTGATGTAGTTTTAGTTCTAAAAAAAGTTTTACTCTTTTTTCCATAAGAGCTACAAATGTACTGTGCTCACTGTGAGGACTGAATGGCTTGGGTTGATGCTGCCCGGGGACCTCCAGGCTGCAGCCTTTGGCATGATTTTAAAGTCCCCCCAAAGAATTGTGGTAAATACATACACTGTTTTTTAGGCTATGCTTGACAAACATGGCCTGGCTCACTTGTAAGCTGCAGTGCCAAGTGTAAAAATGACTAGGTGAGATTTTCCAGTCTTTGTTAGGTGGAAAGTCAGATCATCAGAAGGTTATTTTTGGCCTTAAAATGCATAGTTAGGCAAAGACTTAGTGGCCCTGGAGAAGAAATGAGCAATGCCCTGAGCAAGTGATCCAAGTTGGCCCTGCTTTGGGGGGAGGGAAGATTGTTTCAGTCAGTTTAACCTTCAGGGGTCCCTTTAAACCTGGATTATTCTGTGGTTCAGTGGAAGTTGGACTGGGTGTAGGGGGGGGGGACATGCCTGTTTTGGGTGGAGAGGCCAAGAGGTAGGAGGAGGAAGGCAGCATACTCTGATACTGGAAATGGTTGTGCTGGAGAAATTGCATTAACATGGAGATCTGAAATATCTGAGATTGTAACTTGGCAAGGACACACCTAGCTTTATAGAAGGTTGTGAGATGAAATCAGATTTTAATTTGCTGCTCTTTAGATTCTTTTTATCTGGATAACATAAAACATTTGATGATTCTTCATCAGAGAGACGCTAGTGGGATAATAAAGCATGTTTAAGAATCTCTGAATTGTTTTGTCACATTTTAACAAAAGATATGAATCCATCCAGTTGCAAGGTGATGCATTTGTTAGCAAAACTGCAAATCCACCTATACATTGGGAAACAGCATTTGGGAAAGCAGTAGCTCAAAGGGCTTTAAGGTCTTTACAGCCAGTTGCCTTTACATGGTACTTGGGCCATTATTTTATTTAAAAGGGTAATGTGATTCGTGGGCATATTGGGGAGGAAAAAAAAGTGGGGGAAAGGAATGTGAAGCAAAAATAAGTAATATTATAAACACAGCAGTGTTGAGACTGATACTGGAATTGAATTTTGGTTTCCATGCTTCAAGAAGAATGCCAGTGTATTTGGAGAGAATTCAAAGGACAGCTGCAGAAATGATCCAGGGACTGGAAAATAAGCCTCATGATGTGAGGTTTAAAGGAGCTCAACTTACTCAGCTTATTGAAAAGACAATTGAGAGAGGACTTGATCTTTCTCTAAAAGGACTTGTGAGATTTGCTGACAAAGGCATAGCAATATCAACTGAGGTTAGACAAATTCAATTTTGAAGTACAATTTCATAGCAATGATAATAATTAAACATTGGAATTGTTTACAGAGAAGGGGAAAAGAACAAACATTCATTTTTGTCTTTTAAAATAGGCCCAACTTGCTTCTTTCTGGAGAAAATATATTGTGATTTTTTTTTTTTTATGATGATGATAATACTCCTGACACCAGAGTTTATTTAAAGGTTTCATGCCATGATCAGTTGGTGCAAGTTCATATACATGAAATAGCAGTCACAGCCAAGATCGTGAAATTAAGATGAATTTAGAGGAGAAATAGTTAAGCTGGTGCTAAAAGACTGCCTTGCATAACACACATAAGATGTGAACTCTGAAACTCTGAAATTTAATGCTTTGTGGCTTGCATCACTGGAACTCAGTTCTTTCCCATACTGCGTTGCTTCAGATGTTTTAAGATATGGTTAAGGCTTTCTGAAAGCCCCTACAGAGAAGCCCTGATCTAACTGTGTACACTCACTGTATTCAGATGAGCATTCCTGAATTCCAGATGACCACAGCAGAAGTCTGTAAATCTTTTTCATCCTTTTTTAGAAACAGTATGAAAAAAATGGCACAATGGCAATATGATTACAATTCTTCTGAGAGGCAAAGTAAGCACAAGCTCTCCTGGTAGGGTTCATTCTTAAGTGAATGTAGGATATTCTCTATCTCTCAAGTTAACTGGATTTAGTCAGAAAGTTTATTCACATTTGAAACAATACTAAATAATTGTCAGAAGTAGTGTTCTAATGGTGGGTTTTTGCTGGTTTTCATGCCATCCAGATGAGAGTACTTAAGCAATTTTACTTGTCCTTCACTTTGTAAATTCACCTGGGGAACTGAGTGACTCAGTTTGGTAATGGCTGCAGATCATGCTTCTACTTTTTATTTGCATTTGTCCATTCCACCACTCCCTTGGTGGCTGCCAAGTTTCTATATTTCCATAGATTACCTTGTTCCAGATGCCTTTGCAGACATGCAGAGCTCTTAAATCCCCTTCTGGTAGCTCTCAAAATCTGCTGCTTTGTGCAGGTGGAGCTCTCCCAGCCGGTCCTGCCTGTGTGAATGCTCGTCCTTGCCTGTGCAGAGGAGGACGTGGAGCTACCCGGGCTGCTCTTTTCTCCTGCGAGGCTGCATTCCTGCCTCTCCTCTCCTCTCCTCCTCCTCCAGGTCCGGCCAGGGAGGAGCCCCACTGCTGTCATCTCTGCAGCTGTGCAATAAGAAAATGCTTCTGTGTCGTGTGGAAGAAGAGGAAGCTCAAAACTCTGTAGCTTTTTGAACGTTAAATCTTATCAATTTGTCACATAAATTGTGCTGGTTCTGAGGTGGGAAAACAGTTGTCTGGCAGCTGCGAGTTTCCTTGCTCAGGGCTAAAGGGATAGCAAAACTGCAGAAACGTGTTGGGGCACTACACAGCAAAGCAAAGGCCTCCAGCTTTGAGATCGAGTGCAGCAACCCCTGCTACTCACCTTGTCCAGACAGCCCTGTTTGCCTTAACCTGCAGGAGCGACTCACGGGAAGTGCTGCACTCAAAAGAGGTTGTGAAGGCTTCGTTTAGCAGTAAAGAAATCTCCCCCTTCCTTGCTTTCTCTCTTGACTGTGTCACTGTCCCCCTCTCCCCAGCACTAAGAGGCTGATGGAGATGACCTGCAGGAGAAAGGCTGTGAGTCTGTTCAGCAACTCTTGCATTTCAACCTCTTAAGTTTCATAATGTGGTTGTACATACGTATGCTTAGTTGCATTTATGATAATCACAAAAAATGTCCTGAATGTATTCCTCTGCTCATAATTCAACATTCAAAAAAGCCAGTGATCGAGGTAGCAGATAGCATTACACAGATGTGTTACAGAACCACTCACTCAGCATCACTTTCCTGTGAGCTCTATATGAGCACCCTTGGCCAACTGTTTGATGTCAGTATTCCTGTGTTACCACCCACAAGCAGTTAAGGTGGTTGGTGGTGTGCTGTGCACTCAGAGAAGCTCTTCTCAAAGGAAGAAATTACTAATTTATCTTCAAGTCATCAGAAAGAAATCAGATTTAAGTGACTTTTGTCTTTGTTCAGTCACTGGTTTCAGATTTTTGACTGCTAATTTCTGCTCATCTGCATTTACTCTGAAAATCTGTTCAACTGGATTATCTGCTTTTAATCTTTTTAATAAAAAAATGGGCTATTCAAAAAACTGACCGTGGCTCTCAGCACTGTCTGTCCCACCAAGCTTTGCATTTCCTGCCAGCAGTTAGGAATTAGGGATTTGGGAGCTTCCTGAATAAGCATTACACTTTCCTCTCTCTGGTTGTAAGAGCAAGCCTTTGGTTATCTTGTTTTATCAAAAACTTATCCAAAGATCTTATCAAAATTTATATTCCTTAAAGCTTGGTGGGCCAATATATTGTTGGCTGGTGGCTTATTTTGTAAATCTGAGTAGTGGGTGAACATCTACCATACACGAGGACCCAACATGCAGAGCTGGGACATGCCACGGTGCCGTAGTAGTACTTGCATTTTGGGAGCAGTGCATATCTTACCAGTGCCAAAATACAATATAATGTGAGATGCAAGTAAGCCAGAAAAGTGAAACACACTAAAGAACATCTCTTGGACATAATTCAGCATTATCAAGCAGTTGGAATGCCCAGAAGGGGAACTAAAGCTTTTTGGCCGATATGCTGCCTTTGGGCCTTCATGATTGCTCTCCACCGCTCTCCTACTGACTCAGTCTAACAGGTTTTATCCTGGGAAAAGCACATCTGCAGGAAATGTGTGAATTTTTTACAGGTCCCAGAACCTTTTAGATGACCGAGCGTCCCAGTGGGTACCGGTGCCTGGGCAAATGCAACAGTTGGTAATCTTTCCAAGATGTTTCCTGCAGAGGGGCTGTGGTGGGGCAGCGCAGCGGGCTGAGCTTTGAAACCTGTCACAATGCTGGAAGGTTGCTGAAATCCTGTAAAATTCACTGAATTTTAATGCTTAACAGTGATTATGTAGCTGAAGTAGTAATGGATCCGACTCCTGCTGTGTGCGGCACAGGTTGCAGGTGTTTTTGTAGCCCGGTTTCCCACTCGAGGCACATCGGACAAACCGATGTTTGTTGGAACGCGGCACAAGAGCGTTACATAAGCCTGGAATAACTTCCTTACAACACGGAGAAAAATGTATTTGCATGATCTCGAACCCAGGTGCAAGGCTGCAAAACTTGCCAGTCACAAACCACAGAGGCCAGGCTGGAGCCAGGAGGGCACTCGGTGAGGGTTTGGGCAAGGGGGGGAAGGGTCAAAATGAGTCCTGTAATGGAAAGCAAGGCTGAACCTTCGCGTGGGAGCTGCGGCTCCATAATTGCCACACTGTGTGATGTTGCCATGGCTGCCCGGGCAGTCCCTGCGTGGTTTCCTGGTGTGTGAGAGCAGGGCCGAGGCTGCCCTACGTGTTTGGGGAGCTCAGGCGTGCGCTGGCAAGCCGCGGTGACGGGAGGATCCCTGTGTGGGAGACTGGAGGCTTTGAGCTCAGTCTCTCCCCCATTTCTTCCCTCCCAGCACATCAGAGGACAAGCTGTGATTTTTTTGCAGAACTTTAAAACCCCCTTTTACTTCTTTCTCCCTATTGTAAGGTCCCTCGTTCTGCCCTAAGCCAGGGTCGTGCTAGGACTGAGGTGCCAGTGTGAAATGGAGGGTCTTGAGGGGCACGAAGGAAGGCCTGGGGGGGCTTGCTGGGCTGGGGGTACTCTGGCATGTTTTGATCCGAGAGCCTTTGGCTGCGTTGCCATCTGCATAGCCTGTGAATAGTTTTCTCTGGCACAGACCTTGTTCTTCAGTGTTGCATCATCTCTGGGAGAAAGGCCAGGTCCGGAGCCCCAGCACAAAGGCTTTCTGAAGCCGATGAAGCTTGTTCTGTGTGCGGAGCGTCTCTCTCCTTCCTGTCGTCCTTTCCGTGGGATTCCTGAAGCGGCCTCCGTTCGAGAGCCCCTTCGTCAACAGCTGCTTTATCTCCGCCGCTTCCTGCACACCTGGCTGATGCAACGTCTGCCTTGGAAGCGCCTGCTGGAGTCTCCTCTGGAGCTGAGTTGTTTGCCCCGGCAGGGAGTGGCCAGGCAGGCTGCCTTTGTCACGTGGGGGCCTTAAATAGATGTATAAAGGACGTACAGTGAGACCTGCGAGGCAGAGAGTATTTAGTTGGGATTATGGAGAAATCTTTTTTCCGATACTAGGACTGGAGGTTGCAGTCCTACTCCTGGCAACTTGTTAGTGGTTAGCCTTCCACCGGTTGTAAGTTCGGGACAGTGCTCTGTGCCAGTAAATTCTGCTGATTCCCCTTCTATATTCAGTGACTTCCCGTGACTCTGGACTGTCTGGATTCTCATGGGAACTGTAATTGTCTGGCTTTGGATTTGATCCTAGTTATTGCCCTTTATTGCCATGTTTCCCTCTGACCTTGCATGTGGTATAGGCTTTTCTCTGAAATGCCTTCAAAACACAATTTCAAGGTCTAAAGGATTTTTCTTTTTGAGAGGGGTTGTCTGAAAACCTTTTTAATTTAGGGTTTGTCTACTTAGGAAAGTTTAACAGTTACACAGGTAAAACCATTCATGTGAATACTATTCCACAAGCAACAAAATTTAGAACAAGGAAGCATTTTGGTCTGCTAAGATTAAACCAATGTTATTTACATTATTTAAATTAATCTTGAGTCTTATTTTATCCGTAGCCATTTTCTAGTGTAGGCAGGCCTCTTAAATTGAGTCTGAAAACAGGATATATATGGACAAGGTGTGGTGGACTGAGCAGTGGTGATTTCAGTATTGCTGTTCCTCATTTTCTGCCCTATTGCAGAAATGTTTTGCCCCTAGAACAGTGTCAAAAAGGGAATATGTATTTTACCTGTTTCTGCTTTTAGTCCAGTCTTCTTGGCATCAACTGCAGTTGATGAGACATGGCAACGTTTCCTTCCTGCCACCTGTTTTGGCAAAGGCTTAGAGGAGACAGTCACAGCAGTAACATCAGCTGCCACAGCTGGATTCACTGGAGTTTAGTTGTCAAGCTCTTAATCTCAGAGTATCTGTTCTGAACCTTTTTGTTTGCATTTTCTTATTTTTGTGACATACAGACATTTGACTGTTCTCATTCACCTCATGGGAAAAAAGAGCAACAACCTCACAGTATAGGACCAGCATAGCAATTAGGATGTGTTCCCTTCACTGCAGAATAGTTTTGCCCTATAACTGTCACAAAATCAAAAGTTTGTGGAACCGAAAAAGGGATGTTTTTCCTGTTTCATTTATTCTAGTATTTTTGTATCTTTAATTCTGTGGCACTTTATTATAATTTTTTTTTTCCTCTTGTATTGCTACATATCTTTCAGAAAATAGGAAAAACAGTATTTGCAAAAAAAAAGTGTTTTTGGGGAATTGCCTTCATTTAGTTTTTGAGAATATAATTTTAAGTGCTTTGGACTTTGAAGGATTTGTCACCTTCACTAGCAACTTGTAATGCTGTGAAATAGAGGCTGTGTAAAATAATGTTTTTAAAGCATAGAAAGGATTCTTTTTGAGTCTATGGTACCATTATTATTTAAATTTTATTTTGATGGTTAACTTTTTTTAAGAAAGGTTTCATAGTATTGTGAGGTTTTCTTGAAGACTTCCTCTGTTTATGATCCTTAGGGTTGTGAGGACTTTCATATGAAGTTCTTGGTTGGGATAGTCCTTTTCCCTTTACTTTGAGGCTGTCATTCCTTTAAAACATCATCTCTGTCACCTTCGTGCTCAGCAGACTGTGTGTGCAGACCACACGAATGCTGCCAGGTCCCTTCTCGTCAGTGTGGGGTTCAGGCAGAGTTTCCTGGTGTGTTCCTGCCACCTCTCCATAAACTTACCTTGGAACAATGTGGTCTGCCAGGGATCGCTGCTACTCTGTGATTTGCTTCCGGTTTCTAATATGGCATGTTTATGGAATTACCCTTATGTATGAACTCTTCAACCAATTTAAAATCAATAGAAATTAAACTGTCCGGTAAGGTTCTGTGATGAAAATTGGATCTCGTAAGAAAGTCCAAACAAACCCTTTTCTGATGTCTCCAGCTCTGGAGTGTATTGGACTGTCAAGAGTGCAGTTGAATTGTCCAGGAGAAGGTACTTCTGGAGGCAAAGTCTTACTTGCCCTTTCTTTATCTCTTATTAGATTTCTCTTCTGTTTTTTATAATAATACCTGAAATCCTTAGTGGTTCTGAAAGAAAAACACAGGATTTTATTTTTTTTTTTGGTCTGCAAAACAAAGAGGTTTTGCATAATGTCTTGACTGCTGAAGCAGCAGCAAAGTTTTGAGGTTATTCCTTTTGCTCTTCCAAGTAATTTCTGCAGTCTTGGGTCAGTTGCTGAGAGTACTTGACTATGCATTTTGTAATTTCTCTGCTTGATGGTTTAATTTCTTTCAGTTGCTCACTGTCATCGCTTGTAGTCCCTTAGGGTGAAGTTCACAAAGGAGTTTAACTAAAATTGATGTTTTCTTCATCAGATAAAATGATAGAATCCTGTGGATGGGCATGATGAAAATTGCCTTAAGAGGGCTGAAACCTAGTTTACTTTTTTTTTTTAAATTAAATTTACTTAGCTTCCAGCTGTTTCCAAATTTTATCAAAATCAGTTTAACTTGCTTGTACCTCAGTTTTAAACATGGCTTCCATAGCCTTCGCTGGACAGCTTTATCACACTGATTTTAGCTAAGTAGGTGTATTCATAGACATGTGTTGAGGTAGTGTCTAGTGCTTCCATGGAGTACTTTAATGGGAATTGTTAATATGGTTTCATGTCTTGTGTAGATCAACTTGACTGCTGCATAGGCCCGTGGATACCAAAAGGTGTTTGAAATCACCCGTGTCCTAAAAGCAGCAGTCCTGCCTTTCCCCAGTCCTTGGCTCCGGATCTTGTGCAGTGTGGTGAGCAGGATCAGGTCTCACTGCGTTGTTGCTTTTTGACATTTTACAATTTAAAAAAAATTGTCATTCTTCTTCTAGGAGCATGTTGGTTCTTTGTCAAGTTCTCTAGATCCCAGAGAGCAAAATGAACTCTGAATCAAATGTATACATACATTCATTTCCTTTTGCATATGGTTACATACATATAAACCAGGGGACAGTCTTGAGAAAGCTCTAAGACAGATAAATCTTCAACCATTGCACTACATTTGTCAATAATTTGGTTATCATGGCATGCATAGCTAGTAATGAATATCTGTGTTGCCTAATAATTTGATCCTTTCTGTTGTAGACTGGGACTGAGTTCTCCCAGACCCTGTGGGATAGATGGATGGATGGATTGCTGTCTTCCATTGTCAGCCCACTAAGAGATGATATATGGATCTAATGATAATAGTGAATACTCATGTCAGTATTTCATTTTTCTAAAACTGGCAGAGTTGTTTTCTTGCTGCTTAGTGAACTCTGCTTGTTTTCAGAGCAGAGCCACACAATTGGTAGATTAAGGCACAATTCAAGTACTAGGAATCTGTATGTTTCAGAGTAAGTTGGAGCTAAATGATTTAAGGATTTCTCTGCTGCTGTGTAGGTGTTCTTATAGAACAACATGACTATAATCAGGGGAATTTGCTGTATTTTTTTGAGCTAGCTGGTTTATGCGCAAAAAACCTTGATCTGATTCTGTTTGCCCTAAAGGTGTTTGTCCTTCTGTGAGGATCTGCCCTTGACATGAGGTTTGTGGGTGTGCTGGAATGAAC
>JAWWLV010000024.1:9406477-9462600 GCA_035041135.1 Platyrinchus mystaceus | reverse complement strand
GGACAGTGCTTGTATTTGAGTGGCACTGGCTGATGAGAGAAGACTTTTTTGCATGGTAATGGAAGCACTTATGTTTACATTAGGTGTCCCATAGATTTTGGTTATTCTGAAATTTCCCATGGAAAAGATGAATGAAGTTTTAAAATGCTACACTTTTTACCCTGCTCCACATGCCCAGTGGTTTGCTACTGCTGCAGATGACAGCGTAAGTATGAACTGGTCAGAACTCACTGGCTCTGTCCCACATGAGGCTGGTTGCCAAGGAAGGCTGCATGGCAGAGCTGCTGTTACCAGTTTTCCACCAGCTTGGACTGGCCTGTGGCACTGTGAGATACAGGAGAAAAACATGCTTTGAATTTGACGTGACTGGTAATGGTGTGAGAGCTTGAAGATGTGCAATTCATTATGCAAGGAGCTTATCCTATATAGGTGACCTATAGGTCCATTGTTGAGCATAGAGAAGATGATGGTGGTTATTGTTTGGACACTAGTAATCTTGAGTTGTCAAAAGTCTTGAATTTGTGGCCAGTTTTGGGACTTCAATAACTGGAGGTGTGGGGAGAGGTGAAGGAAGCGCTTTTCTGTCTTTTGATATTTGCGAACAAGAGATCTGTGAGAAGTGGTCACTGTCAGTGCACACAGGGCATTTCGCTCTTCTCCCTCCCCTGGCTCACATGTCCAAGTTGTGTATGATCAGAAAAGGCTTTTCTCAGTTTGTCTGGGGTGTGTGTGTACCAGCATTACATTCTCACCATTTGCAGCCATGCACGAGACACTGGATGCAGGATGATAAAATACCTCAGGCCTTCTGTGGACAGACTCACAGATGTGCATTGACCCTGCAGAGGAACGGGATGAATCTCTGTGCTCCCCGTTTGGTAACTGCTTTGCCTGTAAGTCTGTGACCGTGGGAGGGTGCAAGGGGTGTGTTCTGTCCCCCTGAGGTTGTACAGCATCACCTGAGCAGCACCAAATGGTGATGGAGTCTGAATTTAGGTAACACATGCAGTCTGTGGGTCTGTGCCCAGGGTTTTTGTCTGGGCATGAATTTTTCATGGCACTCACAAATGCTTTGTAGAGTCTGTCATCAAGTGTTGGACACCACAGGTGCCCAGAGGTGACTGTGTGACTGGGACACAAGTGAAAACAGGAACAACCACATCTTGAAGGAGGAAGCTCTAGTGAGCTCTTTGACTCACCATGCTTGATTGTCCCTGTTAGTACAGACTTTTATAATAATGAAGAGAGTTTCCAGCTGTACATTTTCTGCATCTGCTTGATTTGTACATGGATGGCAGTGGTAGTGGAAGTGAGCCAATGCAGTGCTGCAGCTGTTGCATCCTAAACAGAGTTCTGAAAATTAAAATGGCTCAAACTTAGTTTAAAAGTATCTTTAAATGCTGCATTTTCAAAACCAGCTAAGCATTATTTACCTGTTAGGCCATCAAAATTCTTGTTTCTGTTTGATATCAAAAATAATTGTATCATAAGGGAGACAGGTTTATGCAGTGGTCTGAAGATCATCAGATTTAAAGAATTTGAACTTTAGTAAAACTTATCCTAGTGGCACCAGAGAGAAGTGGGTGTGATATTTTTTCTTTTCCTCCATGGCTGTATTTTTGTGGGTAGAGGTAGGAAGGTCCTTGGGGATTGTATATACAGAAAATTAGCCAGTTTGATGGGTGAACATTTTGATCTCATCCCCAGCATTTTATGGTATTGGGTGTTACCAGGCCAAGTGTCATGAAAGACCAGACTGTAATGTAGCCTGAAGGTGATGTGGTCTTGGACAGCATTTGAGGTTGGTCTCAGCAATTCACTTTGAATGTCACATTGTCAGAGTTGAAAGTACACATAAAACAGCAGCAACAAACAGTAAAATCTGAGCAGGGGTGATGGTTGAGCAAGTATTGCTGGGTCAACACAAATGTGACTAAACTGGAATTTGCCTTGTCTAACCTTTCAGTTTGGTATTTCATATTTCTCCTGTAATCTCCTTCCCAAAAATGGGAGTTATCAGACCATTTTAGTGCAACAGCCTTTGTACACTGTTGATGGAAAGAGGGTTTCCTATGAGAACTGCCTGAAGTCTTGTCCCAGTTACTCCAGGACTGACCAGGTATCCAGAAGCTGCACCTGAAATCCTCCAGTTCTGCTGAGTCACGAGCAGGCAGGAGGCTGGAATTTGTCCTGATGAAATGTCGGGCTGCTGCCAGCTGGGTATGGTCATGGCAAAGGCAAAAGATCGATATGGGAAAAAACATCTAAACAAGTATTTAAAAATATTACAGGGCAGGGGGAGAGAGCTTTCTATGTCCCTTAAAGGAAGGGTGCTTCAGTGCTTCAGACATTGAGAAACTTGTCCTATTTCTTTTAACCTTGCGCCAGAGTTTTATGTGACTCTAGATTGAAGCAGGGATTGATGTCTGTAGCTTTTAGCTGTATTTTAGCAGCTGTTTGTCTCATTTCGTGTCAATGTAGAAATCACAACTCTGTCACAAGCATGAGAAAGGGTAAATAAGACACTTCTGAAAGGTCCTTTTATTTTTCTTTTAATATTTTTTCTAGAAAACACACTCAAGGACACTGGGCTGTCTTGGGTTGGAACTGTCTGTGAGCTTAGTCCTTCCTCTTTTTCATCTCCCACCTCCCCGTGAGACCACTGCTTTGGGGCATAACAGGGAATTGCCACAGACCACTTAGAAATCTTTACATTCTACTTCTGTAATTTGTTGTATGCCTGTCATACTGTCAGAAAGATTTCTCATAGGGATGTATACTGAAGAAGGAAGGTATCTCCTTGTGCCAAGAGAAGTGACCTGTCTTTTAAGATAGGAAAAGGCAATATAGCATGTGGCATTTAAACTTTCTGACTCTTGCTCTTCCTTCATTTGCTCTTATAGCGAGTATGTGTTTTGGTGTTTCTGGGGGGTTTTGTGCGTTAAACAATGGCTGGACTGTGGTGCCCAAAGGCATTCTCTGTGAGAAATTCACTACCCACAGGAAAACTTGGCTGGCGGCCTCTCTGTAGCCCAGGAGGGTTTGCTGGCAGAGCCTCCGAGATGCCGGGGAGCATGTGACGGCAGGAGCCGGGAAAGGCTGCGGAAAGTATTCTAGGCTGCCCTTAAAGTTTAACGTGCAGGGAGGGCGGTTAAGTCGTCACCGTTTCTCTTTGGTTTTGGAGCTACCTTTGCTGCCCGTGGAAACGCAGCCTTTCTCTGTATCGTGGGGGGTTTTCTTTCGAGCCGTGTAGAATAATAGCTCCTTTATGCTCCTGTGTGCTATTGAGGTTATTTACATAACGAGGAGCTGATCCCGTTTCACCTCCGGCCGCCATCCGACCCTTGGAGGTTGGCGTTCAGCGGCGATCTCGGTCGGGGCCGTGGGCGAGCGCCGCGCTCGGCGGGGACGGCGCAGCCCGGGCTCCCCCGGGGCCCCGCCGTGACTCACCCCCGCTCCCAGCCAATGGTCCCGCCGCGTTCCCGGCCGGAGCGGCCCATGCGCGGCCGCCCAGACGTCTGACGTGGCTCTGCCGCGGGGAGGTGTCAGCCCGGGCTTAGCAAGGTCGGGCCCCGCGGTGTCAGGGCTGCCTGCACCGGGCCGTCGGTGCAGAGCCCCGGATAAGGGCCTCGCTGGGCGAGCGGAGCGTCCGTGTTATAGGAGCAGCCACTCTGCAGGTCACGCTCACCCGTGCCGTGGGCCCAGTGAATGCACGTGCAAACTGATCTCCAGTGAGACATGTCAGCTCAGCCCATCCCAGCTCTGTCTGCTTGTCCTCCCAGAAGGGGCTTTGCCTGCAGCTTGTTTAGGGAAGGAGTTAGGAAATGCTGATGGAGGGCTGTGGGTGATAGGTGACAGCTGCTGCTTATATTCAGAAGGAGCTAATAGATTGCTTATCTGATAATTAGTCCTAAGTTTACTTGGGGGAGGGGGGAACTATCATTATCAGCTTTAAGGCAGAGCAGCTCACTGCATGTCAGTCCAACACTGTAAAAAAAGTCCCTCAAAACCCCACCAAACTACTACCATCTACCTCTTCCCTGGCCCCACATGTGAAATGGAGTAAAACTGATGTGTCACATCACTGATGGAAATATATTTCTGCTTTTCTTTTGCTGTGAAAGCATCCTTTAGAGGTACGCAGGGACACCTCATCCTGTAACTGCGATGCAATGCTTTGTTTCTACCCTGGTAGGTTTCCCCATGTCCGTGACGTGTTGGCCGAGGCTCTGCGGCTCCTCTCCGCCCTCGGAGCGGCCAGTCGCTGCCCTCTGGACTCCGTGATCCCCGACGGGCGTCATGAGCATTGCAATCCCTCTGGGAGTCACCACACCAGATACGTCCTACTCCGACATGGCTGCAGGATCGGAGTGAGTGTTATCCCACGGAGAGGAAGGGAAAAGAGGAGGGGAGGGTGTCAGAGGGCTGACCTGGAGTGGGGCAGTAGGATCGGTGCTGGTGCTTTCTGCACCTCGGAGAAAGGGGCTGCTGCTCTGCTAGCTGTATGAGAGAAGAATGCAGAGACAGACTCTGGCTGTTAACAAATGCAGTGTTATGGAAATGGGTAAGTTTGACAGAGGAGATGGGGAAAAGGAGAATTCCAACAGTATGAGGCACTCAACCATGGGTTTTATATCAGCTTGACTAGTAAGTCTCTACTCGGGTGCAGGCAATCATGTGTTTGCTGTACCCATGCTTGATGCTGGCAAGGTACAAGCCAACTCCTTTTCCAAAAGCTGTAATGTGAGGGGTCAGCGTGCTGAATGTCCCTCTCAGTAGAACCTACTAGCTCAGACTTGGTACCAGTCTTATATGACTGATTTCCAGACACCTTTGGAGCTTGACCAGAGATGTGAGACAGCATTGGCCTGCGTAGACACCTTCATTTTGTTTCTGCCCCTGAGCACGTTCCAAGAAGCACACTCAGTGAGCATCCCTCAGGGTCTCCACCACAGTACGCTGTGCAGGGCTCTCACTGCAGCCATTTCTCTGAGGCCTGTTGGAGGAGACTTACCATTTCTTTTAAAAGACTCGGCTTCTGCAGAGTCAAGAACTTTTTAAATTCAGGAAATACTGCATCGTGATCTCTTCTTAAAACCCCTGTTAGAATGATGTCAGCTCGTATGAGTACTGTGTTTTTGTCGGGGGTGAGAGGGAGGGCTCAAGTTATTCCTGTGTTTTTCTTCTACCTACTGCTTGCCTGCATCCTTCTTTGAAATACTAGCTGTAGTATCTCTTTACAAAAATTGACAAACAGCATTTTGGAGATAGATTTCCCCCATGTATTATTAAAGCTACCTACTGTGCAAATACCTGCGTGTCAGGTTGATCACTGTAGAACAGAAATTGCTCCAGACTATTAATTTTGAGCTGTCAGAGCAGTGGGCTAAGGTACGAATCACTGGTTTTCCCTTCCATCTTGCCCTGATTTGACTGTGCACAGAGTTTGGCTACACTCTCTGCAAAACTGCTAATGCCCTTTTTTGTCTGTCTTGGCATTGGCCCCATTCTAGGTATTCTTCTTTGTGAGGCCTCATTCCATCCTAAAGCCCACATTTTTATATGTTGTTTTTAAACACAGAATCAGAATCTAGTAAGTCACTCATCTGCAGTGGGTACATGATCCTTCACTTTTCAAGATCTGACATTCAGTATTGCTTGTCACCATGCTTCTCCCACAGCAGCACTTTGAAGACTCAACATGCAGGAATTTTAAACTGTTTATGACAGGAGGAAGAGTGCTAAATAGTTTGGTCATGTACTTTGCTTTCAAAGCTGAGCATGGTGGAGAGAAGAGCCAGATATATCTGCGCATGTCCCTTGCAGCGTTTAAATATCAAACAGACAGACTGTAAACCTTCTGCAAAGCATTTTCTTTTTCCCTTGTAAGAAATTTGTAGGTCCAATTTGAGGCTAAGCCGGAGTGCTTTGAAAAAAGGCTTTTGAAGATTTCTGAATTGCTTTCTCTGTTTTCTAAAACTTGGGAATGCCAGGACTTTATTCTCCAGGCTTTGCATCGATGCACTGTTACTGCTGAAATGTCCTTTGTGGGTCTGTTCAAAGTTAAGGCTATCCTTCACTTCGCCTTTGAAACTCTACTAAAGTCTGGGGTACCTGAGCTTCTTGTGTCTTACAAGGGATTGACTTCCAAGATGTGCATCACGAAGGCAACAGGAAAGTAAAAGGAAAACTAGCTGGCCCTCCTTACAGGCTGAGCTTTAGCGTCTTCCCCGGCCTCTGATATAGAGAGGAGGTGAAAATGGTGAGGGGTGTTGGTGTTCATCTGAGGGTGATATGGAGGCTGCAGAGTAGTTTTGCTGTGTTAGTCTGACTGCATAGTGGAAGTTGTGGAAGCTCCTTGGCGCGCTGCTGCTGAGGAAGCATTGGGGCCCCAGCGTTGTTGCCCCTGGACACCGTTGCACCAACAATCCTGAAGTTTTATTGCTAATGCTTGCGGCAGCATTGCTGGTATTCCAGGCTGACTGTGGTTAGGAATGTGGGTGACTTGGACAGAGGACTTATCTGCTCCTTAGGCTATTTAGGCTCTTTTCCTTCTAATATTGTTTCTGAAAATACGATTAAACCTAAATGGATTTAACACTACCAATCTGGAAGTCCTAAAGGACTGTCGCAAAGATCCAGCAAGGCTGGATTATGTGGCAAGCTCTACAAGGTGCCTTTTATTAAGAAGGATATCCTTTGAGAGGAATCACCACCTATATCTCCTGCTTTTCACGGTTTAGCTGGCAGTAGCCACACTGAAAACCAGCTGAATTTATCATGTCATGTTCCTAAATCCTGAGCTACAGAAGTGTCATTTGCATGGGTGTAAGGCCTTCTGCTTTTCTGCAGTTCTTTGTACAAGATCTTATTGCTCCTTTATGTTCCAAGGGCAGGTCCGCCTTACTCCAGAATAAGCCTGGAGCTCAGAGGTTGGTGCAGTTGGAGAATTAGATGAGGTTCATTGGCAGGGTGGGGCGAACTTCAGTGCAGCAGAGATTTCAAGAGCTAATAGGAAGTCCAAAGGGCACAGGGGTTAGTGTTCTTGGGTGGTGCCTAAACACTGCCCCACGCGTGATCGCTGGCCATTGTTTAAGTGCCGCCTGATCCACGCTGACCATGTAGAACCCACTGAGAATTCTGTGAGATCTCACGATAGCAGCAGAGTTCCAAGGTAAAGTTTTCCTTTTCTGTATTTTTCTTTCCTGCTTGCTCAGCTTTGTGCTCTAATTTTGACAAAGATTTCATCTGCAGACATGATTCAGTAACACTCTGCAGTATTCTGATACAGACCCTGCTTCTGATCTGTGCAGAGGTTATCGGATTTGTATCTTCTGCTTGTAACAGCGTGCTTTCTTGCAGGTGTTCTGTCTGTAGCCTCATTATCTAATATCCCCTGCATTGAACTGCAGCTGTCCCTTCTCTGAGTAGGGTTTCTGCAGCTTTCTGCTAAGGATATACCTTTCATTTTTAGCTGGTTTTTTTCACCACCCTGTGGTGGAAGAGTGCATTGTACCTCAGCAGCAGATTTCCTGTTCTGCTCATTGCAGGTTGCTGTATAGAAAGCATAGAGTGAATCCGATCTGTCTGTGGCCACTGTCTATCCAGGGCATTGATTTGCTGCCTCTTTGTAACAGGAGTCTCCAACTCCTGGTAGTTGCTGTCAGGATAGATGCAGGTTTCAGGCAGGCTTTATCACAGGACATTGGACTCAGCTAACAATTGGTATCTGAGGGAGAGAGAAACAAGCGCAGGTGCAGGAAAGCTGCTTAGCTGCAGTTGAAATAAGCTGTTGCAGAGATAAAATGGCAGTACTGTTCAGTGGCTCTGAGATTAGACTGGCTGAGTTCAGATGTGAATGTTGAACTAGACCCAATTTCCTCAACCATAAGGAAACTGAGCTTCTTACATGCTAATTACCTTTTTAACTTCCCAGACTGAGACCCAGTTTAATGAGTTATCTAGGGTGGCCCTTACTCAGTTCCTCCCCTCTGAAAGCAGGTTCATCCTGTACAACTTTTGCACACATGATGCTTGGTGAAGTGTGTAATAACACCTCGATTTCATGAAGTTTCTTCATTTTGAGCTCATGTGTTCAATAGAAAAGAGCAGTGAAATACTGTCACGAAAAAAATGATATTGTATTGATGGGTTTTACTTCTGGCCCTTTCTGCAGCCCAGAGTCTGTGGAAGCTAGTCCAGCTGTCAGTGAGAAGAATGTGTACTCCAGCCACGGCTATGGGGCCACCCAGAAACACAGCTATCGCGGGCTGCCTTACGCAGTGAGTACTCTCTCTGCAGTGAATCAGCTCTTTACTGTCTACTTTTACTCTTTTTCCTTGTTCCATAGTTCTTTGCCTGTTAAGCCTTAGGAGTTTTGGCTTATTTATTAGGGAACAGTGAGTTACAGCTGAGTTCTGCCATACATTTTTCCTTTGTGTGTTTATTGTTTGTAAGTCCTGCATACTCTACAACAAGCTTTATTGGCGTTCTAGGTGATAGATCTTTAACTGAATGAAGTATATGAATGAAGTGTGACTATATATGAATATATAACATTTTCCTGATGGTAATTTTATGCCCCATTTGGTTTATTGTGCACTATTTATACTTGTTTCAACTGCACAGATTTTCATAGTGGTAACTTATAACAATGAGAGTCAATGAACAGTCAGGAAGAGTGGGAGTATAGCCTGAAGCTATGGGAAGAACAGGATGTCACAGAATCATTGAGGTTGGAGGGGGCCTCTCGAGTTCACATAATCCAACCTCCCTGCTCAAGAGGTTGCCCAGGACCACGTCCAGTTGGGTTTGGATTATCTCAACAGGCGGAAACTCTGCAACATCTCAAGGCATCTGGTTCCACTGTTTAAACACTGATGTAATCTCAGCAGTACAACAGTTAATGACAAAATAGCCTCGTTATTTTCATAGGTTTTGAGTTTAATTCATTCGTGCTGAAGGAAACCATTCACATCTTTCAGAGCTATTGCTTTGCCTTCTTGGTAGATTGAGGAATTCAGGCTGCTGTTTTACACCAGTTAAATATTAACCTGGGAACTCTGGATTTGGGACTTCAGTTTTTGGGCATCATATCATCACATTAAAAGTAGTACTGCAAATACTCATTTTCAGGATCATAATTACGGAGCCCCTCCTCCTCCAACGCCGCCAGCCTCTCCTCCTGTCCAGACCATTATACCTCGTGCAGAACTGAATGGCCTGCACTCGCCTGATGAGGAGAACTCCGGGGACAGTGAGAGCTCCTCAGAAGGAGAATCAATTCCCACTTGGTGCCACTGCAGTGTCTCCCAAGATGGTTTCCTCCTCAAGTGTGAAAAGTGCAGGTAAGCTTTGGTGCAGCGCAGGTCTGGGCTGCTCCTTGTGTTGACTTCTCATACCAAACTGTGTCACCTTTGGGCTGTGGGACAGACTTCCTTTTGCTAACTGGAGAGTTCTTTCCAGTGCTTTACCCACTATTGACCCTGCTCCTTTGCGTTGTCAGCCTGACAAGTGTTGGTGGCACCAGGAGTGGAGATGAGGATGTTAAATCGATGTTCTTATCATCCTGGGCCCCACTGAGGGCACGCATCTTGTGACATCCTGTTGAATTTCAAGTGACTTTACTCCTACAAACCAGCTTCAATTGTGCATTCTCCTTTGGCAGAGGAATGAGCAGGGGGAAGGTGATCAGACTCCGCCGCCGGAAGCAGGACAACGTGTCAGGTAAGTTGGAGGCTGTAATTCTGGTAATGGTGACTTTTGTTTTCTTTCTATGAGACCTTTGTCTTTTGGATGCTGTAATCATCTAACTGTGATCACTGCCCGCTAATGTTCTTTGCCTCCCAATCGCTGGGATTTTCTCCTCTCCTTACCCTTCACCTCAGTTAGCACTTGGGAAAATCAGATTATCTTGTGAACAGAAAAGGAAAATTTTCATCAGTGCCGTTCTGTGACATATCAGAAGTTTGGGAGACCTGTTCCCAGTTTGGGTGGGAAAACTGAGGTGATATAGTTCTCTCAGGGAGGAGTTATGCAGGGTCAGCCAGTCGTCTTGATGGAAATGGGCGTGAGGGTCAGCTGCGCTCTCGGGGATGAGAAGCCGCTGCTAATGAAGCTCTTCTGTCTCTAGGCGGGGACAGCAGTGCAACCGAGAGCTGGGATGAAGAACTCTCTCCCTCCACGGTGCTGTACACGGCCACTCAGCACACTCCCACAAGCATCACGCTGACCGTCAACCGCGTCCGCAGGACCAAACCCAAGAAGAGGAAGAGGAGTACGGAAAAAGCTCGCACTGCTCCGAAGGCCAAAAAGATCAAGGTATGTGGAGCGAGACAGGGTTGCTGCAGCTCCTACCAAATGTTGTGTGGAGTGTTGTTAGGAGCAGGCTGGCAAGCTGGCAGTAGACAAGAAACTTTTGTCCTGTCAGGAATTGCTCTTTCTGGTGCAATAATGTGACGCCTTGTATTTGTGACCTGCTAGAGTACGTGGCTGTTGGTTTAAAAATTACCTTACTGGAACTCCACCCTTATTTCCTAATGCTGTCCATTCATGCTCAGAGCTTGGACTCAATTACATATTTTCCCTTCTGTGTTAGGATTTGGGAAAATAGCTTTTGGAGTCCCGTCTGTTAGTGGCAAAGGGTCAGTTTGTGAATGGAATGGAAAATGAAGGGACCATGGTATTTCTTAGCAGTCTTTGTTGAGGAATTTGGGCTGCAGAGCTTCTTGGCACTGTTCTTCAGGGACAGAGATAGTGCCTGTGTGGAAAACTATGTAGGTAGTGATGAACATTTGTTGAGAGATGACTTTACTGTCTAGTTTGTGAGGGTTTGGGGACTGAAATAATTTTGAATTGCTTGTATTGGAATGCAAGTGTGTGAGCAGCTGGTTCTTTCCCATCATCTGCTAGCTTTACCATAATTTTCCACAGGTTAGGTTTCCCTTGAAGTTCTTCTGGTAGGCACTGATTAAATAAAAGGCTGGGGCTGGAGCCCATGTGAGGTTTTGAGTATTTTTTTGTTGTGAACCAGCTTGATTCTGTTGCTGGACCTTTCTTGTATCAAAACAAGTGGGTTTAGTCCAGACAGTTTTGGTTTTGATCTTGGCATTTTTAGTAAGTGTGAGGCAGGCTTTTTTACTTCAGAAATCCTGGCCATGAAGCTTTTCAGCAGTTTCCACTGGATTTGCCTTGCAGAGTCTTTTTGTTCAAGTCCGTTGCTTCTTGTATAGGCTTTCCTGTAATTCTTGCTGGCTTTTATTAAGAGCTGGAGTAAGATTTAGTGTTGTTCTGTTGGAGTAAGATTGAGTGTGGTTCCAGGATGCTAATTCTGAGGAAATATACAATCCTGTGTTTTTTCTCTCTCTCTTTCTTTTGTGGGACAGGCCTTTCGAGAGGGCTCACGGAAGTCTCTGAGGATGAAGGTGAGTAAAACAGACAACCCTCTGTGATGGTGTTTGGTGGGATTTCCCTATATTTTGTGCCTCTCTTGGTTTGCTTGGGGAATTTCTGATTGTGGGACCAGCCTTGGAATAAACTCAAGACTTACCATGCACTGCAAGCAGATCTATAAAAGGGTGTCACAGCAATTGCCCCTTGAACCTTTCTTTTGCTTCTGATAGCTTTCAGTAAGATAATGTCACCCAGTTCCGAGAGATGATTGATTCATGGCATTGGGAATGAGGTGTTTGATGTAAGGGATGTAGAACTGGTTGTGGCTGCTCTTCTGTGAGGGCAGTTATTGTTTGATTGCATCAACCATATTTCAAGCTTGGACATCAAAGGAATTCACAAGTGTATTGTTGGGAGTCCCTTGCCTTGTTTCTCTCCACATTCCCTTACAAGGGGTGGATGGGACAATCTTTAGCTCTGATGGGACAATCTTTAGCTCTGACTTCCTGCAGTAGTGGCAGGTGTGGCTATCGAATAGGAAGGTTATTTGACAAAAAAAAGTAACTTGCACTTTGAGCTAAATGTGTTCCTAGAAACACAAGAGGTGCCTTGAAGTTTGCTCAGTTCCACCTGGCCCCAGTCCTGTAGCTGGCAGTGGCATCTAGCAGTGGCTCAGAGGAAAGAGGACAGTCCTGTGGTGTCTGTATGCACCATCTCAATAGTATGCAAGTGTCTTGAGAGGGTAAAAATGCATGAGAACACTTTAATTTTTTTATATATGCGATGAAAATAATGACTGCTCTTCAGTTGTCACTAAGATCTTGGTGTCAGTTGAGTTGAGTTACTGACCTCTGGAATATTTGTTGAATTACTTCAACTACTGTCAAGTAAAGAATCTACCGGCTTCTGTTTTCCCCTCCCTTACAAGACAGCGTAAACGGATTACCTGATTTTGCCCTCTCTTCTTTACTCTGCTTAGGACTTGCAGTTTTAACCCTCTGGGTATTAGCCTGTGCTCTACATTCAGTTTCTTGAAACTGACCATGTAGCTCGAAGGTTCGGAACTATTTCTGGATCAGTCACTATGAAGATTGAGATGCAGGCAGCATCATCTAGCATTATGTTGGACAGGAGTGGGTTGACTGTAGGACAAGCCTACATGAGATTTATTTGCCTTTGTGTGTTCTGTTCCTTTGCTTTTTTAATCCACTTAATTATTTTTCTAAAGTGACTCAATTTTTTTTTTTTTCCCCTGGCCATGTACTCGCCTAATTTTATATTATTTTATATAGCAGTGCCAAGTATTAGCTCTCAAGAGGGCTTAGTCCTGCACAGAATTCTCTGCAAATTCCTAAGTGGAACTGTTGTAAAGTGTTCTGGAGAGTGCAGGTGCTGAAAAATGTGTCCTCATCACCAGCACTTACATAGCTTGGAACAGATTCGCCTTTTTTTGTAGCATATTGATGTGCTTGGAGCACTGGAGATGGGTTTTCCTGCTGTCTTGGCCATTCACTCTTTGCTGTTTGGTGCAGAATTCCCCTTCTGAAGCGCATGCCTTGGATGAAAACACAGCTGAAGGGTGGGAGAATCGGATACGCCTCTGGACAGACCAGTACGAGGAAGCTTTCACGAACCAGTACAGTGCTGATGTGCAGAACTTGCTGGAGCGTCACCTCAACTCTAATAAAGAATATGTGGGCAAAACTGCTATGCTGGACACAATCAACAAAACAGAGCTGGCCTGCAATAACACTGTCATTGGGTCCCAGATGCAGGTAAGAACCAGCGTGACAGAGGGGTGGGGTGGGTCAGTCCTCTGGTTTGTAAGGCACGGGTATGGTGAGCAATGTCCCAGCTGGTCTGTCGTTTCAGACCAATAGGCATGGGTTTGATACACACTGAATCAGAAGAGATGCCAGTGCCAAGATTCAGAAATACTTGCATTTGACCAAATCAGTGTTGCTGAGTTGGAGATATTTTGTACAGTTTTCTGATATGGTTCACAGTTATCTACCATAAATACTTTTGGTCACTGAATGACTTGAGGCAGAACCAGATCTATCACTTACTGGAGATACGAAATTTCCTGCTTTATACCTGAGTTTTCCAGTCCCCTTTATTTATTTTATTTATTGGCTCATGTTGTGTGGAAGGCCACTTGAAAGAACCTTTCAATGTTATTTCAGTATTTTGGTAACTGTCAAATATTGCACAATTGCAATTGATTTTAGTGAGCTGCTTCTTCCTAACTTTTCCACGTTGCAATCTTTATGGAGTGCATGTAAACAAGGAGAAACAGGAAAGCAGTGTGTTTGTGTGGTGTATGTCCTCCCCACTGCTATTATCTGTTGTTTCATCTGGTCTGTGTTTTATTGAACAGAGCACAGCATTCCCACCCAGTTCAGGCTTTGTGGGGCTTTCTTGTCCAGGAAAATGCAGATAGGTGCAGCTGAAAGGATGAGCTCCAAAACACGAGTGGGGCACCTCTTCTGTAGAAGGGGAGCAAAGTCAGAAACCTGAATATCAGGTATATGTTAGTGCTTGAATCATTCATTGTTTATATCAACTGACTCACCACTCAGTGAAGTTCACGTGCTCCCTCCCACCTTTCCCTCTGCTTTCAGGCAGGTGAAGCACTTCAGGCGGAGCACAGATATTGCCAGTAAGGGAGAGTGCAGAAAGAGGACTTTGGACTCAGCTTTCTTCCACTTTTACCTCTAGTTCTGCCATGTGTAATATTTGTGAGGGGGTTGGGGAGAAACACTTCTTGTTGGCTGTTTGAGTAGCCTTCCTAAAGGGAGGAGTTCAGGAAACAGAGAAGAAAAAGTTCTGCTTCTCTAGAAATCTTAGTATTTTTTGAGACTAAATTTAACCTCTTCTATGTCCCTCACATGGGTTTTAGGGAAAGTCCTGCAATAAGTAATAAAACATGCTGTTTCTTCTTATCACCTTCATAAAGTACAGCAGGACAGAAGATTATAAAAGATAGCATACATAAATGTGCTTGTTCTTGTCATGCTCTCTTGGCCTCTCCCTTCCCGGTACAGACCTAGGTTTTCCCACAGGGAAAAAATGGCCAGCGTTCCAAATGAGAAGACTGCAATGTGATATATCCCAAAGAAACAAAAAGGTAGACAGTTGCAAATTTAATAGTGACCCAGAGTTACTCTAAAGGAGCTGTTGGTAGGCCCCTGTAATTATGTGTGCAGAGAATGTAAAGGGACTTACTGGCTTTGCAGCTCTTCTTGGATACTGAGGAGCAACCCAGTGGCTGTCCTGGGCTGCTGCTTCTCAGCTCTGATATTCTGTTTTCTCTGTTCAGCAGGTGTCTGTGGAGTGTTGTGAGGAGGGGGCAGCCTGCACAGGCGTGGAGTGTGTGTTCTCATCCTCATTTTTGTTTCCCTCATTTTTTCATTTTTTGTAGACAAACTGAGAAGGCTTTTTGGTCTGCATCAGTTGTCTTTTAACTAGATATTACTACTGAATGTAAAAATAGCTTTTCTGTGAGATAAGGGATAATAGGTACTTCGAGCTAGAAGAAAATCAGGAGGCTGTGTCAATATGCAGTTGGCATCTGTGTGTAGATGGGTATCATCACTGCTCCCTTTGGCCAGGAAAACTGTGGAGAGAGGAGAAAGGAATAAAAATAATGTTTTATATGCCCTGCATACTCTGACAGTTGAGAAGAGGTGTTTGGCTTGGGTCAACAGTGATGCAAGTGTATACTTAAAAAAAATAAAATCTTGAGAAAGAGAAGAAGGAAGTGTGGGCTAAAAGTTTCCTAAAGCCAGGAGTAGGGAAAGATGGGTTAAGGGTTATACATGTAGAATATGGGATTTTGGTCATTGGAATGTTTTGGGTAAGACAAGAGGAAATGGCCTCAAGTTTCACCAGGGGAGATTTACATTGGATATTAGGAAAAATCTTTTCACCAGAATGGTTATCAAACACTGGCACAGGCTGCCCAGGGATGTGGTGGAGTCACCATCCCTGGAGGTATTTCAAAAACATGTGGCTGTGGCACTGAAGGATGTAGGTTAGTGACGGACTGGACAGTGCTGTGTTAACAATTGAACTCAGTGATCTTAGAGGGCTTTTCTAACCTAAATGATTTGGTGATTATATGGTAAACCAATTCTCAACTGTCCTAATGATGCAAAGGGAAACTTTTGAAAATATAAAGCTGTTTAGTGTCATGAATAAAATCATCTTAGTCCTGGCTACTGGCAGTTTCCCTGAAAGCTGTGAATCACTTTTCTGCCTGTTGTTGCCAAACCAAACCCTGGGTTAGTATTTGCCCTTTGTTGCCTCTGATAATTGCTGATTTGAGCTCAAACCCCTGATTGATTTCACATTCTGAAGTGAAGAGCGAAAGGGCCTTTATAAAATAAAGCCACTGAGTATTATGCAGATGTTGCTCTGCAAACATATCAGAACAGTTTTGGCTGATTAGCAGTCAGCAATCCCTAGCCTATGACATGAATAAAATCATTTGTTCTTTTCACACATGAAAGCATGGCAGCTAATCCTCTTCATATTTCTAAATTCAGAGAATGAAAACAAGCTGAGCTAGGGTCTTATCAGAAAAGCTGTGAGATCATTCCTGTTTTACCAAACCCAGATAAATAAATTTTGCAGATGTAGAGCTTCTCTTTCCTTCATGGACTTTCTCCACCTCCCATCACCCCACCTTAGCCCACCCATGTTCCTCAAGCTGTTTTCCAGCATGAGGGGAACAGTAATGCAGGTCAGTCATGGGGCAGAGGTGAGAGTGGAGGCTACTAGACATGAACATGCATCTCTGAAAGATATGATATTATTGGTACTCAAAGTATCGATAGAATAGTAGAACAGTTTAGGTTGGGAAGAACGACTGAAGGTCATCTGGTCCAACCCTCCTGTGTAGGGCCAGATGAGAAACTATAACAGCAGATGAGTGGTAATATAAAAACAAAATTATTCAACTGGAGACAAACTCATCTCAACCCTAATTCATCTAATAACTTCAGATCTTCTTATCTCCTTAACTCCTTATTTTCTGTCATGGAGTAAGAAATCTAGTCCCATTAATTTATTCTTTGTCACCACGGTTGGATAGTACAAAGAGTACCTAATGTTTTACCCATTTGAGCAGACTGCTCAGTAGCTAACAAGTTTCTAACAAGATGGGAACTTGTCTGTAATAAAATCCTGTGTTTTACTTCTAATTTAGATGCATGACTGTCGTTATTACTGAAGTAAGAACACTTATGCCTCAGTTCACTGTGGAAAAGTATCAAAAGTGGGTCGTTCTGAGCAGTGAATAGAATGCTTAGGAAGGAACAGGCACAGCACTTGTGGCAAAGCAGCCAATCATCTTCATGTAATATTTACTTGCAAAGAAGTTCAATCTGTTAAGTAAGAGAAGTGCTTTGTTTTTATGAAGAAGTCTTTCCTATGCCCTAGTGCTTATAATTTCCCTTCCATTATTCCATAAAATGTGTCATATTTGGATGTTTGTACTTTAAGAATGTTGTGGTTTCGTACTGTCAAGACATATTGTTGTGAAAATCCATTGTAATAGAGCTGTAGACTTTAACATGAAGATGTTTCAACAAACTGTCACTACTTTGTTAAAAATTTGTTTCATGTTAAAAAATTTAAAATCAACAGCACTAGTTGAGCAGACAGATGTAGTGAAGTTTCTGGATGGAGATGGAAATTGCCAACTTAACTCTTTGGCCTGTTAGCTAGAATTTACATCCTTTACAGAAGGAAAAGCTTGCATTCTTTTCTTCTGAATGTGTGACAACCCACAATTTAGAGAAGATTTGAATTATTCTGGCTGAGAAAGTGGCCATAATTGCAGAGCAGTTCCCTGTTAGCAGCAAGTGACAGGTCTGGTTATGCCTCCTGGCTGCAAGATTGAAATACTCGGTCTGATAGGTTTATCAGACTTAGTGTTGAAGCAAAGGAATAAATACTATTGGCTTTGATAAATTTTAGCAAGGTCATTGGTTGTTACTAAAATGTTACAGAATAAACAATGTATTCACTGGCAGAGTTTCTCTGTGTTGCTATTAGAGTAATTTTTCTTTTCATGTGGGTAAAATATTCACGAGTTAGAGGCCTTTGGTTTAAATTCTCATATTTTGCTCTGGTTTTTGTTACAGCTGCAGCTGGGAAGGGTGACTCGGGTTCAGAAGCACCGGAAGATCCTGAGGGCAGCAAGAGACTTGGCACTAGATACCCTTATAATTGAGTATCGAGGGAAGGTTATGTTACGACAGCAATTCGAGGTCAATGGGCATTTCTTCAAAAAGTAAGAGTACTATGAAGTGATTAATGTGAGAGCATCGTGGCACAGAGAGACTGGTGTCTCTATGGGATAATGTTCACTTGCAGGGCCCTGTCAGCTGTGCCATCCATAGAAATGTGAAATCAAATATACCACCTCAGCTTGATGCTCAGCTTATGGACCAAACCCTCTGAAATAGATCTCTTAAATTGATGGAAGTGCATAAGCACCCAGAGCAATAGCGCTGATGCAAGTGCTGCTTCCAGTTAAGTGGGGGATATCTGTTATAAGTGCCGTGGGAATTGGGTGCTTTGGGATTGAGGTGTTCTTTTCTTTCTCCAGGCCATATCCCTTCGTGCTGTTCTACTCCAAGTTCAATGGCGTTGAAATGTGTGTTGATGCCCGCACCTTTGGCAATGATGCCAGGTTCATCAGGCGTTCCTGCACCCCAAATGCAGAGGTAAATTCCCTCTTCACCATCACTGTAACTGCAAATATATGTTTTACGTAAGCTTAGTGCTTTCCCTAACTTAAAATGCAGTATATGGGGTAAATTCTCTTGCTCGTTTGATGGTTTATACTTGGAATATGACAAAGTTTGGGAACATGAGGGGAGGTTTTTGAAGAGAAATATTTCTTTTATGTCTTTGCTTTAGCTTCAGAATGATACTTAGGGTAAGCAGGTGGGAGTAGGTGTAAGTGGAAAAGCACAGGATGAGACAAGCAGTGAAGGAGGCTTTTCCCTGTGGAGAATTTGGGATGGTTATTCATGGAGCAGATAAGAGCTACTTTGCAGGAGGAGGTTTTCCTCTTGGAAGTAGGAAATACAAGGTGTGGAGATGTTAGTTTCTCTTTACTTTGTTTAACAAGGTTCGTCACGTGATTGCCGATGGGATGATCCACCTATGTATCTATGCTGTTGCCACCATTGCCAAGGACACAGAGGTTACCATCGCCTTTGACTATGAGTACAACATCTGGTGAGTCCTTCACCTCGCCCGGGAGCTCTTCACTGCCCTCCTGGACTGGACATCTTCCTCCAGCCCTTTCCTCGCATTCTACATTTTGCTCCGTTTTCTACTGAATTGCATTTCCCGGCTATTCTGTCCAGTTCTGCTGGCATATTCTACAATAGAGGCCATAAGGTAGCCTGCTGTCCTTGCTTTGGCACGTGGTGAGATGTTTAGTAGGAGATGCATTGAATGTCTCTGTACAAGGGTTGAGAAATGAAGAGTGACACGAATTATGTTTGTGTTTTGGAGCAGCAATTATAAAGTGGACTGTGCGTGTCACAAGGGGAACCGGAATTGCCCTGTGCAGAAACGTAGCCCAAATGCTGCAGAACACCTACCTCCACCTGTTTTAGGCACACTAATTGGGGCAGAAACACGCCGGCGAAAAGCCCGTCGAAAGGAACTAGAAATGGAACAGCAGAGCATTGCATCAGATGAGAACAGCAGTCAGCAAACGGAGGAAGTTCCTGAGGGACCTGCAGCAGTCAGTGACAATGAGGTAAAACCTTTGGCCCCTTCTTATGTATATTGTTATCATTCAGTGGTGTGGAATCTGATCCAATAGCACTGGAGTCTGCAGAACAGAAACTACAGGAAGCCTTTTTTAAAATCTTTAGCACCTTAAGTTGCTGCAGAAATGCTCATAGCTTTAAAAGGGTACTGGGTGGTTCTGATATACTAAGACTGTGCTTCTCTTTCAGGTGCCAGAGAAGGAGGAGAAACAAGAAGGGGAGAAAGAGGAGCCTGTAGATGAACAGGGAGCCTTGGTCCACGGCCGACGGGCAAGTACCTCTCTCTGTCTGGGTATCATCATCACCCTTAGGACTTGCTTCATGCAGTGACCAACAGGTCCAATTGGTTATTTCACTTGTTTCAGCACGGATCCCAGCTTTTAGTGGTTTTCAGTAATTTGATTAACAGAAGAAAAAAAAAGTGGCAAAAAAACACCCAGGTTGACTCCACATCACAGGATTTATGTTAGGGTGCTGCAGATTGGGAGATATACAGCAGATTTGTTTCCTGATTGAAAGGTTTAACTGTTACTTTCAGGGCTGTTCTGTAGTCTAAAACATACCATTAGCAGAACTATCAGCACCAGATTCAAAAAAGGTAATTGTACCTTTTTTATCTTCCATCTGCCCTTCCTTATTGCCGGTACAAGAATTTATGGCACGATATAGAATCATAGCATAATTTAAGTTGGGACTTTCAAAGGTCATCTAGTCCTATCCCTCTGCAATGAGCAGGGACATTTTCAACTAGATCATATCATGAACCAGAACCTGCTTTTTGTTAAAACTTAAACCTGTTTTGCTGGTATAGATTTGTTAAAATGTATCTGTTCCCTGTATGGGTTCAGAAACACATTACCATGTGGCAAAAAGGTAGGATCAAGTGACAAAAGTTTAGCAAGAGGGGTAGACCACCAACAGTACTATTGGCACTTACTAGGAAATATCTTTGTGCTCCCAAACTGTTCTTGTCTTAAACAGTTGTCTTGATCAGAATATTTCTTGGTCCTCTGGGGTCTTTGATAACACAGTCCTTTTTCAGCTTTCATCTCTACTGAGTAGAGCTGGTGGGTTTTTTTCTTGCACTTCTTCTGGCTCCTGGGATTGCTACCTGGATTTATGCGTGTGAGTGGAGCCATTCTGGTTCTACTTAATTCATTAATTTAAATAAATAAGTAAAAAATCCAAACACACAAATAAACCAACCAACCAAACCAAAAACCCAAGGAAGAAAAACAGAAAAATTGCTCCCATCCTTTTACCAGCCAACAAATATATTGGAACTAGCAGTTCCCTGTGTTTCTTTGCTCACCAGTACCACCACCTGTCTTCCTCTAATCAGAGATATGGATCTTCTAAGTCTGATTTTCCTGAGAACGCTTTAAATGTTAAAATAGTGCAGCAACTTGCAGAGCCTAGGGCCATCCAGAGATCCTTGGATTATCTCATGGATTTTTTTAGAAAAGATGAGATAAAGCAGTCAGTTTCCATTGAAATTTGAATGAGAGCAGTCATCCATCAGACTGGCCTTTAGCTTGGAGGGAAGATCTCATTTTAATGCAGGGAAGCTGATCTCTTTCTGGGACAGAATAGTTCAATAAATCTAAGTGAAGTGTTAGTTTCCCATGAGCCTGTAAGCCCCGTTCCTGTAGGTTGCACCAGTTAATCTGCTTTAATGCGATTCAGTTTTCTATACTTGGCACCAGGTAAATACCCATATCTGTAGTTTCCCCTGTCTCTCTTTGTGTGTGTGTATTGAATATTCTTGAACAGAAAGCTGTAAAAGGCCAGGCTGCTGTGACTGAGTATTGCTGTGTGCTTCAAGATACTTTCTCCTTCATGAAAAATCTCAGAAGACACTTGACCCCACTTCTTAAAATCCACTTGTTTCATCCTGTTTCTTGCCAGTCACTGCAGCTTTATTGTACTGGGCCTTTTACATGCATAATTACCAATTGTTTCTGACACAGCTAGGTGATAAGATTTCCTGTCCTTTCTGTTTTCCTAACAAATGTATTTGGTTTGCCGCTCTATTCTATCATGTTCTGTTTTTCTTATCCACTATGTAAGCTGCTTAGACCAAAGCTTTTATTTTTGAGCTGGGTCATCTCCTGACATCAGGAAAGGAATGAATCTGGATCACTTTAGTCAGTTTGTGTGGTGTGTTATACTTGCTGCAAATCACTGAATCACTTACTTCTGTTGCCTCTGGCTTCTCTTTGCTTCTAACGTTTGGTCATTAGCAAGTAGCTCTGTTTGTTTCCAAGTTGCGGTTTTTAATTCTTCAAAATTATGCGTTTCCTTGTGGCTGTTTTATAAATATAACTCAGTAGTATCTAAGTGGTCCTATTTAAGAACAAAGTCGAGTTCTTCTAGTTACTCTATGAACACATGATTATGTTGTTGTTATTCTGGGAAATTTGCCATGGTGAAAAATGCAAATAACTGAAAAGAACTGCTTCTCTCTGTCCCCTGTCTGGCTTTTGTCATTGCTGTTTGGCAGTTGTTTTCCTTCCTCTGCTGCTTCCCATATCTGTTCGTGCCTTCTCTTCCTTATGTGCATAATTCACCATGCTGACTTCAATTTACTCTTGTGTTTTAGTCACGGGAAGACAGGAAGGTAGAAGCCATCATGCACATGTTTGAGAACCTGGAAAAGAGAAAGAGGAGACGAGAGCAACCTTCAGACCGTAACAGCACTGATGCTGAAATCAACGTCAATTCTGAAGCTCCTGAGCCGGAGGAAGTAAAAACAGAGACTCCTGAAACTGAAGATGGAAGTTCAGCACCAAGTGCTCCTCCCCCAAATGTTCCTAACAGTAACAGCAGTATTGGGGTTAACACACGACGGTCTTCCCAAGTAGCGGTAAGATGAAGATAGGACTGTTTGATACCTTCTACCATCTCAGAGCATATCTGGTCATAAGATGGTTCAGGTTGGGAGGAGCTTTGTGGGCTCTCCAGTCCATTATGAGTTAGGTAGGGTCAGTTCTGAAGTCAGATCAGGCTGGCCAGGGTTGTACCCAGTCTTGAAAACCTCCAGGGATGGAGATTCACAGGCCCTCTGGAAAACCTCTTCAAATTTGTAATTGTTCCTACAGTGAAAAAAATTGCTGCATATCCAGTCTGAGCCTCTCGTTTCAGTGTATGTACATTGATGCACCACTGCATCTTCTTAGTGGCTTCAGGCTGGTTGTAGAAGGACTGCTGTTACATCCCCTTCAGTCCTCTCTGGGCTGAACAAGCCTGGCTCCTTCACTGGGTGGGCCCCTTCTGTGCTGGCGTGAACTTAAGCTGGATGCATAACTGCAGTGATGGAGTTCTTTATCCAATCTGCTTTGGATGCATGTGTTCCGTTTTATGGCAGGGCCCAGACACTTGGCTGGAATGTTCCATGTCAGCTCAGGTCAGGAGTAAGAGCAGTTACCTTGAGACAAGCAGCAAGTTTCATATTGCTGCTTTCTTCATAAAGACCCGTGTTCTGGTTGATCCTTTTAAGAACGCAGAAGACAAAACGATAATTTGCCAGTGTTGAAGGGTCCCCAAGGCCATCTTATGAACCAACACAGAGTCCAACAAGATTTTGAGAGTCAGGTAGTGTCAATCTCAATTCTTGATCCTCTATGCAGAGAAAAGGAATACTCTTAGAGGTGCTTGGACTAATGACAGTTTATATTGTAGGAAGCTGTCCCTGAGAAACCAGTGACTAAGCCAGCTCCAGCAAAACCCTCCAGGCCCCGACCAAAAAGTCGTTTCTCTCGATACCGGACCAGTTCAGCACAACGACTGAGAAGGCAGAAGCAAGCCAGTTCCCAGCAAGCTGAACTCACACAGGCTGTCCCAGAGGAAGGAAGCACTGCCAGCTTGGTAACCACAACAGATGTCAGCAATGTGGAAGGGCCAGGAGAAGGCAGACAGTTGACAGGATCTGACCCAGCTGCTGTCCTGGCTGCAGGATCTCAGTCTAATCGAGCTGCAGTCAAGTACCCCAAAACTAAAAAGGTAACTATGATCAAGTGCTCAAAGCTGGGATGACAGGCTGGGGGGTATCCATTTAGGACAGAGCAAAGAGGTTAGCTTTCAGCTTAGAATTGAAGACCAAGAGGTAGCGTGACTGCAACTGTAATGTACAAGCTAGGATAAACTTGTAAGGGAAAGGAGAAAAAACTGGAGAAGATAGCAGGCAGCTGCCACATACTGTGCATAAATTAGGTGTTATAGGTTTGTGTTAGAAACTAGTTTTGAATAAGGTGATCAAGTTCTTGGAGAACCTTTTAATAAGATGAATGGAGTATAAAATCAAGCTACTTCTGTAACACTGGATTACTTGTCGTTGTGCCTGCCGCAAGTGAGAATTGGGTTTGACACAGGAAGTCCTGCCTGTGTTCTTACTGTTGGGGAGGAGGGATGTTCTGTTTGAGTATATTCCTCATACACCATTGTACCACATTGCCTTTCTTCTTCACCTGTGCTGGTTGCATTGACATGTGTGTTTTCTCCTTCAGTATCTTGTTACTGAATGGCTGAACGACAAGGCAGAAAAGCAGGAGTGTCCTATTGAGTGTCCTCTGCGCATTACTACAGACCCAACAGTTTTGGCAACTACCCTAAATATGTTGCCAGGTCTCATCCACTCCCCGCTGATTTGTACCACACCTAAACACTACATTCGCTTCGGTTCACCTTTCAACCCAGAGAGACGTCGGAGGCCCTTTCTGTTGGATGGAATTTACAGCTCCTGTAAAAAGGTATGTTTGCTCATGTCTTCCTTTCATGGGCTGTATGCTCATCCAGCTCTTACTGGCCCCCTTGTAAAGCAGTTGTGTCCTCTTGGAGTTTATTTCCATGTATTCCTGGTGAGCTGGTGTGTTGATGCAGTGTCCAGACCATGACTGCTGACTTTCTCCTAGTCACTGTTCTGTTACTCCCCTCTTAGAAACATGTACTTTCAGATCTGCAGTGGCTGTTCATTAACCAGCATATGCGATTCAAAGCGTGTTACTTGTTGCCCTTAGAAAGTTTTGTTACTACTTTCACAGTCAGAGGATGGTTGGCATTGTGGGGATAGGACAGTGTTGCAGAGGACCTCAAGAAAACAGTGCCCTAGTCAAGATCCATTGTCTTTGGAAGAGCCTTTGTAGTTTAAAAGCTTTGAGTTTGCCTGTTTGCAAGAGCAAGTCCACAGCTCTTTGGTTGGGATCACAGACAGCCTATCTGCAACATATTCTTGAGGCCATGCAGGAAGCCTGAACTGAGCCCAGCTGTGGATTTAATTCCTCCAGAGATGGCCAGTAAATGCCAGTATTTACTTATCCACAGGGAAACAGTAGTCAGATTAGTTTGCTTGGTCAGATTTGTTTTAGAATCCATCTTGCTGTTGGCTTTGCTCAGAGACTTTTTCCAGTTCCTGGGACCCTGAAAACCATTATGTGGAAATCCTTTCTGATCAAACTGTCTTGGTAGCTTTCAGAGTCAGGTACCATGTCCTGGTTTCTTTGCTTTCCTTTGTTTGAAGGTGTTTTTCCAGAGAGAATCTTTGGACTTATACTGTTTTCACCTTCAGCCAAGTTGTTGTCATGCCCTAAGAGGCACCTACAAAAAGAAGCTGAGGTCTCTCTTTGGTATTTACTTTTTTAGGTAAAGCTCTTCGTGATTCATATATAGATGTATGAACAAAACCTTGTCTGTTTCTGTGTGCCTGGGCAACCTCCTCAAGCATCTTTAAGTTGAAAACTGCAAGGTTTGAGCTGCTTTTTGAACTTGAACAGTGTCTTTGAGGCTCAGGGAAGAGAGAAGCATCCAGAGCAAAGCTGGCAGAGTTATTTGGAGTTCTCTGCTCAGTGCAGTTGCTGTGCAATTACCAGCAAGCTCACAATTGAGTGAAAACTATTGTGATGGAACAAGTCTTCTGATCTTTTGCTACTTTTGGCTATTTTCTAGTCAAATGATAATTCTCACTGCTGGAAAGGGAATGGACTAATTTCACTATTGATGACTTTCGTTTAGTCCACACCTTCCTCGATGCTGAGTGTCCAAAACAGGATATTGGGTTGCAGCTGGGACATTTTCAAAGCAGAAAGGTGTCTTTTAACCTGTTGGTAATTTTTCTGCATCCCAGTATGACAGAGTTTTCTTTGACAGGTTGATTTAAACTGATGTTCAGTTCATGATTTAGTGTGTTTGTTAGAACAACCCATTAGTTTTCTAGCCTGTAATTTTAGAAGCGGTTGGTTTTGGCTTTATATAGTACTTTGTTCTAGCCTGTGCTAAGGTGTGCACTGTTTTTCCTTGTCCATTTCCCAGTATAGTAGGAAAATCGTGAATGCTGTCATCCAGCATGTTCCTGTTTCTTAATCTGAAAACTTAAATACAATGTCTATTCCGTTATCTAAATCATTAATAAAATACTGAAAGCTGCTGTTTCCAGAATAGATATTGCAGGAATAATTTGTTAGATTTCTGCTTTTTTAAATGTAAATATTTAACTGTTCTAGTGAGGGGTTTCGTCCACTTTGTAGGAGATCCCTAGCTTTTTCTTGGAAAATGCTTGCTAGCATTTGGTGGTTTTATGACTTAACAGTCTGGAGATGTAGAAGTCTGCTTCTCATGTTCAGAATGTTTAGAAAACTCACAGGCAACACCTCCTTTTCAGCCAGCTGAGGTCTAGAAATGGTCCAGAACTTGATGACATTGGTCTCTCAAGACCTGATCTTTGTCTTGTCTACTTTTGACTACTCAGCCAGGGAGGTTGATTTATAAAGGCTGTTGAAATAGATCACATATTTTCTTGGATTGTCAGCAGGCCTCATCCTTAAACTACTGAGAACTGTGCCAAAAAATTCAGCTGATGATCTCAGTTTGCATCCAAAGCATGGCAGTGTCTGAACCTCGCAAGGAAACTGAACTGTAACCTGCTCTCACGTTAATCACACACTGTGCAGTGACTTGGCTGTCAGATCAGATGCCACGTTTGAGGTAGTGGTGCTCCAGACTGGCTGGCACTTCTCACTTTTCCTGGTGGCCGCAGTGGAATCCATTGAGTTACATTTGAACAGAGAAGAAGCGTCTGCTGTACAGTAGTGAAGGCCATCAAAATAGATCCTGTCACCTGCTCTTCATCAATGCAGTCTTCTGTACAGTAGTGAAGGCCATCAAAGTAGATCCTGTCACCTGCTCTTCATCCTCGTATTGAAGTTTTCACTTTGAGGATTGTGGCCTCTGAGTTTCTGATGCACTTTCACGATAGCTTTGAGGATTCATAAGACATACACGTGTATCTCTAATAGGATACACATTGCTGGCATGCAGATGAACTGTGGATTGCTGAAAGGTAAAATTACAATTTTAAACCTCTCTGGGAGAAGAAAGGTCTGGTAAAGTGAGTCCCCTGGGTAAACTGCACAAATTAAAATTGCTGTTTGCCTTTTTTCAGCAGTTTGCTCTCATTTTACTGAATAACCTGAGTGTTTTCCCTTATATTGTGGCGGTTATTTTTATAGTAAAGATAGTTCCTGCCTGCCATCAGGAGTCAGTTTGTATCAAGATACAGAGGTAGCACACCTGCTGCAGCAGCTGATTTGCGGAGGCTTCAATTCATGTTCACTTGTGTGAGATCTGATACATTCTTTGTCCATGTTCAGAAGACCACTGTGACTTTTATCTTTTTTATTAGTAGCTGAAGAAAAGGGGGGTTTTTTCTTGGTTTACCCTCCTTGAAAACTGCTGCTTGCATTTTTATCAGATTTTTTTGCCCTGTGTCTCTGGCAGCAAGCACAGTCCTGAAAGACTTGTAATGTGATTAAACTCAGCCATTTATCTGCTGGAATTGTTAAAGCAGAATCTGTGTTAAGCTCTAATATACCTTAGTGGAGCAGAGGTCTCCTGTATTTGTTCTCCTGGGCAGGAAAAAGCTTTTTTTGCAGAAACCAGGGGATGTAGATAGTCCATCACATTTGTGTCCCTTTCCTTTTAAATTATGATTGCTTTTAGTAGCTTTTAGGTGCCAGCGTTTTGCCTTTTTATGTTTATAATTTGTCCTTTACTTATCTTTGTGTTCCTGCTGAGGATTGCTGCTCCAAGAACGCATCCCATCAGGAGCACAGTCAGCCCCATCACAGTAGGTGGTGGGCTCGGTGCTGACAGCTGTGTTCTAACAGCTCCCGCCTGAGCGCACGCGAGGGAGGTGATCCCGGTGTTCTGAGCAGCCTGCCCTGCTCCACAAGAGTGTAGGAGTCTGAGTGCATCCTGCAGGATGACACAGAAAGTACTCGAGGAGTTTCACGTTTATGTAGTCTCGTTCTGTTTCAGCGCTGGATCAAACAAGCCCTGGAAGAGGGGATGACTCAGACCTCACCAGCTCCTCAAGAGAACAGAGCCCAGTGTCTATACCAAAGTAATGAGAACAGCAGCTCCTCCAGCATCTGCAAAGATGACACAGGTAAGTGCTCAGCACCATCAGGGCAGCACTGGCCCTGGAGTCAAACTGGGGGAGTTGCTGAGTAGCAAAGGCAGCTGTACAAGTGATATCTCAGTGTGCACTGCTGCCTGATGGCACAGCTCTGTGGTAGGTGAGAATGTTGCTTTGTTGTTCACTGAAATTTGTGCAGACCCATTCTAACTTGAGCATGTGTAAAGTTTCTCAGTATTTTCCTGTAAAAAGATACTTATTTAATCTTGCATCATCAGCCTCATTGCTGTGTGATCTTTTGTACAATAGAAGGGATGGAGGGGAGGTGAGTACAGTATTGCCTCTTTTCAGCAGGATGTTGTTAGATGGGCAACTAAATACCTGCTTGCTGTAGAAAGATAGAGGGAAGTCTTACAGGCACATATGTAATAGGCAAATGACTAAGTCTCAAAGATGGAGAAGTTAAAAATCTATGAGTAAAGGAACAGAATGGTTAAATACTGTGTCTGAATCATTTTACAGAGAAAGAGAGTGAAGATCTGCCCAGCCAGGGATCAGTTTTCCGTGGGTGACAGGAGGCTAGACAACACAGAGATTACACAGAATTGATTATTGAAAAGTTAGATAAACAGGAAATTAGCAGAATGCCAGAACCAATAAATGTACGTCCTGAGCAAGAACTGAAGAAGCAAACAACTGAACTGTAGAATTTACTGGGGGTTTTTTTATTTTTTTTTAACCTGAGCATCAAAAAATATTATTATTTTGAAGAGGAGTAGGCCTGAGGGAAAAGCTTTGATCCTTTGTGGAATTGAAATGTATTTGGGCTGTATTGATGTAGCCTATAGGGGACTGTTAGGTTCAGGTAGCGATAACTGAGCTGCCTCTGGTTTGTTTGTAGCACTGACAGCGACATGTCCTCTGACCCCTCTCCTTCATTCTCCTCTGCTCTTTTTATCCTTTCTTGTCTTCCTTTCCCCTATCTCCTTCTTGTGCTTACTTCTAGTTGAAATATTTCCATTCCTTGTTCACTGTGTGTTCCTGATTATGTGTTGTTCTGCTACAGAAGTAATTCAGAGGTACTTCATTAGTAGGAACCTTTTGTAATTGCATTGAAAACTCATGGGCTTCATTTGGGCTGGGAAGGGAGACTTGCTCATGGTCAAGGTTAATGGTTCAGCCCTGTCCTCAGCTCAGTTTGCTTTTCAGACTTGCTGAGTCCCCTGAAGAAGTGGAAGTCTCGCTACTTGATGGAGCAGAATGTTAAGAAGTTGCTGCGGCCGCTGTCTCCTGTGACCCCTCCACCTCCCATTCCGTCAGTTCCCGGCTCAGCGAGCCCACAGCTCGCTACACCCTGCTCGTCACTGCCCGGAGAGGAGGAGAGGAGCAACGGCTACGGCGTGATGTTCTCACCGATCCCCTCTCTGGCTGCCAGTCGCTGCAATACTCCACTACAGTTCGAGGTAAATCTGCCCGGCACTGAGCATGCTAAAAAGAGGAATGGGAATATTTGCAGCAGGGGCAACACTTGGGACACCCTCTTTTTGGAGTGTGTGGCTGTATTGCTGAGCAGCATCACAGTGTCAGCCTCAAGAGCACTGCTGCCTTTCTCCCCTACTCCACTTCTGACCAAATCTCCTGCTCTGTTAAATGTCAAACCTCACTTTGTAGCTATGAGTAACATAAGTCTTAGCTTTTTTTTTTTCTATTTCTGCAGAGTAGCTCCCGAACTTTGGAGGTTTTTCAGTGGTCTTTAATCATCTTTCCCACTTCAGATCTCTGTGCCAATGTGGCTTCCAAACCCTACCTCCTCCAAAGAGTGCAGTAGTGTTCCATTTCTCAAAGGCTGTCTGCCATTCTCACCTTCTCTTTCCCCTAACAGCTTTCAGTAACCCCAAGTGTGGTAGAAATATTTTACATCAGTTTCCACTGTACCCTTTGGTTTTTCTTTCCCTTGATTGAGTAGAAAGAAAATACTGTAATACCTTTGATTTCTTGATATTTTCCTTTTGCAAAAATCAGCAGTAGTAGTGAGCAGGCTCTGTAGGTGGTTTCCATTGCTCTAAACTCTGTGGGAGAGTTACCAGCATTCATCCCACCGAGACCTTCCACTTTCTGTTGCTGCTCTGTGCCCGTGAGTAGGGATCATGCTGTTTGCAGGTTTAGTTTTGTTTTCTAGCATTGCATAGTTTCATTAAAAACCCATGGAACTCTTCAGGCCAGCTGCTCATGCTCTGCCAGTTAGAACCATTAAAAAAAATGGTGCAGTGATGGACTGCTCCATACTAGGGACTGTTTAGCAGGAATCCCTCATCCATTTTGCAACAGGTGGTATTTTTTGTGGTATTTTTAGCTTAGTGTGCTTTGACTTTCTTTGAGAGCTCTGTCTTGTAAGTTGTTTGAGAGGCAGCTCTGTAGAGGTTAGCAGGGAAGATTGTGGAGCACTGAGGAGAGAGATAAAAGACTGTTCCAGGCAGAGAGCTCGATAGGAAATGATCCTTTCCTTTGCAGTGGTTAAGGAGACAGCTCAGGGCAGTGTTGCCGTAGTCTAATCATCCCTTTCCTGTCCCACCATAGTGTTAGTTAACTAGCCTTGATTTCACTGGATATCTATAACTTGTCTTTTCCCTTTTTGCTCTTGAAAAGAGTCATAAGAACTCACTGGACCATAGGCTTCTTCATTCAGACTTTTGTATTTCCTCCAGTGCACCTCATTCATAATATCAATGTTTTAATGTCATGTCTGTTTCATTTAGTTATCATCAGTTTTAACTGGAGGGAATGCATCTCCCCAAGTATAAAGCTTTATACTTCAGTCCTGTGGCCCTGTGGGAAGAGAGTGACAGATTCTTCCATCAGTTCAAAGCTTCCTCAAGGAAGCAGAAGCTGTGACTTGCCATCTTGTCTTGCTCAGAAGTACATTTTTGAAGGCTTTTAAGAAACTTCCTTCTTGACTGATTTTAAGGCTGCTCTCTGAAAAACTTGTATCATAAGCCTTCTGAAGCTCTGGTTGTTGGCTTTTTACAGATTGAGTTTTTTCAGACTGTTTTGTGACCTTTTTAGACTGGAAACAAATTAGAGGATGCTTATCCCCTGTGTATTCACAGGAGTGACTAGAAGCATGAGGACTTGCATCTGCTTTTTCTGTGGAGTTTGTCAGAATTTTTTTTAGTTAACAAATTTGAGATTCCTCAATTTTCTAAGGTTTTCTGCTTTGCAGAAGACGGTGACTCCTGCCATATTTCTCTGGGAAACCTTCTTCTTTTCTGATTCTATTTTAGGCCTGCTCATTAGCATGGAAAGGGAAGTGCTTGAGAAGGAGCCCTTAACTGTGCTGTCAAGGGCATACACTGCCTTCACTGATAGGTGCTCAGATGATATGACATTTCATAAAGCTGGCTGTCCACACCTCTTCTCTTGACTTTATCTGGAAAGGTGACCCACAGTGGATTGAAGGAGGCTGTTTTGTTTTATAGTGTAATGTCTGTGAAAGGTCACCTTAGTGTTTGAGAGATCTTAATTTACTTTTTGGGCTAAACCAGGCTTTCCATGTCTCCCATGTTCTCAGAATAAACACCATGAATTTCTTTCTCTGTATTTCATGGTGCAAACTCTATCTGACAGCATCAGAAATATAATGAGTAAGATACTGCTTTTCTTAATGTTCATATGCCATTTTGGATTCTAAGTTGCATCATGACATGCAGTAACCCAGTCCTGTCTGTGCTCCTAAGAAGCTTTAGAACCCACTTAACCAAAACCATGTTGCTGTCCAGGCTGGGGCCAGTTCCTGGGATAGCTTTTGTTAAGAACAGCCATTGCTAACCTGTGATGCTTGTATTTTGTACATTGTATTTTGCTTCTTGACTTCTTAAGTAGATGAATAACTAGATGCTTTTCCCTCCTCTAGAACGTATCCTCCCCCGAGAGTTCCCCTGCGCATAGGCCCGAGTCCATGTCACCCGAGGTAGTTACTGCAGCCCGGGAGCGCGTGTGCCTGTGCCTGTGGTGGGAGGGGAGGGAGTGGGAATAAGGGCGGAGCGTTAGTCACTCCAAGGCTGAGGAGAGTTCTCAGGGTTGTCACAAGAGAGCAAACAAACTGAAGACTGGAATTTTTGATTCACTTGTTGACCCTGGTGGGAAGCAGGCAGTGGGAAGACTTGGTATGTCTGGGCTGTCGAGGGGACTCTGCAAATGCCATCATCAATGTCAGACCCAGCCCAGCAGATAAGTGGTCTGTGATATTTACTCAGCAATGCCAAAATGACTGCTGGGTAAGGGAAAGCATTCCTTACTAGTTTTGACTAAGCACACAGTGGTGCACCTGACCTGCTCTCTTCAGCCTTGACGTATCTAAACCTGCTCACTTGCAGACTGAAAATGTCGAGGAGATGCCACAACATAGTATTTTGCTTACCTACTGCCTTGTAAAATATGAGGTGAGCTACCTTGCTCAGAGACTGTTTCATAGTAGAAAATATGTGCTCATCTCCAATGTGGTGGATTACTTGGAGCTGTAATACAGCAGGGAAAACGTTCTCAACGACAGCAGGAGAGGAGAGCTGGTGCCTGGTGCTGCTGTGTTTTTCCCTCTGCACTGTAGTCCTGCAAAGAGGATGCAATCTTGTCAGTTATACTCATTGTCTGAGATCCTGACATATTAATGTGCTGAAGGAGATGATTATTCTGCTGCCCTAGAGGGTTTTTGGCACTTCAAGTAGATAAATGGATATACTGTTGTATTGGTGCCTAGTGCTCCAGAAACTGTGACAGCACAAAGATGATGCCATTGTGGTTTTGTTGGATATTGTAAAATGTAAAAATGCAGTAAAAATTAAATGAATGTACTATTGTTGGAGATTTCCAAAGCTCACAATAAGTGAAAACAAATGGCTTAGATGTCCTGGGTATTTTATTGTTAGGAAGTTAGTAGTGGCTGACTTGGGAGAGTCAAGAACTTGGCTAATATAACAGCAAAAGGACAGCAGTTTTCTGTTCTCTCTCCATAATTAATATAGCTACTGCTATGTGTTAACATCAACTTGGGGACGTATGAGGCAATTGAAAATGCTGGTTTTAATTCATTGACTGCCTGGGGATAGTGCCAAGCCTTATCCTCTTGCTGCAGAAAGACTGCTGAAGGGGAAAGGGCATCCCATATTGGACAGCTGAACTGATCATTGTTTAGTCTGTCATTCCCCTGTGGAATGGGCAAAACAGAACAGTGCGGGAGAGACCCTATGGGGTAATCAGAAAGGAACTGGGAAGCAGGAAGCTAGCATTGTACAGAGCACTTTCTGACTTAAATTTCTCTCCCCACCCTTGCCTGACACTTTTCCTGACTTCCTGCCCCCCTGCCTCTATCCTTCTCGGACTTTCCAGGTCTGCCTCCGATCCGACCCGGATTCGAAGGGAGGGTACTTGGATTCCAGTGCAAACACCTGCCAAGAACGGCCATCGCTGCTCAGCTTTGGATCCTCAGATGTGGCTCCACAGCCCTCCACAAACTCTACTTCAGAGATGAACTTCCCAGGGAAAAGTGGGGAAGCACAGATGCTGCTACGAAGCTCTGATCAGGCTTTTCGGACAGAGTTTAATTTAATGTATGCCTTCTCCCCATTGAACGCTATGCCACGTGTAGATGGGTTGTTGCGAGGGTCTCCTCCTTTGGGAGAGAGGAAGCCCGTGAACTCGGAAGCGGGATGCTGCAGATCTCCTGCCGAAGGGTATTTCAGCAGACACGAGTCGGGGCTGCTCAAGGAGACGGCGCACGGATCCATGTCTCCCTGCGGCGAGAGGGCCTGCGAGGGCGCCAGAGCTGCTCCCCAGAATCCGCCGCAAAGGAAGAAGGCAAGTATTCCCGAAAAAGAAATTCTTAGGTTGCAGGAACCTCTGTGGGAACTGTAAACATCATGGGAAAGACTTAGAGGGAGAACGAAGAGAGTCTGGGCGAGTAATCCAGGCATCCAGTGCCTGGGTGAAAACAGTTGTTAAAAGAGAGAGAGTTACCCTTTAGGCAAGATTCTGATGTGAGAGGTGGAAGAAAAAGACCACAGTGAAAATAACTCTTCTGGGAGCACAGAAAGTAGAGCAGGGTGCTGGCAGCTTTCATCAAGAGTTGTTAAAATGAGACAAGACCCAGAGCAATAATACAGTGCAGCTGTACAGCTGGTGGAGGTGTTATTTATCAGGATGAAAAGGGTCCTTAGTAGGTAAGAGGGTCTAATGTTTCAAAAGAAAACATAGTCTGTTTATTAGAACATATTAGAACATTTCCATAACATTGCAAAGAAAGTAGATGAAGGTCATTACTTAAATTTTAGCTCTTTGAAACTAAAACCACAGGAATATGGTTTAAAGAAAGCAAATACTGGTTTCTAATAGCAGGCCAGTGACCCTCATGGAACTAAAACTGAGTGAAAATGGTAAGTCAAGGTGGTGCTGTGATAAAACTGGATACTTGTGGGACAAATACTGGTGCCTTTTCCTGTGCTTGGATTTCTTCTTTTATGGCAAGTGTAGTAACTCAGATCACTTATATAATGGTCCAGCTGGATGGAGTATCTTATTTCCATTCCATTTCTGGGGGCTCTTGATTTTTTTTTCCCTTTGGTTTTCTTTTAAAGTTACACTTATCTTAAAACCTTCATATGTTGAGTTACTTTTGGAAATACCCTGTTCAGTATTTTAGCATCATAAAGCCTCCTCTGTGGGCATTGAGTCATAGTTGATAAATTGTTCAGCAGAGCTGCCTTCTGTGAGTCCTTTATGGCTCCATGCCTCATAATAACTCTGAGGGAACACACATTGAAAGATAAAGGCTCAGCTGGAAATATTTTGGTTCTGCTGTCCCTGTGTTGCAGGACTGGGTTATCTTTGGTTGGTGTCTTTGACAAATGTGAGACTGCTTTGCAGAAAATACATTCTACCTTTGCTAAAAGCAGTTTGTTTAGGTGGCAGTGCTGGAAGTTTGCAATGCCTCCGTAGCAGAGGAACCTGCTCTAAGCAAGTTGAGATTCTGTGCTAGGCTTCACTGAGCTTTTGGCATTAATGTGGCTGAACTAGTACAGATGAATGGGGCCCTGAAGATGCCAGTTCTGTGAAGAAGGCTCTTATTACCTGTTCCGGGGATTTACAGATACTGCAAAAAAACTTACATAATATCACAAGCCAGAGAGTGTGAAGGGTTTTGAGAGAAGGGAGGATATAGAGGCTTAATACTTGAATGTGTGTGCATGTCCTGAAGTAATGTGAAAATCCAAGTTGTTAGAGAAGCAAACTAGCTGGATGTTTCTGCTGAAATAATGGTCATAAAAAGTAAAAGGGGATTGATCATGGCAGTCCAAATTTGTACCACTTAGCTCTGCAGATTCAGGAAGAGTTGATTATCCCACTATGCCTCATCAAGTTTTATCTGTAGACCCAGAGAAACAGATTTTTTAAATGGTGGGTGTGTGGGCACGTTCCTCCTCCTTGTCCTACTCCACTGCATTCCCTGACTCGTGTCCGTGCTGTCTGTCCCAGGTATCTCTACTGGAATACCGCAAGCGGAAACAGGAGGCCAAGGAGGGCGGCGATTCGGTGCGAGGGGCAGGGACCCCCACCCGGCAGGGCAGCAGCTCCTCTGGGACCGACACAGACGGCCCGTCGGGCTCCGCAGCGCGAACTCCGTCCTCCCCACAAAGTGGCTTCTCCCCTTCTCATCCCTCCCTGCCTCACATAGAGGACGTCAGCCCACCGGACTCGAGGGGCTGTGGTTCTTCATCATCACTCAGCAAATCCCAGGAGAGCATCAGCAGTAGGTGGTGAGTGTTATCCTTCCAAGCCAGCCTGAGATTGCTCCACAGGGAAGGACTGAACTCTAGGAGGCATTTCCATAACAATATGTGTAGTGGAATGGATTCGGTTGGGTCTGTTGGCATTGTTCTCTTTCTTGATTGCCAAACAACCATGAAGGATACCAGCAGCCTTCTCAGCCTGCCCTTTAGCTCTTGGTTTAGATACCAAAAATCTGTCTTGTGTCGCTATTCCACCAGTTCCTTTTGAGGTCTTGGGTTGGAAGGTCTTGCCCATGCAATGAAAATGTAATCCAGGTCTTTTCTTGATGAACCTCCACACTTTTTGGACATGAGTGATACTAAGTCCACTCCTGTTCTGAAGGGAAGCTCACAGCACTCTGCAGCTTTGCATTTGAGAAGCAGGGACAGAGCAACAACTTCAGCTTTCCTAATGTCCTGTAAATACAGATCAAAGAACAGTTACCAGACTGTGGTTGGTGGCTTGCCAAAAGCACAGAAAAACCACCTTTATCGTGTTACCATGAGCAGGCTTGATAAGGGGAAAGGCTCATCTTCAAAAACACTTGAAACTGATAGTAATGTCTGGTCCAAAACATTAAGTAGTGCAGCACTGAGGTGCCGAGTGTGGCTTTGTAGTGCCAGTGCAGTGATGTTCTGACTGGAGCTGTGTAGGACACTGGCTCTGCTGTTCTGCATTCAGTTTCTGTTCGTGCACACCACAGGCAGAAAGGCACACACACCTCTCCTGATGCTGATCCTCCACATCTGTGGCTGTGTCACTGCTCAGCTAATGGCAGGGGGATGGCAAGGGGAGAGATCCAGAGCAGTGCTGAAGGCTGTGAGAAGTATGAAAGTTTATGTTGAAAGTGCTTGGGTACTTGGGTGAGTTTGCAGGAGTAATAAGATCTGTTTCCTTTCTTTTTCCACCAATTTTCAAGCAGAGATTAATAGAAACAATTTGTCTTGTATCTCTGACAGTTCTTTGTCTACCAGATGACCTTCTGCCAGATCCTGGGACTGGCCACAGCTGAGTCAGTCTGCTAATGATTAGTTTACCATCATTATTCTGTTATCAAACAGTCTATACAAGTGATAATATCCCATGTTCTTCCCCTCCTGTGCCACTTCCTTCTGCCTGTAAAAGAGCAGAAAAAAAAAAAAAAAACAAAACAGCTGAATGAGCTAAAACTAGTTCAGGGTGAGGTGTCAGTGTGGCATCCTTGCTTTAGTAGCATGTTTTATGTGCTGTGAGCTTCATCTGCTGCTCCTCAGCAGGTGCTGCTCTGGCTTCAGTTTCTCACATGGTTTCAGGAGCAAGTATTGTGTGGGAATAAAGATCCTATTGTTATGGGACACTGGATATAAAGTTGAAACCATGCTGATACGTTTTGAAATGCGATTAAGAAGATTTGCTGCCCTTTAAATTCTTGGGTTTCTGTGTTTTAATGGGCAAGGCTGACAAATGTAGTCACCTTCTACTTTTAAAAAATATATTGGAACCTGCATGTTTCTGAGCTAAAGTTGTGACCCAATTTCATCTTTAACTCTCAGTGCTTACATGTCAGATACATTTCCAGATAGTCACAGTAATATTAGGAACAGAAGAAAATGGTGGGAACTAAAATTCCATGCCTTAATTTGTAGAGTTTTCCAGATTTTTGCTGAATTCTGCAGTAATTGCTGATAGCTTTCATTTAGAAAAAATGGAAGCTTGTCTCCTTCACTTGCCAAGATACAACCATCACAAAGTAAACAGATGTGCTGCTGCCCAGTAAACCCAGCCTTGCAGCAAACTGTCTCCAGCAAAACAACAGCAGCCAAGGAAGATGCAAATTCTACCCCCTCCTCACCCCATTCACCTCCATGAGGTGTGAACTCTGGCCTCTTCTCCCTTCTGCTTCAGTGAGGGTGAACTTCAATATCTGGGCTATTCATTTAAAAAAACAAACAAAAATAATTAAAAAACCATTATATAAAGCACAGTTTTCAGTAAATATTAAAAAAATAAGTACAGAAATCAATTAATGTGCTGTTAGACTGCATTCTTACATGGTATGCAGTGCATTTAACGTAATCTAAATATTTAAATTCAGGCATTTTTAAGGCACACATTCTTCAGTGTCCGGGGTAAAGGTGTTGTAAATCCCTGGTCAAGGTGATGCTGTCTTATATGCTGAAACACATATTTCTATAGAGATTTGGATGGTCCTGTGCATGGTAGATGGAATGCTGACCCAGAGGTCTGGGGTTTGTCTGTGGCTCTGTTTTTCTTCAACAGATTGGCTTTAGGAAAGCCATTTCACCTCTGTTTCATCCTCAGACAAGACACTTATATAATGGAACGATATCTAGCAGTAATCTTGAGTGGAGAGTTTTCACACTACGAAATAGGCAGGACAAAGTGCCATTAGTAAGCAAAATGTCCAAGCAAGTTCTGCTCCAGGAACGTTGCATTATCCAACTGTGTTGTCTTGGCACTGTATTATCACCAAGGTATTGAGTTCCCTTCTTTTTAGTTTGAATAAAAGTAATTATGGAAAATAACTGTATTTAATCTACCAGGATTTTCAAAATGCTGTTGAATTTCATACCAGGGTTTTTTTGTAATCAGGTGATTTACTGAACTGGAAGTTTATACCATGTTTTTGATAAATGACTTGGTTTTTTGCTCATGATAGCCAGGGACTGGCAGCCTGAAATTCCACCAGAGGTTTTTTACATGGCAAAAGCAGTTCAGAAGTTTATTCCTCATCTGTCTAAAGACCTGCTAGCCTCTGATCCTTCCTTTCTGCAGTAGGGGTTTCCATTTGCACTGACATGGTACTGGTGAACCTAAGCAGAGACTTTAAAGACAAACCCATGTTGTAGTTACACCAAGGAGCCCTCAGCCCCTGTCATGTTGTTCCTGGATGTGTAATAGCAGCCCTCAGCTGTTCCTGGGGTTTTGTTGCAGGATGGTCCCAACGTCGGTGGAGAGGCTCCGAGAGGGCCGGGGGATACTTGAGAAGGTGCTGAGGAGTGGTGCAAAGGTGGCCCAGAGACACGAAGCCTCACCTACCTGTGACAGTGCTGTTGAGAAGGATGCAGGTAGGACAGTGAAACTTTTGGTCGTTTGGTTGTGGGAAATGATGGCCAACTTGTCTATGAAGTCAGTTGTACCTTCATCTTTAACATTATCGAAGTTGCCTTCTGCAAACCATACTTTATTGTTATTCATGTGTTGCCTGAGCCTATATCCCTCTTCTGTGAGACCTGGGAGACCACTAGGTTTCTCCAGGAGTTGGATTCAAGACTTGCCTGCATCTTGGCTCTGACAGGGACAGCTTCTTTGTCCTTGGACAGATAGGTTAGTACCTCATGTGCTAGAAAAGTGCTATCATTTAATTCTCATTGGCTGAACATTCAGACAAATGTAGTGTCTTGTTTCTGAGCATTTTAGGGCAAGTATGTATTTACTTCATTCCAAACCAGACTTTTCCCCCTCAGTTGCAGTAAGGTGTATTTGAGACCAGCCTCTGAAAACTGGTGTCTCATCGAGGGTTTTCCTGGTTTTGTACACCTAGGCACATCTTTTCAATTCTTTTTCTTCATCCAGTCTTGAGAGGAAATCCTCTTCCCTATCACAAATGTCAGTTTCATGGGACCCTACTGGGAATCTCTTGCTGTCTTTCCCATACTAGGGGAAGTGGCTTTCTTGGTGTTTATTTTTCAGAAGGGTAGGCAAATCCTGGCTCCTGCAACAGGCCTTTGCCACTGTAACCTGTACATCTCTGTCTCTTCAGTCTCACCCAAAAGTTGGGCTGGAATTAAACTTTCATCTGCAGTGGTACATTCTTCTTTCTTGTTACATAAACCCCATCCCATTCTGAGCTGTGAAAACCTCGTGCTGCAGCTGACAAAAGCCATCTCCTTCATCCCAGTGCAGCAAAATACGATTTTTCTTCTTTTGCTTACTGTGGCAATTTCTTCAGCAGCTTGTTTAGATTCTAGTTTATATTCTTGTTGAGATTTTGTGAGCCACCTTCACTTCCCCAGTTGCTGCTCTGCTTCTTCATGAAGCAAATGGATGGCCAAGTCCCTGCTGTTCCTGGTAGCACCTGGAATGGTGAAGATGCACATGTTCACTTGATGCTGTAACAGATGATATTGAGGGGAACTGAAAAATCCCAAACTCGGAGGTTTGCTGATGAGGCATGTAGGAATGAAATGGAATTTGTGTGCATTCCACGCTTCTGAGAACTGCAGCTGCTCCCAGCTAAAGCTGTCACTTCATATATGCCTTAGGTTGACACAGGCCAGTACTGCCAAGAAAAGCAGTTCTTCGTGTCCTTCCTAGTGCAGGTATTGGGAAATGGGAAACAGAAACATTGGCTTTAGCTTTTAAGTTTACATAAAGCAAATTCAGGAAGGTCATACTTTATTTACCCTTTTGTAATTTAGTCTTTCAGTAGTCTTTAACTTGTCAAGCATTTTTCTGAGAACCAGCACTGGCAGTAAATTGTGCAGCCCTGCCGGTGTGCCCGGCCATTTGAAAAACAGCCTTTAGATTTCTTCTGATTCTCATACTCGACTTCTGTGAATCACAGCAATCTCCTGGGTTGAACAGTTAGTCTCTCCAGTGCATGACTGCTTAACAAAACATGCCCCGAACTTCCAAATTTTGCCTTTCTGCAGTTCTGGGAATGTCACCTACAGCAAGTCCAACAGCCACTTGCTGCATCGATGTCATTTCAGACGTGGAAGGTGGCACAGACTCGTGCTGGAAGCTTCACTCCCCGGTTTCTGTGCAGGTCCGTGCCCTGAAGAAAAAGGCTCCTGAGCTTCAAGAGCAGACAAGCTCCGGATCCTTGTTAGCTAAGCCAGCACTGTGGTGCAGCACAGAGAGGACAATGGCAGCAGGGACACAGGCACTGCTGGCACTGGTGCTCATGCCAGTGCAGCTGGGGCAAAGCCAGACCTGTCTGGCAGAAGTACAGAGTGGACTGAGGCAGCGTGTCCTGTTTCATGACTGAGACACATCTGTCATATAAATTTGATACTAATACCAACAGTGTTTCACCAAGGCATTTCAAATCTGGCTGCTGAGAATCCCTGAGATGCTGCAGATAAACAGCTCTCTGTCATTAGTCTGCAACAGAACTCTGATGTGAAGCCTCCTAGTCCCAACAGCTTCACCCCTCCTGAAGAAAGCAGGATCACCAGCCATGGTTAGAGGGGTAGCAGCTGAAACATACACATGGCTCAGGGGCTGGGTCACTGCAGTAAGTACTTCTTGCCTACCCTTTGAGGAAAACCTGCCACAGGACCCTGCTGACAGTCCTCCAAGAAGGGACAGTTTTGTCTCCTGAGCTGTAACTGTATCCATTGTGGATTCCTGTGACCAGGGCTGAGAGGGAAATTGCGAAGACCTTAGAAACCATCTTCTGCCTCTGGTATCCTACTGAGGAGCCAAGGGAGCCCAGGCTGTGTCCATGCTGAGTCTCCAGGTGTGGCCATTCAGACAGGCTGGTCCAAGGCAGGTGGGCTTTGTGCTAAACCAGAGTGCACTGGGGTGAGGGGAGCAGCCCTTCTTCACACATGTGGCTGTTTGTACACGTTAAGGTTTCCCAGTTGTCTTCTGCTAGGATTTTAAGATTCTGGAATGCTGATGGCTGAGAGGCTGCCCTGTTCTCAGCTGCTGCTGGATGCAGAACACGAGGTCTGGGCTGTCTGTGGTGCCATTTGAGAGGGAGCTGCTGTCCAGCCTCAGTCCAGAGGGTGAGGTTTAACATGCTGCCTGTTCATTGCAGACACAGCAGAAGGAGACACTCCAGAAGCCCACAAAGGACCAGCAGTTTACAGTCCTTCTCGGTACAGCTACCAGGTAAATGCTTTCATGTATTATCTGCACATTCTGAAATAAAACCCTTACAGAGATAACGGGGAAACTGGCCTTGGCTGCCAATTGTTCCCAGTCCTGCTGCACTAAGTACCTTCATCATGAGAAAGAGGTAGGAAACGTGAAAGTCAGTCTGACTTGCCTTTTCTTTTTTTTCCCCATGCCTTGTTCAGCTGCTGCAGTCTGACAGTCCCCAGGCAGAATCACAGACCCTGCTCCAGCAGAGCTCCTCCCCATACAGAGGGCACCTCGCGCCGTCTCCTGGATACAGCTACCGAGCAGCACAGAGGACAGGACACAGCCTCTCCCATGGTTCCTCAGAAACATCCCTCTCCTCCACCTCGTACTCCAGCCCTGCCCACTCGGTCTCCACAGACTCCTCTGCCCTGTTTGCAGGGACCTCGGGGTATTTCAGCAGCCAGCAGCACTCTGGCAGCGTCAGCAGCAGCCTCCTGAGGAAGAGCTGCCCCGCGGCTGCCAGCCCGGCACAGCAGACGGCTGTGGACTCTCTCTCCTCCGAGTCGGGCTCCCAGCCCTGCACGGGGGTGTCGGGCTCCTCCTCCGTTCCCCAAAGTGCTCGCTCACTACAGTCAGACTTGCGGACTATCAGTCTGCCCAACTCCGGGCAGTCTGTGCTCTACCAGGGCTCCCGGGGCGCAGTGATTTCCAGTGCACAACACTATCCGCACCGTGGGGGAGGCAGCGTCCACCAGTACAGACTGCAGCAGCTTCAAGGTTCTGGAGTAAAGACTCAAACAGGACTTTCCTAGGGCTGCCTGGACTCCAGGAGGACAAAACTGCCCATAGCTCCTTCCAGTCACCTCTGGAAGTGGCTCCTGGGCCGGTGTTGGGAGCTTGCACCTGATGCTGGGGTGCCAGGGGTCAGAGGCTGAGGTCTGAAATGCACGGGTGAGATTTGTGAGCAGTATTGGCCTCTGGCCTGGTAGGAGAACACAGATTTCTCTGAGGCAGAGACTGTAGCAAAGCAGTTCCCTGATGCGTGGGTACATTGCAAAAACAAAAACAAAAAAAGGAAAAAAAAAAAAAGCAAATGGTTCAAGTGCAATGACTGTGGCACAGCCTCTGTCTCTGGTCCGTGCCCATGGCCACAGTCACTCATGCAGCACGGATGCCGTTCTGAATTTGAAAGCAGTTTAAAGGAAACGTTGGGGGAAGTTAACTCCAATCTCTTTATAGGTCAGGTTCTCAGTGCGTTCTGGGGAGGGCTTTAATCCGTTACGATCATTCCAGTCACAAGCAGACGAGCGCACACGGCTGCCTTTGGGCCTGGGTCACCACTGCCACTGTCAGAGCTTTTTCCAGGACAACAGAGTCTCCGCAAATGTGAACTAGCACGGGAGGGGGTTGGAGCGTGTGCCTGTCGCTGCAGAGGGTCTGGGGTGCGCTGTCATGTGCTGCTTCCTTGCAGGGCTGTCGTGAACGAGTGTTCTAAGGTCGCTTAAGGAGTCTGTGAACAGGAGTATGGCCGAGGCTGTGCTGTCACGTGCTGCCGTGCCGGGGGTCTCTGGCTCCTGGTGTGGAGACACGCAGGGGGTGACCGGGGGCCCGATCAGTCGAGTGATGCTGCGGTGCACGGGGGGCTGCCGAGGGGCGGTGCTGGGGCGTTGGGTGCAGACCCTGGTCTGTGCCGAGCCAGAGGCTTTTGGGGCAGTGCCGTGCGGGGTCTTTCCCAGCTGCCGTCACCCGCTGAGCGTGGCAGGAGAGCCAGCCCAGACACAGTGCGCTGTCTGTTCAATTCCATACGATTGCCAGCTTCTTTCTCACTTGTTTACTGTAATATCGGGCGTGTTTTTATTTATCTAATTTTATATTCAGTTATAACCATAGTAGGTTAGCTAATATATGACAGGTGTCATCCCTGGTGCTGCAGTGGAACTTCTCCTTTCTCTTGGATAACATAATGCTGTGAGTCTGTCTCCCCTGTCCTTTCAGATGCACAGTCTTCTTCCTCTTTTTTTAGGACTGTTACAGGTTTCTCTAATTCACAATTGAAATCAGGTGTTTGTTCAGCCTAGGGGAGACTTTTAAAATATTGAAACAAAGAGTAACTTTCTCACACTATCTGGCTGTGAGCGTGTTGGGATGGAACTTGTCACCCCACAGTTGGGTGTCTGTATACTGTATAAAATAGGTGTAAACTTCACTTGGCTTAGCCCTGGGGGTGCAGCCTCCCCTTTCGTGCTCGGAGCAGCATGGGGCAGGCAGGCTCTGCCCTGCCAGGCAGCGGGAGGGGGTCAGGGGGGCCCTGCCCCGAGGCTCCAGCACCTTTGGGTGCAGCAGGGGGGCAGGAGGGAGGGACCCTGGAAAGCTCTAGGAAAGGTGAGGGCTTTAGCTTCTTACTCTAGTGGAGTTTTTACACCATGCTGTAACATTTGAACTTTCACAAGAGATGTAATAATTTTGATAATAAAAATACTTAACTTGAAAACCAGTATTTTGGGGGTTCTGTTTCCTTACCACCTTGAGCCCTTGTGCCCAGAATGTGGTGTGAGGGGGTGGGAGTATATTGGTCTCCCTTCCTTGTCCCTGCAGGGTAAGCAGATCTTCCCAGGAGCAGCCCTGCATACCTCCCTTCTGCCAGGTGAAGCAGGGGCTGCTTTGGGAGCTGCTGTTCCTGAGGAAAGGAAATTCCCCAAGCTTCTGGCTGGGGTTTTGAGATTGTGGCTGTGCTGCTGTTCTTGCTCCTCATCTTGGGAGGAAATGGTGTGGAGGATGTCCCCTGCACCACTGCACCTGCTTCAAAACCTGGTTTCTGGTGTGCTGGTAGCCAGGGGTTTCATGTTGCTTGCCTTTTCCTTAGGAAGCCTGAGATGGGCTGAGCCTGGAGGGGGGCCCACCACGTGTTGCCTGCAGGTGCTGGTCTGAGATGCCCATGGCCGATGTTTGACTGCCCTCACCACAAGAACATTCCCCAACACCTTTGGGACAGTGTCTGTCGTGGCTCATCCTGTCCCTGTGCATCCCCCAGAAGAGTCTGACTCCATTTCCTGTACTGCTTCCCAAAAACAACTGTGGGCAGCACCAACCCCCCACTTCTCTCCCAGCAGCTGACCCAGCCCACCCTCAGCCTCTCCTGCCATCTGCCAGTGCAGGGCTCACCCGGGCTCGGAGCACATCCTGTACCAGCAAGGCCAGAGCTGGCCAAAGCTCTCCAGATGTCCAAGAGTTCCCCATGCTGCCGTCACACAGCCTGGAATACATCCCTGCTCCTCTACCAGAGCACGCCACTGGAATGACTGGCCATGTAAGTTGTTTTTTTCATCAAGACACGGGAATTTTATGAATTTCAGGAGGCTGCTATCAGCCTGTGTCCACCTGTGAGCTGACAGACCACTACTGGTGCACGGTGGACAGGCAGAAGGGAGGGGCTCAAAAGTTCCTAAGGATGGATGGGATCCCTGCCCCACCTCCTGCCTTGCCACAGAGTGGGACCCTTTCCTTGGGGACTTGCTTTGGCCAGAGCCCCTCTTGTGTGCCAGCCCATGCGGGTGGAGGCTCAACCCCACAGGGCACAGGGAGGGCTCTCCACCCTCCCTTCCCCACCACAGCTTGAACACCCATGTGGGGTCCTTTGACCTCCTTGCAGACCACCACCTCTGTGTCAGCAGTGCTGGGAGGAGCCCATCCCAACCCTCCCCACACCACAGGGCTCCGAACTCGTCTGGTTTGAATTATATTTTGCAATAAGGTTTTGTGAAACACTGTATCAAACTTTGTACTAAAATACAGATATATTACAGCTACTGTATTCCTTTCTCCACTGATTTTTCTTGGTTTGTTTTTCCAATTCAGCTGGCAACAGCACTCACAAGCTGGCAAGGCCTGGGTGCTGCCAGGCGCAGGGGGTTCCTGCTGACCTCGTTCCAGGGGAGCAGCTGCCGGAGGGATGTGGGCACCACCAGGCTCATGGCACCCACGCCGTCCCGGGTGACTTTGGCTCCCAGATGGTGTTTCGGCACAGCTCCATCCCTCACCGCCACCCTGCAGGGCCTCAGGGCACCACTTACCTGCTCCCACCAGCCCCTGGTGCCAGGTGAGGTGATGGTTCCTGCAGAGTACTTGATGCCATCCCTCAGCAGCCTGCATGCTCTGTGGCCCCATCCCGGGACCCACTCTGCTCCCTGCTCCCTGGCCTTGCCCAGTGCCTGGGTCCAGCCCTGCTAGGGCCCCCGGGGGGCTCTCCCCTGCCCGAGGCCCTGCGAGGACCCCCGGCTGCTCGCACCGAGACGCGGCCAGTGCTGAGGACTTTATTGCATTGCGAGGGCTGCAGTGACCCAAGTCCCCGTGGCCAGGGGAAGCCCACACACGCTGGTCGGGCCAGCAGAGCCACAGTCGGGCTGCGGCCGCCCGCGCCAGAGTGTCGGTGCCGGCTCTGGGGTGCTGTGTGGGGGCCATCGGGGCCGGGCAGCTGCCCCCGGCTCCCTGCGGGACAGCGAGGTGCAGCCAGGAGGCCGGGTGGGCACAGGAGGGCTCGTGTACCCCCGGCCACGCCATCACCAGTGGAGATAAAGCACCGTATGGGGAGGGAAGGCGTTTGGCAACAGCCCGCGGCCGGCTCGGGGAGGGGTCTGGCGGGAGGTCCTCCTGCGCCCGCCCAGGGGGATTTGCATGTTCAGCTGCTCCCACTTACCAAGGCTTACATTCAGCGGCGGAGCTTGTCGGGTGTCCCACAGCCGGCAGCAGCGAGGCCCCGGCGGCCCCGGCCACACGCCAGGAAACACCGCGTCCTGGGGCCGGGCTCCCAGGGTGGGGGGCGAGGGGGCTCGAGTCACTTTACCCTGTTTAGAGAATATGAATTTACATGTAAAAGTAGGGGTTGGGCCCTATCCCGGCCACTGGGTCCCCTGGCCGTGGAGACAGGATCACGGAGCTGTACAAAATGGGAGTGGGGAGGGGTCTGGGACCCGGAGCAGCCGGCACGGGGCGTCACTGGGTGCGCGTTCGGGTGGGAGGCAGCAGGTCAGGAGTCCTGGGGATGTAGAAATCTGTTAAAAACTCCAAGACTGTTTTTTCCTTGAAACAAAACCGCAGTTGGATGCTGTTCTTGAACGAAGCGCGTTTGAGGCATCCTCCCCCGGCGGCGGCCCGCGGGCAGCGCGGGGTGCGGAGCTGGCGGGGTGCGTGGGATGGCGGTGCCGGCGTGGACATGGAGGTGGCCGTGGATGCGGCGGGCGGGCGGCGCATCCCTGGCGCGGGCGGCGGGGCCCGGGGGGCGGCGCGGGACGCTGTGTGGCCGCTGGCAGCAGACGAAGGGCAAGAGAGGGAGGGAGCGCCCAGGCTGCCGGCCATGGGAAGAGGGTCCTGCTGTGGACGGTCGGCCTTATATCCTCTGCGGGGAGAGCACAGCGGGTCGGGGACGGTGTTGGGCAGGTCTTACTGCACCATCGTGCCACCAGCACATGCCTGTCCCTGCCGCGCCCCACCCTGTCCCTGCTGACTCCCTTCCCTATTGCCCCCAGCCTCGCTGCTCGCACAGGCAGGGCTCCCCCATCCCAAGCCGCACAGCACACCCAGACACGCCACGCAGTCAGGGACAGGGGACAGGACAGTGACACTCAAGACTTACCGCAGTGCCAACAAAATCTGTGGAAACAGAAGAGACGGGCGTCAGGCAGGACAGAGGCTCGGCAGCCCGCTCCCACCCTGCCCAGCCTGCCCCGCTTTGTAGGTGGTAGTTAAGCCCATGGGACCCTTTCCAGGATGCTGGAGGGGCCAAGCCCCCCGGGCTGTTCCCACCCAGCATCCCCCCAGGGCCCCGGGCCCCTCGGCAGCGTGGCTCTCACCTTTGCTTTCTGTCTTGAGCTCCTCGTGCAGCAGGTCGTTCTGCCGGTTGCCGAGGACAAAGGCCAGGAAGGAAAGGATGAGGGCGTTGAGGATGCCAATGATGGCCAGGATGTAAGCCCAGCGCACGGAGCAGTCGCCCAGGGAGTATTTCCCTGTCTTCTCCCCACACATGTCCCGTATGGTCTCTGCATCCCAGCCATCAGGAAAAATCATACAGCCCAGCACCAGGCAGAGCGCTGCAGGGGGGGAGAGGAGGGAGGCATCAGTGGGGACACGGGGTGGCAGTGCCAGGCACTGAGCCCCCTAGTCAGTGCATGAGTGCAGCCCACGCCTGGCAGGTGGCCCACCTGAGCCCCAGGACAGCCAGGTGACGTGGCAGGTGACAGCCACCACTGCCCCGGCAGCCCCAGGGACTGGGTTTGCACGTGGCTGCCCCAAATCTTGCCCACGCACAAATGGGAACTTCAGGGTCTTGGTTTCTTCCAGCATCAGTCACAGGATCAGTGGTTCCCCATGGGGTTTCCTCATCACTGCAGACTCCCTGCATGTGGGCAGGAGCTACCACGCAGGAGCTGCGGGCAGGGATGCTGCATGCTGAGAGGATCATCATCCTCAGGAGTCCCTGCACCCCACCACTACATATCCTGCAAGCTCTGCTCCCAGAGGGATCACCTTCCCAGCGTGCTGCTGTCCTGCACGCTCCATGCTGAGCAAGGAGACATCAGGGAACACAGGGAGGAAAATGCCAACACAAGGCCTGTGACTGTCAAGGTAAGAAGGTGATGTTTTTTCTAACTACAGCAAGTATAAAAGCACCTTGCCCGTATCAGCTGGGAAGGTTAAAAATAGTAATGATGTTGGATGGGGTGCCCTGCAGGTATTTTTGCCCAGAGTTAGGGAAGAACCAAGAAGCTTGTGCCAGCACCAGTGAGGAATTATGTCCCCATCCTTTACTGCTGGAGGGACAGCAAACACCCTGCAGGCAGGAGTGCTGTAGCAGTGGCCCCAGGGGAGGGCAGCTGGTGGTCTGGCACAAGCTCTCTGGGTGCTGGCGTGTGCTTTGAACTGCTCTCAGGAAGGAAGGAAAATCCCAGGAGGAAGGGAAGCACGTGCAGGGCATCACACCGGGAGCAGGTATAGCCCTCGCATCCTGATGAGCTGCGCCAGAAAAGGGTAGGGACACTGAGGTGAGTAGTCCGTGCTCTGGCACATAATACCATGTGCCAGCTGCTTCCTGGTCTCTGCCTCCTCCATCCACAACACAAACCCGCTCTGTAGAAGTGTCTTTGCAGGCAGCAGTGAGCCCTGCATGCTGATTTAGGGCCGTGCACAGCCTCGGTGCCACCCTGGCACCACATGGCTGCTTAGGAGCTGACAAGCTGGTACCTCCAGTACATCGTCACCAGGGACTCCCAGCCAAGCACAGGGTGTCTGGGGGAGCTCCCTGTCCACTGGGACTGGGCCAGCCCAAAACCATCCCTCTGCAAGGAAGTACAGTCAGCACCAACACCGTGCTCTGCATGGTAAATGGTGAGGAGCAGCCTGTCCTGCTGCTGACCTGGGCACCTTGGGGCAGGATGGCATTAATTCAGCCAAGGGCCTGAAATAAAGGGGACCAGGTGCAGCAAACCTGTGCCAGGGACTGTTCCTGTGAAAGCAAGATGCTAAGAGGATTTTAGGATCCACTGAGCTCCCAGTGCAGTGCAGTGTGAAACAAGTTAAGGTGCTCTGTGGCCATCCCTGGCAAGGGGGTTGGTTTGTCCCTGCAGCTCAGAGCAGCTCAGCACTCTCTTCTTCCCATCTGTCCTACATGTTCCCAGCAGCAAGCCGAGTCCTCTGCTCTGTCATAAGCAATTCCCTTTTCTGCACATCCCCAGCCCATCCAATGTCCCGGAAACACCTTCCCGTGCCTGCAGCAAGGAGTGACATTGAAGAGTGGAGCAAGAACACGGGGAATCCCCACATGGTCCTCAGGCCTCAGCGCTGCCCTCTGCAACAGCTCTGAGGGGCGCAAGATCAGGGCTCTGCCTGCACGTGCCTCCAAATGCCCCAAGATCCTTGCAGACCTGCAGGAAAACCTTGATTTTTGTTTAAAACAGCCTATTTCTACACCTTGCAACCACATGAAAAACACCAAGTGATGACTCCTACTAGAGCTGCTATTAAAGAGGAAAAAATAACCCATCTCCTGTCCATTTTGCTTTAAATTCCTGTTCTTCTGAGGGAGTGGTGCTAGTCCTCATTGACAGTGGCATGAAGGACGGCTGGCTACTCTGTCACACCCCACAGCTGCCATCCTTCTTCCAGGCCCTGGGCTCCAACTCCTTCTTCTAGAGTTTTCCCAGTTGGAAAGGCATTTCAGTGATTGCTGGGGGAGGGTGTATGCAGAGAGAGGATGATCCTGCTGGGGCTGGGGTTCTGGCCCCGGGAAAACTAGCATTTCTTGGCTTGGTTTTACAGCTGGTTCATGGCTTCCCACTCCTCAGTGCGCCCTTGTCAAGGTCCTCTAGAAATGAAACGGGTATCTCAAGGGCTTTTGATATCCTTGCAAAAGAAATTAATCAAAGGGAATGTAACATTATGACTCAGGCTGCAACACAAGAGGAAGCTCCTCCCGGCAGGATAACATTTCCTAGTACAAGGTGCATTTAACTAATTTGTCTGAGTTGCCCCATGTTTGCTGAGTACTACGGCTATCCCAGAACTGCACCTGTCCTGAGCAGCTGTGCCTGCAGGATTAAAATCTGATTTTTTAATCACTTTTTCTGTCCAGTTTAGTCTGCAGGTGTGGGTGAAGACCGGCTTTTACTGCTGTTGCCTGCCATGGGTGGAAGAAGCTCAGGACATGCCCTGCAGCTGAGAGATGTGACCTCCCTCTGAGCACGGGCACACAGAGAATCACACTGCCCCAGGACACACAAACGGGAAAATGTGGGGTAACGGGGAAAACCAGCAACCACTGGGGCCCAAAGGGGCTTGTTAAACCTGGTGTGGGGACAGTGAGCCCCAAGCCTATGGGCAACAGGGGCTGGGCTGTGATATTGGGGTCTGGAGTGGCTGCTTCTCACTAAAAAACCTCCTGAGAGCTGAGCACTGAAGGGAAAGGGGACAAACACAGCCCCCCTCCCTTCCCATAAAAGCTGAAATCCCTCAAAAATAAATGACCACTAAGGGCCGCGTGCTCAGGATGAGTAGCACCGGCCATTTACACAGACACGAGCTCCCTTACGGCATTTTGCTCCACAGGCTGTTTCCGTGCCAAAAAATCAGCAGGATTCAGAATAGAGTTATGAGTTTGTATGAATCAGAACTGACAGTTACTTTATCTGGAACAACAGTTAAGGGATGTAAGCTCCAGGACACGAGCGGCTCCGAAACGCGCGGCTCAGCCCCTCCCTGCGAGTACACAGGCACATTAACAGCCGCTACGGGAGGGACGCGCTGCCGTGCAAACCCCGGGGCTGCTGCCGTGGAGCACACGGCGCTGGCTGGCTGCAAGGAATAGGCTGAATCCCTGCTCCTGTCCCCGCTGCAAGGCAGGAGTGGCAGTGGAAGGAGGGGGAAGTCTTCAGGAAAGCTTTTCTGGGGGCCAGAAGACGGTAACTGATCAAAGGCTAAATTTTTTTGCGGTGATGTAATTTTTGCTGCAAGGTCAGCAGGTGGAAGTGGTTCACCTGAAAGATCATATTTTGGCTTGATGATACAGGATAGAATCACAGAATCATGGGACAGTTAGGGTTGGAAGTGACCTGAGGAGATCATCCAGTCCAACCCCCCTGCTGAGGCACCTAGAGCAGGTTACACAGGAATGCATCCAGGTCGGTTTTGAATGTCCCCAGAGGGGGAGACTCCATGACCTCCCTGGGCAGTCTCGTTCCCAGTAGCTGTCCCAGTTACACTCCAAGCTGGTTTGGAGCAGTGGTATCTGCCTCATATTTTTTCATTATGAAAATCAATTAATGACTTTTATATCCACGAAAACAATTGTTTTGAAACCTCAAATTCTGAGAGGAGTTGGCTTTCCAGCAAGTCCATCAGGAAGAAGAGCCTGTCCTGATGTGGCTCAGCAGAGCCACCACATCGCTGCCAGCACCAGGGAGGGTTTCAGGGCTGTGGTGCTGGGCCAGACCCTGCTCTCCCCTGGGGCTGAGGCCACATCCCCACACCACACAGCCCTGCCACACACAGCCCAGCAGCTGGCAATGGGCTTCCTCACCACTCCTCTCCCCGACATGCCAGAATGATGCCATGCAAGGGGTCCCCACCCAGAGAGTGGCAAACGCTGCTGAGATGCAGAAGATGAAGCCATTGCTCAGGGCTCTGCCTCTGCTCACAGCCCTCGGAAGAGCCTGTCCGAGAGGTGAGTGTAGCTCTGAAGGGAGTCTCCCAAAGGAGAAAAGGTCTCAGTTGGATATGTATTATCACACTGTCCATCAGGTAAGGTGCCTGGACATGGCACAGGACAAACTCCAGCCCTACTGTCAAAGGCATGGCCCTGGGTGTCATGCATCCCTAGGGGAGCTGGAAGGTCTCACCACACTGACTGCTGGACCTGAAGCACAGGGAAACACCTTAAAATGTGGCCAGTCCATTCCTACGTGCAAGAGGGATGGTGTGCTCAGTCCATTCCTACATGCAAGAGGGATGGTGTGCTCAGCCAGCTGCCTCTTTCAACCCTCAGTAGACTGTAAGTACAAAACTGAAGACCCCTGGAAACAGAGCCCTGGAACCACTCAGAGTGACTGTCCTGATGGGAAGTATGTGAATGCAGTGTCCCACAGAGGTGGCTGGGCTCTCTTAGTCCAAATTAGTGCTGGGCACCAAGACAAAGCTTGGAGTTAACTCACAGGGTGACTGTGTCTTATGCTACAGCAGAGGATCAGGGTATGAGAGGAAATGCTCCTGGGCAGCCTCCCCAGTACATAGTGGTGGTGGTGTATTCCTATGCTCCAGTCTCCTGCAGATGGATCCTAAGGGGGATTACCATCACAGCCCACTTCTCTTCAAGTAAGCATCGTCCCATGGGACTTTCTGAAGGAGCTCCTCCACTAATTTTGAGTACTGGGGTGGCATCAGGTGCTGTATGTCATACAGTTGTTGACGTGCTCATGTTAAGGGCCCATCTCTGGTTTTGTAACAGAAGGATTTAGCAAAATCTCGTTTTGCGTTACTGGGATTTTGAACAGGGCAGATGGCCATGTTCTATTTGCAATAAAGCAGAGTCTTTCCTCTTAATTAGATCCAGTTTCCTCCTAGGGGGGCAGTGGCTTTTGAGCTGGAGCTTTCTGTCAAGCTCTAATTAAACTCTGCCTTGATTGTTGTCCACTAATTAGACATTGATGATTTAAACTTTTTTTTTTTGAAAGAGATCCTTAATTCCTCATTTTCTTCCCCCACATTACTGCACTTGATTTTTCTCTTCTGCAGAGCCCATCCATGCCCACACTCAGCAGGCCTGTACTCCGCACCAGCCATCCCAGAGGAATAGGGTGGGGACACCTCTGCCCCATCTCTCTGCCAGTCCCCTTGTTACCTGGTTTTCAACAGTGAGACCAAGAGACTTTGGGTCTCACTGTTGCTCTGGTAGTGCAAGTCCTCCTTCAGCTAAAACCTCACTGAGGCAGGAGGAATGTCCTTCTCTTCTCTGCCCCACAAGCCCTCTCCTCTGGCACAACCCTCCAACCTCCCAGGCAGGCGAATCTCCAAAGTTTGTCACCATGCTGTGCCAGAGCCTGCATCAGGTCATGTACTGCCCTACTCACAAGATCTGGCCCCTGTGTGCTCTCCATGGGTCACAGCAGCTCCTCCTCCAAGCACAAGGTAACACATCCACCTACGGCTGTCTCTGACATGCCCAGGGAAGTTCAACCCTACCTAACGCCCCAAGATGTCCCCGCGGGACACACCACGCCACGACCTCTGTGTCCTGGCCCTCCCTGACAGGGACACCAGCCTGTCCTGCAGGATAGGAACTCTCTTGTGCTGCCCTGTCTCAGGGCAGAGTGCAGGGACAGTCTCTATTAACGCTGCCTTGGACCCCCCCCAGCACAGAGAGGCCACGGAGCCGTGCTGCTGTGGGAGAGCTCTGAGCCAGCCTAGCCCAGCTGGGGCCAGAGGAGCTGGTCCATGGTCCCAGTGAGCCACACGCTTGGGGTCCACAAGTGCCACTGTGAGCAACGCACGTATAACCACAAGGTGCAAAGTGTGAGCAGGGACAAGCCCCAGGGCAGAACTAGGGGTACCCAGAGCTGACAGCACAGGGTGCTGCTGTGGCCACCCAAACTTGAGCCAGGGCAGGACAGGAGGCAACGGGGAGGAAGCCCAGGGCTGCCCCCAGTGCAGTGCCCTCCACCACACAACTCCCTGTGCAGCAGCAGCAGCTGGGTGCTCCAAACCACTTGATTAAGCTGCTGACAATCATCGGTAGGATTTGGGCTCTGAGCTTGCTTTAAACTGATAAATCTTCAGGACAGGGAAAATTAAAGATGAGGGAATTTCCTGATAAGCCAAGGCAGCTCCCGGTCTGGCTGTGGTCCTGACTGGGTGAGGAGAGGTTAGGCTTTCCAGCCGCAGCCAGCTCGCAAGGGAGAGAGCTGGGCTGGCTGCAAGGGCCTGCACAGAGGGGCTGTATCCTTCCACAACACTGGGGCCCTGCTCACAGAGGGGACAGACTGGGTCCTTTCATTAGGAATAAGAGCTGCTCTGAGACTATTCACACTTTGTATGCAGTGGGGAGTAACAGTGTCTGTCCACACTTCGTAAAATTGGACAGAGAAGGAAGTGAAGGATCCCCCTACCAGGAGAAGCTCAGCATCAGTTCTCAGAGTCCTTCTCCAAAAAGGACAGACTCTCTGTAAGGACAGCCTGGAGGTCTGTGCACAAGGGATACTTGGGATCCTTATAGGCATTAGGTCCCCTTCCGGACAAAGGTTTGGGTTATTGTATGGTGCCACTTTGAGGAGTGAGTCTATGAGGGTCTTGGGCCACATCTCAGTGGGGTTTCATTTGTGGAGGCAGCTGAGCAGAATCTATAGACAGGGACACTTTTGGGGGCAGTGACTGGGCTTGAGCCTATGGTAATGTCTGAGGAGACATCAAGGTAAATGTATGGTGTTCCTCTGTGGGAAACACTGGAGAGAGCTCAGGAAGGCTTGTCCTCGCAGCTCTTTCATGATGTGGGAGCGAGGGAGCCTGGGCACATGTCTTTAAGGGGAAGCCAAAGGATCTGTCTGTGCACAGGTGCTTTTACAGGGCTGGGGGATCCATGCATGGGCACCTGCCAGTGATGGGGTTCCTTCAGGGGCTGGGGATTCCCCTAAAGTGTGTACCCCTTGGGGACAGGCTTGCTCAGGGATGCCCCTGCGGCTGGTTTGACAGAAAGGCTAGACCCTGATGTGAAGTGTCCTGGAGTTAATGGGTCCCCAGGAGCCTGGTCCCAGGTCCAGTGTGTCCTAGGCCATCTTGCAGTTGGTCCTTGATTCTGTGGGACAGTCCCTGTTGTAGGGTGTCCCAAGGCTGGTCCCTGGCCCAGGGTGTCCCAAGGTGCTCCAAGGCCAGTGCCTGGCTCAGCTGTCCTGAGGTACTCCAGGCTGCCCAGGTGTGGCCCAGGGTCAGTGCCTGTTCTGGGGTCCCCTGAGGGGGGTCCTTGATCCAGCTTTCCTGCTGTGTCCCAGTGAGCCCTGAGGTTCCCTGGAGTCAGACCTTCCTGGGGAACCACAGGTTCCAGTGCCCAGAACAGGTGCACATCCCTGGTGCTCTGCCAGTGCCTGGCCTGAGTGCCCCAGGAAGCCCTGGAGTGTCCTGAAGACACTTCTTGCCTGCATGCCCCATGGCCCGATAGTGCTTGTACCCTGCCCAGCTTCCTTGAGCAACCCCAGTGTTCCCTGCAGCCAAACTCTGCCTGGGGAGCCCCAGGCAGCAGTGCCAGCACCTGTTCCTGGTGCTCTGTCAGTGTCGGTGTCTGCCATGGGTGTCCCAGGAAGTCCTGGGATGTCCTGGGCCTGGCTCCTGGATGGGATACTGTATGGTTACTTGTACCTGGTACTTGTACCAGAATCCAGCTTTCTTGGGCAGCCCTAGTGTTCCTTGTGGCCAGTGGATATGAGGGAGCCCTGGGTGGCAGTGTCCCGAACTGGTGCCCATTCCTGGTAGTCTGTCAGCACTTGCACCCGGCCTGGGTGTCCCAGGAAGCCATGGGGCTGGATCCTGGAACCACAGCCCCGCAGCGCTTGGACCCAACCCAGCTTCCTTGAGCAACCTCGGTGCTCCCTGCGGCCAGGGACCCCACTACCAGCGCCGGGTCCTCGCGGAGTGCCCCACACCCGGCGCTGCCCACACTGCCCCCGCCCATCGCCCGCCGCCAGGCTCGGGACAGGCCGGTGCTCCCGGTGCCGGAGTGTACCTGCCAGCAGCTGCATCCAGGCGCAGATCTTGTAGACGGTGGCGGTGTTGCAGAAAAAGAAGAGGGCGAAGCAGGTGATGCAGCCCAGCGTCAGCACCATGGAGAGCAGCACGAAGAACGCGGCCGCCTGGAAGGCGCCCGAGGGGATGGTGCTGAAGTCGGTGAAGGAGCCGCGGCACGACAGCTCCCGGCCCGCCAGCCCGCTGCCCACGCAGTAGTGGAACAGCCCGAAGTACCCGGGCTTGGGCGTGTTGACGCTGTCGCCCACCCAGTAGGGCTGGATGAAGACCACCACGTTGATGATGGCGAAGCAGATGGTGAAGATGGCCCAGAGCACGCCGATGGCGCGCGAGTTCCGCACGTAGTTGTCATGGTACAGCTTGGAGGCTTCCTGCGAGGGCAGCATCCTGCCGGCCGCCACTTGCCGGAGGGCGGGAGGGGCCGGGACGGCGGGGGGCCCGCCCGGGGTCGGCGGGGCGGGGGGGGCCGCGGCCTAAGAGCGCCCGCGGGCTGCCGGGCCCTGCGACACCCGCGCCGCCATCTTGGCTGCCGCCTCTGCGCCCCGCGCGCTCCCGCCGCGCGCGCGCGGCCGCGCGCCCCCCCCCCCAGCGGCGCCAAGCCCCGCCGGGCCGAGCCCGGC
>JAWWLV010000024.1:9365326-9406377 GCA_035041135.1 Platyrinchus mystaceus | reverse complement strand
GGGGACCACCTGCACGCAGCGGGGATCCGGGAGCCCCGGGCGGCAGCTCGGCGTCTCCCCGCCGTGGCCGAGAGCCTACAACGTCCCGTGGGGATCTGCTGCTGCTCCCGCAGGGCTTAGACCTCTCTGTGTCCCCCAGCGAGCCGAGCCGAGCCGAGCCGAGCCGAGCCGAGCCGAGCCGAGCCGAGCCGAGCCGAGCCGAGCCCAGCCCAGCCCAGCCCAGCCCAGCCCGAGCCCAGCCCAGCCCAACCCAGCTCAGCCCAGCCCGAGCCGAGCCCGCCGCGCGCGCCCCCCGGGGACCGGGCCGCTCCGGCCGCCTTCGGATGCGCCCGCCTCGGGCTCGGCCGGGCTCGGGTCGCCTCGCGACGGGCAATGTTCGGCACGGCTCAGCTCGGCACGGCTCGGGTCGGGTCGCCGAGCCGGGACAGACCCGGCGCCGGGCCCACCCCGCTTCCCCGGGGCCGCTCCCCGGTCCGCCCCTGCCCGGGGCAGCGCCTGGGCACGGCCCGGTCAGTGCCGGCGGGTCCCCGAGGGGGTGCGTTTGGCCGGAGCGCGCCCGCAGGGAGAGCGTCCATCCTCCCGCACCCCCCGCGAGTGCCCGGCGTAGCCCCCGGGGCGGGCAGCAGAGCTTCCCCACCCGCTTGGTGGGGACGGAGCAAGTTGAGTTGCCGCCACTGTGGCACTGGGACAGCGGGACCCGACCCAGAACCTCTCGTGTGACAGCGCAGGGCCAGTTACACGGCTGTGCCAGGTCAGGTGAGATGACAGGGCCGGGGTACACAAGTGCGGCAGGTCAGGTGTGGTGACAGGGCCGGGGTACACGGCTGTGCCAGGTCAGGTGTGGCGGGCTGTCGGCCTGAGGCACTTATATGCCGGCAGGTGCCCTGCAAATTCCTGTCCCCGCCCCAGCAGCCTCCCACTGGTCCCAAACCCAGCAGAGACCAGACCACCACGGCCCAGTTTCTTTCTCAGAGTGGCGAGATGCACCGCCTTAGCTGCACTTAAACTCGGCTGTCATAAAATGCTCCAGGGGCCTCATTCTCTTCCAAGTCCTGTCAAGATTCGCAGCTGGTTTGCAAGTCAGACAAACGCAGATGAAAACGACTTTGTGTTCTCCTGCAAGAACCAGGGTCCCGCGGTACCGCTCATCCCGCTGTTCCGACCGGCATTGGCTCGGTGTGCGCGGCCACATCTCGGAGGGGATTCTTATTGAAGCGCAACACCCTGCGCGCACCTAGACAGCCTTTGCCCCGTCTTTCTAAGGGCGGGTCGGAGCGCAGCCCGGTCCCCCCGGTGCGGTCCGGCTGCCCCGGGGCGGAGCGCGGCCCGGCGCTCACCGATGACGGCGGGAGCGGGCGGAAGGGGCGGTGGCGGCGGGCGGAAAGCGGCGGGCGGGGCGATGGGCCCGAGGCGGCGGCGGTGAGCGGCGCGGCCATGGCGGCGGCCCGCGGCTGCCCCCCGGCGGGCTCCGGGGACCGCGCCCTGGCCGAGCTGCTGCTCGAGTTCTCCCGGGCACAGTACCGCGCCAAGGACGGCGGCGGCGCCGCCGCTGCCAAGGTGAGGGCACCGGGGCTCGGGGGGAGCGGGGTTCGGGGGTCCCGGCGCGGCGGGCACTGAGCGGTGGCTCTGCGCAGGTGGAGCGGATCGAGCGGCGGTGCCTGGAGCTCTTCGGCCGCGATTATCGCTACAGCGTGATCCCCAACCTGCACGGCGAGGTCTGCGCCCACTACCCGCGCTACATCGTCCTCCTGGAGCGCGACGCCGGCCGCGACCCGTAAGGCCCCCGGCCCCCCTGTCCCGCCCCGCGCAGCTCACACCCGCCGGAGTGGTGGTGGTGGTTGTTGTTGTCTCGAGCAGCTCCCGCGCTCGCCGCTGCTGTCCCGGGGCTCCCGCCGGCCGGGGGAAGCCCTGCACTGCGCTAATTATAGCCGGCGGTGTCACCGCTCCAGGGGCTCCCCTCGCTGCCTCCCGGGGCTGCCGCGCTCCCCTGGGGCTCCTCCCAGCGCTCCGAGGCTCCTGGGCTGCCGTGGTGAAAGCTGAGCCTGTAACGATGGGTGTGAAGGAAGGGCCGGCGCTCCAGGGCAGCGCCAGCAACGCTGCATGTGGCCCTGGAGTAAAGGCGAGCTTAGCGTTGGGTCCTGGTGGTTGCTCTGCTGCAGCTCGTCCGAAGGCTCGAGGCCGAGAGTGAGACTGTGCAATGCTCATCCTCTCTTGATGAAGTGCCCGTGGTCTCGCTGCAAGGCCTCTGATGTGGGGAATTTTAGTCTGCAAAGCATCTCGGGGCATGGGGTCTGATAAGGACTAGGCAATTGAGGCATTTTGGACAAATATTTCTGTCATTCTAGGCTGTTTCACCTCTCCCCACCGCAGAGGGCGGGTCAGTGGGCGCTGAGGTTTAGTGAGGTAACGGGAAATGCTTACTGGCAGTTTGGTGCACGTCTCAGCCAACGCATTTCTGGACTTTGACCCACAAGCCCAGGATCACGTTGTTCTCACGTTGCTCCCTACAGCTCCAACCACAGATCTCAGTTTTATTTTTTCTTCCAACAAGACATAATGCAGTTTTGCAGTCTTACCTGCGTGTCCATGATAAGCATAACGTGTTCAAAAAATGGTCACCAAGTCCCCCTCAACATGTCCAGCTGCTTTGCCTGAGGAAGGCAAACCATCACCTGTTGTCCTGGCACATGGGCTGGGTGCTGTAGGAGGGGGTCTTTGGAAACCAGCCACAGCTGTCAGGTGGGAGAATTTCTGCTTGACATATGAGAATTCATGCTTTACAGATTAGAAAAGATTAAACCCCTTGCTGCAAAAAACAGGAAACTGAAGTCTGAAGCTGTAAATGTAACTAGGGAAGAGAAACCGAATGCTTCTGCTTTCCTGCTCTTGCAAGAGGAAAGGATAATTAATTTTTCTGATGAGTATTCAAATCAAGAGTATTTACACTTGATGCCTCATTTTCTTCTGTGACTTGTGCAAGCCAGCAGTGGCAATTAACTTCTTTAAAACTCATTCTTTCCAAGTCTTGATGTGCTGTCCCAGAGAGTCATGGAAACAGACTCTATTTTGTCATGCCTCGCCTGATTTCTGGGAGATGCTCTCTGTAAAAGCCACTAAGTGATCTTTAGAAAAATTCAGGTTTTAGTTTCATCATTGTGCTCTTGTGGAATAATTATTACATAGAGACTGTTATATTTCTTGTATTACAGAATGCAAGAACCTCTTCCAGTGAGCAGGACAGTCCCTCTAGGACCATGTGTCTTTGGCTGCCTTTCGTAGAACCACAGAATAGTTTGGGTTAGAAGGGACCTTAAAGATCCCTGGTTCCATCCCTCATGCCATGGGCAGGGACACTTCCACTAAACCACGTTGCTCAAGGCGCCATCCAGCCCGGCCTTGGACACTTCTCCTTTCATCTTTGTAATGTTCTTAATCAGCTGCTAAGATCTTCTTGAGGCTTCAGACCTCTGAGAATACTAAGGTGTTTTATAAACAGTTTTCATGTGTGCAAACACTGTGCTGCCCTGTCGGTTCTGCTGGTACAGCTGCTTCTGGAGCATGTGAGGAACAGCCAAAAATGGATACATTTAACCAGGATCAGTTTCCTGATCCTGTTCATTTTGTGGCTGGGCAGCTGGGGGAAGAAAGAATGTTGCTTGGTCAAAGTTTGCTAACACTTCTCTGAAATCCAGGCAGATGCAGGAGGAATTCCAAGTATGTTTTTAGTCTCCGTGTCCCTTGATCAGGTGCTGATTGTGAGGAGTCACAAAAAGTAGCAGAGTGTGTCTGATACTCAGGAGTCCTTCCCTGTGCTTGGAAATCTCTGATGTCACCTCACTGCTGAGTACAAGGGGACGATCACTACCCTGGTCCTGCTGGCCACACTATTGCTGATAAAAGCCAGGATGCCCTTGGCCTCCTTGGCCACCTGGACACACACTGGCTCATGTTCAGCGTGGTCTCGACCAGCACCACAGATCCTTTTCCACTGAACAGCTTTCCAACCCCAACATAACTTGGCAGTTACTGTGATTGTGCTTAATGAAAATGTCCAAGTCTCAGTCACGGGCCACATCTATGGTTTTACAAGATGATCCTGTTATGTGTCTGCACTCCAAATGAATATGATCACAGTTGTGTGTAATCTAGCAACATAAGAGGAACACTTTGGTTCCAGTGCTTTTGTGGTCACCCAAAGAGGAGCATCTCTGCTTGAGGCCTACCTAAAATAGTTGCCAAAACAGTTGCTTGCTCTTATAGGACATGTTTCCCTTGCATTTAAAAAGATTACTTCGGGTTTGGGGTCTGATTTTGGGTGGAGGGAGGTCAAGAGGTAATCTTTGCCCAGCAGTGTCTTCTGGAAAACAAACTTCTGAAGAACACCACCCCCCACTACACCCCAAACACCCAAAGGTAAAAAAAAGTCAAGATACATGTCATTCTTTCTACCTTATTCTCTGCTTGTGCCAAACAGCCTTAATGATACTCTTGCACGTTGCTGAAGAGTGCTGTTTTCTGAACCTTTTTCTGTAGATTTTACTCCTACTTACATTGCATTTAATTAGTAGTCCCTGCAAAAGCATTACACCTGTTCTTTAGAGCAGGTCAGCCCTCCCCTTACTACAGTAGTCTCAGTCCAACTGTGTTTGTTTACCATGTTTACCTCTAGCTCATGTTTATCTCTCGCTTTACTGATGATGGTTATTGAGATGAGAAGATCTGAGAGCTGTGTTTGTAGCACATCCATAACAGGTAGCAGAGCAGGTCTCTCCAGTGCGTGTGCAGACGTGGTGTGCCTGGGAGAGGGTCTTGTCCTTCTGTGTCCCCAGTGGGGTGTTGGGCTTCCTGCCTGCCCCATGCCCTGGGTTCCTGCCAAGCTGGTCACACTCATTCCCCAGTGCTGCGATGCCTCTCCAGGGAAGTGCAGTGAGTGTGCTGAGAGATGAAACCTGTTGTCTTGTCTCAGCCCCTGGGGATGCACTTCTCTTATAATTTCTGATCTTTCAGGCATTGCATTTTTGCTGAATCCCATTTTCTGGACGTAAAATCAGTGCCATGGAGCTATTCTGGTTACACCGTACTAAAGTCCCTGTTTCCTTCTGTATTCGCTTTTGCCAAGGAAGCATAAAGGCAACTGGAACAGAGTGCAGGATATGTCTTTTGATTGCGTGCATTCATTTAAAAACAACCCCACAACCAAATCTGTGCGTCACAATCTCCAAGTTTCAAAATAGTTTAGTGTTAGGAATTATACACAAAGGCATCTCTTCTCACACTGCTCACGTTTTCCTGTCTTTACAATTAGTACCCTCACATTCACAGTGTTTAAAGAAAATTAGCGTGGGTTCTTGTTCTTTAAATTCTGGTATATGTCAAAGCTCTTTGGAGCTGGACTGCAAAGTAGTTGTGTGTGCAGGGAAATGTGAATAAACTTAAGCCTCCACTAATTCTGAGAACTTTTTCCTTCTTTCCTTTCCTTTTTTCCCCTTTTTTTTTAAAAAAAAAAAGTAGGATTTGAAGGTCTTGTTTGCTGTTTCTCTGCTTCCACTGCCACCACCTTGTATAATCTTTTCTGTAAAGAGATCAATTTCCTTGTTAATAATAGATTAATTTTTTTAATCCTTCCCAGAATGGCAGCTGCTGGTATGTTGCTCCACACTCTCACTGATTCTGAAGTTCAGCAACTTTCTTTTAACTTCTAGCATAAAGGTATTAATTTGTTCTTAGGCCAGCATTGTCCTTTGCCTTTGAGTTCTTCTTCTCCTCCCTTGTTGTTTCCTTTCCCCTGAAGAGCTCTGTCCTCACTTCATCTGCTCTGCCAATCAGTCCCTGGTGGTTTCTCTTGCAGCACAGACTGTCTCTTGGCCATCCTACTCATCTTGCTGTGCTTTTTCATGCAAGGGTGGGTCACCAGGATCAGATGCCTTAGGTGAGAGTTTGTGCTCTGCACAGTAATGCTGGTACTTCTTCATCCCTCTAGGGAATTTCCTATGAACTTATTTTTCCCTGTTTTCAGACTTACCATGTTGATAATGTATGAGGATCCAGATACAACCAGTTTATCTAGGCTGTTCTACTGTGCTCCACTACTGGAAAGGGCTACTGGAGATTCTTGTTAAATATCTCTAAGTGCATGGCCATGCACTTTTGTATGTCCAGACTTCACCTGGTTTCTAATATGTCCGTCTGGATGATTCTCCAATTCCTTATGGCAACTTTAGTCCTCCCTGTACTGATAGTTCCTCCTGAAGGTCTGTGTAGTTCAGAAGTAAGTTTGGATTCCTATCAAATGTAGACAGGTACAGAAAAAATAGCAGCAATTTTAATTTGTTTCCAGAATGTCTCCCAACATGGACCACACTTCTATTTTGACTTCAAGCAGAAAACCAAACAAAATGTAGTTATGCAGATGCAGCTGACATTACTCTTAGGACCCTGCTCAACCCACCATTGTTCAATTACCTGGCAACACAAGTGCTTGAGTGACCAGAACTAAGGTTCATAGAGCATTCAGAATTTAATTCTCTATTTTATTTATTTTTCCTTGAAAAATTACTATCAATCTGATAGCAAATTCACTGGGATGGCAGTGCTGAGCTACTTCTTGATGGAAAGGTGATGCGGAGGAAAGCAGAACATGTATTTTTGTAGACACTGTCTTACTCTGGCAGTCCTTCACTAGTAATCCACATGTTAGTCTGCAGCAGACCCTTCAGATGTTGCTGATATTGCCAGCCCCTGATGGTGCTGTTATGTACTGTGCACTGGTCTTTCAAAATAAAGAAAAGGTGACAGAAAAGTGTCTGTACGTGTCGTACAGCAGCAGAAGCAATTCTCAAAGAGGTGTCCTCTTGCTTGCTAACTTCAGAGCTGGCTTCTAGGGGAAAGGAGATGGGGACTGCAGCCCAGCTTTGCCGAAGGGTGTGTGAGGAGATGCTCTGTGTACTGACCCAAGTCTCTGCCCACTAGGTTTGAGAGCACTGTGCAGGTTGGCAAACTGCAGGACCTCATCAACCGGAGTAAGATGGCGAGGTGTAGAGGACGCTTTGTTTGCCCTGTCATTCTGTACAAGGGAAAGGTAAAGCTTCGTGGGTCACCTGTCTTTACTTAGAAAATGACCTTCCTCCCCGACATATGAACTGTGTGTCCACGTCTTCAGTCAGTTGCAACCTCTCCAAAGGTGGTAAAAATCTGTGCTTAGGTACAAGCAGGCAGCCTGTAGTAGCAGGTAGCATTTGCTGTCTAGGCTGCATAAGTCATCTGTGGGGACTTTGGGCTATTTTCCCCCACCAAGTCATGAGCCTTGCACCAAAGAGCTAAGATTGTTTTCTCCATATGTATGTCTCTTCTGAAGGACTAAATATACTTGATGTTTGGGAGGGGAAAGATAATTATTTCCCTTTCAGCCCCTTACACTTCCCAGCAGTGAGCTTTCTTGGAATAACTTTTCTCTCTAGAAAGAAGCTTCCCTTGTCTGTTCCCTGGAGAAGCAAGATTGCAAAAATGGTCTTATGAATGTGTGGGTTTCCTTGCAAGGGGATCTGTAAGAAAGTGAAATTAGATTCATTTTTATGTGAATTACTTAAACTGTGTGGAAGCCCTGTAGGAATAGTCTCATTTAGAATTTAAGTTGCTTAATTCCGTTTTCTTAGTTCAATTTAGAAACACTGTATGAGTAGCAAAATCATACCTGTGACAATTTTAATCTGGCTTGACTGATGCCACTGTGGGCTGCATCTGATGACCTTTTTCTGCAGGAGTGAACTGCCCAGAGTTCCATAATCTCATCCAGAGGAATGTGGGGAAAAAAGGCTCAAGCAGGGTATTAACAGAGCATGGATGTTGTTAACTTGGCAGGAACTGACTGTATTAGTGAATTGGAGATCTGGAGATGAAAATGTGATTTTAAAACTAGCTACAGATAAAGGCACTTGGGAGTTTGATGTGTTCGGAGAACTGTATCTGGACCAGGGTGGAGGGGAGGCTGCAGAGAGGTGATAGCTGTAAGTGCCAACCTTTCTGTGTAACATGTCAGCAAATAGGCCAGAGACCTGATAAGGGAAAGACTCCTGGAGCCTGTGTGGTTAATAACAAAATCTTCCTCCAGCATATTTGCAGATCAGCAACGCTGGCTGGCTGGGGAGAGCTCTATGGGCGCACTGGCTACAACTATATCTTCTCAGGTGAGTGAGGGGCCATTTGTCACTGTCTGCCTGGTCAGGCTGGTCAGTGCTGACTTACACAAAGCAAGCTCTTCCCAAGAGATGATGCAGAGCTCTAGCATGGACCTGCTTGTATCAGGCCCTGCATAACAGAGCAAAGACTGAAATCTTGTGTCCCATTTCCAAGCACAGTACTACAGGACAGAGCACCACAGCTCATAAGAAACAGTGACCAAAGAACTTGAGGCTGAAGCATGAGTTACAGGAAGCATGTAGGCAAGTAAGGCATCCCAAAGGATTCAGGGCACTGATTTCCAAACACTGGGGATGGAAGTAATGGAAGAAAGAGGATTAGAATTTGCTGTTGCCTAACTAATCATTGGGAATCAAATCCTGCTAATGGTGAGATATACTGAACTCCAGGGAAAACTCTTTAGGGGAGTAGTGTGTGTCTGTAGTGTGGGAGCTGAATCTTGGCTTAACAAAGCACTTTGTAATATTTTTGGGGTGTTCTCTGGCTGTCAGTAGTGGATTTGACCAGCCTAGGTACTTTGCAATGACAAGAGAAGAGTGGGCTACATTAGAAAACAGGATTTTCAGGAAGAGGAAATGTGGGGAACTATTGGGAGCACTTGGGTGTGAAGAGTGGGCACCAAACCACCACCTTTTCATATGTGTACATATGTTGTCAGACTGGGGATTGAGTTGGTTTACACAAGCTTCAGTTCTTATTGCCTTGCTTGCAGGAGGTTCTGATGATGCTTGGGCAGATGCAGAAGACATTTCTGAGGAAGATCCTGCACTTAGGTCTGTATGCATCACTGGGATGTGGAAAAGGGAGTTTGGACATAAGCTGATTGGCTCAGACACTCAGTTCTGCTCTCTTCTGGGCTTTGGGCATGGGCTTGAGACCATCACCACCTTTTGAAAGAGTCTTGAATTCTAACATCTGGCTGAACCCAGTGTAACTGAAGCTTGCTAATCTATTGCCAGAGGGAAGGGCTGGAGACAGGAATATGTAGAGCTATTTTAAAAGGTGTTTGAACTGCACAGACATGTTTACTTTATCGAAAAGTACATTTCCAGGCTGGATAAATTGTTCTGTATCTTATGTGCTTGTTGGAGAACAGAGTGAGATGAGGGAAGGGACCATAAGCACAAAGTTCACAGTGTCTGTTCATTGCATTGTCTGACTCAGACCTGTGGAGACAAGGCTTGTGCCATGCTGCTTATGGCTAGAAGTGGTTCTGGGAAGAACTGTGGCAGTATTGTGCAAAGAATCAGACTCAATGTGGTTGGTCTTCCATGCTCACCTTGCTTTTGCTCATTCTGTCTTGCAGAAATGCAGATTCCCAGCTGTTTGACAAGGTCAGAGGTCACGACATCAAGCTGCTTCGATACCTGTCTGTCCGATACATCTGTGATCTGATGGTGGAAAACAAGAAGGTGAAATTTGGCTTGAAGTGAGTCTGGGTTCATTTGTTTTTGTGCAGGGTTTGGTTTGCAGGTAGTGTAGCCCTTATGTGTGAATTGCTGTCGGGCATGCACTCAGCATCCTGGGAGCAGTCCCTGGAAGAGTCCTACAGCAGGATTGGTAGCACTTACAGTGATGAGACAGTCATGCCTTCGTAAGGGGGAGAGCAAAGGAGCCCTCTGCTTGTGTATAGGAACAGAGGGAGATGTTTCTCCTGCTTCTCTCAGAGAAAAACTTTAGTGAGTTTGGGCTATACCTGTTTATTTGGATGTGTTGGGTAAGTTCTGCCCCTGCTCACTACATAGTCAAGTCATCATGCAGGGAGATGTGACAAGGTAGCTTTTTGGATGCTGGTATCTGTGTGAAAAATACTCTGCAAATATCTGCTGTTCTCTTGTCCTGTGCAGTGTGACGTCTTCTGAGAAGGTGGACAAAGCTCAACGTTATGCCGATTTCACACTTCTCTCCATCCCATACCCAGGTACAGGAATGATGTCCAGAGGGAATCCCAAGGGACAGGTGACAATCTGTTTCTGAGGATTGGGAAATAACTCTGTGTGTGTGTGTGTGTGTGGTGAAATGACTTTGGCTTTCTGAATGTTTCCTATGCTCCCTCTGGAGAGAAGCTCTTTTAAACTGAGAACAGAGCAATGATTCTGGATGCTCTGGCAGTGTGAGTCAGCATTAGGCACTCTTTGAGGCGGCAAAATAATTTCTCAGCAGTTCTTATTAATTCAAGCACAGAGAAAAAGTCCCAGAGGTGGAGCCGGTTAAGGTGACCTTTGACATCTCTGCAACTACAAAATACTACTTGATGCAAAATACATATCTCGTTCTGTGTTATGTAAAAACCCAGTTCTTAAGGGTAATTTTTAGTCTAGTGTTCCAGAGCTCTGCTGTAAGAAATCCTCAGTGCTAGGCAGAACAGTTCACCTGAGCCTGCAGTGTACGACAGATGCAGCCCAATCCAGCCTGTCTCCCTGGCTATATCTGTCCCTGTGCCTAGCAACCACTGCTGGGTCACTTGCACTCTTACAGATGAACTGAATATTGCTGCCTGCCTGCTGATCTCAGGCTGAGCGATAGGATCGGATGCAAGGCTGCTGTGCTTGAGGTCTGTCTGCAGACTCTTCTTTTTCCCTTGTACATAAAGAAAGGGAGAGGAATAAAAAACAAAACCCAGCAAAACTGTTGTGGATGATCTATACCCAAACTTTCCCTTGATTGCTTGTTGTTGCCCTTAAACATTTTTAAGGTGTATTTCCTTTTATGCAGAAATTAGTGATGAGATTGATGTGCAGGTTGCCAAGGTATACAGAATTAAGGGTATTCCTGGTTTCTGTAGTACGTAGCACAGAGATATTTTGCTGCTGCACACCTCACCAGACTTGGAACATGAGAGAGACAGTGTACACTGGTCTTTTGTAGGGCTGTAAAGAATGAGGAAGAAGTGACTATAGAGTTAAGCTGCAGAGTTGTTACTGTATGAGGATCTGCATATGGTAAGCAATATTCAGATGGTCCTTCCTCTTCTGCCATCTGGGACAGCTGCTTTTTTGTAGCAGCTCTTCACTGCCACACTAGAAGTAAACCTTATAAAATTGGAAATTCTCCCTGCAGATGTTGCCTGATTTCAGCAGTGCTGGTCCATGGGGGAATGTTGTCATTCTGTTACATCTAAGGCATACACATCTAAGGATCAGCAACCCCTCTAGTGACTGTCCAAATACATTCTTGCTTATGTTTCCAGGGTTGCACTGGAAGAATTTCTGTTTTGTAATTTGTCTCTGAAGATATTCTGAGATCCTGTTGTCTTAGGTGAGTGAGGCAGTGTCCAGATAGAGAGTCATAGAATCATATTGGTTGGAAAAGACCTTTAAGACCATTGAATCCAGTTGTTAACACAGCACTGCCTAGACCACCACTAAACTGTGTCCCTGAGTGCCACATCTACACAGCTTTTAAATACCTCTGGGGATGGTGACTCCACTCCTTGCTGGGGGTGCACTTGATCCCCTCATCCAGATCACTGACAAAGAAATTGAACAGGACTGGCCCCAGAACACCACTGGTGACCAACCACCAACTGGATTTAACTCCATTCACCACCACTCTTGGGGCTTGGCCATCCAGACATTTTTTTTACTAAGCAAAGAGTAAGAACTGTCTGGAGTGAAAGACTTGGGTTAAAATGGCACATCTGTAGAAGTTTTTGGTGTTTATAGATGCCAACACTTACTGCCATAATCCCCCGTTCTTTGCTTTAAGCCATTGTTTAATTGGAGTTAAATCTCAACTGGCAGATTGTGTCCTGACTGCGTTTTTGAGGATTAGTCCTGTCCTTGCACAAAGAGGGGTTTTTTTGGCCATTAGAGTTACTTGTGACTTGCAGAGTGGGAATCTCTGTCTGTGTTCTGTGCCTGGCACGGGGATGTCCTGGTGCTGGGGCACTGCTGGGACACACACAGCGCGCTGGCAGAGGTGTTTTGTGTAGCCTGCAGGCAGCCGCAGTGCTAATGGTGCTGCTCAGCTGTGACTAAGTGACTGCAGTTTGCAGCAGAGGCTTCAAATGGTTGTTTGAGAAGAGCAGAGCAAAAGGACACACTTCAGGAGGGAAGGGCTTGGGGGAAAGCTTGGAAGTGGTTATGTACCTTCTTCCTTCAGATGGGGCAAATCGTATGTTTGAGAGAGGAGACTCAAATGTGAGAGCAATCACAGCCACCTCTGACAGAGCCCTTTCTTGTTGCCTGCAGCGGTGCCCTGTGAAAGTTGGCTTTCCTCAGGGCTCTGCCAATACCTTTTGCTGGTTCCTTCTCACTCAGCATGTCAAGTTGATGCCTTAGATTGGTGCAAAAGTCCATGGCCCTGCAAATATAGCTCCTTGGAGAAACCTCTTGTTTGGGAAAGAACAAAATCAGTCCCTCAAACTCCACATTTGCTGTGTTTAGAGTTTGCCCTTTGCTATGTAAGTGTCTGCACTGCTGACTGCCCTGGGCTGTTGTTGCTGGAGGGAGTGCTGCACACTGTACCGATGATTACTGCTCTTCTCTTCCCACAGACAGCAGTTTTGATTGGTTTGGTGTTCTGGAGCCCAGGGCTGCCAGCACTTCCAGTCCCACAGGGCACTTCACTTGTTAGATACCAGTTATCTGAACAGTTGTTCATTATCTCTTTTTCTTGCAGGCTGTGAATTTTTTAAGGACTACAAAGACCGGGATTATACAGCTGAAGGTCTCATATTTAACTGGAAACAGGTACGTGGATGTTACAAAATGGAGAGCTGTGGGCTTTACTGGGCTTAAGTCTTGACTCAGAGTTTCTGAGCAATGGTGTATATGTCATGTGCCTATTTCTGATCACAAGGAGGAAACCACCAGGACAAACAAAACATGTAGTGAAATTATCTAAATGAAGATATGCTAGATTATTAATTGTAAAATTCATATGTAAAATAAATTAATCATTATCCTGAAGTCTGTGGTGCTTCTCCTCTCATGGAAGGTATGGGTTGCTCCTGGTTTTGAATTTTGATATCTTACTGATAGCCTCTATTCTCAGTTTCTTCCTCATATTCTGTCTTCTACTGAGGGAGATGGTTGAGTGGCACAGCCCTACAGAAATTCAGAAACTTATATGCCTGACTTTCACCATTGGGAGCTCATAAAAGCTCCTCTTGTCTGTTAGTCTTTCCAAGAGTCTTATGAGTTAATTCTTACCTCTTCAGGTTTTTGCATCCAAAGATGCTTTGCTGATATGTTTTCTTCTAATGCCAACCATTTGGCATTTGTTGTCTTGTTGTTTTCTGGAACTCACTCCCTTCAAGTCGTGACTTTTCTCTAACCAGCTATGTTTGGGTTTTTTACAGGACTATGTAGATGCTCCATTAAGTATCCCGGTCTCTCTGACCCAATCTCTGAATATTGATTGGAGCGAGTACCAGGTGAGCAAATGCCTCTGTGGAAGGTGAGATGTATTTAGGAAGGAACAGTAAAGATCTGAAGTCTGACTTGCTGCTATTGCTGTTATCTGTCTCACTTCATACCATCCCAGTGGGGGCAAGGCTGTTCAGAATGGCAGTGGAAATCCTCTACCCAAAAGCTCTGTAAAGTCAAATCTTTTTCTGTAGCTTTCGAAAATTTGCAGTCCATTAGGGAGATAGGTTGGAACATGACAGGAACTTGTTCTCAATCTCAGCTCTGCACTGTGCAGACTTCCTTGTCTGTGGGGAGAGAGGTCAGCCTTCCTGTGTGTGAGCAGAGCTGAGTGACTGGACACCTTCCTCACAGGTGTGCAAGGTGGCTGTCCTATGGGAGAGGAATAGAAAATCATAACTGACTGTGGCAGGTCTCCACTCCTGGTTACTGTGGCAGCTTGGCAAATGGTGATTGAACCCTTATGTTTGCCCAAGCTTCGAGGTTTACCTTTGTTCACACCAGGGAGTATCACCTTATACTACTGATTAGTGCACTCCATTTCACACGTCAGTGGACCTACCAGGTTTTCTGACGACTGACTGTGCTGGAAAGTATCACACTGCTGTGCTCTGTGGCTGGAAGCACCACAGAACCAGCAGAGCTCCCCTTGCAGGGCCAGTGTTTGTTGTCAGTGATGTAAATACTGTTTAAGTGCCAGCATAAGCAGGATCACAGAAAAACGCCTGGCAGTGTTTAAGCAGAACTGATAGAACCACAGCTTGTGTATGGCTAGAAACTTGTTCACTAGAATACTGAGCAGCTGGTATTTTAAAAAGGATATTAAAAATTGAAGAGGGTGTCATAAATAGACACAGAAATGATTTGAGGATTGGAGAAGGTGCTTTGCTCAAAGCTGAAGTTCTCAGTCTGTTTAGCTAATCACTAAGGTGATGGAGGGTTGTCTTGATTAATGTGTAAGTACATTTGCAGGGAGAAAATACTGTTTCTAAAGCACTCTTCAGTCTGGGGAGGAAGAGCTGCAAAAGAAGCAATATCTGCAATCTGTAATCATACCTTCAGATAAGGAAAAGCAGTCTTGCATGTTATTTTTGAAGATGATCTGTTGGAACATGCTGTCAAAGGAGTAATGAGCTGTCACCCCTAGCTGAGGTGCTTCTCTGGACAAAGATGTTGCCAAGTGCAAGCTTCAGGCTGTACTTGGGGCAACTGAACAAAACTTTCTAGTTTGTGATATAGAGAGATCAGACTGGATAATTAAATGATTCCTTCTGACATAAGCATAAGATAGGATTGAACTGGGCAGATAAAAGACTTTTGTGTTTTTCTACCCCAGGCTGAATGTGTTCCCCATTTCCCTACTCTTCTGTGGCTGTGCAGGTTTCATGACAGAGCAGTATATTCTTTGTCTGACACTACTCTTCAGTGTGGTTATGTGCACATGTGCACACATGCAAGCACTCAGCCAGCGTTCCATTGCTGGTGGTCAGATGTCACTTGTACCACTAACATTTTTACCATGAAACGCATCCCTTTCCTTGCCTTTTCCTTGCCAGTGCTATCATGTTTTCCTTGATCTAATTCTGACTGATAAAACCACTGAAATTCCCTGCATCTTCTCCTGATACAGTGGTCGAGTGACAAGCTTGGGCTTGTTCTGATGTTTTTCACCTGTATGTCTTGTAGTGCTGGAGGTCTCTGAGTTCAGAGCCCTTCTGTGGTGCTGCTGCTGCTTGGGGGTTATTGCAGAAGTTCAGCACCTGTCTGGAGCAGTGGGAGAGGGTCAGCCAGCAGCCTGCTGGGGACATTTTCAAGGGCCAAAGAGTTTTGAGCAAAGTGCTTGGGCTGTGGGAACAGGCTGCAGACCTTGGCCTGCACACCCCATCATGCTGCTTGCATCCCATACACAGCTGTAACGTGGCTGAGCCACTTGGTGAAGCGCACGTGAGCAGGGGCTGCAGAACTGTGTCAGTGCTCCACAGGTGTTTGCTGCCTCTGAGCATGGCCTGCTTGGAGCTCTGGGGCTGCAGGCAAGCAGGTCCTGTGCCAGCCAGGCAGACAGTAGGGATGGCCTTTCATTGTTTTATTTGCCCAGCTGGTGTCTTGTCCCCAAGTGCCTTTTGCAGAGAATGGGGGGGGTTGATAACAAAGGGAAAGTCTGTCACTGAGGAATGGCCATGTGGTTATTTCTGCTTCACTGCTGTTCTGGATAGAGCAGCTCTGAACTGCAGAGCAGCCTTTTGCTGTGGGCAGACCCTTACCCTCAACACTTCTCTTTCTGCAGAGCTGGGACCTCATACAACAGACACAGAACTACCTGAAGCTGCTGATCTCCATCATCAACAGCGATGGTAAGGCAAGCTCCTTGCTCCCAGCAGTGTAGCTGGAGCAACCACTGTCCCTGGAAGAAGAGCTGATGGTATTAGTGCCACTGTGGATCAGCTCCCAAATACAGAAGAGTCACTTTATAGAGAGCTTCACTTCTCTGCCTTCAAAATGGGGTGATGGTCCTACCGTCTCAGGTCCAGCTCCCCTGTTAGAGAGGGACTTGCTGATTCCTTGAAAACTCTCTCCTCCCAGGCACGAAGGGATATTTGAAAACTTAACCTAATGTTTTACTACTTTAAACCTGAAGAGAAGAAACATTTGTTTCCTCTGCTTGTTGACTCTTGCTCTTGTTTTGCTGGACACCTGTGTTTTGTCCCTCCAGCACAGAGTCTCATTTATTGCTTGTTTAAGTGCCCCTTCCACTCTCTTTCATTGCAGCCATCCCAACTTTTTGAAGAGTGTCTGTTACTCCATGTGGCATCCCATTCCCATTCCCTGCAGTGCTGATGTGGGGATAGATTGTGATAGTGGGCTGCAACTGGGTAGATGTATGTTCTGGGTAGCAAAGTGATGTTTGTTGGTAATTTAGTCGAGGTCATTACTTGAGGAGGAGGTGTGCTTGTAGCATTGGTCTTACCTTTCTGGTCCTTTCATACTAGGGAAAGTTTGTCATAGATAGAAACTGACCTGCATTACACTAATGACTTCATGTCCTGAGCAGCTGTCAGGACCAGGACAGCACATCAGCTGGTGCTGCTGATAACCCAGGACACTCTGAGCAATTTGTTGGCTGCCGTATTCAAGACAGAATGTTCTGGCTTGGTGGTTGAGCTCTGCTCTTGAGCCTGGCCTGTAGGAAGAGAGGGGAACTTGTCGCTACACATTTGCCATAAAAAAGTCATTGCTCTCGTTGCAACATCCTTTTTTTTCTCTTTCATTTCTACCCCTGTGTGGAACAGATGACAGCGGGCTCCTGGTGCACTGTATATCTGGCTGGGATCGAACTCCTCTCTTCATCTCCTTATTGCGCCTCTCCTTGTGGGCTGTGAGTACCTGGCTGACCTCCTCTGTTTCTGGGGGTGATTGCTTGGAGGATGAGTGACTGTCACCAGGAAGTGGTGGTGGAGCAGTTAATGTCCTAATGTTCCTTCAGACATGCTATCACAGGCAGGTGGAGGAAGCTGGGCATCTTGGATCACCATGACAGTGTTCATCAAATCCTGAGTTCCCAAGGCCCAGTCCCCGGGGCTGCTGCCTGAAGGCTGTTCTTGTTTGCTTTGCAGGATGGGTTGATCCACACGTCCCTGGAACCATCTGAGATTCTCTACCTGACAGTGGCCTATGACTGGTTTCTCTTTGGGTAGGCACGATCAGTTTTACTCATGTGTGCATCCCTGCACAGCAGGGGAGAGGCCTTCAGGGGTCCTCTTTGGTGTTTGTTCCCAACCAAAGGTGGATGTTTGGGGAGCTCCCAATGAGCTGGGACAAGAAGGGCTGATACCTTTTTTTTACCTGAGGTCTCAGGCATCTGGCCATCCTTGATGAGTTGTACTCTTCTGCTGATTCTGGTGTGTGACTGAGCTTCCCTTGCTCTCTTTCCAGGCACATGTTAGTCGATCGACTCAGTAAAGGAGAAGAGGTGAGTATCCCGTCTGGGGCAGTGACTGAGCACTGCTGTTTTCTCAGGATACTTGTTTACAGTAGCAGCATTCACTCCCTGCCTCTAGTAATATCAGTGTTTGGGCTTTAAAAAAGATTGTTCAGGTGCTGGAGATACGAGGTAGGAGCCTTGCCCCATCACTTTCTGATGCATAAGGTGTGGGGCTGCTTTTCTCTCAGGCTACACTTTTGTTGAGGGTGTCAGTCCTGCCAGTTTCCCTGCTGTGCCATTACTGTTCAGGCCCCAGGTGAAAGGGTGCTAGGACTTGCAGTTCAGTTCAGCGATGAGAAGGCTGTTTAAGGTGTGTGACTCCTGGGAGCTTGGAAATAAAGCTGGATAGCCTTGTGTGCTTGTCCTGAGTGCCAGCCCTCCTGCCTGGGTGCTGTAGCTGCATGTGGCTTGCATGTCATCATGGGCTCATGGAGCAGCTTGTGCTGATTCCAGCGTAGGTATTTGATGGGGTGTGTCTGTGGGTGCACAGATGGGTCTGGGAGGCAGTTAAGATTAGTTGAACTAATTCTCTTCAAATCTTTTACTGTCTTACAGCAAAAAAAGATTTCTCTGACTGTAGTTGCAGTACAGGGCAATATCATTTTTGGATAGAGATCAAGACATGGGGAGTGTCTAACCCTGCTGCTAATCCTCTGCTCCTCAAACTCACCTCACTAGGGAATCCCCTTCCTTCAAACAGCAGAGCCAAGACCCTGGCCTATTTTCCATCTTTCAGGGGCCCTAGATTAGTATCGTTCCTCCCATTCATTCCTTTCCTGCAGTTCTGCTGGCTCAAGACTGGCAGCTCTGCTCTGGTGCCTGCTTGGCCATGGGTGGAGTCGGTAGCTGCAGCAGGAGAGGGGGTGTCTGGCTGCCTGTAGCACTCCCTGCTCCCCATTTCTCCCAGGAGAAGGGCACGGCTCTGCACGGCTCAGTGCAGGGGTGGCAGAGGCACAGCAGGGTGAGTGATGCAGAGCAGACTGGAGCATGGCAGGGCACAAGCTTGGGGTCACAGACGCTGCAGGTACCTCGTGCTTCCAGATGTGGTACAGCTGTGGTGCCAACCGAGAGCATGGAGCTCCAACCCTGCAAGTCCTGCTGGGTTTGCTGCTTGCCTGGGTGTATAAGCAGTTGCTGGAGGCCATCTCTTTTCCATTCTGCAGTGATGGCATAAGTACCTGCCATGTGCTTGTGGCATGTGTGCAAGGCATTGATAAGGAGATGACTTGTACACCTTCCTTTCTGGGCCTCCCCATGGCAGGGAGCAGAGAGTCAGCTTAACATGGAAGAGAAGGCCCAGGATGGGATGGTGGCAGCCCTTGGCATATTGGAGGCTGGTAGCTGCAGATTTTTTGCTATCTCCTTCCTGCCAGCACCTCCCCACCAAGATAAGAGGCTGCATGGAGCCTGGGGTTCATTCCTGAACCGCTCTTCTCTCTCCCTTTGCTCAGATTTTCTTTTTCTGCTTCAATTTTCTGAAGCACATCACCTCTGAGGAGTTCTCTGCTCTGAAGTCACAGAGGTAAGAAGCCTGTGCTTGCTGCTGCATGGGCTACAGAGCCAGGGAGCTTGTTAGTGCTGTTTCTTTGGGGAGATAGAAGCCCTGGTGTCCTGGCCCAGTTTTCTTTAATTTATTCTGCACTCTGAAGGCTGCAAAATGGGGCCGAGGCTTGTGAGGTGCCACGTTGTGTTCTGAAAAACTGTCCATGCTGAAATGTGCTCTGCTTAATGACTGTCCGTGGCTGCTTTAGCACAGATGAGCCCAGAGATGTGTGCTCTGACTCGAGCAGGCTGTGCAGTGAGCTCCATCAGGCACTGCTGGGGGGAGAGGGGTGGCTGGGTTTTAACAGACATAAACCCCTTCTTATTTCAGGAGGGGCACAAAGAAACAAAGCCCACCCTGGAAGCTCTGAATAAGCACATGTTATGTGCAGGGTTGCCTGTTGCCACCTTCTCAAAGCCTAGGGTGTGTGAGTTGGGACTGTTGGGAGTCAAATACTGCACACTGGCCCATCCCCTCTGCCCCTGCACATCTCATTCCCCACTGCTCTGATCAGCTGTGTGTGACAGAGACCTGGCTTTGACCAGCCTCCATGCAGTCCTGAAGTGTACCTGAGGTAACTTTGTCTTTCCTTCCCCAGAAGGAAGAGTTTGCCACCTGGCTTCACCCTGGAAGAGATCTGCATGCTCAGTGAGTGCTGCTGCCAAACATCAGTGCCCCTGGGGGTGGCAATGGTTGATTGCTTGGGAGCTTGGGTTCCCAACACCCCAAATGGGTGTGCTTCCCTTGGGGTCCCATGAGAACACAGCCCCAAGGGCACATGTATTGCCTAAAGGGAGAGAAAGTGGGACCAAGCTGGTCTTCAGGTAGCTTTGTTTTCTTTTTTTCTAGAGCAGAAAGACCGAGGCAGCACCACAAGTCTGAGCAGTGACTTCTCCCTGGGGATGGAAAGTTCCCCTGGAGCAGCTGGGAGCTTCACCTATGAAGCAGTGGAGCTGATGCCAGCAGGAGCACAGGCTCAAGCAGCATGGTGAGCATATATCCACTCGGTGGGCTGCCAAGCAAAAGGAGCAGGCTCTGGGCACAGTACAAAAGATACTTCTGAAATGTCTTGCCCTCCAGATCTGCTCTCTGTAGCATGGGTTTTTTAGAGTGGAGGGAGGAATTTTGGCTATCAAAGGCTTTGCTGCAACTTGTACTACAGAGCTTCTGCACCAAAAATTGGAGACCGTGTTAAAGGCTCTCAGACAGGGATGCTTCTCTGTCCATTGATGAAAGTAAAGCAGCTTTGCTTCGTTTTCACCAATTTCACTGTTAAAACTTCATGCAGAAAGGACTTCGTCACTTTTGAAAGATGGTTCCAAACTTCCAGAAAAATTACATTTGGCAGCAGCCTCCCCAGGGAAAAGCTGAGACAGTTTAGCTGCCCTAAAATGAGGCCTAATCAGTTTACGAAAGGGGAGTGTCTGCAGTTAGTGGTAGGTAGGCTGAGTGGCCAAGAATCCCCTCCGAGCTTTAGCCCCTCTAACAGCATGAGGTGTGTGAGCTAAAAGCAGGTTCCTGCCCCCAGCACTGCTTAGAGGTATTTCTGTGGGAGAGTATGAAATTCTCAGTGCTCCCTGTTGGTAGAGGATCACCTAGAACTTGCCTGGGGATGCTGGTGGCTGTCTGGAAGTGGTGAAGGTGTCTGGCAACTCTGCTGCTCTGGGACGGGTGTTTTACTTGCTTCTGGAGTTTCTGGTGCTGTTTGGGGATTTCAGAACGTTGCTGTAGGGTTGCCCCTCTCAGTTTAATTTTTCTCTCCTCTCCCTTAGCACATGTGAAGACTATTTTATATTGCAATTATTTTAAATTAAATCTGGGTTGTGCTGGAGGCAGTTGAAGTCCTCTGGGACTGAGCCTGCAGCCATGCTAGTGGCAGAAGCCTTTCTAAAGCACATTATGATTCTGTAATTTAAAGTGCTGAAGAGAGGAAGAATCTTCCTGCAGAATCACAAAATGGAGTTGGGGAGTCCCAAACTGTTTGCCAAATAAGCACAGCATCCTCTAACACACAGAGCCTACCTATCCACAGCAAAGTGACTGCAGCAAGTAGAGGACAACTTCCCACTTGCAGGGCTGCAGGGCAGTGAAATGGAAGCATTTATGTTGCTCTGAGTGCTCAGGACATACAGACTCGACTCGGCTGCACAGGACTTAAGCATGATTTTCACAATACATGAAGTGACCAGAGCATGCTGGAAGAGATCTGTTGCACTCATGTGGATCAGGGCTTGATTTTGTGATGTGTTTTCTAACTCTGGTTTGCATTCATTTCTGTGGGAGACATCAGGCTGTGATGTGTCTGCTGCTTCACGGGGAATTTAGGCTGTGCTGTAGGGCAAGAGCTTGGGAAGGGGAAGGTTGTGAGCCTTGCCGTGAGTGCTCAGTGAGGGGACTGGTCATGGATGTCTGCTGCAGGCTGTTGTGGTTGTGTAGGCTGGACAAGCTGGGCTGTGCAGAGCATGAGCAGGGAGAGGAGGGGATGTGCTTTGTTGAGTTGTCCTGAAAACAGGTGCCCTCGAGGTCTCTGTGCAGGGAGAGACATTTGATTTTTAGCTGTACAAACCTGTTTCGTCAGGCTGTGCTTGGAGATGTTGGCAGCTATGATAACATGAGATGAATAAAGCTTGAGAGAGGCTGTGGTGTGATGTTTGAGGGTGGACACCCTTCAAGAAATGAAGGGAAGATACTGCACTTTCCACTGTACAATGAGCCTGTCTTTAGCTGCACTTGCTGACAGTGCTCAAGATCTCAGTCGAAGCTGTGAGATGCCTTTCCATGTTTCAGGAAGAATAACATCTTTTCTCCTTGAGTTTGTTTGCTTTAGGCTTTTCTTTTTCACTTGTGTACATAGGGAGGTCTTTGTCCAATTCAGTGTGTTCTTGGAAGGAGAAATATTCTTGAGACTCTTCCAGGAAGAAAACAAACAAACAAGTGATGTAAAAAAGAAAATCTTCTGAACGCGAAGTAGTACTGATGTGAATTAGTCACAAACGTGTGCCTGTTTGATATGTAGCTGGATGGTACTGTGAGCTAAGGCCCAGTGCAGCACTGAACAGTGAATCATTACAAGTCTGAATGTGCTGGCTAGGAAAGCAGCCAGAGCAGTTCTGGGCTGTCAGCACAGGCAAGGAGAGGACTGAAGTGCACCTACATGTGGAGTACTGTCAGCTCTGCGCACGTGGCCAGAAGTGTGGTCAGTGGTGCCTGAAGGGAATTGCTAAAAGGCAAAACAACCCTGGTGGTGTGTCCCTGTCACCCTCGGTGCGCACGAACACCCACCTGGGCTGATACACTCCGTGGAGCTGGAGCAGATTGAAATGGTCTTTCCCCGCTGGGAGGCCCCTTGCTCGAGGCATTTTTACCGCTAGACTAAACAAAGCAATGGCTGTGTGTGTGTGGGCTGATGCATTCTCCCATCTCTGATTTCCAGGTCACGTGGATGGTGATCTATAAAAGAATGGGCTAAGATGGGCTGAGCTCAGTGTACCCCCCTCACTGAGCGGGGTGACTCACGGTTCCTTGAGAGGGAGGAGGGCGGGTCCAGTGGGAACAAGAGCCTATAGCTGCTGGGGTAAAATCCAGCCTGTGGTAGATAGGCTTCCTAGCTGGAGTACATAGAAAAGCCAGCTTTCTCACCCATGTCCTCTATCCCACAGGAGGAAAAGCTGTGCATCATCACCGCAAGCTGTGCTCTGGAGCAGGGCACAGCAGTCTGAAGACAGGCTGCCTTCCACAGGGGTGGTTGAAGTCAAGTCCTCCAGCTCCTCCTCATCAACCCATTCTGATAACTTCCTGAGGATTGGAAGCAGCCCACTAGAAGTGCCCAGATCCAGGTGAGATGGGACAGAACAGAGCATTTCTCAACAAAATGACTGTCTCATAAAGGGAGTGCAGGGCTGCACTTATGTGGCTCTGGGAACACTGGAGCACATGTGTTTGTATCTACAAACAAGCCTCAGGAGGCCTGTTCCTCTCTATCCTGACCTTGTCTGGATTGCTGGCCATTAAATACAGACACTCCTGCCTCAGTCCCTGGAGGAGTGAGGAGCTGTGCCAGTAAAAGCCTGTCTGTTCTGCCTGTCCTCAGCGCATGCCTCAATTCCATGAGCTCTGGCACCTCTGCATCCTGCATGCTTGGAGCTCACAGCACTTTCTCTAACACACTCACTGGGGTTTGAAATGGCTGTGGTGTTTGGGGAAGGAAGCTTTTCAAACCAAGCAGGCCTCACTCTGCATCTAACCTGTCCCTCTTTCCACCTGCTAACCCTCCTGACACTGCAGGTTGGAAAAAACTCTGGGTGCTGGTGGCAAGCAGAGGTAGGAGTTTGCTGGGAGCAAGCTGCGAGTGCCATGCCAGCGCAAAGGATTCCACCTGGAAGGCTGTGTGTTCCTGCTGGGCAGCTGGGGAATGGGGACCCTGGACCTGAGCCTAATCTCATGCCATAACAAAGGATATTCCGGCACCCTTCCGGAGACTGATGCTGCGATAGGGCAGAGCCGAGCAGTGAGCTAGGCTAGGGAAGAAAGAGCAGAGCCTGTGGAGCAAACACCATGTGTTTAGGCCAACAGGGAATAAAGAGGCTCTTAGATAAGAGGTTGCTGTTTACAGCATCAAATGCCTGTGTAGTCTCTGCAGGTTTTCCGATGAGTCTTTTCCTAGTGATTCTGAAACAGCCACCAGCCAAATTTTAGGGCTGTCTCATCATTTGGAAAATAAAATGACAAACAAGTAAAGCATTGAAAATTTATGAAACTTCCTTAACTAGTTTCTTGATTTCAGGGGAAAACCAGTGTCTGACAGTTTTCATAAATGATGCTAACTGTTTTCCCCAGGGAAAGACATGAATAAGGAGGGGTTTGAGTTGTTGCTGGGGTCCACCTCTACATTCTCTGTTAAGATGAAGCGAATCTCCCGGGAATAGAATAAAATAACAGGAGAAAAAACAGCTCATCTTGGGAGATGCTTTGTTCACGATGGTAGTGCCGCAGTTCCTGTGTGTGGTCTCATGCCATTCCCAAGGCCTGACAGGCTGTTCAGGGCTGGTGGCAAGTTTGCAGCAGTGCTGTGGAAGAAGCAGTTTATGATGCTTCAGCCAGACTCTGCTCTGCAAGAGCAAAGAGGAGAAACAGAGGAGGGAACAGAGCACCATGGGAGGGGTTAGGGTTGCCTTGTCAGACGCTGACACAGGTTGCACTTTTTGGGACATGAGCATGTTTACATTTTCTCCAGAGAGAGAGACTGTCTTACTCCACTTGGCTTTGGTCTCCCTGCTTGGACTATGTTAGTCTGAATTAGTCTGATGAGCTCCATGCAGGTAATGGATATCACAGTACCTTCAGTCACCATTCTCCACCCTAAAGGAAAGAATGAGTCCCATTTTGAGTGGAGAAGGAGTGTGTCTGTGATGGAAAGAAGAGGTAAATTCTGTCCCTTCACCTCCTGAAAAATGGTGGGACTAAGATGGAAAAGCAAGAGCACAGAGATTGATCAGGATGCCAAAAATACCTTTATCCCTGCAGTGCTGCTCTCACTTAACACCCAAGTCTCCTAAGATGAGGAAACTACTGTACTTGACTTCCTGATCCTCTATTTGTGTGGCCATAGCAACAAAACACTTTTCTCAACTGCTGCTGCAGTGGTTAAAATGGTTCCTTGTAAAATGCCAGCAGGCAGCCTTCAGGTAGTTCAGGTCAACAGCCCAGTTCAGGTGCTGGCAGGCAGGGAGGGGACAGGAAGGCAGGAGAGATGAGCAGGGCCTGGGAGGGGAACTGGACTGTCCTAAAAGAAGGGGTTATGAATGCCCAGTCAGACAGTGGGAGCCAAGCCCCACTTCTGACCAGGATGGCCTCACAGTTAGCAGGCTGCTGCTGCTGCTGTCACCTCACCAGCCCATCCTGTGGATTCTTCTCTGAGCCAGAGGTCATGGGTACCTTTAAATCCCAGGATGGTTCTTGTTAGGCAAAGCAATACAAAGGCAAATTCCTGACAGTCTTTCTGGCTTATTCCAACGTGATGGTAAGATCACATCTGCTGAGGACAAACATGCAGGAAGATACTATGCAGACTATTTGCAGAGTAGGACAAGGCGCTACTAGTTCTACGGACAGAGCTCTGAGTATGGCAGACAACTTGCCTTCAATCAAAGCCCCTACATGCGAGGGGCTAACAGCTTGCAAACTGTGTCCTTTGTTTGCATTTGACACAGTCTAAGTGTCCCATGACACTGCAGAAAAAGTCTGTATCTGTGTCAGGGATTTAGCGTGTGTGTACATGGCACTAATGTGGATTAGCAGCTGGATAATCTTTGGTTGAATGTGCTTTTGCTAAGTCAATTAAACAAAACCCAAAGTCCTGTGATCTGGAGAGTCAAGATTTGCAGGAGTTAGATTGCAGAGGATCTGCTTTGACCAACAGCCACAGAGGACTCCCGTATTTTATTTAAGGTCTGCAGATGGCTCACCTGTGGGTCTGGAAGTCCAGTGAGAACAGAGCCAGACAGAGAAGCTGCTGCCCCTTGACTTTGGCTGTTTTGTTAGCAGTGAGAAGACTGCGTGAGCACTGTGTGTCTTGTTCCTTACAGCCACCTTGCTCAGAAGGTTTATCTGTGATGTGACAGCTTGGGATAGTAACCACAGCAGGAGAGGAATTGTTTACAGGAATGTTTTCTGTAATTATTGCACGACTGTGCCGCAAAATGGGCTTGCCGGCTGGCACATGACGTTCTGCAATCAGAAATGGTTGTGCTCGCAGAGGACGGGCTGCTCGGGCACTATCAGCCTGTAGATAACTGCCTGGGATTCAGCCAGGGCTCTCAGTACTTGGCAGAGAGCCATACTCCTTGCCAGCATTTCCCACGCAAAGGTGGGAAGGGCTGCCCTTTACTCCAGGTTGCCACAGTCTGCCTGCACGCACAGAACCTACTTAACGCTTCGGTTTGAGGCACGCAACATATGCTGGCAAATGAGCTGCTTCCCAAATAGTCCTAGGTGTGTAGAAGTATGTCAGGTGAGCGGGGGCAGCACGGGGCAGGATGGGAGCCTTGCTGTTGGCACTTGGCACCCATCTCAGTGACGTATTAAGAAAGAGAAGGATCCCTGAATGTTGCTCTGCCTCCGGTGTTGGCTCTCCTCTGGCAGGCGAGTGTCCATGTGCTCTGAAATGCTCTGCCTTGTGCAGCATGTTGCATGGGACGCACTGACCTAATTAAAAGGAACCATTCCAGGGTAGGAGCTGCCAGTTTATGGCCTGCGAGAGGTCCTTCCTTGTGTGAAGGAACAGCTTGCAGCTCATCTCTGTTTTGCTAATTTAATTTTGTTAATCTGGCACTTTTGAGGGAGTTTCTTCCCACTCATGGACCTGAAGAGGTGGGTGTGTGAAGCTCACTTTGATTCTTTTTCTGTCTGCCATTAGATGTCTGTGGCAGAGAGAGTGACTTGAAGACTTGCCGTATCTCATCTCCTCCTGACATCCATGTCAGCTTTGCTGTCATTGTCCTGCTGCTTCCCCAGAGCCTCAGTGCTGCCCTCACAGCTAGCCAGCCTCTGCCATGGCTGTCAAATGTTACAAACATGTTGTTCTTAGAGACCTGGGGTCTGGTTCTGGTGTCCCAGCAGCTCTAGTTTGCTCCAAGGGCCTCTGCAGCGAGACTTTTCAAGGAGCCTTCAGGGGTAGAAATAACAGGAAGACTTTCACCTCTAGCACTGACTGGATTGCACTGGGGTGCAGTCACCCCAGAGATCTGGTTTTGGTCTCAGGTCAAGCTCAGCTTTTAAGAAGCTCTGCTGCCCTTGCAGTGCAAACACGAGATTTCCCATGCCCTGCCTTCTCAGCCTTGGTCTCTGCTGTCTCTCAAGGCTGTTCAAGATGCTTGTTGGTTGTGACACTTCCTCAGGAGCCTCCCTGGAGAAGACTTTGGAAATAAAGGGGAAAGTCTGCCACGGTATCGTAGCTCTGCTGGCTAGGCTCAGATCTCTGTGCTGGGAAAGAGGTGACCTGGACTCATTGCAGAGTCAATCAGTTTATTCAGTTAATTGACAAGTGTTTATTCTGCTGCCTGGAAGCAAGACAAGGAATTGCCGGCCTTGAACTCCTAGACCCCAGTATTGTTAGGTTAGATGTAACCTTACTAAGCTTGCACAGCTGCTTGACAGGGTTGGGGACCCCAGCAAGGGCTGGAGGGGTAGAGACTCACTGAGAGTCAGTCTTGTGGGAGGTACATGATGCTTTTATCAGCCTGTTCAAGACAGGATTCAAAAGCTGACTTGATCTACCTCCAAGATGTGGTGTAAGATCAGTCTAATCTTAACTGACAACCATGGAAGGTGACCAGCAGCTGGAGGCTAAGACCACACACCCAAACCAGGAAAACACCCAAACCAGGAAACAATTTTCTGTTAACCTTCTTTAGCACAGAGTTACCTGACTGGTGTGGTTGTTCATATTGGGCAGAGGGACACTTTTCCTGTCCCTGGTGCCCTGGATCATGACTTCCCATGTAGGCACAGTCTCCTGGGCAGGCTCTGGATACTGTTCTCCCTTTGCAAGAGCTGCAGAGCTCTGCTCAGTTCTTTTCACCTTCATCTGGAGATCCTGGTGCAGCCCAGGCCCACCTCTGCCATTCAGACTCGCTTCCTCCAGAACCTTTGTTCCTGCCTGGCTACAAACCTGTCCTCTGTTCAGTACTCAATAGTTTCCTAGCAGAATCCTGTCCTTGCCTACTTTCAGCCTGAGCCCATTGCCTATGGACTCTTCACTGCTTTAGCTCAGTTTCTTGTCACTGCGTATGACATTCTCATTTTTCTTGTCTGGCTGTGCTGTACTCTCGGGGAGGTGACATCCTCCTCTCCCCTCTGCACTGAAGCAGTATTCCTCCATGCTTCTCCCTGGCTTCCTGCACTGTTCCCAGCATGGCACCATTCTCTTGGCCCAAATGCTCTGCCTTCTCTCCTTCACACTGACTTCCTCCACTTTATCTTCCAAAGTCAGTGAGAGGTGTAGATGTCACTGAAGAGCTGCTCCCCTTCCCTTACAAATTCCTTGCTTTCCAGGGAAGGTTATCCTGTCTGATCTCCACAAGGTCTTTCTAAGGGTAAATGCTGCGCTTTTGCTTTCAGTGAAGTGCCCTCGTTCTTACTTTGGCATTATGTACCCCAGGAAAGACACCTTTTTGCAAGAAGGGGTTCTCCCAGTACTCTGACCCTCTGGTTCACTGAGCAGCCAAAGAACAATAACAGGTGAAGCTCTGCCCTTCCTGATTTCTGCTGTGATGCCCTTCCAGAGCCTCAGCTGCCAGACAGGGGTGTTACCCCCAGACTGCAGCTGTGATGGGAAGCTGACATGCAGGGAGCTGTGTGACTCCCCTTTTCTGCTTGCACAGCCAGCTCAGGACCGTGTTTCAGACTGCTCAAACTTGGCTGTATTGATCAGACTAGTTAAATGGCAGGCCTGGAATTAGATTGAGGTTGCAAATAGGTTTCCTGCTGTGTATCTCTTCCCACCATTGCCTTCCAGTCTTGCTCAGGTCCTTCTTGCTGTGGGAGATCCTGTCTTCCTGGCTGTTCTCCTGGTCCCTTGGGGAGCAGCTGCAGTGCGCCACTGCTATTCTTAGCTGTGAAGACAGCGTGCAAGTACCTGGCCCAGCAGAGCTGGAGCTGGTGCACTGCTCTCTGCCCAGCAGAACTCAGATAAATTATCCAGAAGATCTTGGTAGTGTGTAATTGAGCAGCTCTGCCACAGGCTGTGCTTCCAGCTATGTACACTCTGCTGTGCAGCAAGGCACAGTAATTGCTTGCTCCCTTGGAAGCCAAGAGCTCTGGGTTTGTCTCAAGTGATTGTGCCCTCTTCTCCAAGATTTTGGAGGGACGCCTCAGATTTACTTACCATGTTTCATGCTTCCTTCTTTCCTGGTGGGAGGTTGCATACATCAAACAATTATCCTCCCTTGGCTGTTTATCCTGTCTTAAAGATGTTTTGTCACCTGGTTTCTGGCACAGTCCTTTCTTCTAACACAAGAATAAAAAGCTCAGGTGCTGGAGGGAGGTGCCCTGGGGGTGTCTTGAGCGTTGCTCTGTTCAGATTTGGTGGGAATGCCTCAAGAGTGATCTGCTTTCTAACTGCTGCCAGTACAAGGATCTCTAAGTCTTTCTCAGCACTAACCAAGTCACAGCCTTCATCCACTGTTCTGCCCTGGGATGTGCTAACAGCTACAACAAGCAACAGGGGAATGTCCCTTGTACAGCACAACATCCACATTCAGGGCAAGATGTGCTGTTGCATCTCACTAATGGGTTTCTCAGTTCTGCATGGCCATCTGCTTCTTGCTGGCTCTATCCTGTCCGGCTCCCGGTGTGCTCCTGCTGCTTTGTCGGCCCCAGCCAGCTTGGCTCTGCCCTTGCTTTCAAAGGAAAGGCTTGGCCTGGGGCCCAGCAGAGCTGCATGTTGCACCCTGGGCCCCGAGTGTCAACGCTGCTGGCACAGGCGCTGCTGGCCGTCTGCCCGGCAGGTCCCTGGCACCGGCGCCCATGAAAGGCATGTGGCTGATGACCCGACTGATCGTGCCGTCTCCCTCTCTCTCTGCCCCAGATCGGCGGACCATTCTCTGCCCGGATCTTCCGTTTCCACAGACTTTGGCAGCTGGCAGATGGTGACAGGGTGTGGCAGTATTCGGGAGCAGGCAATCCTGAGCGCAGACGCCTCTCTCCCTTGCAGCTTCCCGGATGAGTTCCCTAGCACTTGCCTGTAAGTGTCTCAAATGCAGGATCTCTCCTTGGGTCTCTTGGCTGGCTGCGAGCACTGGAACTTTATCACCCTGGCACTTTCAGGGAAGCCTGGGAGCCCATAACAAACTGTTCCGTCTTCTCTGCCTTGATGTTTTCCATCCGCAAACTCAGTCCCTGAGCACTCTTTACTTATGCTGAACATGGGAAGAAGCTGGCACTTTCTCTGCCTAATGATGGGGGAGCACTTTGCTTTCTGTAGGAAGAAGAGGCTTTTTTCTCTTCCCCGAAGATGCTGAATTTGGGCATAATAGAGCACATTCGAGGATGCTTGTCAGGACAGGACTGGTAACACAGATTTTCTTGCTTTTTGGATTTTGCTCACCTACATCTCCCCATTGGGGTCAGATCCTTGCTGCTGTAAGAGAAGGGATTTCCTTCTGCAACCCTGATTTTGTCTGGTCTTGTGCAGCATCGTTTGCAGGTGCTGCATCTGGCCAGTGCAGAGCCACAGAGATGCTGCATCGTGCCACATCCTGCCATGTAAAATGGCTGGGAGGCAAGTGTTCCTTCCCAAATAGAAAGCCACCTCTGGATGCTTGAAAGACTGGAGATATGCTTTAATTGCTGTTAGAGAACTTTGACTTGTGCCTTCAGGCTGCAAACTCTCCATCAAGAAGCTGAAATGGCAGATCAGGGGCTGCTGCTAGCAAGCAGTGCAAGAGCTGTGCTGCCAGACGCTCGGTCCCTGACCGAGATCTGTGTACGTGCTTTGGAGGCAGAGGGCAAAGAGACATGGAACCCAACATCTCCTGTGAGACGGGCTGGCTGCCCTGGCTTGCTGTCTCGTGTGGCTGTGTGCTGTGCTGCTGAACAGAGCAGAGCAGCTGCCCTCAAGTTACAGTGAAGCTACAAGACCCATGAATTGACAGATCAAAAAATCTCAAGAAATGTTGGACATGACCTGGCTGGGATTTGCGCTTCTCCTTTCCTGAGAACATACTGAGCTGCTCCTGCGGTTGTTTGGAGATGGGCAAGGGAGCAGAAGGGACTGAAAGATAGGCATCTGAATAGTGACTACTTTACTGTGCCCCAAACCTGTCTGTGCTTGGCTGCTGAACACCAGCAAGTTCTTGCTGCCCTTGGAGTTGGATCCAATGTCGGAATAGGGAATTCAGTAGAGAAACGTGGATCAAAGTTGAGAGGCCTTAGGCTCACGCACTTTGGAGGGTGGCTGCTTGGGGAAGCGGGTTCAAAGGAAGGGGAACAGTGGTGGTGCTTCTCCTGTGGGTGCTCTGCCCCTTCAGCTGTCCACTAGAGCTGTGGGGTGCTTGGTGTCCGGGGACCACTCAACCACAGGTGCTGGAACCAGCCATTGTGTGGAAGGGAGGAAAAGTTCCCAGGGATGTTGTGTTGAGCTTAACCTGACGCCTGCACCCTCCATCTGCTCTGCATCAGCCCTTTTTGCTCAGAACCCCATTGTGGTTTTATCCCATTTTTTCTCAGCCTGGCACAGTTGATTTTTTTAAAAATTCCATTTAAGTTCCCACTTTGCATCTCCACTGGCAGCAGCTCGATGAAGGTATGCTTTTCACAGCCTACTTCTTGTGCTTGTGTGGGGCTTGTCAGGGCTTACTTTGAGCTGGGGCTTTGACAGCCTCCTCTCATGCTGCACCCCAAGCTGCAGGCGAGCGGGCAGGCTGTAGGAAGTGTAGCGGGGCAGAGTGCCGTGGATTTGGCAAGGAAGCACGACCTGCCTCCGCAGGGAACTGCTCGGGGTGAAGTGGTGCAGCCGGGTCTGCAGGGCTTGGTGTGGAGCAGTGGCCAGCTGCTTGACCCAGTGTCTTGGAGTGTCTCACTGCATGAAAGAAACCCAAAAATGCAAACACAAAATCTGCCCTGTAAAGAAGTGTGAGAGCCACAAGCCACGGGACCTAACTGCTGCACACCCTCGCTTACCTCTGCGCGTGACATCTAAGATCACTGCACTCTGGTGCAAGTAAGTCCTGCCTTCGTGGAGCTTATTTTTAATGCTAGCAGGTTTTCAAGTTCCACGTCCTAATTAGGTTGCCAGAAAGCATCTTTTTAATGTGTTTAGATATGTTGTTGCCTTTTTTTTTGCCCTCTGGCTTCTCTTTATTATCAGACACAGTAAACAGCGGCCTGGTTGGCTGCCTCAGCATCGCTTGCTGTTTATAGGCCTCCCACCATATCCTCTTGCTGCTGTTTCCGGACCGAAGCTGTTGGCTGTGGGTGGTTAACACTTCCATTCAGATGAGCTGTGCCAATTTATAGCCAGCCCAGGCACTGGAGAGATTAAAGAGAATTTTTTATGGGAAAGGTTCGCACTGTGCCCTTGGAGTGACCTTTGAGGAATTTCTTAATCTCTCTGGGAACCACTGGTGTGTCACAAAGGGACCACAGCAAGAACTGTTTTAGGCCAGAGCGGTTGGAACAGCTGCCTCTGAGCTCCAGCCTTGCTTTCCCCTGCTCCTCAGCTGAAATTTCGCCTTCCCTCTGCTGTCTTCCCCCTACCCCTAACCAGGTGTGTGGATCAGCTGGAGAGGAGAGCAGGTCCCGTGGGAAGCCATGCCCTACTCTGCTCCTGCTTGCTAAGAGCAGCTGTGCCGGGAGCAGAAGTAAAGCGCTGCTCAGGTCTCCTCTTCCTACGGCTGGAGCATTCCTTGGGGCTTTTGTCACCTTGTCTGCTCCCTCTCGGTCCCCCTTCCCCAAAGCTGTCTGTGCTGGAACAAGCATGAGAGAGACTGAGGCTGGTGGCAGTGAGGAATGGTTGCAAGTAGGTTGGAAGCAACTGTCCAGGCATGGCACATGTGGACAGGCTCCATCTGGGAACACTGCGAGGAGGGGAGGGAGCTGGTGCAGGGGCTGACGTCACCACCCACTTGGCCAAAGCACCACTTTGTGTATGAACTGTGGCCTTGTGAGCGCCATGGTGGTGGGAGAAACTGGGGAGGGGGTGTGTGTGAAGGAGGAGACCCGGGGGGAGCAGGAGGCTGAGGCTGTGAGCAACTCCATGGCTTGGATGAGGGGGCAGTGGGACCAGCTGCTGTAGACAAAGCTTTTTGGGGCTGACAGCCTCGGCTGTTGCAGCCAGTTGAGCACTACAGACTTGCCGGCACTGTGGATAGAGACCCAGCCCTGCTGCCAGCCCTATGTCAGGAGTAAGAACTGGGAAGGGGGGAGGGATGGCTGCAATCACTGACCTCCCCTTTTCTCTCCTAGGCTGGTGTCGGCAAGCGACCGCGAGTCCCGGCTGGAAGAAGTGCGTTCCGCCTTTCTGGCCAGCTACAGCCGGACCATTGGCCTGAAGGCCGTGCCCCCCAGCCCCTCAGGGGCCATCGGTGGCCTCCTCGAGCAGTTCGCGAGGGGTGTGGGACTGAGAGGCAGCAGCACCCTCTGAACACGGCGTTCCCCGACCACTGCCTGGAAAACCGGGACTGGCGAGTCCCCCCGCAGAGTCCTGGGACCCCCTTCTCGGTGCGGGCACTTGCTGCACCCAGTGCCTGCCGCCGGCCCCCCCTGCCTGGGGCTGGGGAGGTGCGGGGGCTCCGGCGAGTCTCTGCAGTAAATGACCAGAGCTGTGCCCTTTCCTGCTTCCTCTCTGGGCTGGGGGCGGCGGGCCGCAAGGCCGGGTGGGGGGCGGCGTGGGGGGAGCCGCTCTGCCGGGGGCGCTGCTCACTCTAAATAGCCCGACCCACGCTCCGGGAGCGGCGGCACCAAAATAACGCCGAGCCGGGACCGGGAGGGCGGGATGGAGGCTGAGACCCTCTGCCCAGGAGTGGGGAGCGGAGCTGAGGCTGCAGCCCCGGGCGGGAGCTCCCGGGGGAGCCGAGCCGGGAGTTGGTGCTGAGCTGCCCCCGGTGCCCGGGGGGGCGGTGCCGGCGGGAGAGGACCGTCGTGCCCAAGATGTGTTGTGCCTGTGCCGAGCCGCCCCGTGCCCGTGCCATTCCTCTCCGGAGCCGTGCCCGAGCCGAGCCGCTCCCGAGCTGTGCGGTGCCGTGCCCGTGTCTGTGCCGTGCTCGAGCCGAGCCGTGCCGTGCCGTGCCGTACCCGCCCCCGGGCGCGCCTCCTCGGCGGCGCGGGAGGAGGCGGCGCGGAGCATCGGCGGCGCCCGGGCGGGGATGGCGGCTCCGGGAGCTCTGGAGCCGGCTACCGGCAGCGTGCCGGGCACCAAGGTGGAGCTCACCGTGTCCTGCCGGTGAGCCGGGAGTGGGGCGCGGGAGCGGGCGGGCGGTGGCTGGTCTCTGGACAAGGGTGGGTGCGAAACGCACCGGGATGCTATGTGGCTGTTCGCCGCTGCCCGCCGGTCAGACCCTGGCTCCCGGGGCTGTGGGCTGCGGGTCCTTCTCGCTCCCCGAGTGGCTCTCGGTTCCACGGTGTGTGCCCAGCGCTCCTCTGCCCTACTGCCACACATGGGGACAAATGCTGTCCCCTTCGCGGAGGTCCCGGTGGATGCTGGCACCGGGCACGGCTGTGGAGAACCCCCTGCCCTCACCCGGAGCAGGGACGGCCCCGCTCGGGGCGATGTCTTTGTGGGACCTGGGTGATGCCGGCGGGGCGCGGGGTGCCGGCGCTGCCTTCGGGGCGGCTGCCCGGCTCTGCCCGGCTCGGCGAGCCCGGTGCAAGGCGACGGAACCGGGAGCGAGGCAACCTTGGCCATGGCGGGACGAGGGCTGCGGGAGAGGGGCTGCTCGGTACCCCGGCTCCTGGTTGGGGTCCGTGGGGCAAGCGGCCGTGGCCGAGCCGATCTGCCGACGGCTAAATATAGCCGGAGGCACCGCTGCCCGCGGCTGGGGGTCCCGCCCGCAGGGATCGGCGGCAGCAGCCTCCTGGGCGGCTCCAGTGGCACAGAGCCCCCTGCCCAGGTGGCCACTTCTAACACATCCTGCAAACTCTGGGCTGAGCGAGGCGCTGCCGTACCCTCTCCCTGCGCCTGAGCCCCGGCCCCCGCTGCCAGCCCCACGGACAGCAGGTAGAGGGGCTGCAGGGCAGGGGGACTGGGCAGGGATCGGGGATCACACCTGAAGACAGTCCAGGGCAGGGGCAGCCTTCGGCTTCGCAGCCCCACGGCTCAGCCCTGTGCAGGGTGGGATCTCCTGCGCGCTGGGGCCAGGGGATCTGGTTTAGCCCGCAGTCCCTGGCCGTGCCCCCACCCTGTGCTGGCACCTCGGGGGTGCGGGAAGTATCCCAGCAGAGCCGGTCGCAGCCCCCGACACTTTCCGGCGTCACACCGTGCACAGGACGACGATCAATCGCTCTGCCGGTAGCTGTGTCAGGAGGTGCCCTCCGGCTGCCCGGCCCCTGCTCCAAGTGCCTCCTTTCTTCTCACTTCTGCACCCCGCCATTAGCCACGCTCCTGCTGCCGGGGAGCGGCGGGCACTCAGTCGGCGCCGGCGGCACCGGGGAAGGTTTCATCCTGTAAATGGGTTCCCTGTCATGTTCAATCATCATCAGCGCTGGAGACATTGCTCGCCGCTCGCCCCGTTGTCCCGCCGAACCTTGCGGTGGGAGCCAGCGTGTCTCCCTGGAGTGCCGGGGTTCTTAGCCACGGGTGCCAGCACAGCCTTCTGGCATTGCGCTGGCCCATGATCGGGGGGTGGACATGGGGACCCATTTGCAGGGCCGGGTGGGTGGCACTCAGGGTGGCTCACACCTGGTTCTATTCCCCCAGGAACCTGCTGGACATGGACACCTTCTCCAAGTCTGACCCAGGTGGGTGGCAGGGCTGAGCAGGGGGCATGGCATGGCACAGGCACGGCACGGCAGCCTGGCTCTGCTCCTCTCTCCGCAGTGGTGGTCCTTTTTGTGCAGGGCTCAGGGAGCAGTGAGTGGAAGGAGGTGAGCATGGCCCCCACTCCTGGCTAATCCCCGGCTGGGTTAAACGGGCCCATATGGCCACCCGTGTCCATGCTTATGATCCCTCCCCGTCCACGCTAATGATTCGGCCCCGCAGCAGCGCTAATCCCAGTGAGGGATTAGCGCCGAGGCAGCTGCGATGGGGAGGGGTCCTGGGGGGGGCCATCCTCACCCCTCTCCCTGCAGTTCGGGCGCACTGAGGTGATCGACAACACCCTGAACCCTGACTTCGTCCGCAAGTTCGTCCTTGACTACTACTTTGAGGAAAAGCAAAACCTCCGCTTCGATGTGTGAGTAGGGTGGCCGGGGGAGGGCTCGGCTCCACTCAGGGTGTAATAAAGCACCGAGTCAGTGATAAATAAGGATAATAAGTAAGGAAAATAAAATAGGATAATAAATAAGGATACAGGGGTGAAAAGCCCAGATGGGTGGGGAAGCAGGGCTGTGTGCCGGGGCATCCCCGCAGTCACCAGCTCAGGGCTCTGCTCTCCCACACCAGCTACAACGTGGACTCCAAGAGCTGCTCTGCCTTAAAGCAGGTGAGCACAGCTTGTGCTGGGAGGGACATGTGGTGGGACACCCCGAGGTTGTGCCCTGTGTGGGTGCTGTCCCAGGGGGAACAGGTGCCCCTTGGAGGGTTCTAACCCATTTTCCATCTCTCTGTGCTCCATGGGGACTGGCAGAAGGTAAGTGCCCACCATGCACCAGCATCTGCTCTGCCCTGTGAACCCAGCCCTCATGGGGGTGCCTGGTGGGGCAGGATGGGCCAGGACACTCCGTGGGAGTGGTTTTTAGGGGGCAGGATGGGTGAAAGGTGGCCCAAGGGGTCCAGGATGTGTCCAGGGCTGTAGACTGGCCCTGGGGGCACAGAATGAGTGCAAGGCGCATGGAGTGGGCACCTGGGGTGGTCCAGGGGGTGAACAATGGGTCCTGGTCTGGGAGGTGGCTCTCGGGACACAGGGTGGATTTAGGACACTTGGGGAGGCCCTGAGACAAACTGGTGGCAGGTCCCATGGATCAGTTGGAAGGGTGAGGGGTGAATGTGGGTGGTGAGGGACTGCGACAAAACCCTGTGGGGTCTCACAGTGCTGTGTTTGGGGCACAGGACTTCCTGGGGCAGGCATTCGTGGCACTGGGGGAGGTGATCGGGGCCCAGCGGGGACGCCTGGAGAGACCCCTCACGTGAGTCACATCCTGTGGTGGGGTGAGGAGTGGGTCCCACATTGTGTGCCTACTACCTGCCCCCTGAGACCTCTCCCTGAATGTCCTGCACTCTGGGGAATCTGGTCACACTGCCAAGCACCAGCTGTGGGACACAAGTCTCGACCCTGACCCCACCTCTTGCCCCTGGCCTGTCCTCCTTGTCCCCAAGCTGATGGGGTGCCTCTGTCTTCAGGGGGGTCCCAGGGAAGCGGTGTGGGACCATCCTGCTGCTGGCTGAGGAGCTGAGCAACTGCCGGGTGAGTGTCCTGGTGAGGAGGGGGCTGCATGGACCCTCAGCATAGGCAGCTGCTGGTGCTTGGGGTGAGAAGGTGGCTGGCAGTGACAGTCCCTGTCCCCAGGACATCATCACAATGCAGCTGTGTGCTAACAAGCTGGACAAGAAGGACTTCTTTGGAAAATCTGACCCCTTCCTCGTCTTCTACCGCAGCAATGAGGACGGCACGTGAGCGCAGGGGCCTGGAAGGGTGGGCAGGGTGCTGGTGTCACCAATAGGTGTGCCCCAACCCTGCCCTGTCCCCACAGCTTCACCATCTGCCATAAGACAGAGGTGGTGAAGAACACACTCAACCCGGTGTGGCAGCCCTTCACCATCCCCGTGCGTGCCCTCTGCAACGGCGACTACGACCGGTATGGGAACAGGGACAGTCGTGGGGCCAGAGCAGGGAATGAGCAGTTCTTTGTGGGTTTTGCCCCATTGCAGCGACAGGCAGCTCAGAACTGGGTCCAGACTGCTGTGTTTTTTTCTCTTTTGCAACCCAAATTACATAAAATCATCCCTCTCCTTTCCAGAGCCCCTGCCATGACCCAAATTTCCCACTTCCCTCCCGGCAGAGCCGCAGGCCGGGCAGGCAGGGCAGCTCTGCTGGCAGCTGGCGGGCAGGGTGCTTGCTGCAGAGTGGGCTGAGGGGCTGGGTATCCCCAAACCAGGGGGTAGGGGGGCTGTACCAACCAGGCTGACGGCTCACCCTCTGCCCACTTTTGCTTTCAGGACGGTGAAGATAGATGTGTACGACTGGGACCGGGATGGGAGGTGAGGCAGGAGACCCTGGGGTGCTGCTGCTGTTTCCCGGCAGGCGGGGTGCCTGGCCATGCCAACCCCGCATTCCTTCTGCAGCCACGACTTCATCGGGGAATTTGCCACAAGCTACCGGGAGCTGTCTCGAGCACAGAGTCAATTCACAGTGTATGAGGTAGGACTGTGGGTTGGGAGCGGGGGCAGGGGACAGCCCACGCTGGGACCGACCCACCCCTGTGCCTGCAGGTGCTGAATCCCCGGAAGAAATGCAAGAAGAAGAAATATGTGAATTCCGGCACAGTGAGTAGGGCCGGGGCGTTCCTGGGGCTCCTGTTTTCTGGGGGCTGGGGCTGCTCCATCTGCTGTGCCTGCCAGGGTCAGGGGCAGATGGGTCTGACCGCCTGTGCCTGCAGGTGACACTGCTCTCCTTCTCTGTCGAGTCCGAGTTCACCTTCGTTGACTACATCCGGGGCGGGTGAGTGGGGGGCCAGGAGCTCCCCAGCTCCTCGAGGCCCCCCGTGGGTGAGGGTCTCAGGGCAAGGATGGTGGTGACGGTGAAGGTGCAGCCTGGGGGTGACAAGGGGGGCTGGGGATGGGGTGCAGGACGGTGGCACTGGGCTGTGGGGTGCTGGCTGGGGAAGGGGGGGGCCCAGATGATGGGCCCGTGTGGGGGAACACCCACACCGTGGGGCTGGAAGATGGTATCCCCGTGCTGTGGGGCCGGCAGCCTCCCTCGCTCTCCCCTCCAAGGACACAGCTGAATTTCACCGTCGCCATCGACTTCACGGCCTCCAACGGTGAGTGCAGGCGGTGTCTGGGGGGTCCCCGTCGCTGTGGGGCTGGCCATGGGGCGGGTGCGACGGGCACTGTGCTGCAGGGTTGCCGTCACAGCCCACCTCGCTGCACTACGTGAGCCCCTACCAGCTGAGCGCCTATGCCCTGGCGCTGAAGGCAGTGGGGGAGGTCATCCAGGACTACGACAGTGACAAGCTCTTCCCTGCCTATGGCTTCGGTGCCAAAGTCCCACCCGACGGCAAGATCTCCCACCAGTTCCCCCTGGTGCGCCCTCCCCGCGGGGCAGGGCTGAGGGTGAACCCAGACCTCCTGGCTGTGGGGCAGGGCTGGCTGTGGGGTGCCCACAGCAGCTTGGCGAGAAGGGGAAGCACCCTGGCCACATCCTGCCCTGGCATCCTGCAGCCTGGGGGACACCGGGAGCCATGGTTCCCCTCCAAGTGCTCATCCCTGTCCCCCAGAACAACAATGCAGAGAACCCCAGCTGCTGTGGCATTGAGGGCGTGCTGGAGTCCTACCTCCAGAGCCTGCGCACCGTCCAGCTCTACGGTCCTACCAACTTTGCCCCCGTCATCAACCAGGTGGCAGGGTGAGCACCAGGGGACTCTCCCTTTTGCCATCCCCAAATGCTGTCAGTCCCACAGCAGGGACAGTTGCCCCACACCAGTGGGGTGCTGGAGGGACCCCATCCCTTGTCCCCATAGGACAGCTGCCCAGGTGACTGATGGCTCGCAGTACCACGTCCTCCTCATCATCACTGATGGTGTCATCTCCGACATGCTGCAGACCAAGGAGGCCATTGTCACTGTACGTGTACCATCGTTGTGAGTTCACCCCACATTGTGCACTACCCCTGCTGACACCCTCTGCTCCACAGGCTTCCGCCTTGCCTATGTCCATCATCATCGTGGGAGTGGGTCCGGCTGAATTTGAGGGTAAGTTGGGACTTGGGGACACCATGGAAGGGGAATGGAAGCATTGTCCCTTCCTCCGGGACTCCAAAGGCATCCAAAGGGATGGTGTTTCCATCCCTGGTGTCCCCCCCACCGAGGCTTAGTGACACCAGCTGTCACCCCCAGCCATGGAGGAGCTGGATGGTGACGAGGTGCGGTTGTCTTCCCGGGGGCGGTTCGCCGAGAGGGACATTGTACAGGTAACACTAGCATCGAGCCCAGCCCCCCATGGGTGAGAGATGCTCAGCCCCCCTCGCTGATCCCCCACAGCAACAGGGTTGTTTCCAACTGAGCTGCAAACTTCTTGCCCTCAAAGTTTGTGCCATTTCGGGATTACGTGGATGACTCGGGCAACCAAGTGCTGAGCATGGCCCGCCTGGCCAAGGATGTGCTGGCTGAGATCCCCGAGCAGCTGCTCTCCTACATGAAGACCCGTGACATCAAACCCCGCCGGGCAGACCCTGAATAGCTCCTCCAAGAGCCATGGGATCAGCTGGTGGGGCAAGGATGTGTCACCTTTCCTCTGCCAGTGGCCAGGGCTTAGCCAAGGAGATGTGGCCCCACAAGGCAGATAATCAGCTGCTACAGTTGGTGAAAACGGTTGGCGAAAACGGGACTGTGACCCTCTTCTGGCAGCGAGACCACAGGGCTGGATGTCCGCGGCTGCCCTGATGTCCAGCAGCACGCTGGGGCTGGCTCGGACCGTGCAGTCCCATCCCTCGGGCAGGGTGGATGGGGGTCCACAGTGTGTGTGTGTGTGTGTCCCGGGAGGGCAGCCTGGCGCCTGTCCCAGGGCAAGGCTGACCCTGGGTGCCTGCCGGGGGTCCCAGCCCTGCTGCTCCTTGGGGCAGGGGTCTCACCCTGTTCCTGCCTGCACCCCGTTCCTGCCTGCACCCCTCTCCTGCCTGCGCCCCGCTCCCGCAGCCCTGCTGACCCGGCCTGTCCCATGGCCCGCCCCGCGGCCCGGGGTCCCGCAGCCGCGGGGTGCCGGGGCGGAGGGCAGGCAGGTCTGTACCGCGTTATGGACTGTAAATAAACTGCTCAACGGGGTCTGCTGCCGTGCTGGGGCGGGGGCACCGGGGCTACAGAGAAGGCCCAAGGGACCGGGGGGACCGAGGGGCCGGAGGACTCAGGGGAACCGGGGAGAGCGGGGGAGACTTAGGGGCACCGTGACGACCGGAGGGGTGCGGGGGGTCGGAGGGAGGCCGGGCCGGGGCGGGGCCGGGCGGCGGCGGGGTCTGTGATTCGCGGCGGCAGATTCGGCACCGCCGGCGCAGCGCGGCCCGGCCCGGCCCCGCCGCCCCCACGTGGCTTCCCCACCGCGCCGCCGCCGCCGCCGTCCGCTCCGTCCTCTCGGCCGCCGCCGCCGCTGCCCGGCCGT
>JAWWLV010000024.1:9343404-9365213 GCA_035041135.1 Platyrinchus mystaceus | reverse complement strand
GGGAGGGCGCGGCGCTTTACCCAGCAGCCGCCCCGCGCCCGGCGCCGCCGCAGCTCCATGGTGGGGGCCGGCCCGGGCCCGCCGCCGCCGCCGCCCATGGAGCCGCCCGCCCGCTGAGCGCGGCCCCGCGCCGGGAGCGCCGCCGCAGGCAGGGAGCGGGCAGCGGGGAGCCAGGGCAGGGCGGCCGGGGCCCGGGGAGGGGGCGGCGGGGCGGGGGGCCCGGCCCGGCCCGACCCGGCCCGGCCTCGGCCCCCCGCGGCCCCGCCATGGGCGTAGACTTCGACGTGAAAACCTTCTGCCACAACCTGCGGGCCACCAAGCCGCCCTACGAGTGCCCGGTGGGCACCTGCCGCAAGATCTACAAGAGCTACAGCGGGATCGAGTACCACCTCTACCACTATGACCACGACAACCCACCCCCGCCCCAGCACACCCCCCTGCGCAAGCACAAGAAGAAGGGGCGCCAGGCCCGCTCCGCCAACAAGCAGTCGCCCAGCCCCTCCGAGACCTCCCAGTCGCCCGGCCGAGAGGTGATGACCTACGCCCAGGCCCAGCGCATGGTGGAGGTGGACCTGCACGGCCGCGTCCACCGCATCAGCATCTTCGATAACCTCGACGTGGTGTCCGAGGACGAGGACGTTCCCGAGGAGGTGCCCGAGAACGGGAGCAATAAGGAGAACACGGAGACGCAGAGCGTCCCTCCCAAATCTGGCAAGCACAAGAACAAGGAGAAGCGCAAGGACTCCAATCACCATCACCACAATGCCTCGGCCAGCACCACCCCCAAGCTGCCCGAGGTGGTGTACCGAGAGCTGGAGCAGGACACCCCCGACGCTCCACCTCGTCCCACCTCGTACTACAGGTATTGCCCGTGGCTGGGGTGTGAGGAGGCTCCCAGGCTTGTGCCCTGGGTCTGGAGGTGGAATTGACCCGGCTCTGTGCAGGCGGCTTGCCCATGGCCTCTGATGGCCTCTCCCAGGTCCTGTGGAACTCGCTGTCCCATGGCTTCAGGCTCTTGGGGCTCTGCCTGGCATCACCTCCCAGTTCTGAGGGGTCTGTGTGTCTACACAGAGCTCTCAGTTGCTGCTTAGGTCACTGCCAGCAGTTTGCTGCCCTCTTTCCTTGCTGGAACAGCATGTACAGTCATAACAAAACCCAAATGTGTCCTTCTGCCTCCTGTTCTGCTCTTTGGAGCCATGCTGGGATAGCTCCAGAGCCCCTCAGCACCAATGTGTACGTGTAGGTCTGTTTGTGGGATTAGTTCTTAATTTTTGTCCTACAGTTTTCTGTGAGAGGTTTGATCAGTGCAGTTGCCCAAGGTAATACCTCAAGCGGGAGTTAACACAGCTCCCCTCTCCAGAATTAACAAAATCTGGTGTGTCCTTGCCTGGTTATCATGTCTTGGTCATGAGGCTGCTGTCTCCTGGGCACTGGCACCTTCTGGGTGGCTTGTGTAGGCCCCTGCCTTGCGCTAATGAGTCTCCAAGGCCTGACCTTGCTCCTTAGACCAGTGTTATTTTGTGTACAAGGTGCTGCTGTGCTGCTCAGGGTGCAGCAGCACTGCTGCACATTCCCGCCTTGTCCTTGTTTCTTTATTTTGACTTACGGCTTGGCTGGAGTGTTAAAATGTTCCCTCAGCCACAGCCAAACCCTGGAGTTGGGCTTCAGCAGCTCCAGCTGTGCCGAACATGCCCTCACTCTCCCATGCTGTCCTTCCAGGTACATAGAGAAGTCAGCAGAGGAGCTGGATGAGGAGGTGGAGTACGACATGGATGAGGAGGATTACATCTGGCTGGACATCATGAATGAGCGGCGGAAGAATGAAGGTGTGAGTCCTATTCCCCAGGAGATCTTTGAGTACCTGATGGACCGGCTGGAAAAGGAGTCGTACTTCGAGAGCCACAACAAGGGGGACCCGAACGCCCTGGTGGACGAGGATGCCGTCTGCTGCATCTGCAACGATGGGGAGTGTCAGAACAGCAATGTCATCCTCTTCTGCGACATGTGCAACCTGGCTGTGCACCAGGAGTGCTACGGGGTGCCCTACATCCCCGAGGGACAGTGGCTCTGCAGACGGTGCCTGCAGTCACCCTCGCGCGCTGTGGACTGTGCCCTCTGCCCAAACAAGGGGGGGGCCTTCAAGCAGACGGACGATGGGCGCTGGGCACACGTGGTCTGTGCCCTATGGATCCCAGAGGTGTGCTTTGCCAACACTGTCTTCCTGGAGCCCATTGACAGCATCGAGCACATCCCGCCCGCGCGCTGGAAGCTGACCTGTTACATTTGCAAGCAGCGCGGCTCCGGGGCTTGCATCCAGTGTCACAAAGCCAACTGCTACACTGCCTTCCACGTCACCTGTGCCCAGCAGGCCGGGCTGTACATGAAGATGGAGCCCGTCCGGGAGACAGGTGCCAATGGTACCTCCTTCAGTGTGCGCAAAACCGCCTACTGCGACATCCACACGCCGCCGGGCTCCGTGCGCAGGCTTCCCGCCCTCTCCCACAGTGAGGGGGAAGAGGAGGAGGAGGAGGAGGAAGAGGAGGGAAAGGGCTGGAGCTCTGAGAAAGTCAAAAAAGCGAAGGCCAAGTCTAGGATCAAGATGAAGAAGGCACGGAAGATTCTGGCAGAGAAACGGGCCGCAGCGCCCGTGGTTTCCGTGCCCTGCATCCCCCCTCACAGGTACAACCCACTGCCCTCCCTAGAGTGGGGAGAGATTTCTCCTTTTCTCTGTGCCTCCTGTCCCGCTTTCCACGTGGGCATTACCCTGTTCCTCTCCTTAGCTTTTTGCACAGATGTTTCTCACTTCACTGTCGTAGAGGGCTGTGGTAGTTTCCTCTGAGAGTCCTGCACAGATGCAGGGCTGTGCAATGCGCTACCCCGCAAAGGTGTCTGGGCTCTTGGTGGGGCAGGAAATAGCTGCTGTTAGTTTAACAGCAGAGAATGAACTTGGCCAGATGCATCAGGAAGCAGCTGGAGGTTCCCAGCACTCCTTTCCTGTTGTGCTGACCTCAGGCACTGGAGTAAATCAGGCAGGGAGGAGGGGACTGCCCTCCTTTCTGCTGAGGTCTGTTTTCTCCTGAGGCTGTGCCAGGCAAATGACAGAAGTGTGGAAGCAACTCAGGCCTGGGAAATGGGCTAATCCCAGGGGTTGTTTTGGCTCTGGAGTGGAGAGGTCTGGGATTGGGATCCCTGGGCCCTGCTGAACACAGTTCATGCATCCCAGCAGCCGTGTACCCCTTGCTGGGCTTCCTCAGTGTTTTGTGCCAGGTGCAGCAACAGCTGTGTCTACTCAGGGCTGCCTGTCGGAGCAGGGCTGGGAAGCTGTGGATGCTGAAAGCCTCTGCACGGCTGCCTGCAAGGAGGGCTGGCTGGAGAGCACCAGGACTCCTGCCTGCCAAGGGGCTCAGCAGTCCCAAGGCTGGCTCCACAGCACAAGGGCTGTTGGAAAGGTACTTGAAGCCTTGCCAGGGGTTGTGTTTCTGTCACATCACAACCCTGCAGGTTCACAGGAGTGCAGACACCCGTAACTGCTGTGTGTCTTGCTCTAGTTGGATTGTTGGGCTGGCATACAAATCCTGAAACAAGAGCATTTAAGAGCCTTGCTGGAATTTGTCAGTGTAGGTTATAACTCTGGGTGTCCTCAGCAGCATGTAAAATCATGTAAGGGCATCTTAGGGTGTTTCTGGATCTCGCTGTCACCCTGCAGCAGGCATCACACGGTTGAAGCTCAGATTTGGCACAGCAGCATTTGTCATCGTGGTGGTGAGCTGCCTCCTGAGCTGCTGAACAATCCTCTTCCCCATGGTGGGAGCTGAGGCACCCCCTGAGCTGCTGAGCTCTCCTCCTCCCCACGGGACACCATCCAGCCCCTGGACCCTCAAGACTGTCTCCTGTGCAGTCAGCAGGGAGCACACACGTGGGCTGTGCTGTCTGGGCAATGTTCTGGTGACCTGTGGAGGCAGGTCTTTGCCGCAAGGCTGCTTGCTGGCTTTTTGCCACGATCTGTTTGTGTCCCAACCTTATGTTTTTGCTCACTTGGGGCTTGCTCCATAGCCAGGGTCTCTTTTCCTACTTGTGGACACATTGGCAGGCAGTTTGTAGACTCTTGCTGCTATCGAGCTCACAGTGAAACCCACACTGAGCTAGAAGCTGTTAACCTCTCCCCAGGCCTTCCTGTTGGGATTAATTATTCTTCAAGGGCTGTTGCCAGAATGCCAGATGTCTTCCTGTGGGAGCTGTGCTTGGCCAGTGATGGCACATGAGAGTGCTGTTTCTAGCCTCTTCAGCTGAGACTGATGCAGGTTGGGTCATCCCATGGGACAAGCTGTCCCTGTGAGACAGGGAGATGCTGGAGGTTTGTCCCTTTGGCTCCCTGCCAGCTGGGCGTCTCTGTCTGACCTTGCTGAATGAGGTTGTCCCAGTCCCTCCAGACTTTCTGCTGTTGTAGGGAGTAAGAAATCCCTTTTGTGGTGTTTTGGGCCTGTTTAGGGTAGTCTTGGATGGGAGTGCTGTTTTGCTCGTTCCACCTACTCCCTCATGGTTTTCCAGGCTTGACTTTCTCTGGTAACATTTGGCCAGGCCCTTTGTCATGGCTAGCAACCCTCAGACAGGTAAGTAATGGTTTTGGGGTAGCAGCACTGTAATACTGGCACTTTCAGGGACTGTGGAAGCTGTTGAAGGTTCCAGCCCCCGATGTGGCTGTGTTATACCCTGACCTGGCTCAGCCTGCCCTAGGCTTTCCCCAAGAGTTGGCAGGAGGTAGAAAGGAAAAGTGTTACGGAGATGCAAGGCTGGGTGTTTCCTGGCATCCTCTATTGTGTTTACTCTTTGTGACTTGGTGTTACAGAAATTCCTGGCATGGGAAAGGGTGTTCTCTTTCTGAGGAGCTTCTTAGCTGCTCTCAGCAGCTGCGCTTAGCTGCCCCCAGCCAGGGCTTTTCCTGTAGCATCCAGGCGTGCCGTGTTGATGGGCTCTGTGGTTCCTCTCCTTTCCTCAGGCTCAGTAAGATTACAAACCGTTTAACCATCCAGAGGAAGAGCCAGTTCATGCAGAGGCTGCACAGCTACTGGACCCTGAAGAGACAGTCCCGCAATGGTGTCCCCCTGCTCCGCCGCCTTCAGACACACCTGCAGTCACAGAGAAACTGCGACCAGGTAAGGGCTGCTTGTTGTGGGGCTGCAGGGAACCCTGGCTGTGTGTGTGCTTCCTGCGCCTTTGGAGTTGCGGGCTTGGAGCCTTTGCTGCATGCAGTGCCTGTGGGTGCAGAAGGGAGGTCAAGGGTGTTGAGCTCTCAGATGAAGAAAGGGTAGCCCCAGCTGCTTTTGCTGCTTCCCCTTCTCCTCTGCTGTCAGTGTTCAGAGAATTGCGAGACAGTGAGGCCGCTGGCAGCCTGCCACGGGGAGGGAATCCTGCGCTCTCCGGCTGCCACGCAGAAGGTAGCTCCTTTCTCGTGCCTGCCTTTGGCCAGTGGCAATGGCAGACCTGTCAGAAATGGCTCTAGTGTGAGGCTGCTGTGTCAGCCAGTGTTGAGAGAGATGGCTGGGGATCTCAGAAGCAGTCTGTAAGGAACTAAGGCTTCACTTCCAGTTCCTGATACTGCTCCAGGAGTACTCCCTCTGGGTGCTGCTTCCAGCCCAGTGTCTGCCTTAGTCCATAGTCAGCAATTCACAGATGTGAAGTCTCTGGTGCCAGAGAGGAAGATTTTTCTTCTGTCTCCACTTCCGAGCTCTAAATCTTTCTTTCTGAGCCCTTTGATGACTGTAACTGGGCAGCGGTTTCTCCTGCCTTTGGCCTCTCTTTTGTTGTCTGGAGAAGACTTGAGACTGCTTCTGCTCATCTTTGGCTACAGCAGGATAAAAGTTGGTCGTTTTTTTAGTGCTCCAGAAGTGTAATCAAACTGAGCTGTGTTCCCTTTTTGCCCTATTGCACTTTGCTGGATCTCTGAACAGCAGCACAGATGTCTTAGACAGCTGCAGGCAGTTGGTCATGTTAGGAAGAGTATTTCCAGAGGCTCGAGATGTCTGCTTTATGGCATCCTAAGGGCTTGGTGACCAAGGGGTAGGTATTTAGCTCTGGCCAGAGGTCAGACTGTTCCTGAGTCACTTACCTAGGTTACAGCAAGGGAATCGGGACCTTTGCTGAACCAACAGGGTCAGGCTGGTTCCCTTCGCCATGGAAGATCCCCAGCACATGGTCAGGAAGGTGGAGATGGGAGCACATCTCTTATCAGCTCATGGTCTCTGATGTTCCCGCAGAGAGACACTGAGGATAAGAACTGGGCCCTGAAGGAGCAGCTGAAGTCATGGCAGCGCCTCCGCCATGACCTCGAGCGCGCACGCTTGCTGGTGGAGCTGATACGCAAGCGGGAGAAGCTCAAGAGAGAGACGGTAACGATTGTTTGCCCCTCCTTGGGGAGCCGCTGGGGTGGGCGTGAGTAGGGGCTCCTTAGAGGGCTGTAGGTGTGTGCCAGGGTCCCCTCGGCCGTGCTGTGCCCTGTCCCAGCGGCTCTGAGCAAAGTTGGCTGCTCTGCAAGGCGCAGGTGGGACACGCAGGTGCTGGAGCTGGTGTTACACCTCTGTTCCCCAGAGATGGGGGTGAGGGGCAGTCCTTGCCCCTTGGTGAGGAGAGGAGAGGGGTTGCTGTCCTGCAGGGCTGCACCGCTGCTCCCTGGGGACGGTCCCCACTGCCTGGCTGGGGGCAGGGGTTCAGCCCCACTCTGTTCCTCTGTTTCAGATCAAAGTCCAGCAGGTGGCACTGGAAATGCAGCTGACCCCCTTCCTCATCCTGCTCCGCAAGACGCTTGAGCAGCTGCAGGAGAAAGACACGGGCAACATTTTCAGCGAGCCGGTCCCTCTGTCTGAGGTAACAGAAATCTACGAAGTAAGAACCCCCTCCCCCAGATTTCTACTTCACTCAAACTTGTCCCTTGCTCGTGCCAAGGGCTGCCCAGGGTGCACTCTGGTCCAGAAGCTCCCTGAGCAGCCTGGTGCTGGTTCGCACATCCCAGCACCCTTCACTCATCCGAGGGGGCTGTGCAGCAATGCTCCTCTTGGATGAGCCAAATGCAGAACAGCCAAGCTGGTGCTGGCTGGGAGCACAGCACTTGGCTTTTCCTCTGTGTGTGTTACTGGTGACACCCTAGGGTCTGTGAGCAGATGGGGATTCCCACTGGGAAAGGCAGAATGCCTTGTCAATTGGTGTGTTCTTACCTGTCCTCTTGTGAAGGCCTCTGCCAGGTGACTGACTCAGCACAGCACAGGGATGGGTTTGACCCCCAGACTGTCACTGCTGTGGGCAGGGGAGATGATTCCTGAGATTCATCACATTCCTGCCTGGGAATGTGGGGAAAGGCCATGCTGACTCTGCACAGCGCTGGCAGCGGGGCAGCACAGAGGCATCTCAGCAGAACTGGGGAGAAAGGGTGTGTCCCATCTGCAGCCAGTGCTGCCACCTGGACTGCTCTGTTTTTCCTGTCTGCACTCACCCTCACCTCCCAGGGCTGTGCTTACAGTTCCTTCCCAACGGAACACCATGTAGCATACCGGATCCCAGCTGCCTGCAGGCAGGAGGAGAGGACAGGGTGCTGCCACGTGCGCTGGAGCCGTAAAAACACTTCAGAGTGTGTATCCACAGGTTGAGACAGCACATGGGCTCCCTAATCCGGAGGCGTTACTGTTCCTCAAGCTGCAAAAGCAGATGGCATTCCCCGATGTGCTTTTGGGCAGAGCACAGGAAGCGATACCTGATTCCTCTAACAACTGTTTTCTTGGAGCAGGTACTGCTAGCCGTGTCTCCTGGGCCTTTAGCTCTGGCTCTCTCCTCACGCAGGTCCCAGACTACCTGGATCACATCAAGAAGCCGATGGATTTTCAGACAATGAAACAAAACCTGGAAGCCTATCGCTATCTGAATTTCGATGACTTTGAGGAGGATTTCAACCTGATCATCAACAACTGTTTGAAATACAATGCCAAAGACACAATCTTCTACCGGGCAGCCATCCGTCTGCGGGAGCAGGGAGGCGCCGTGCTCCGGCAGGCTCGCCGGCAGGCTGAGAAGATGGGCATTGACTTCGAGACAGGCATGCACTTCCCCCACTGCGTAACGGTGGAAGAGGCTCAGATCCAAGACATTGAGGATGGTGGGTACTTGTCTCCTGTCCCAGGGTACGAGGGCTACTCAGAGGTAAAGCCTGGGCAGAGTCAGGTCACTCGAGAGTCTGTTTGAGCTGCCTCCCATGGGAAGTTCAGTTGGATGCTGGGCTGTGTGTCCCCACTTCCTGGAGAGGTGGGGACTTTGCAAGCCAGGTATCCCTTGGCTCTCTTACGTTGGTTCTAGCAATGGTTTGTCTGTGTGTCCTGCCAGTCCCTTGGTCTCTGGTCCTCCTGTTGGTCAGAGCAGAGGGTTGCCTGGGATGTGGCCTCTCTGGCCTGTGTCAGGGTACAGTCACTCATCCCGTCCCCAGCACAGGCTGTGAGCTCTCTTAAGTCTCTTGCTGTGGTGCCTGGCTAGAAGGACGAACTCCCCCCGGTCAGAGCTGTGTATTTCCCCCTCCCCGGCTGTGGGTTTTGCTGGCTGCCACACTGTTCCAGATACCCCTTGACAAACCTCACTGGCTCCGTGGTTGTAGTCCTGCTTGTCTGTGGGCATTGGGGAGCACTGCCAAGAACATATTATCAGAGAAGGGTGCTTTTAGGGTACCTCTGTCCCTGCTCCAGCACAAGACAGGCTCAGACAGGGGAACTTCCCTGCTCTGTAATGCTTCAGGATCCTTTTGACTTCTGTTTTTTCCTGTTACAGTTCCTTTTTTTTTTCCTGTTGTGTCCTTTCTCCAGCCAATTGGAACCCTGGTATCCTCCACACTGCTGATCAGCCTGCTTTCCCCAATGGTCCCAACTAGCTGGCTTTCCCCTTCTCAGGTCTTTTAGGGTAACTTCCCTAATGGGTTCACAGGTGTTTGGTGCCATGTCAGCTACTTCCCTCCTGCAGGGAACCTGGATTACCTCCTGCCCTTTCACGTAGAGGAGCTTCAATGAGTTTCCTATTTCTTTCATCCATCTGCTCCTCTTTGTTCCCCCAGAAGATGTGCGGCTGCTGCTCTCGGAGAATCAGAAGCACCTGCCTTTGGAGGAGCAGCTGAAGATCCTGCTGGAGCGGCTGGATGAGGTCAATGCGGGCAAGCAGAGCATAGGGCGGTCCCGCCGGGCCAAGATGATCAAGAAGGAAATCACAGTCCTCCGTCGGAAGCTCGCGCACCCGCGGGACCTGGGCCGGGACGGGCTGGAGCGGCACAGCTCCTCTGCCAGGGGAGTCATGCAGTCCCACAACCCCTGTGAGAAGGACCTGCAGACAGACAGCGCTGCAGAGGAGAGCAGCAGCCAGGAGACTGGCAAAGGTAATGCTCCTTCCCGAACACTGACATTTCGGACTGGCTCGGCTGGGTAGCGGCTGCCCTGCCAGGTGCATCCTGAGGCTGGAGGGCTGTATGGGCAGATCCCCCCCCACACACACACACCTCGCTCTTCAGTTCTCTGTGTGATTGGGGCAGGTGGCCTCTTGCAGGATGGTCCCTTACCTGCCGTTCCCCTGGAGGGATTTCTCGTTTCCTGTAGTCTCTCCCAAAGGGGAGAGAGTATGATGTTTGTGCCTCCCTAGGCTCCCTCCCAGTGTGCCCCTCTGAGGACAGCACCCACTGAGTAGTTTGGCATGAGCCGTGCCAGCCAAGCAGAGGGCAGCTGAAGGAGACCATGTCCAGTGTCTGGAACAGCTGCAGCCTAGTGTGTGTTTGCCCCTGGGGAGGGTTGGCAGATCGCTGGTGTTCACAGCACAGTCAGTGTGCTCACCTGGTGAACTTGTCTCCTGGTCAGTCAAGAAACTGGATGTTGTTCCAGAGACGACCGAGAGTTCCAGCTGTGTGATATGGGGCATGAGATGGACAACTCAGCCATGCTGTGGGGTTCTCTAGAGGCATTATGGAGCAGGCTGCCTTCAGTGTCCCTTCCTGCCTGGGTGCACGGGAGGGAGTTGCAATGGTAGTGACTGCGAGCTTCAAATGCTCTCTCGGGCTGGGATTCAAACACAGGCCAGCTACCGGCTCCCTGGACAGAGATGCTGAGCTGGAGTCTGTGTGGACACAGCAAAAGCTCCAGGCAGAGCTGCCAGGCATCACTGGGGGTTTGCCACCTCTGCATCCCAGTCCTGTCTACTAATCACCAGGAAAAGCAGGCTCTTCTGCAAGCAGGGGCCTTTGTCTTTCAGGCCCTTCTTTGATGTCCCTGTCTAGCTTTTACTGTCAGCAGACTGGAAAGTTTGACCTCAAAGTTGCAGGCATGGCAACACTTGGGATGGAGGATCTTCCAAGATAATGTTTGCAAGAAATTAAGCTGTTTCTTGTCACCACTGCCATGCAGTTCCTGCCAGCAGGGCTGCAGCTGACACCTTCTCCCTCTTCCAGGTCTGGGTCCCAATTCTTCTTCCACTCCAGCACATGAAGTTGGCAGGAGGACCTCAGTGCTCTTCTCCAAGAAGAACCCTAAAACTGCAGGGCCCCCAAAACGTCCAGGACGCCCTCCAAAGAATCGAGACAGCCAGATTACTCCTGGGCATGGGAACAGCCCCATTGGGCCCCCCCAGCTCCCAATAATGGGGTCCTCCCAGCGGCAGAGGAAGCGAGGGCGGAGCCCGCGGCCCAGCTCCAGCTCGGACAGTGACAGTGACAAGTCCGCGGAGGACGCTCCCATGGGTGGGTGCAGCCGGGCGGCCGTGGCCCCGCTGGCAGTGCGTGGCAGGGGCTGGTGCAGTGGTAATGCTCTCCTCATGGGGTGTTTTGCAGACTTGCCAGCCAACGGTTTCAGCAGTGGGAACCAGCCTGTTAAGAAGAGCTTCCTGGTGTACCGCAATGACTGCAATCTTCCCCGGAGCAGCTCCGACTCGGAGTCCAGCAGCAGCAGCAGCAGCAGTGCTGCCTCAGACCGCACCAGGTAGTGTCCCTGGCCCAGCTCTGGAGATGCTGGTGCTGCTTGGGGTGTCAGTGGGCAGCTCTTGTCCTTGAGTTGCCAGACAAGGAGCCTGTTTCGTGGTCCCTGTCTCTTTAACCCTCCTGCTGCTCCCAGCTAATCCCTAGAAATCTGCAGGGTTTGTGCCTTTTTTAATGTAGAACCTAGAGGTGTGAGTGTGCACCGAAGCGCTAGAAAAGAGCATGAACTGGGGAATTCCCTCTTGGCACAGCAGCTGCTCTGTCACTGCCAGCATCATCAGGTTCCTGGCTGTGCCTCTAATTCTGATCAGTGCACATCTTCTGGGTCCTCCTGCATGAAACTGGGTGGGGGTCTGGCTGGCACCCTGGCAGAAGCACCATCCCACCTGGTACCCCTGCTAAGTCCTTCCCAGTGCCAAGGCCAGTGGCTGGAGCCCACAAGCCCTGGTGTCCCACCAGGCTGTTGCTCTCAAAACCAACATCTGAAAGCTTAACATGACCCCTACTATTGGCTCTGCTCCCTGTCTCTGCAGCACAACACCATCCAAGCAGGGCAGAGGGAAACCTTCCTTCTCCCGAGTGAACTTCCCGGAAGACAGCAGTGAGGACACGTCAGGGACAGAGAATGAGTCCTACTCTGTGGGCACTGGACGAGGCGTGGGGCATGGCAGTAAGTACTGTGGCTGTGCAGCCACACCCCCGGCTGGCACTGTCACCTGGGGGGGATGCAGCTGACCTCTCTCTCCCCTCTCCTCTGGCACAGTGGTGCGCAAGGGCATGGGGCGTGGTGCAGGGTGGCTCTCTGAGGATGAAGATTCCTCCCTGGACGCCCTGGATCTGGTGTGGGCCAAGTGCCGGGGGTACCCCTCCTACCCAGCACTGGTGAGTACTGCCCATCATCGGGACCTCCAAAATCCACGTCCCCTTCCTGCAGACTGGCTCTTGGGGTCCCCGTTCCCCTCTCAGCCTTCTACTGCTCTTTTGGCAGATTATTGATCCCAAGATGCCGCGGGAAGGCATGTTCCATCACGGCGTCCCCATCCCTGTGCCCCCCTTGGAGGTGCTGAAACTGGGGGAGCAGATGACTCAGGAAGCACGTGAGCACCTCTACCTTGTCCTCTTCTTCGACAACAAGCGCACTTGGTAAGGCTGGGGCGCCAGGGGTTTTGGGGGGGGTGTCCGGAGACGATTGTAACCCTCAAATGAGGTGGCCCCCCGCTCCCCGCAGGCAGTGGTTGCCCCGGACGAAGCTGGTGCCTCTGGGAGTGAACCAGGACCTGGACAAGGAGAAGATGCTGGAGGGCCGCAAGTCCAACATCCGCAAGTCGGTGCAGATCGCCTACCACCGCGCCATGCAGCACCGCAACAAGGTGCAGGGCGAGCAGAGCAGTGACTCCAGCGAGAGCGACTGAGCCGGCCCTGCCGGCCGCTCCCCCGCCGAATCTCAGGGCAAACGGGGCTCGGGGACCCCCGTGCAGCTGGCCTGCACCCACCAGGGGACGGGGGACCGGGAGGGATGGGGCCGGCCCCCCGCGCCCCCCCCCTCCCACTCCCGGTGCCCGCTCCCTCCAGCCCGCCGCTCCCCGGGATGCTGTTCTGGCCGCCGCCGTGCCCCAGGGCGGCCCCCCGCGCCCCCCACCCCCCGTGCTGCCCCTAACCCCTGGGCCCAGCCCCCCCCGGCCGGCCCCGCGCTTGGACGTTGTTTGTATTTATTTTGAAGGAAGAAAAAAATCTATTGATTCTTAGAAAATAAACTCCGCTGCGGAGCCGCGGGCGGGGCGGGAGCGGGGCAGACACGTGTGGCGCCTCCGGCCGCGCTTCCGTCGGCGGGCGGAAACCGGGGCGGGGATCTGCGGGAGCTCCGCCCGCGCGGGGTTTGTCTGTGGTTGGGGGCGGCGGGGCCGGTGCGGGACCAGGGGCACGGACCGGGCGGCGGTGAGGTGGTGCGGCGCCGGGGCTGCCGGGGGCTCAGCGCCGCGCCTGACCCCACCGCCCCCGCGGGCAGGGGCGCGCACCCGCTCCCCGGCCCCCATGAAGCTGCGAGACGCCCCGTCCGCATGCCCGTCGCTGTGGCGCTGCCTGCCGTGCCCGCCCGCCGAGCTGCGCCTGGACCTGGTGCTGTCCTCGGGGCAGAGCTTCCGGTGAGCCAGCACAGGGGTCCCGGCGCCCCCCGGCCCGGCCCTGCGCGCCCGGGCCCGCCCCGACGTGCCCGTGTGCGGCAGGTGGTGGGAGAGCAGCCCGGGGGCCTGGACGGGCGTGCTTGGGGGGCGCGTCTGGACACTGCGACAGGACCGGGACCGGCTCTGGTACACGGTGTACGGCGAGGAGGATGAGCACGAGGAGGAACGGGATGGGTGCCCCGCCAAAGCAGCCAAACTGGACAATGCAGAGACGGACCGGATCCTGCGCGACTACTTCCAGCTGGACGTGGGTCTGTCGGCCCTGTATCGCGAGTGGAAGGCGGCCGACCCCCTCTTCCGCAAGGTGGCCGAGGATTTCCCAGGTGAGGCGGCTCCGCGGGGCCCCAAGAGACGGCCACAGCACCCGCCCAGTGTCCCCTCACTGTGTCCTGCCCGCAGGGGTGCGAGTACTGCGGCAGGACCCCGTCGAGTGCCTCTTCTCCTTCATCTGCACCTCCAACAACCACATCTCCCGCATCACTGCCATGATTGAACGCCTCTGCCAGGCCTTCGGCCGCCGACTCTGCTGCATCGATGCCCGGCCGTTCCATGCCTTCCCGTCCCTCTCGGCGCTCACAGGTCCACCGTCGCCCCACCACTGCCACCCTACCATGGCCTCGCCTGCGTCCACCCACATCCCTGTGCTGTGTCCACGCAGGCGCTGATGCCGAGGCCCGGCTGCGAGCGCTGGGCTTTGGGTACCGGGCCAAGTTTGTGAGCGAGAGCGCGCGGGCCATCGCCAGCGGCCTTGGTGCCGAGGGGCTGCGCCAGCTCCGCACCGCGCCCTATGCCGAGGCCAGGAAGGTGCTGTGCGCCCTGCCCGGTGTAGGTGCCAAGGTGGGTGCCAGGGCGGGGGGGGGATGTGAAGTGGGGTCCAGCATCAGGGGCTGACAGTGCTCTTGGTGGCAGGTGGCTGACTGCGTCTGCCTGTTGTCCCTGGACAAGGCCGAGGCAGTGCCAGTGGACACCCATGTCTGGCACATCGCACGACAGCGCTATGGCGTGGCAGTGGGCGGCAAGAGCCTGACCCCCCGGGCCTACCAGGAAATCGGTGAGGGCAGGGCTGGGCCCTGACATGGGACCTCAAGGATGGTGCCTGTGTCCCCTGTGCTGGCACTCACTCTCTCTCCGCAGGCGACTTCTTTCGGGGGCTGTGGGGCTCCCGTGCTGGCTGGGCACAGGCGGTGAGTACGCCCCTCTCAGGCAGCTCAGGGCTCAGCCCTCGCCCCCATCCTGGCCAGGCCCACCCCATCATCTCTCTTCACTCCAGGTACTGTTCTGTGCTGACCTCCGCAAGGGCCAGGAGCCAGCCAGCAGCCGGGATCAGGCCTGCGAGAGCCGAAGCCGGGACTGCCATGGGGATGGGACCCTCTAGGGACACCCATGGAGGAACAGTGCCTTGAGTGGGACACTGCACCTGCTGCCAGCCTGGGATAGAGGGGGGTGGGCTGTGGCTGTCCCTTGCCCACTGTGTATGTGGAGGGAGCCGCTGCTTTGGGCAGTGAGTCTGGGGGGGAATCAGGGCTGTGTCCAGCTCCCTCAGGGCAGAGCCGAGCCAAGCACCTTTGGCCTCTTGCCTTTATTACAAGCAATAAAATAGAAACATCCATTTGGAAAATTCTCCTTGAACATGCTGGGGGTGGGGGTGTGGGACAGTGCCAGGCCAGGTGTGGACGGAGGGAGGGAACAGATGTGGGAAGGGGCCCAGGACACAGCCCCAAGCTGGGGGTGCTCCGTGGGGTGCCCCTGCCCCAATGCAGAGCTTTGCTGTGAGCCTGCAGTGAGCGCAGCCCCACAAACCCAGGGCAAGCACAGCAGGGTGCCCCCACACTGTCCTCCCTCTCCTGCTCTGTAGGGCCCCCACCCCACACGGTGCCCATGGGAGGGTAGGGTCCCCCTGGTCCCCCTCGGATGTGGCTACGTGGGGTCGTGCTCAGTCTGGAGAGAGGTGCTGACCTCTGCTTGTGGGTGAGCACCCACAGTCCGACCCTGTGGGGAGGAGGAGGTTGAGATCCTGGCAGCAGCCCTGGGAGTGCAGGATGGGGACTGGGGGGTCAGGGCTCACCGTTGCTGGTCCCCCTCACCAGCCTCTCGCCGGGGCTGGTGGGAGTTATCTGTCCAGGGATGTCCTGGCTGGTTCCCAACTGCAGCTTCCTCATGTGTCTCACCACTGCCGTGGCGTTGAAAGCTTGCTGCCAACCCCACAGTGTCTGTTACCTGACACGGGGTGCCTGGGGGGCCTCTGTGTCCCTCAGCAACCCCCAGCACCCCTCACTCACCTTCCACTTGCTCTTTGCAAAGTTCTTCTTGATCTGCTCACTCACTGACTGGTGGATGTTCTTGTCCAAGGCTGTGTCCCCAGCGATCCTGAAGTGAAATGGAGGTCAGCTGGGGCCCCCCTACCCTATGGCTGCTGTGGGGTTAGCCAGAGAAGGGACAGATCATGGCAGGTCACTCCTTACCAGGGATGCTGCAGGGCTTGCTCGCAGGTGAAGCGCTTGCTGGGGTCCTTCTCCATCAGGTGTTGAATGAAGTCCTTGGCTGTGACAGGGCATTGAGCATCTCTGAGTGTCTATGCCCACATTCCCTTGGGTACTGTGACAATGTGCCAGGCTCCCAGCCCTCACCACCCTGGTGGTCCCAGCTCACCCGAGTCTGAGATGTCGTCCCAGTAGGGTGAGTCAAACTCATACTCAGCCCGCAGGATCTGCTCGAAGAGCTTGGCATCGTTCTCATCATAGAAAGGGGGGTAACCGCAGAGCCTGGGAGGGCAGGGGGGAGGGGGATGCTGGCCCTGGGCAGCCCTGAGAGGCCAGGCCCCCAGGATAGGAAGGGATGGGAGGGGGGATACGTACAGAATGTAGGCAATGACCCCGATGGACCAGCAATCCACTGCCTTGCTGTAGGGCTTCTGTGCCAGCACCTCAGGGGCTGTGGGGGATGGCAGGGGTGAGGGGGGACCCCAACCTGTGGGGATACCCCAACCCCACACCCAGGGTGGTGGCAGCCTACAGCAGGCACTCACCCACATAGCCAGGGGTGCCACAGGCCGTGGACATGACGCTGCCACAGCCCTCAATCTTCGACAGCCCGAAGTCACTGATCATGATCTTGGAGTCCTCATCCATGCTGTAATAGAGCAGGTTCTCGGGCTGCGAGGAGTGGGGGTTCAGGGACGTGCAACACTGGGCTCCCTTCCTGCCACCATCAGGGTGCTGCGTGTGTCCCCCCCACCCCCAGTTGCTCACCTTCAGGTCGCGGTGGACAATGCCCATGTCGTGCAGGTACTTGACAGCATCGAGGATCTGCCGGATCAGGGCACTGGCATCCCGCTCGGTGTAGAAGCCCTTCTCCACGATGCGGTCGAAGAGTTCCCCCCCTGAGACCCTGCAGGGATGGGCAGCACCCATCAGCACAGCCCCTCCACCCCGAGACCCCTCTGGAGCCTCCCAACAACACTCACAGCTGCATGATGAGGTAGAGGTGAGTGCCACTCTCGTAGATGTCATCCAAGGCCACGATATTGGGGTGCTTGATCCTGCAGGGGGAGGTGCAGGGGCATGAGGGGGCTCCTGCCTGTTCCCACCCCAGCCCCCACGGGACAGGATGCAGCCAGGCTCCGCGCCGCAGGGCATCACGCGCTGCCAGCTATTTTGGGCACTGGCAATAACACGCGGCAATGGGTGCTGGCAGTGGGGAGCTGTGCCAGGTTGTGGGGGTGCCATGGGGTGGGACCCCCACCCTGGTGCTGAGACAGCCCCTACTTGTGGAGGACGGCGATCTCATTCTCAATGCTGGTCTCCTTCCCCTCCAGCGCCTTCTTGGTGATGCACTTGATGGCCACCAGCTTCCGTGTCGCCTTCTCCTCCGCCAGGACCACCTCGGAGAAGGCCCCCCTGGGGGGGTTAAGGGATGAGCAGGGCAGAGGGGGGCTGCCAGCCAGAGCCGTCAGTGCCACCATGCCACGACTGTCATGGCAACAGGCAGAAAGTCCAGCTATTTATAGGAGAAAAGTGAGTGGGAGCCGTCCGCTGGGATGGCTGGTTGTGGACCCTGCCAGCAATAAAGCGCCTGGCACCACTTGTCCCTCCCGGTATGGCTGCACCATCCTATCAGGCAGGATAAGGCTGCGACAGTGCTGGGGGTGAGCCATGCTAGGGCTGAGCCCCTGTGTGGATTTTGGCAGCCCCGTGCCATGCCATCCTGCAGCACCCAGGGTCACCCAAGGGCTGAGGTGTCTGTTAGGAGCTGGGCAGAGCTGTTGGCAGTGCCCAAGTGGGGAAGTGACGGGCAGCATGTTCGCGCTGCGACGGGCCCTAAGCCTTGACGTAATTAACCTGCTAATCCAGCCTAAGAGCCTTACGGTGCTGTGGGCACCAGTGGGAACCCCTCTGCCAGCTGGAGGATCATCCTTGGGTATGGCACAGCCACCTGTGGCACAGCAGGGGGAATCAGCCATCATCAGTGGGAGGTGGCACCTGCACCTCAGTGCCGCACAGTGTCTCCCCTCATGTGCCAGCCCCACCTCAGGCCAGGATTTGAGCTGGTTCCACTTGGCAGGTCTGGCAAAGCTGGAGGGCCAGACCCTTCACGGTGAGTGTTGTCACCAGTGCGTCCCCCAGCCTGCAACTCACGTGCCCAGGACGTCTCGGAAGTCATAGATCCGCCGAATGTCCTCGGTCCTCTTCTTCCAGCTGGGCCCATCCTGCCCCAGCAGCATGGTGCCCCGTGGGGCCACCCACTCCCACCTGTGACACGAGTGGGGGACAGGGTGGGGACAGGGTGTCAGCATGCTGGGTTGGTGTGGGGACACGGGGGAGGTGACAGGGTATTAAGGGGACGTGATTGTCATCGTGGAGTCATGGGAACAAGCTGTGCCCATGCAGGAGTTTTGGCGCGGGATGTCCCACTGGGGACACAGGCAGCCACCCTCCAGTTGCCCGCCCATGGGGAGGGCGCAGAGCAGGCAGGCAGGGGGAGGGTACCAGGCACACGCGTGGGTGCGCGGGGGGGTCTCCACCGCCATTCCCTACGCCTGCCAGCTGGCACAGGCGCGCCGGGCGGGACACGCGTGGGAGCCGGAGCTGCGCAGCGCGGGTGGTGACGCGCAGCTCCGCCGCCGCCACTCGGAGCCGCGCGTGGGCACGGTGTCCGCGCGCGGGCACGCCGCCCCCGCCCCGCCCCGCCCTTACCGACGGCCCCGGCCCCGGGCCCGCGGCGGAGCAGCGGCGACTCCTCCCGGCGCGGCGCCGCCGGACAGCGCTGACGTCACGGCAGGGGGCGGGCGCGCGCCCGGCCGCTGCCAATGGGAGGGGGCGGTTCGGCCGCGCGGGGGGGGGGGCGGGAGGGCCACGCGTGACCGCGGGAGCGCGTGGACAGGCGGAGGGGGCGCGGGGAGGGGGCGCGCGCGGGGCGGTGACACCCCCGACACCCCCTCCCGCGTCTGTTGTGGGGATGCGAGTGGATGGATGCCTTGGGTAGGCACGAGTGGGGCTGCAGGACAGACCCAAGCCTGCCACGCCTCACCACTCCCCCGGACTGAGCCCAGCACCGGCAGGACCCTCCCCCGCCCACACCCACCCCAGGGCAGGGATGGTCCCCACAGTGCCTCCGAGGTCACCACACCATGACCTGCACATGGCTGCCTTTATTGCCCGCGGTTGTGGCAATAGTGGCCACCGGTACATGGAGAGCTCGGCCACCCACCCACCGGGCCCTCCACCCCTCCAGCCCCTTTCCCTCTCCACCCCCCCCAGCTCCCCTGTGGGGATTGTGATCTCCCCGCCCCCGGTCACAGACGGACAAGGGACCGTGGGAACCACACTGCAGGAACCACCACATCTGGCCCCTGCAGTGACCTGGCTGATGTCACCTGAGTAACAGGGGGAGCACAGGGAGACGTGGGAGCAGAAGCCACCAGCTGGGGGAGGCTGTCCACAGGAGAGATCCCCGCAACTCCACAGGGTCCCAAGCCTGAATCAGTGAAAGCCCCACTCAGGGAGGGGACAGCAGGCAGGCTCTGTCATGCAGGTGGGGAGGCCAAGCAGGCCCAGGGCATGCAGAAGGCTGTGCCCACTCCATCCTGCATTGGCAGGGTACAGCCAGAGTACAGGCAGGGCAGCACCCTGCAGGTGAGGTCCACACAGAGAGGGGGGGTCCTTGGGCCCCGCTACCCATCCAGCAGCTTGAGGATGCTCTCCCGCTCCTTCAGGGTCTTCCAAGCCTGGTCTTTCTCCTTCTTGGTGGGCGTGCGCTTCTTCTGCCGGGCAGCCATGATCTTGCGGAAGGCATCCATCACCTCGTTGTCAGCCATGCGGACACGCTGTCGCAGCTCCTGCCGGTGCAGCTCCTCTTTGGCCAGCCTGGGGGGCACGCAGGGGTGTCAGTTCCCGCCGGGCAGCCCCCTGCTCGCCCCCATCCCTGCCTGCTCGCTCTCACCGCAGCAGCTCGTGCTTCTTGGTGCGGTTGTGAGCACTGAGGGCCTTGAGCTCCGCCTGCCTCTTGCGCAGCTCTGCCAGCACCTCGTCCTCCGAGTCCTCGGCCGGGCGGTCCTCTGACTCCAGCAGGCCCTGAGCCACCAGTTCCTCCTTGATCCGCCCCTCCAGGGACTTGGTGTGGGGGACACTGCCGGGGTGGAGAGCGGCTGCTGCCCACCACATGCCCTTTGCTCCCTGCTACTAACCGGGGCAGGGAGCCAGCGCTGTGCTCAGTGCACCCACGGGCAGTGCCGAGCTCTGTGTCTGCCTCAGCCGCTCACCTGAAGGGCTTGTTCTGGCTGCGGGGAGACGTCCCAGCACCATCGGCTCCTGAGTCCTTGCTGGCGATCTCAGGGATGGGGGAGTCCTCCATGGGGGAGATGATGTTTTCCTAGCAAAGGGAGCATGAGGGAAAGGTAGGAGTTAGTGCCAGGTTGTGGTGGTGCTACCCTGCAGGCATGGCCTCACAGAGCCCCCTCACCTCCACAAGGGCCTGCAGGAGACGCTGCGTCAGGGGACCGAAGGGACACCCGTCCTCTGGCTGCTCATGCTGGGCCTCCGACTTCTTCAGGAGGGCATCGACGTCTGGGAGGAAGCGGGAGAGGGAAGTAACCAACCCCAAAGATGACCCAACAGAGGTGAGCAGTGGGGCAAGGGCAGCCTCAGCCCCTGGGGCTGGGGCTTGGCTCCACTGGGCACAAGTGTTCCCAGCCCCTCTGGGCAAAGGCAGAGGCGGGATGGGGGCACCTTTGGTGTCCAGTTCAGTCAGTGGCCCGAGGACACCTTTCTTCTTGTCAGCAGCAGCTGCTGCCCGGGCTCCATCCTTCTGCTCCTCCAGCAGGTCCTCCTGTGCCCAGCGCTGGGAATAATGCTTCCCCAGTGGCGGGATCTGTGAGAGCAGGGCGCAGCACAGCTCCTGGAGCCTCTGCCTTGCCTCCCACCTCCCCAGCACTACAGCAGCATCCCAGGTGGGAACACTTGCTGTGAGGTACTAGAGGGGATAGGGCACAGGATGGGCTCGGGAGCTTTTTACCTTGTAATGCTCAGCCTCATCCTCCGGCGGCTTGAGAAGCTCCTCCAGGACTCTGACCTCCTCATTAGTGAGATCGGCACAGTATGGCTCCACTGATGCCCAGAACCTGCAGGGGAGGATGGATGGACTGTGAGGGAGAGCTGCAGGGGAGCATGTGGGAGCTGACACATTTCTCCCTTCCCCGGGGTACCTTTTCCCTCGGCCCTTGTGCTGCGTGCTCCAAGGAAGGAGACAGATAATCCCAATGTCCCCCACCACCCACACACCTGTTTGGAGCATCATTTTTGGGAATGCGGGGCACGTCAATGGGATCATCCTGGAACTCATATTCCTGGATCTTGGGCTGCAGGTTCTTGGACTTGGGCCGGCCGGGGCCAGGCCCAGTCCCATGGCCCCCTTTGCCCTCCAGCTTCTGCTTCTTGGGCTTCCCATGTTTGACAGATGTGCCCACATCGTGGTCCTTGCTCAGCTTCAGGAACCGCCGGTCGCCCTTCTTATCCTGCCAGTCCGTCAGGATCTGTAAGAGTTGATGCCCCATCAGGTCCCATACCTGGGGCTGGGCAGGGGTGGGCAGGAGACAGCCCCTGGGCAGGAAGGAGCGAGACAGGGAGCGTGTCCCTGACCCTGCGCGGTCCCAGCACCTGTGTCTCAGCCTCCAGGACGCGGAGGCGGCGGCTGGCGGAGGAGAGCAGCGTCTCCAGCTCCAGCTGCAGCGTGTCCAGCTCCTCGATGCCGATGCCGTCATCCTCCGAGCGGGCCTGCACAGCCGTGTACCGGGGGCACACCTTCACGTGGTCCACCGACTTGAAGTCGTGGAACTGAAGCGGGCAGTCCTTCAGCTCGCTCATGGCGGCGGGCACCGGGGGGCTCCGGGGACACCGAGGGGCGCTTGGGACAGGGGAACCCGGGGGAGAGGAAAGCGGAGCGGGGGGCTACGGGGGGCCGGGGGGCATCGGGGCTGTGAGGGACCCGCGCGCAGGACCACCGGGGGGAACCTGGGGGAATCACCGGGCCGCTGCAGGGACCCGGGGCAGGATCCCGGGGCGGAATCCCAGGGTGAGATCCCGGGGCGGGATCGCGGGGGTGCGGGGGCCCGGGGGCGGGGTCCGGGGGCGGGTCCCGGGGCGGGGTCCCCGGGCCGTTGC
>JAWWLV010000024.1:9322279-9336881 GCA_035041135.1 Platyrinchus mystaceus | reverse complement strand
AGCATCAACCCCCCCCCACTGTGCCCAGTGCCCCCAAGCTCCCCCTGCCCCCAAGCGCCAGAGACACTCCGGTACCCAAGCAAGCACAGCATCAATCCCCCATCGCTGTGCCCAGTGCCCCCAAGCTCCCTGTGCCCCCAAGGGCCAGAGACACTCCTGTACCCAAGCAAGCACAGCATCAATCCCCCACCACTACGGCCAGTGCTCCCAAGCTCCCTGTACCTCCAAGGACCAGAGACACGCGGATGCCACAGCGAGCACATCAACGCCCCACCACTGTGCTCAGTGTCCCCAGGCTCCCCATGTCCCCAAGGGCCAGAGACACTCATGTACCCAAGCAAGCACAGCATCAATCCCCCACCACTGTGCTTAGTGCCCCCAAGCTCCCTATGCCCCCAGCAGCCAGAGACACCCAGGGCCCCAAGCCCAGAACAGCAGCAGGGAAGCTGCCTCCTCTGTGGCAATGGAGCCACCCCAGCTCTGACCCCTCAGCACTGCCACAGCCCTGGAGCCACTCTGCTGGGAGGCAGGGGCTGCCACGGCTCCGTCACCAACACAGGCAGCCCCAGGCCACTCAGCCCCTGATCAGTGTCTGTCCCCTGGATAGAGTGCCCGTGCCACTGCCCTGGGGAGCCCCCAGCAACCCCTGGCTAGCTGTGGGCTGTGTCCCCTCCTTCCGTCCTGCCAGGACACTGCACCTAGCTCTGCCTGCAAAGATCATTGTGACACCCAGCCCAGAGCAGAAGCACATGGCAGTTCCCAATGGGACACAGAAGACCTGCAATAGTGAAGACATTCCCAGGAGGGGACAGCACCCTGCCCATCCTTGCTGGACCAGCATGGCAGCACTCAGCTCCCTCCCACCGCAATGTACCCCCACTGCTGTGTCGTGGTCCCCACTTCATCCCTCATACGCACTTTAAAATATTTCTGCAATAAGGAGCCTGGCTTGGACCTTCTGTGTGTGTGAGTTGTGGGCAGGGCCAGGGCTGCCCCCAGGATTGGGCTGCGGGCAGGAACTGGGGCTGCTGGGGCACAGAACAGGCAGGAAAAGCTGCCTCCACTCCTGCCTGCCTGTGGTCACCCCTGCCAGACACAGCAGGGGCAGACACTGCCAGACACCACCTGTCATGGTGGTGATGCCACTGTGCCCTGGCACTGGGAACCAGGGTGGACACAGAGGAGTGCCAGGGGTGGTGCCCCCAGCAATGCCAGGGGCACAGTGGGGGGAAACACATCCTGTGTGTGGCAAGAAAGAACTGGGCGTTGAGCCACCCCAGCTGCAGGTGGGGATTTTAATGGGCTGGCAGAGACCTGTGGGGTGGGGATCCCCTTGCGGCACTAGGGCACTCGGGCAGCCCCAGGCAGCGCAGGGTCCGCAGGAAGTGGGGTGGTGGGGGTGCACAGAGGGGGCCCTCAGGCAGCACGAGCTCCTGATGGTGGATGTGGAGTGGAAGGTGACGGAGCTGCTGCGGTGTAAGTCCCAGCCGGGACAGCAACTCCTCGTCCAGCACCTGCAATGTGAGTGAGTAAGTCAGTAGGGGGGGGCGGTGCTGAACCCCCAACCAGCATTCACCCTGAACACATACCTGTGTGCGGGCTGGGGCGGCCTCGGGGGTCAGCAGGAAGGGCACCCCCAGGACACTGCCCACACGGGAAGAGTGCTCGTGGTCACCCAGTGCCGGGCACAGCAGCAGTGTCAGGTGCACCTGGAGCTGTTCTGGGAAGGCTGGGGAGGCACAGGGGGAAAGTGGGATTGTGGTGCTGGGGCAGCATGGCAGCATGGGGTGTTGAGAGGCCACTCACCTGTCTTGGGCTGGAGCTGAAGGAGGGCACAGCCCCCGCTGGCACCAAGCACCCGGTAACGTGTCATGGTGCTCTTCACCTCTTTCCTGGCCAGGCTGTGGCGTCCCGGCGCTGGCACTGGCACCACCTGTGAAGCACAGCCCTCAGCACTCCCCAGGACACCTCCCACACCCCCAGCACCCCCGCACTCCCTTACCATGGCAGTGTCACCCTGCTGCTGCCAGCACAGCCCAGTGCGGATCTCACCCTCCGCCTCCGCCGGAACTCCCACAGTGACAGCGCTGCAGGGAGAGATGGTGAGGAGGGGACAGGACCCCCGTGCCAGCATGGCAGGGGCCTGGGGACTTACCAGTACGTGGCAGGGTACTGGCCTCTCTGGCGGGCTTTGGTGAAGAACTGCTGGAGCTTCTTAGTGGTGTGGTAGCAGCTGGACAGGAGGACGAGGCCAGAACACTGCCTATGAGACATGGCAGCTCTGAGCCCCAGAGGGGGAAAGGCCCCCCTGGCTCTGCCCCAGGGCCTCCAACCTGGAACCTCCAACCATACCTGGCAGGAGCCTTCACCACGTGGAACTCAGCAGGGAGGCCCAGCCGTCGTCTCAGCACTGGCAGCAGTGCATCCAGGCTCAGCTCCCCAGGCTGTCCTGGGGAGAGGTTGGGGGGTCAGCACCTGCTGAGCCCCCGAGGTAGGTACCCTCAGCAGACCCCACTTCCTGCCCCATACTCACCCAGGACAGGCAGGCCCGAGGGCTTGTTTAGTGCCAGCAGGGCTCCTGGCAAGGGGAAGCTTGGTCAGGATGTGCCCCCACACTGTCTCCCTTGCCTCCATCTCCCTCTCCCCCCAGTACCTTCCTGGTGCACCACGGAGCCTTCCAGCAGCCCCAGTGTCTTCTCAGGGCCTAGTGGCCGCCTCTGCCTGCAGGGGATGGAGTGACGGGGGGGCACGGGTGGGACACCTCCAGCTACCTACCCTGACCCTCCCTGTGTGTCCATAAATTATTCCCCCACTAACTGCCCTGCCTTGCCAGGTGTGCCCCTGCACCCACACCTGTACCCCCTTGCCTGTCCCTGCACCCTCACACTTCCCCAGCCTGTGTTCACACATCTGCAGCCCCACGTGTCCCCACTCACACACCCACCCCACAGCCCCTCTGCACTCACACGTGTGCATCCCGACATGCCCAGAGCCTGTGTGCACCCATGTCACACACCCCCTTGTCTCACATGCACCTCACCATATACACACACCCACCCCCATCACACATCCCCCCACGTACCCCTGTGCACTCCACGCCACACACCCCACGTCGTATGTCCACCCCGTGTGACACCCCAGGTCACACAGACCCTGTCACACACACCCCATGTCCCACACACCCCGTGTCACACCCCACCTGTGTCACACCCCATGTCACACAGACCCCGTGTCACACACCCACGTCACACAAGCACCCTGTGCACGAACACACAGCCCCCACGCCGCAAGTATCTCGTACACCCGCTTACCGTGTTCCCCGCCCCCCATGTACACACGCGGCCTATGTGCACGCCCCCCATGTCACACACGCCGTGTCCCACGCACCCCCTGTCACACACACCCCACGTCACACTCTCCCCGTGTCCCCCTCGCCCCGCTGACCCCGCGGCACGCGCCCCCGTTCCTGCTCGCGCCAGCCCTCGCGCGGCGGCGACAGCGGCGGCTCCCCCGGTGCCCGCCATGGCGGCCCCGCCGCGCCTGCGCCGAGCGGCCGCCCCGGCATCCGGAGAGCCCGCGGCCGCGGCCATAGAGCGGCGGAAGCGCGGGCAGAGCGTCTCGCCCGCAGGTGCGGCACGGCGGGGAGCGGCGGCGCCCGCCGGGGGGGGCTCCGGGCGGGCGGTCACGGGGAGGGGGCCCCGGGGCTGTCACTGCGGGAGGGAGGCCCGGGGCGGGGTTCCCCGGGGGGATGGGGCCGGGGCTGCGCTGGGGAGGCGGGCAGGGAGAGCGGCCCCGCCTGACGCTGTGCCTCCCCAGGACAGCACCATGGCCTCCCGCGGGGGTCCCCGCGCCCCCGGCACCGACGGCAGCGACTTCCAGCACCGGGAGCGCGTGGCCTCGCACTACCAGATGAGGTAGGTGTCCCTTCCCCCGGGACTCCCGGGAGGGACACGCGACCCCCCAGCAGGCTCTGACGGCCCCGCGCTCTCTCCCCAGCGTGACCCTCAAGTCGGAGATCAAGAAACTGATCTACACGCACGTAGTCATCTGGCTGCTGCTGCTGGCCCAGATGTGCGTGGGGCACCTCAAGCTGCTGCCCCACGACCAGGTGGCCATGCCCTACCAGTGGGAGTACCCCTACCTGCTCAGCATCCTGCCCTCACTCCTGGGCCTGCTCTCCTTCCCCCGCAACAACATCAGCTACCTGGTGCTCTCCATGATCAGCACCGGCCTTTTCTCCGTGGCTCCCCTCATCTACGGGGCCATGGAGATGTTCCCCATGGCACAGCAGCTCTACCGCCACGGCAAAGCTTATCGTTTCATCTTCGGCTTCTCGGCCGTCTCTGTCATGTACCTGGTGGTGGTGGTGGCCGCGCAGGTGCATGGCTGGCAGCTCTACTACAGCAAGAAGCTACTGGACTCCTGGTTCACTAGCACGCAGGAGAAGAAGAAGAAATGAGTGGGAATGGGTGGGCTCCGTGAGGTGCTGAAGCTCTGCAGCTCAGTCCTGTGGGGCGGCGCTGGCGCAGCTCCGGTGGGTGGGGGGGCCCCCGGGGACCAAGCTGTGGGTGTCTGAGCCACGCCGTGGCCCCGGGCTCACATGTGACGGCTGGGGCCGTGAGGGTTCCCTGGGGTACGTTCCCCTTCCCCTGCGTGTTGCTCTATGGAAATAAAGCACCGTCCGCGCTCCCACGCGTGTCTGCGCCGCAGGAAGCGCCGCCCGGCAGCGGGGGGTGGGGGGGGGGCGGCGGGGCCGCACGTGCCGGTGCAGGAATGCGGCGGGGCCGGCCCGGGGCGGGGCGGGGAGCGGCGGTGCTCGGCCATGGGGCGCACGGTGCTGCTCGTCGCCGCCGCGCTGCTGCTGCTGCCGCCCGGCACAGGGGCCGCCGTCACCCGCCTCAGGGTCTCCGCCAACTTCGTGAGCGCCGGGGAAAGGGAGGGAGGTGGGGGAGGGTGGGTGGGGGGCGGGCGGCGCCGCGCTCAACCCCGTGTCTTTGCTTGCAGGAGTGCCGGGCCACCGGTGAGTAGCGGCGGGTCTGCCCCTGCCCGGGGACATGGGTTCCTCCAGGGTGCGGCGGGACGGCGGGGCTTTCCCCGCCCGCCGCTACCGGGTCCTGGGGGATGCCCCGGTCTCCGAGGCATGGGGCTCCCCGCTTCCGAGGAGTCCCGATCCCCGGAGCTTCCAGGCTGCCGGGGCTCCCCGCTTACGAGGACTCCGAATTCCCGGGGCTCCCCGTTTCTGAAGACTCACAGTCCCCGGAGTTCCCCGGCCGCCGGAGCTCCCCGCTTCCGAGGACTCCGGATGCCCATTTGCGAGAACTCCAAATCACCTGGGCTCCTCCCTTCCGAGTACTCCTGCCCAGGACTCCCTTTCCCGGGGCTCTCCTCTTCCGAGGGCTCCCGGGGCTCCGGGTGCCTGCGGGATCCCCGGCTCACGGCCGCTCCCTCTCTGCTCTCCCTCCGCAGCCGACAGGACGTTGAGCCGCCCCCGCTGCCGCCGCCCGTCCCGCCCCGTGCCGTCGCTGGAGCCGCCCGCCCTGTCGCTGAGCCGTGCCCGGCTGTGCCTGCCCGCGCAGCCCTGCCAGCCCTGCCTGCGGGTGCGCCTGGCCCTTCCCGCCGGAGGTACGGGCGGGGGTGGCGGGGCCGGGCATCCCCACGGTGGGGGGGGACACACCCCGTTCTCCCACCTGTGTCAGCACCCCACTGCTGGTTTCTCGCAGAGCTCGGCGGTGTCCGTGGGCTGCAGCTCACCTTCCTGGAGCTGGGCTCCAATCGGGCCGCCTGGCTGCAGGTCTGGAAGCGGCGCAGGGTGCTGGACAGCTCAACAGTGAGTCTGGGGTGGGTGTTGGAGCTGGGGGACACTGGAGCTGGTGGTGCCCATTGACCCTCTGCTCCCTGCAGTGGCAGGTGCAGTTTGACTGCTTTCCAGCTGAGAGCGGGCAGCAGGTCCTCGTCTCCCTTCGCACCATCCCTGACTGGGGCTTGTCCCTCAGCCGCAGCCACCTGGTCGCTGCTGAGCCACGTGGTGAGAATGGAGGGGTCCCAGGGGGTATCTTGAGAGATGCTGGTGCTGGCTGACCCCCTGCCTGCTCTGCAGGGCCCGTCTTCACCCATGCGTGGGTCCCTGAGGCACGGGCCATCGACGTGTGGGTGCCTGAGGGTCCTGCCCTCATGGTGCGGCTGTGCCATCAGCTGGCCCTGGAGTGTGAGGAGCTGCCCTGGCCCTTCCACCGGCGGGTAATAGCTCTGCCCCCCCCAACACCCCCATATCAGACTGAAGGGCACACTCCCCACCAGCTGATTCTCCCTTCTTGCTGCAGGTGCTGGTGCCAGGTGGCCACCGCATCTCACTGCCATATGAGTTCCTGGTGCCCTGCCTGTGCATTGAGGTGGGTCGCCCTCCCCCTACAGCCACTGAAGCCCCTGTCTGCCCTCGCAGGGGAAGTGGGGGCATATCCTGCTCCCAACTCCTCACTCTGCTCCCGCAGGCCTCCTACCCTCACCACGACAGCCTGCGGAGTAAGCGCTGCCCCTTCCGTGATCAGCCAGATGCCTGTGAGTTCCTGTGGGGAGGGGAGCTGGGTCCCAAGGGTGTCCCCCAGCGTCCCCAGCCCACTGATGCAGTGTCCCACAGATGGCCCTGAGCTGTGGTCCTCGGTGCGCTTCCATGACTACAGTGCCAGCAGCAAGAACCAGATGGCAATGGTGCTGAGTGCCAGCTGCCCTCTGCACCCACAGGCCACCCTGTGTTGGAGGGAGGCAGCAGATGAAGCTGCACCCTGCCACAGCATCCCCAACTCCACAGCCAGCGAGGAGGAGCAGGTGAGGGGTCCTCATCCTGAGGTGTCATGGATGTAGAACCATGCCCCTGGATGGGGAACCCACTGGACCCCAGGGTCCCCAAGGCAGCAGGTGAGCACTGGGGTGTCTGTGGGCTGTGTGGATCAGGGATGGTGACAGTGATATGCTCTTTGCACATTCCAGGTTTACACACTGGACAAGGTGGACGTGCACCCCCAGCTCTGCTTCCGAGTAAGCCCCGTGGGTGGTGGGCACCACCTGGGAAGGGGTTAGGGGGCCGTGATGGGCAATGGCAGCTCACCCAGCCCTTCTGTTGATCCCTCAGTTCTCCTACGGGAACAGCAGCCATGTGGAGTGTCCCCACCAGCCAGGTGAGCCTCATGGGCAGCCCTGGGCTGAGCACCCCTTGCACCCCTCATCCTATTGGACATTCTGCAACCTCTCCTCTCCCTCCGGTGGCTGCAGATACTGCCTGGAATGTCTCAGTGAGTGTCTGGGGGCTGCAGCTGCGCCTGCACCTCAGCTCCCGCATCCCCGCGGCCTTCAGTGCAGCCCTGTGCCAGCGCCAGGGTGGGCAGTGCGAGCCTGAGGCCCCCCTCTACACTGTCACACAGGTGAGTGGTGCAGGGCTTGGGGGGACATGGTGGGGACAGACCTGTGCTGACCCTGCACTTATGCTTTGCAGCCAGAGGGCTCTGCCCCAGGGGAGCTGGCACTGCTGCTGCCAGTGCAGGTCCTGGGCAGCTGTGTGCTGGTAAGGTGACCCCTGTGCTTGCACCTGCTCCAGGGGGGGATCCCAACACAGCCCCCTCCTCACCCAGCCCCTTCCCTAGGTGTGGCGCTCGGATGTGCACTTTGCTCGGAAGCAGCTGCTCTGTCCCGACGGTGAGAGGGTGTCCTGGGGGGACACAGGGGGCAGCAGAGATGGGCAGACACCCCCCTTATTGCTCCTCTCCCAGTGTCTCGCAGGCACTTTGGGCTGCTGGGACTGGTGCTAGCACTGGGGCTGGTTGTGACCGTGCTGCTCCTCAACTGCCGCAGTGCCTGGAGGCCGGACAATGGTAAGGGGCACCTTGGGGGGCTGCAGGATGGGGCCACCAGCCACAATGGTCATGGGGTTGGAGTGTCAGGAGGTGCTGGCTCCTGTGTTGCAGAGGGTCCTGGAGCAGTGGATGGTGGTGGATGCCAGGGTTTCCCCCAGGGGATATCAGTGGGACATGGGGCTGGGCTGTCACCACTCTTCCCTCTATTCTGCAGATGTCCCAGGCGGGCGCCCTGTGCTGCTGCTGTACTCGCCGGACTCGGAGGAGCACCTGGGGCTGGTGTGCGCCCTGGCCGAGCGGCTGCGTGCGGGGCTGGGCTGCGATGTGCGCCTGGACCTGTGGGAAGCGGGTGGCTTGGGGCAGGCGGGCACCCTGCCTTGGCTCTACGCCCAGCGGGGCCGCGTGGGCCGCCAGCGTGGCACCGTCCTACTCCTCTGGAGCCGGGGCAGTGCCCGGCTCTTTCGTCGGTGGCAGGTTGGGGTGGCCAGTGGGATGCCTGGGGATGCCCACGACATCTTTGGGGCAGCCATGGCCTGCCTGCACGGGGAGCTGGGGGCGGCAGGCTGTGGCAGCGGGTGGGTCCTGGCCTACTTCAGCCGGCTCTGCAGCCCCCATGACGTTCCCCGGCCCCTCCGGCCCCTGCCCACCTACCGCCTGCCCCGGCAGCTGCCTGGTCTGCTGGGTGCCCTGCGGGGCAGCCCCCCAGCCCCTCGCCACTGCCGCCGGGGCAGGGCTGGGAAGCTCCTGCATCGGCTGATAGAGGTGGGGACTGAGGAGGGCAGCCACCCACCCCAGCTCCCTGGGGCAGCTGCTGGCACCTGAATGCCCAAGCTGGGACTGAGCTGGGCATGGCTGCGGGGCGGGCAGGGCTGGGCACAGCCCTGGTGAGGGCAGGGGCTCTGCTATGGAGAGGCAGGGCTCAGGTGAACGTGTCCACTGCGGTGTAGGAGGGGTACCTGTGGGTGCCTCAGCCAGGGGCTGCAGGGGTCCAAGCAGGATTGGCCTCAGTGGTTGGATGGGCTGCAGCGGCCAGAGCAAGCATCCATTTGGTCACCTGGGGCCAGGAGCAGAAATACTGTCCTGGGGAGGGGCAGCTTTATTCCCATACAGCGACCTGCTCCAGAGGAGAGCCTATAGAAGCCCCTTTGGACAACACAGCAGAGCAAGGGGTCGAAGTGGTACTGGTAGAGGTCAAGAGGTGGGGTAACTCCCTGCCCAAACACGAGGGGCTGGAGGGGCAGGTGCTGGGCACAGGCTGGCCCTTCTCCTTGCTCTGACATTGCCAGCAGGACCTGGTTTGCAATGGAAGCAATAAAGGCATCATTTCACACTGCCCTGCTGTCCATCTGGCGTACGGGGGAAATTTGTTGGTGTCCCGAGGGGGGCGGGGGCTTCCCTGTGCCCCTCTGCAGCACGGGGCAGGGCAAGAGAACGCACCCGGCTGGTCTCAGCCTGTCCCGGCACGGCCGCCACACTGCATCCCACAGTCGCTGGGGCTGCCTGGTTCCAGCCTGGGCACCGTGCCCATGCCATGGGGCCAACCTCATCCCTGTGGGGCCCCAAGCCCTCCCGGGGATGCCGGGGCACGGATCCCTCCGTGGTCGGTGCGGGAACAGGAGGCCCCACCCCAGGGCGGTTGCTGACGCCACGCAGGGACCCGGGTGTCCGGGATCAGAGCAGGAAGCGGGAGCCGGCGGCGGCGGCGGGGCCCGTGGAGCCGGGAGAGGGTCTGTTTGGGAGCAGACGGTGTGGGGCCGGGGCGCCCCACGGCCCCGGCCCCGCCATGCCCACGCTGGGGCAGCTCCTGCTCGTGCTGGTGGTGACGGCGGCGGGTGGGCGTGGGGACCCCCGCGACAGCCTGTCCTGCTCCCAGGTGGGTCGGTGTCACCAGCACGGGGGCACTGGGCAGCCAGCACCACCACCGGCCTCACCCCCGCCTCCCCCAGGGCCTCGCCTGCCGCCTCTTGGGTAAGTGCCACCACCACGCCATGGCCCCCAGCTCACCTAGGGCGTGGGGACCCACCCCCACACTGCCCTCCCTGTCCCCCCAGACACCGACGTGCTGTGTGGGATGGAGCCCCCGTGGCCTGGCCGTGGGCTGACCCTGGCTCGTCTGCGTCTGAAGCCGGCACTGCACTGCAGTGAGCCCACGGCCTGTGTGCCCTGTCTGGAGGCACGTGTGCACCTGGCCTTGGCACCTGCCACCAGAACCACCGCTGCCACCGAAACCCCCCATTCCGTGGTGCCAGGTATCCCTAGGGCAGAGGATGGCAGTGGCAGGGGACAGTGGTCACCAGTGGCTGGGGCCACCTTGTCCCAGCCCAGTGTCACTGGGCTGCTGCTGCTCTCCGGGCACACGTTCGCCTCCTCCCGCTGTGTGGCCGTGGAGGTCCAGGCACCCCTGGCCCCCACACAGCGCAACCGAACCCTGGTACGTAGGTGCGGGAACTGGCAACGGGTGTCCCAACACTGTCAGTCCCTGGGCACTGAGGATGTGGGCACTGGCATCGGTACATGCCCATGGCATGGGGATCGTGTGCCCCAGGGAGGTGGGGCTGGTGGTGCCGGTGCCTCACCACAGCGGGGTGGTGGTTTTCCTGCCCAGGGCTGGGTGATCTTCCGGTGCTTCGAGGCACCGCTGGGCTCTGAGCTCCATGTCACAGCGTACACGAACTCACGCGGACGGCGTAGTCTGAGCCAGCAGAAGCCGGTGCCAGGTGAGCCCCAGCGTGCCTCCTGTGATGTTCCCATCCCCCTGCCCACTGACTCCCTGTCCTCACAGATTGCTCATGGCCCCCGGCACAGGCTGCTGTCCCCCAGTGCCAAGGTAGGTGCTGGTGTCACCCCACCTTGGTTTGCATCCCCTGCGGAGAGCTGGGCGGTGGATGCTGGGGACAGGAGTGACCCTGTGGGTGCCATGCCCTGTGCTGTGGGGCTGGGCGGGCAGTGCCAGGAGGTGGGTGACCTGAGCCGGCTCTGGTGCAGTGCCCAGACTGCGGGTCTCCCGAGGGCAGAAGGAGGTGGTTGTGGAGGTGCAGGGGGCTGTGGCAGGGCACAGCTACACGCTCCGGCTCTACCACAACCGGAGCCACAGCACTGGTGGTCCGGGGCGCGTGGTGACCATGGTGAGTATGACCCCCTTCCCTGACCCCCCACCTTGGCTGGTCCCTGGCTGCTGCCCACCTCCCTGTTCCCGAGAAGCCATGTCTGTGTTACAGGCAGGGTCCTGGGAGAGGGTCCCCCGGGAGCAGGTCCCCCTGGGTGACCCTGCTGGGGGGCGATTTGCCATGGGGTGACCCACATCTGGTTCCTGGTAGCAGAGCAGACCCATGAACTACAGCCTGCCTGCCAATGAGGTGCTGCCCTGCCTCTGCCTGCAGGTGGGCACTCAGCTGGGGCACCGTGGGGGTGGCAGGGTGCCACCAAAAAAGAGGTTTTCCAGGCCCCATGTGTCCCAAGGGGTCCAGCTGGGTCATGGTCATAGCAAATCCTCCCCTTTCTTGTCTCCCTCTCTGCTCCTAGGTCTGGCTGGAGACCCAGGACCCACTGAGGGCCACCCTGTGCCCCTTCTCCCATGGTAGTTTCACCATGGGGTTGGGGTGTGGGATTGCTGGGACGCAGAGGGACCTCAGGGGACGCTACATGGGGTGACACCCTTCTCCTGGTGCCACCACAGATGCCAAGGCCTGGGAGCAATTGTGGATGCAGAGCCAGCTAGTTCTGCACACTGAGGGGCAGGTGCTGACCTGCTCCCTCTCAGCCCCCTGCGATTTCCCGGCCAAGCTGGTGCCCTGCTGGCAGCCGGTGCCCTCCGGGCCCTGCCAACCCCTCCCTGGCCTGCAGCAGCCCACCATGGGGCAGGTGAGTGAGGCTCTGTGGGGTGCTGGGGGATTGTGAAGGGTGCAGGTGGCATTCATGGAGCATCCCTTCCACTCACAGGGACCCCAGGAGTTTGGAAGGCTGAGGCCACACCCCAACCTCTGCGTGCAGGTAGGACACTCTTCTGCCCCACAGCTGCCCCATGGGCAGCCCCACAGGCAACCCCAGGCACTGCTAACCCGTTCTCTGGGGCAGGTGTGGAGTGGCGGGCAGGTCCAGCTGATCCAGTGCCTGCGGGACCGTGAGTACTGCTGGGGTGGGAAGGCAGGGGCAGCCTGTGGGTCCAGCTGGGGGAAGCCCTCCCTGGCCTCCCCTTGCCGCCCCCCCAGCCCTCTGGCACATCCCCAGGAGCGCTGCCTGGCCACCCCAATGACCTCCTGCTGCTAGAGCGTGGGGGGAATGCCTCGCTGTGTGCTGTGGAGCGGGATGCCTGCACGCCCCTCACCAGCTTCACCAGCACAGTAAGGAGCAGGGACACCTGTGTCCTGGCGGTGGTGGCACTGGTGGCACAGGGCCTCCTGTGTCCGGCAGTGGTGGCACAGCTGTCTGACCCCTGTGCTGTTGCAGGGAAGGGGGCACCCTGGGCTGCTGGAGCAGGATCTGCAGCAGGATGTGGCAGCGGGGCAGTGCTGGCAGGTCAGTGTTGGCAGCCAGCGGGTAGTGGGCAGGGTCTGGGCAGCATCTGACATGTCCCTGTGTCCCCCTCAGATCTGGAACCCTGAAAACAGCACCGGGGTCATGCTCTGGGCCTGTCCTATGCACAAGTGTGAGTGTCAATGGCCATGGTGTGGAAAGGGGGTAAAGTGGGAAGTTGAGGGAGGGCACCCACCCGTATAGCCACCAGAGACCCTTCCTGGGTGCCAGGGGCCCTTTGTGGATGCAGATCCTGCCTCACAGACCTGCGTGCCCGCTGGGCACTGGTGTGGATGGGGGTGCTGCTGGCGGCTGCCTGTCTCCTGCTCCTGCTTGTGATGAAGAAGGAGGACATGAAAGGTGAGTGGTGCACCCCTGGGGTCTGTGCTTGGCCTGAGACCCCTCCCAGGATCCCATCTCATTGCCTCTCTTCACAGGATGGCTGAAGTCATTGAGGGCTGGCTATGGCTCTGAGGGTGAGTGTGGGGTAAGCCTGGGTTCTGGGGGATATGGGCAGGGATGTTTATACCTTCCCCACAGGGGTCAGGGGGCAGAAAAGTGGGGGGCGTGGGGGTTCCTACCAGAACAGGTCCAGACTTGCCCACCCCACAGGATAGGTAGGGGTGTAGGGGAACAGAGAAGAGGGTGGCAATCCTATTGATGGGAGGGCAGGTTGTGTCTCCTATGACCTGTCTCCTATGGTGGCTGTCCCTTTAGGTGGGTAAGGGGACTGGGGGACTGAGCAGGGTATGGGTCCCACATCAGTGGGGTCTTAACTGCTTCCCGTTGTCACTGTTCCTTAGCTTGGGTTTGGGAGGTTGGGGAACAGTGGCAAAGAATGCTCTCCTCCCATCATGGGTGCTCCCAGCATGCCTCCCACCACAGGATGGGTACAGGGTGCCTAGAGGGATCCAGACACTGATGATCCCCCCCCCAGGTCCCCTGCAAGGCCGGCGGGCACTGCTGGTACATGCGGCGGAGCCGGTGGCGGAGCGGGCAGCGTGTGCCTTGATGGCAGCTCTGCGCCCACTGGGGCTGCTCGTGGTGGCAGCACCAGGGGGTGGCAGCGGGGTAGCGGCGTGGGGGCCACTGCCCTGGCTGCATGCCCAGCACCACCGGGCACTGCGTGACGGTGACACCATCATCTTCCTCCTCTCTCCGGCTGCAGTGGCTGCTGCACACCAGTGGGACACAGGGTCCAGGGTTGTGCCAGGGATGGGGGCTGCTGAAAGCAGCCTCAGCTCCCAGCACAGCCCTGGCCCTGCTGATGTCCCAGCCATGGCACCCTGTGAGGTGTTTGCGGCCGCTCTGTCCTGTGCCATGCCGGCACTGGTGGCAGGCACTGGGCGCTACGTGGTGGTCCGGCTGGAGGCCTTGGTGCCGGCGGTGCCCCCAGCACTGCGGGCAGCCCCTGCCTTTGCACTGCCCACTGAGATGGAGGGGTTCCTGCGGGCGCTGGCGGGACCAGCCCGGCGGCAGGGACGGTGGCCAGAGCCATATGTGGCAGCAGTGGCCGAGGGGCTGCAGCGGGCGGTGGGGGAATAAAGGGGTGACAGTGCTTTTCCTGAGTCCAGTGGAGAGTGGAATGGCTTGGGGAGGGATAATGGGGAGACTGGAATGGGTTGCAGAGGGTGATTGGGAGGTATAGGAGGATGGGGGCAGGAAGGGGGGCTGGGCTGGCTGGGAGGTGAAGAAAAAGTGTATTGGTTTGGTTGGAGGTTGGATGGGAAACTGGACCACCTTAGGGGTATGAAGGGGAACCGGACCAGTTTGGGGTGGTGATGGGGTACTGGACCAGCTCATTGTGGGGTAAGGGGGAACTAGGAGAGTTTGGAGGTGGGAGTGGGAGAGGGAATTGGACCAGTTCAAGGTAGGATAAGAGGCAACTGGGCAAATCTGGGGGCACCGAGAAGGAACTGGGCCAGTTTGGGGAGGTGAGCAGGAGCTGCACCAGTTTGACTGGAGGGGGGGAAGGTAAACAGGACTGGTTTGGCTGGGCGGGGGGGGTGATGGGGAGTGTTCCCTTGGATCGGGTGTTGAGGGCCTCGCCCAGCGGGGCCACCGGCCGCGACCCATCCGCGCCCGCCGCGCCGGGTGCTCGTGGCCTTGGCCCCTTTAAGGCGCGGGGGGCGGGCCGGGCGGGCGGTGCGGATTGGCTGGGCGCGGGGGGCCGGCGGCGGCGGCGCGCGGCCATTGGCGGGGCCGGCGGCGCTGAGTCAGCGGGCACGGCCCACGTGGGGAGGGCG
>JAWWLV010000024.1:9298931-9314314 GCA_035041135.1 Platyrinchus mystaceus | reverse complement strand
CGGGAGCCCGCCCGCACCGGGAGGGGGGGCGCGGGGCACGGCCGGGGCCGCCGCGCCGGGACGGGACCCGCGGGACCACGCACGGGGGCGGGCGGGTCCTGGGGCTCATCCGGGGTGGGCTCTCGGGGCCGGGTCTCCCGTGGAGCGGTTGTCTCTGTGACGTGGCTTCTGGAGAGGCACCGGGGCAAGGTCCCCGCGGGACAGGACACGGTGGGGCGGCGGAGGGGAGATGCTGCCCGTGGAAGGGACAGGGTCGCCCGGAGCGGGCAGTGCGGTGGCACCTCCGCACGGGCTATGGCCGAGGCTGGTCCCGCGGCCACTGAATGGTAAGCGCGGGGCGGGTGGGGCGCTGCTGGACTCCCTAGCAGGGTCCTGGGGAAGGTCTGAGGGATTCCTGCGACCCATCTACCCCACACCTACCTCCCACGTGCTTTGCCATGGGCGCACGGTGCCCTAGCAGCCACTGGGCTGAGGGACCCTGCCAAGGTGCAGGTAATTAGTTAATCTGCTTAAATGTCCGTCTGGAGAGCTGCCCGCCTTGCCGGGCTTGGGCTGACATTGGCACGGCCACGGAGCCACAAAGTCACACCAGCTCAGGACTCTGTCCTGCACTGTGACACCTGCACTCCATGTCCCTGCCTGCACCTCTGCTCCTCCCAGCCTGCACCTTAGCAGTGCCTGAACCACCATAGCCTTGGCAAAGCCCTGTCATCACCACCACTCTCCTCTCACCGGGCCAGTGGGGCCATGTGGCACCTCAGGTCCCCATGGCTGTGTCATGCTGGCAGCAGCACACAGTGCCCCGCTCCTGCTGCTGCCACCTCTCCATTCCCAGGACATCATGCCTAGGCTGGGCTCACCATCAGTGCACGGGGCATTTCTGGTCCTCAGTCCACCCCTCTGTGGGGCTGGGAGGCTGTGGCAGCCAGCTGAGAACAGGGGCCGGGAATGTGGGCAATGCTGTCATGCCGGGCCCCACAAAGCAGGCAGGGAAGGCAGCCACTTCCACATCCCCTGTGCCATCAGAGGTTTCCTCTTCTGTCAAGTGACTCACTGGCAGGTGAAAAGCTGAGGCCCCTGCTCTGTGCTGCCATAGAGGCTGGCTGCTGCCTGCACAGCAGGTGAAGGATGTGACCAGTGCTCTCACACCCCCTGTGCCTGGGGCTACCTGGCTGTCACAGGCTTTTGACCGCTGTAATCCCGCTTCTCCTGGGCTCTCCCCCCAAAAAAACAGGACAAAACCTCAGTTTCAGAGGAAACTGCCCCAATTAAGTGCCCTCAAACAGTCTGGAGCCCAGCTTTGCTATTTTCTCACCACTGTGCATGTCCCTCTTGGCTGTGCTGCTGGAGGAACCACCCTAACACCTTCCCTGGGTAAAGGGTGGGATGAGACCCCACAAATGCAGGCACTGGCAGCCCCATGGAGGCAAAGTCCAGGAGAAACCGTGGGTGCAGGGCCCCACATGCCTAAGGCATGGCTGGCTCTGGCAAGGAGCCAGTGACAGAGAGCTGCGATTACAGGCTGGGAGGCAGGACCCATCCCTTGGGATGTAAGCAGGGTGCCCGGGAAGTCTGTTGCCATGCAGCACACACACTTCCATTTTTGTCCAGCAAGGCTGGGAGAGGAGCTGCCATCGTCACAGCCATATTGGGACGAATACCCCTGTTGGCAACTAAAATCCCGGAGGAAACCCTGAGTGGAAACAGGAGGGTCCATGGCAGCCAGTGTGGCACCCTGGGGCTTCATCTCATTCCCCAGTTGTGAGTCGACATGGGGGAGGCACTGCTGGCTGTTGTTGCCGTTACACCTCCATCTCCAGGGATTTGTTCTGACCTGTGTGCCAGCCTGTGCATGTGGCAGGGGCTGCGGGGTCCCCAGGGCAGCCCTGCATTGCAACCCACGGCACTGGTGCTCCATGTCGGGGTGCCGAGGAGCCAGTCCCTGCTCTGCTTTTGCACAGGGGCTTGCGGCAGACACCTCCAGAGGTCCCTCCAAGCTCAGCCATGTGCTGCCGAGCTCCCTGTGTCCAGGCTGGGGGCTGCACAGAGACCCGCACCGGTCCCCGTCGGCCCCAAAAGGCATGGGGTGGTGAGCCCCCCGAGCAGGTTTTGCCCAGCGAAGGCCACAGAGGATGATGGAGAAGTGGGTACATGAGGGCGATGTGAAATGAACAGCCACTGCTGCCAGCAGCCATCACCCAGCTCCTTCCCTGACCAACTCCCCCCACGTACCCCACCTCCTCCTCCTTGCTAATTAACATCACTGGACCAATGTTAAGCTGGAGGGGTGTCGTTTTCCTTCTTTAAACAAAGAAAGGAACTGAAGAAAGGAATCCTCCCAGTTCCAGGATCCAGGGGAGTTAAACAGCTAAAGAGCATCTGCCTGCTCTCCCACTGGAACAGGACTGTGACTCCCCCGAAAAACCAACACAGAGACAATGGACTTCGGTGACAACACAAAGAGTTTATTAAAGCTGGGATGACAAAGCTGGATCATTTGGATTTGTGGCAACACCACAAATTTGCTTTTGTAACACCAAAATGCTTTTTCGCTGGTAAGATTTCAAATCGAAAATCAAACCTGACACAAATGGCTGAAGCAGTGGGAGCTACTGATAGTCACAGTTGGGTAACCTGGAAAGAGTTCTCTGTGGGAACAGGGGCTTTCCAACATGTCATCTGCTGGATCTGAATGTTGTATCTTTTGGCCTCTGTTTGAGAACTGCTGCCCTTGAAAAGGATATGTTGGAGAATTCCTTAATCAGCCAAGAGATACAAGATACAAAAAAAGTAGAAACACAATAATTTCCTGACATTTCTGAAACCAAGAAATTTCAGTCTAAAAGGAGAAGAAATTCAATAGTGGATGAACCTGAGACATTGGGATTTGGTTTTCCTTAGCTAAACTGGTCCCTATCCAAACACAAACAACCCCTGGGACAAATCTGAACCATATCGAAATCAATCAGAACAACACTACTACTGCCTCCAGAACTAGAAACCTGAACTGTTACACAACAAACCAAAATACGGACTATGGATGAGAAACAGTGAAGCCTCTGGCCACAGAGATAGCATTACATTGAAAAGTTGAAAAGTTTCCAGTAAATCTCAGTGCCAAATCTGACTGAGCTGCCCGTCTGAGCTCTGCCAACTCTCTCCTCCCTGGGAATGTCTCGGCAGGCTCTGCAGGTGTGTAAATACAATGGTAACTGGAGCCCTTGGCATCTCTGGTGGGAGCAGGAAGATAAAGTAACACAGCTTTCCAAGAGAGGGGAGAGCTGTCCTCACATAGTCTCTTACAATATCTCAAACGGGGCAATAACATTTTAGAGCCTCTGGCTAAGCAGGTTAACACCCCTGGAAGAATAAACTGCAACTGAGATGGCCAAGCCTGCACTGAGGGCTCCAAACATAACACCTTCAGTCAGAAGAATCACTATCAAACAGTAAAGGGCAACAGGTTGTGTTCCTCTGAGCCAGCGGATTGGCAGGATGTGCTTTCTTGGAGCTTGGGGGGCTTCGGAGGTTGAAGCAGCTCATCTGCTCTACACCTGTTGTGCTACACAGGGATAATATATTCCCCTCAGGAGAGGAATCTAAGATATACCTTTTTACAGTGGAAACATTCACTCTTCTTTTCATTTCCAAACTTTTCTTTTTTCTGCTTGCAAGTTGTTGCAGGCTTTTATCAGAGCATGACACCGGTGGAAAATTCTCTCTAAGCCCTGGCTGAGCATTGCTGAGGATCTGCTGATGGCGAGCTGCAGAAACCGGGTCAGAGCTTTCTGAATTGAGATCAACCAAGTATCTGGGAAGGCAATTTTTTCTGGAGCTTTCCATATCAATAATCCCATTTGCCTTCCTCTGCTTCAGCCCACTGTCAGCACATCGAGAGAACTCGCCTTTCCTCTTAGCAGGGCACGCTTTCTTCCTCCCTACTGCTTTGTTCCAGGGGATCCTTCCTGGACTCTGTTTTGTTTTGTTGCCTACAGCTGCCTTCTGCACCTTGTGGTCTGCGGACCCCTTGCTGTCTCTTTGCCCAGGTGGAGCTTTCCATACAGAGTGGTGGCAACCTTGAGGCTGCTGCTGCTGTGATGGTGTCAGGGCTTCAAACCCTCCAGTGCCTCTCCTGAACGCCTTCCTCAGTGGGGTTGGTAGAGGTGCTTCCAGTGGTACAGGACAGTGTTTCTTCTGGCTGTCCCCCAAAAGGTGACTGTCAGCCCAGCACATGCAAGGATGGGTAGCACAGCTCTGTGTCTCCAAGCCATATTTCACCTCCTGCAAAGAGCTGTGTGCTCTGTCACAGGCCTCTGTAGCAATGGCTTTGCCTCCTGAGGCTGTACCTTTAGAGGTGCTATCCCCAGTGAGCTGGTTCCTCCCGGGGGAGTGTCTGTGTTGCTCCCCCACTGACACACAGTGGAAACAAGACTGGCCTGAGCAGCTGCAAACCCTGCTGCCTCGGCAGCATGGCCGGCATGGGTGCTCATCATCCAGGACACGGAGCTGGCATGGACCAGGGGAGGTCTGGGAAGAGTTATCTCTCATGTGAGGGGGCAGTCTGGCACTAGGCACGAGCATGTGCTGCTCAGCTAAGGCATTAGGGACCTTCAGGAAGTCTAATTCTTTACACAGCTTCAGGTCATTCAGCTGGGCTGGCAGTGACTCCAAACTCTCTTTCAGCAGCTGGAGACTGGATTTCACCTCTGAAATCTCCACATCTTTCTGGGGAAGCAGCAAGCAGAGCAGAAGCAGTAAGCAATACATGAAAAGGCACACTAATAAGAAAGTTTCAGGTACCGTGTGTCAGTTTGGTATTGATCCAAAGATCAGCAATCTGTATCTTCCTGTGTATCCTCAAACTGTCCCACCAAAGTGAGAGGTTTGGGACAGAAGCATACCCCTAACCCACTGTGTGCCCCCTCTCCCAAGAGCACTGCTTTCCCACACACTGGTGTGACACATCCTTGCCAAAAGCAACTCCTGCAGCAGGGCCTTTGGAGAAACCAGACCTGTCCAGGAGGTCTCTGACAGCTAATTCTTGCGTCTCTGACGCTCACTTGTTCTGTTTTCACCTCTTTTTTTCCTCTCTCTGGGAAACACCTTGCTGAAGGGACAAGGTGCCGCACTTTTGGAAGGTGCTCTCCCCTCACAGGCATGCACTGCACCACCTCCTCCAGTGAAGGCATGTTCCAGGTGAGAAAGCAGTGAGTGCTCTGTCGTGGCCTGCCATGACAGGGCATTGTTGGGCTCTTGTCTTACTGACCAAAAGCATCATCAAAGCTTACAGCATTGTTAGCCAGCGCTTGGGTAAGCATCCATCAGTATCTGGCCTAGAATTAGCATTTTAATATATCTTTCCCCCTTCATTATAACTGGAGCAGTCTGCTTTATAATCCACCATTTGAAGGCAATTTAATATTCAGTTAGTATTTTGAAGAAGCAGGAGAAATTCAGAATGAGGATTCAGAATAAAAGATTAATTTTGCACTTACGGCTGCAAGTCTCCTCTCCATCTCCAGCAGTGCCTGCTCCATTTGGCTTTTATCTGTCAGAGCTTTCAGTACAGAGTCACAGTGACTTTGAAAAGCATCTTCCACTAAACGGGGAAATCAATAAAAAACACATTTGGTCTTTCATTTGTAAATGTGAATAAAGTACTATCAATACTATTGCTGCTTCCTCCTCGGCTTGGCGTGAATCACCACAGAGATTCTCTCGCTGCGATCTCCCCGAGCCTCGGGCCATGAACAATGGGGTGGATGTTTAATGCAAGGCACTTGAAATTTATAAGATGCTGCACACAGGCCAAACCTCATTTACTGTGCTCTGTTAATGTGGCAGCTGGAGAGGAAAGGCTATGCAGAGCCACAGAACGTGGTAGGCTCAGCGCAGGGAAGGCTGAGGCTTAGTTGTCTGCTGGCTGCACAACAGGCACGGCCAAGGCAGGGGGACCCCAGTACAGCTGACCCACCCCAGCATAACAAGCCCTGTCCTGCAACCAGCTAGTGGTAAGTGGGAGCTTGAACAGAATGGAGATGTGAGAGGTTAATGGCTAAGAAGTGCAGCCAGAGAAACTGTTTCAGAAATGCACAGGAGGCTGACAACTGAAGGAAAAATGCTGGAAGGGATAGTGGGAAGTGATGAAGCAAAGAATTGGGATTTCCATTTGCTGGGCAGGGAAAGAGATGGGGTCAGAAACCACCTGAACCAGACAGCTGCGCTCAGCACTTGGTAATGGGGGCCCCAGCAGTGTCCTGTAGGGGCAAAGGCTCCCTGGGAGGGAACTAAATTGGAGGAAGATGCTCTTGGCTTCAGTCAGTCTTGTTGAAAACAGATTTGTGTTATATGATTGGATAAGAATATAACTCCCCCTATGCAGCTGCAATTACTCTTATAGGAACCACTGCTGTGCCTAATATGCTACAGGATGGAAACACAATTTGCAATGTGTGTGGAGATGAAAAATCCTTAGGAATCTTATGCAAGTCTCCTTTAAAATTGTAAATTAGGACAAAGAGCTGAGAAAGAGCAGAGAGAAAGAGTTAAACATGTCTGGTCTTTCCTGTGAAGGGTGCAGAAAGGTGTGTACAGGCGTTGTGGCTGGGGTGGAATGTTGGCTGGTTGTGAAAAAACAGGATACAAAGCATTCTTGCTAAAGCAAAGCACTGCCAAACCAATGGGCCAGGATAACTGAAACCCTGGATTCCTGGATTAGCACTGCACACCCCAGAAAAATCAGAATAAAGCCTACATTTCAACAAGTGGCTACAAGAGCTCTGCAATTAATGAATCCCCTTTTGCTACAGATCCAAGGTGTTTGATTGACTTTGATGTTGGTGGAGCTGAGAGCCTGGATGAAGCTATTCCTGCTCGCCCAGTGTTTATCTCAGCTCCTCAGTGCAGCTCCTCTTGCCCTGCAGAGCTGTGCTCACAATCTGAAGAGCCACAGGGCACTTGGGATCCCTTCTCATGCTCAGCTATTTTCATTAAGCTTGCAGGGACTTAATTATCTCAGTGAGCTGTGCCCTTCTGTCAAACTGTAGATGGCATTGGTTAAAGAGTTAAAAACTATTAGGGAGAGGCAGGCAGAAAGTGATTGTAGGCTTTGCTTCTGTGAAAAAACAGGGACATTTTAAAAAGGTACATTTGGGAAGGAAGAAAGGAAAGAAATCTGAGCAACTACAGGTTTAGTAGTTTGCTCTCATGGTGCAAGGTTTTAGAAAAGACTTTAAGGGGAAACGTACTCAAAGACATGGAAGGAAATGGAGTAAAATGGAACAAGACTGGAAAAAGTGGATTGTATCAGGCTAATGTAATGCACTAGGACAATGCACAAGTCACAAGGTAGGTGACTTCTTAGACAAAGGCAACACAGTGGCCTTTCTGTAGATTCAGACAAAGCTTTTCAGTGGAAGTTGTCATGTATTATGAAAAAACGAGAGAGAGAAAAAAATAAGAGGAAACTTAAAAAATAACCCTCATTTAAAGGGAAAACATCAGCTCTTGAGCAGGGTAGCATGAGGGGACAAGGTAGCTCTGGAAGGTGCTTTTCGAGGCCTGTTCATGAGCCAAACATACTTAAAATCTGCTGTAGCCACCTGGGTGCAAAAGCCAGAGGGCATTCAGGTAATTAGCAGGTGACACAAAGATGCAAATGCCAGCACCAGGGGCTACAGGTGAGACAGGGCAGTGTGGCAATGTGGTGGTGCACAGGCTCTGGCTGACACAATGTGCTGTGCACCCCAGGATGTCTGGAAGCCTGCACGCAGTCCCAGCTGTGCAAGGAAAAAAAAGAGATTGAACTGAGACATGGGCAGAGAAAAGCTACAGGATAATTAAGTGCTTACATGGTAATCTCCTCTTATGAAAGGAGATTGAAAGTGTTGGTCTCATTCAGCCACGCAAAGCAGAGGTGTGTGGTGGCATGAGGCTGGAGATGCTGGGATGGGGTGCTGCCAAGAGCTGTCTCCAGCACCAGGGAACCCCCATGCCAAGCTGTATTTTTAACTTTGCCTTCCTCCAAATGAGTGTTGCTTGGGCACAGTGCTGTCATTTGGGAGAAGGAACCCGCAGTTGCCTCATCCATGTGTCTTCCTCACACACATTGAATTAAACCACCTCCCTGACCTGGTTTTGGGGGGAATTTCTCCATTATTTCAGGATGCCCATCACCACATGGCTTTGCCTTGTTCTCCATAGGAGCGTGGTTGATTTCTGAGGATTATCTGCACATATTTAAACTATGTTGAATATGTGAAAGAATATGCTTTCTGCTGTTGCAGGCAATTCGGTTGTCATTTTTAAGCTTTTAGTCTTTTGCTCTGACAGATTTAGACTGTTTTATAAATCTGGAAATCTATGACTTGCAGAACAGGTTTGTAACAGGGGAGTGAATGTTTGAGTGGGCCTTTTAGACTTTGCACGTCCCAGGTTAGACCTAAGGGCTACCTTCAATACAAGAATAGGTTTTTGGGGAGCCTGCCAGCCTACAAAGAGGGGGAAAGCAGCAGTGACTCAAGGAAGAAACTCCTTTCGTGTTGCTTTATCACCTTCCATCTCTACATAGTGAAGACACAGGAAGGGCAGCATCCACAAGCCTACCTTGGCTTGCTGCTCTTCTCCATATGCTTAATTTTAGCTCAGAATTATTTTTAAAACTTTCTAGTTTCCCTAGCCTGTCTGTTCTTCTTCAACATAGTATCCTCAGTCTAAAAATAGTCCTGCATCCACTGGGCTTGTGATCTGCACATACGTTTGACTCAGCACAGCATGCTGCAGGCAAGCAACCAGCAGCCAGCCTTTTGAATGCGTTTCATTTGTACGTGTAGGAGTATTCTGCAGAAAAGAAACCTCAGTACAGAGGAGGGGCACTCTCCTTCCCTCCCTGTTTCCATACCAGAGAAGTGTTCAGACTTGTCAAACAGTAACAAACAAAATAAAAATGGGTGTTAATAAACACTTAAAAAAAATAGGCGTTGAGACACCCAAACTAGATCAGATCAAGAACCCTGTTAATCAAATGTCTCGTCTTTGAGAATGATTAAAAATGGCTGTTTCAGGGGAGGTTTTCTTCAAATAAACCCCGCAGCAGATAGTTATTGAATAACTTGATCATAGAGAGAAAATCTTTACTCAGTTAATGGGTGACTTATGCACAGACTTGTGCCTCTCCTGAGGTAATTTAAACAAAGCATTTTTTTACGAACTGGAACATCACCGTGTTTTGATTTGTTGTACCATTTTCTTCAGATGCTACTGGTTTACAGTAATAACATTTGGAATGTGAAATCTGGCATGAGATAAAAGGCTGTAGGACCTCGGGGTAGGGCTGCCACCCTGTGCTGCAGAAGGTTCCCTGCAAATCAGCCTGCACCCAGGTGCAGCTGCACTCCCAGCAGCTGAAAACTACAGTCTGAGCAGCAGAGGGAGGGAGTGCCATCCTCCCAGCCTAGGAATATTAAACAGCAACTGCTTCTGATGCCTATCTATCATCCTCTGTGCAGCTCATCCTGAGATTGGCACTGATAGCACAGGGGATTTAAATAACACTTTGGGGATAGGTTGGTTCCCCCACGCCCAGGTTCAGTCGGGGAAATAGGAGGTCTTATAAACCTGGTGAGGCATCAGCAGGGAAGGCAGCTCTGCAGCTCACCAGGGCACTGTGTGTTCTCCCTGGGCAGCAACGGAGTTGTGCTGGTGGGTGGATCAGTTGGGCTGTCACAGCTGTATCCTGCTTGGATATACTCCGAGCAGTCAGCTGGGAGGTTTGTGCTGGCTTAGCCTGAGTCCCCTTCCACAACACATCAGACAGCACCTTCATGGGTGCACTGTGGGATGAGCTGCCCCTGACCTCACCCTGGGCCACAGCACACAGTGCTCCAAGCCCTGAACAATGAGGGGTTTCAATTTCCACCAGAACAACTGCAATTCCTCTCACCATCCATGCTGAGGTGTTTTGGACTCTGGTTAAATCCCTCACATCAACAACTTTGTCAGTCAGTGCACGTCTAGTTAGCATGTAAAAAACCCACATTTCTTTATTCAGTTTCAAACCTTTTGAGTTTTCAGTTCATACAGAATGCAAGGTAGTCTGGACTGGATGTCCCAGTCTGGACCATACTGTTCAGAGTAAACAAGCTCAAATCCCATCACTCTAAACACAGTGATTTGCCCTAGAAATCTTGCCAGCAACTGCTGGGCCAGGGGAGTCTGGAAACGAGTCATGTTTGAAAACTGCCTACCAGGCACTGGATCCTGTCAGAAAATTGCATCAGCTCGTACCTCTGTAAGTGACACATTGCACATTATTCTGTCACCCTTGCTGGCAGTGCCTCAGAGGACTGCCTGTGGTGTGCTGGCTGGGAGGATGCTGCTCATGTGCAATGGAGCCAGGGTGGTGCAGAGGATATGGCTGTTATGAGCTGTCACAGCTGGAACTACCAGATACTAGGACAGAAAGCAGTTCAGAGAGGGCTGAGTGGTGAAAATTGGGGTTTGTATAAAAAATAGAAAGCTTTGATAAAAGGGGTATGTAAATTAAAATGAGAAAAATATGGAAAGAAATGAGTTACAGGAGCTGAAACCAGAAGGAAAGAACAAACGATAAGCTGGGAAGTCAACTAAAGAAACTGTGTATAAGGTGTAAGAACCGAGGCCACAGGGTCTGCCTGCCTCTTTACATCCCTGTGCACTGCACACCGAGATGTGAGCAAGGCTCAGAGCAGCTGTGCTTCTGCAGAAGCTGCTCAGGCAAACCTTGTCTCATCTCCGATGCCAGACACAGCTCTATGCACTGTGTGCAAGCACATATGGACAAAAGAGAACATCTTTTAAAATATTCCTGCACAGAGCATGCCAGCCCAACAGCATTTGGAAATGCTTTGGAAATACATTATGAAAAATATTTTCTGTTTTGTCCTCGCCTGGTGGCCATACAGACTGTGCCAAATGTGCTTGCTACCCACTGCTATAACTGCAGCCTGTGATACTGCTTATAAGCTTTTAATGAAGACAGACTTGATTTCAAGTTCCACCTTTCTTTGCTTTTCAAAGCTGTTGGAATGTCCTGGTGCAATAGTTCTCTTCATCTTTTGCATTCCTCTCCTACATGTGAAATCCTCCATTGCCAACAATTCACCATTTCTCTGCCGTGTCACCAACATCCCAAGGTACTGTATCATCAGCCACTGACATTAAGAGCTTTATCAGCTCTGAATTTAGTTCTTTATCACCTGAGTTCTGGAATTTTATACCAGTTTTTCAAGGGAATTACCTCAGTTGGGATCTTTTCAAGGCACTAGTGCTAGTATTTATTTAGTGGGAACTTAATTATCCATCACTGTGATACCAGTCAAATGACAGTGTTTATCAGCAATTAAGCAGTGACAGATGAACCTCCCAGAAATAAAAAAAGAATAACATTGTGCAGCGTGTGATGATTTTCATTATATATTCAACATTCTGCAGCATGATGCATTACAGAAAGTGCCAATTTTTCTTTTCAATTGCCTTGAAAATCTAGCAGCAGGCACCTCTGGGAGGTTTCTCATTTCATTCAAGGCACATTTATTTAAAATGGATATGGAGAAGAAACAGGACAGCTGAGTAAATGGTATGGAATGAAGAGGGGGAGTTTTGAACAAAAGATTTGATTTTCAGTGCCATGACAACAATTTCTGTGCATGAGGTATGTGAAATTAGGCAAAGTCCTGCTGCAGAGTGGACAAGTTGAGGCACTAAAGTAATTAGAGGGTGGGAAATTGTGTGATAGGGAACTCGTTGTGCTGGCCAAAGCAGACAGATTCTTGCTTACTTTGGGGTCCCACCAAAAGCACCTGCCAAGCACAGCAAAGGAGAGATCTTAGTACAAGGTTGATATTTCAAACCTACAGGCTATTACAGCCTCCAGCAGAATGCACCAGACTCCACTCTGCCTGAGAGGGCTGTGTTGACTTAAAGGGTATCTGTCAAAGATGTGCTTTGTGCAAGCCACATTTTGCCACACACTGAATATTATCGTGCTTTTGTGAAGGTCTGCTGCCTTCATCTCACAAGCTATAACTCACTTCATGTTCCTTCCATGTATTTGAACCGGCCTCTTCTTCTTGTACAGAGCAAGGCAAGCTCTGAGCAGAGTCCTGACAGGGTGTTGATAAAGCATCACAACAGCACTAAAAATTAATGTACTCTCAAAGGCTCAATTACAAAGCCAAATTACAAACAATTTATTGAAGTATTTTCCTTTAGTAAAGAGGGCTTCTGTGATTAGCCACCTCAGTGTTGTTCAAAAGTATTTTACATTATTGGCTATTTTGGAGGTCACCCTTTTATCATGGCAATAGTGTGCTTCTCATTCAAGATATGAGCAGTACTAGTTTTGCTCATGTCCAAAATACAATCACTTCAAGCCCAGAAGAGCGATGGAAGACTTCAAACTAACACACAAAAATCTGAGAAAGCCCTAAAAACTGAAACCGGATACTCGGGATATAAATATCTAAGTTATTTTTACTGCGTGTTCCATTAGTGCTCCAGATAGTCTAAAAATGATCATACTCCAGGGCAGAACATAAAAACAGGGAGGTGTGTTCATTTATGTGTGTACAGTGATTAAGTACAGGAGAGCAGAGAAAGGGAGAAAATAAGAGAGCAAGAATGGAAAAATAGACAAGTCCATACCATGGATAAGTCTTATTTTCTCTCCTCCCTTGGGGAGAGCAGCTGTGAGTAGCATGACTTGCCCAGTTCACCCCAGCCTGGAGACAACACACTGACATTCAGCAGTTTGACTGTGCCCTCTGCTGTTAACAGATACACAGGAAGGACTTACTTTTCTTGGAAAGGGTTTCTAGGTGAACCAAAATGGATTTGTATCTGGAATCAGACATTTCTTCAAACTTGTCCAAGCACGCTTGCAGCTGCAAAAAAAAAAAAAAGGTAAATGAAAAAATGAATGCATTGCCTTTTCTTTGTTTGCAAGATCACAGCACCAGATGCCAGAGGACAAAGACAGCAACTCATGGAATGGAACAGTCTGAAAATGATTGTTTATCTATCTTGAAACAATTTGTCCAGCTGTTGGTTGCAACTGCAAAGGAGATCTGGAATGGCTCAAAAGGCTCATGAAATCTTAACAGATTTCATAAAAAGAGATACTGGTCTGTAAATTAGCATTAATAATAACTAATCAAATTAATTATAAAAGTATTGGGGAAGAGATCGTCACCTTCAGACCACACTGACTAATCCTGAGAGCAGACTACTTTCTTCAGGCAGAGGGAAAAAAGAGCTGATATTTGCAGACAGTCACTACAGTTTGTTTTTGCTCCTGAGACCCAGAGAAATTCCACTGCTGGCTCTGAGGTAAGACCCTAAAGACCTTAATCCTAAGGACAGGCCACAAAGACAATGGTATATGCAAAAAAAAAAAATTCCAGTTGTTGGTTTAAAGTATTTGAGTGCTCAAGATATATATTTTAAATATCAACACAGTAAAGGAGAGAAAGTGAACATTCTGTAGCATTTCTAGCTCTTCATTATTCTACATTCTAAATTTGAAGTAACTTACCCCTTGAAGCTTGTCTTTGGTACTGGAAATAAAGGCGCTTAGGACCTCACTAAAATGAAAAAAAACCTCAACAAGTATAAATCAGACATGTAAGTTTCTGGAGTGTACAGAAATTGAAAAGATCACAGTAAAAATGAGATGTGAAACACTGCAAGGCACGGTGTAGTGCTAGAAAGCATGTAAACATGGTTACTTCAGGGGGCATAACCCTTTGTAGTCACTTCAGTTGTTTTTGAAAAGCATGGACTCTGCTGCGTAGAGTAAGAAAACAATGCATAGACACACATGCACATATATGTCATACACATGAAATGATGGGGGTTTTACTCTCTGATGCTTTGCCTTAGCATTCATGCCTCTCTCGGAAGTTTTAGTTGGCATTTACTCAACTGTCCATTAGCTCCTGGGGTGTTACCACTGCGTTATCTGCTCTGGAAGGACCCAGCCTGGGCGGAGGTGACGTGCCAGTTGCTGTGATACATGGTATTATATTTGGACTAAAATAACTGTGGGAAAAACATAGGAAAACCGCCAGCCTCAACAAAGCCCAAGTCAGGAAGAACAAATACTGCAAACCCTTTTCTCCTGAGAATAAACCCGTGGTTTCTGTTATGTGTCCTTTTAAGCTGAGCGAGCCTGTCAGGAACCAGGTTTTATTCATGATTAACCAGCCACACCCGGGTGGTTGCTAAGCAAAGAGATAAACTTTTTCCTCTCTGAGGGTTCAGGTCAGATTAAGTCAATCATTTAGTGATGTAAATTACAACAACCAGAAAGATGGAGGCCAGGTAGAGTCTATTTATGAGAATTAGGCAGTGCTTCTGAAACCTCTCTAGCTTTACAGAAAGGAAGATACTAATTTTCTTAGTCAAACTTGAGGGGGATACAAATTGATAAATTATACGCTTATCTTTGCGAAGATAATATAGCTATTTCTACAAACAGGCTTCTAATCTGGGAGTGAGCCTGGAGGGTAGGAAGGAGCATAATCCATTTAATGAAAAAATAAAAGGTAATTATGAATGCTGCCTAAACATTTGAAACTATTTTTTCAGTCCATATAATTCACTTACAAAAATCCTCCTCTTCTCTAATAGGCACTAGAGAATCAGTTTTGCCTTATCAGAAGCATAGTGCCCGTTGCAAAGGCGAGAGAGATACATAGTCTGTTATGATCAAAGGCTTTTAATAAAAACACGCTTCACTGTGGATGGTACATTACAAAATGTAACTAATGTGCTAGGAATTATTTATAGGTGCACTGGGGAGTTTGCCATCTTTAATTTCTGAGCTTCAAATGGTTAGCTTGTTAAAGTCCTCTAGGACTTTACATGTACATTTAATTCTTGACATTTAACAAAGAGCAGATGCAAATTACATTAGTAAATTACACTTGTCTGTTACTAAAAAAACCCCCAACATGTAAAAACCTTGTATACAAATATAATTCTAGAGATATGTGCAGGTTTATAAAGGTGCAATCTGCACACAGGTATGTTTGGCCCAAATGTGAAGGTTTTCTTTGGAGCCCCTTTGATCAGTCCTCATACTGTCTATGAAATTTTGAGAAATAAGGACTTTCACAGAGAATCAATAAAGAAAAAAACCCCCACTGATTAAACAAAGAAGGACAAAGGTAAATTCAGGTTAGAGTTTTGTTATTCCTTGGGGCTTATGGCTGACCGTGTTACATAAATCACATTGCAAATAAACCCTATTCTCTTTTCCTGTGACTCTTTCCAATCAGAAATCATTTAAAACCTGCTTTTCTTGGTGAAATATACAGCTTTGTCATGTATGATTTGTAAGAGGG
>JAWWLV010000024.1:9276178-9290139 GCA_035041135.1 Platyrinchus mystaceus | reverse complement strand
GAGATAAATCCCACTGTCTTTTTCAGCCATGTGATACAAAAGGTGATGTTCTACTGTACAAAATGCAGCCTGTCTTACATATCTGCCCTCCACATGTTTACACCTAAATATTTGTTGTTTCACTATGGTCTGTACATGTGGGGAGTTCTAGCTGCTCTTTGGCTCCTGCTGGGAAAAAAACAAGCCATGAGTATAAATGCAGGATATGGAATAATTTTCAAGTTATATAATGTGTAATAATATTGCATATCACAATTCATTTTATCAGCCCTCTGCACAGGCGAGAGAAAAATTTAACTTATCTAATGACATGAGGACAGGTCACAGGACTTCACCAAAGACACCCCGAATGGACCAGGGTACGGCTTCCAGCCATGCTGGCTTTTAGGTCCCCAGCAATGGTGGATCTGTGGCAGTTCCTGACAGGCTGGGGGCACAAACAGGATCACAGGGGAGACCGATGAACTTCCATTAGCCTCCCATAATCAGCCATAGATCAGTTCTGGACGTGTTTCACCTCTTCACCATCACCCCCACCAAGTGTTTGGTTTCATGCCCCATCCCCTGTCCATCACCCCACGCTCCATCCCCACACTCACCCAATGGGTGTTGGCATGCTCAGCATCTCCTTGATGTTCCAGACGTTGAAGTTCATGTTGTTCTCAGGGCTGACACCCTGGCGGGCAGCCCCTGGCCCTCACCATGGTCCCGGCCCTCACGGCCTGTCGCCGCTGGCGGCCGCCATGGCACCACAGCGCCCTGCAGGGAGGAGGGACATGGAAGGAGCCACCAGCCCTGCTTGGGGAAACGTCCCTGTGTCCTGTGGCCGTGGGGACAGCCCGGGGGGACACAGCCCTGCAGGCCCAGGGCAGGTCCGGCCTGAGGGTCTCCACAGACCTGGGGCAGCTACACACCGGGCCTGCCCACCCTCAGGGGCCCAGGGTTCCTGGATTTCACCTCAGGGAGAGGGGTGCCTCAGCTCAGTCTGGGGCTGAGGGTTCCTGGATTCCACCTCAGAGCTGGGGGTGCCTGGCTCTCACCCTGAGGCTGAGGGTCCCTGGATCTCACTATGGGGCTGGAGTTCCCTGGGATCAACCTGGACTGGGGTCCTGGGATCTCACCCCAGAGCTGGGAGTTTCTGGATCTCACCCTGAGGCGGAAGGTCTTGGGGTCACCCTGGGGCCGAGGGTCCCTTCGGTCACCCCAGGCTGAGGATCCCTGGATCTCATCCCAAGGCTGGGGGTCCCTGGATCTCACCCCAAGGCTTGAGGGGCCTTGGGGTCCTGGAGGGGTCCTTGGGGTCACCCCAGGGCTGAGGGTCCCTGGATCTCACCCTGAGGCTGTGGGTTCCTGGGGTCACCCCAAGCTGGGGATCCCTTGATCTCACCTCAGTGGTGGGGGTACCTGGCTCTCAGCTCATGGCCATGGACCCAGGACCAGCCCCAGCTCCAGTCTCTCAACAGGCCAGCTCTTGCCCTCCACCTGGGAGCATAACCCTGGGCACAGGGCATCATCACAGGGCATGGGGAGGAAGAGGAGGCTTGGAACGTGGGACACTGAGGGCACCTTCCATGGGAAAACAGCAGCCACAGTGCCCATTTCCTTCATATCCAGAGACTGCATGGTCCCTCATGCAAATATCTGGCAGAAATGCAGAATGATTCAATTTCACTCATTAGAAGTATGACAAAAATAACCCATCATCTAAACATTCCCCAGAGAAAGATTCTCAAATATGGTTTTACTGGATTTTTTCCCTTGTGCTTCTGTATCCTCCATCTTTAGGAATGTAAAGCAGGCACACTTGCTTGCCTGTCTTGTTTTTTCCTCCTTTAATTCAAAACTATCCCAATATTAGTTAAAATGTTTGTTGCTGGCTCTGAAGATACTCCATAAGCATTAAACCACTGTAAAAATAAGGTTGACATAAATTCATTAATAGATCAGGAAAAATACTTACATTCCCCTTTATCCTCTTTTGTCTTTCATATTAAAGGCAGCCTGGAGTTCAGAAGTGTCAAAATAATGGCTTTCCTGATGTATATATCTGGTTTCCTAATGAAATTCCACAGAAATAGAGCTTTCACTTAAAAAAGAAAATAAGAATTTTGGTCTTTTACCCATAAAAAACTTATTGGAGTGGTTTATCTGCATTGTTTCTGCTTGGCTTTACAGAATTAGGGTTGTTTTAAATAGCTCAGATTCAGCAAGACAGCTTGGTAATTCTCAGCTGCACGAGGAGCATCTAACAGGTTGATTTTCTAGGACCGGAGTGGGGAATCACAGCTTGGATCATGTTCCTACTTCAGGGGTGGGATAATGGCTGGGCTGTCCAAGGCAACCATGGATTGGAAGGCAAACCTTCCTCCAGAGAGCCAAGATGATGGGAATATTGATTATTGCACTTGTTAAGTAAATAAAAGCCTTGTTCTGCTCCTGAACTGCCTATGGCTCTGTTGTACAGCCCAGCGAATGGCACTGCTGCCAAGAGCCTTGCTGTGTGTCCAGGTCCTATACGGCCCTGCATCGATAATGGTGGATTTCCATCATTTTATTGCTCATAATTGGAGAGCTGGCCCAGATCTCCCTGCAGAAGAGACTGTAGAGTTCTGTACCCATTTACAGTACTTCCACTACCCTCAGAAAAGGATTTGCCAGTGCTTTGCACACGGGTGATAAGGCTCAACGTGTTATTTTATGTAATTATAGGGAGCTATTCCTATTTCTGATGTGGCTGGAGCTTTCTGGCGTGAGCGTCTACCAAGTTTGTGGAATATGATAAATCAGATTTTTGTATTTCCACCTCTCCTGACAACAGAAAGAAATTTCTATACAGAAACATATTTTTTTAATTATAGTTCTGACAGCTCCCTCCATTTCCGTCTCCCCCATCCAAAACATGCTCTGGGGAGATTAACCACGTTGCCAGGCGCTGTAGCTCTCCTTATATCTGAAGTAACAGCCTGTGCTTCTAGAGTTAGGGAGGGTGGCCAGGTACTTAAAGTTCTTCCTTTAGTAAAATTAGCAGAAGCTGCCAGGAGATAGACAGCAATATATTTGGTACGTCCCTCAACATTCTTTTGTCTTCATTGCACATTTTGTTAGAAACTCATGGGAGCTCTTCAGTTAATAGTGTGTCAGTCTCCAAAAGTGGTCAGGACCCTCATCCCTTTACCTAAAAATCTCTCCATTCCTGAGATGACCTTGGCCATTGTCCCAGCCACTTTTGCTGCTGGAAACACCACAACAGTGATGGGCTCCCAAACTGCAGTTTCCCCTTCCAGCATCCTCTGGCTCTTGCAGCCACCATTGCCTTGAATTTGGAAAAGCAGCCCTGGGCACCACATGAAGGAGCAGGGAGCTTGCGAAGATGGCACACAGGGATGTCAATTTGCTGGTGACTCATTGTCTTGATTTGTCCCATTGATGTGATGCTCCTGAGGGAAAAGCTTATTAATCAGGTCTGTGTTTCCAGTGCAGCACCATGATTTAGGGTCCCCCATGACTAAAGTTTTAGTGAGAGTGGAATTATTGCATGCCTTGATGGCTTCTAAAAAGGGTTGGCAGAGTGGAAAGAGGTAGCGAGGTGACAGTGAGGGGTTTGTCACCTCCCAGGACCCTGAGAAGGACCAGCCCACTGGGGCTGTGCACAGGTCAGGGAGCGCTGTGAAATACTCGTAGAAGGTTGAAGCACATTGTGCTGAGAGAGGGGGTCCCACTGTCCAGCCTCCCCCCATAACATGAGTTGCTGACCTTCTCCCCTCACTACCAGAGCATCCTCCTGGATGCCAAGGTACAGCTCAGTCTTTAATTTGGGGCTCACTGTTGATGCTGGCTCTGGTACAGTGGTGTTTCTATGGAAACCCCAGAGGCAGATGCAGGGATACCTCTAGCTGAAGTACCACCACCCCGGGTATCCCAGGTTGTTCCTCCCAAATCAGAGGCAAATGGTCATTCAGCACATCAGGATGGACCCTGTGGTCACTCTGCCAGAAGGGCAGCAGAAGCAATGGGGCAGTGGCACTGAAAATGTCTTGTGAATGCTCTTTTCTGAATCATTTCCAACTTTCCCCATGCTGTGATGCCCATTGCAGACGGCTCAGCCTGCCCCAGCAGTGTGCCGGATGCTGCTGCACTCCGACGGGATTCAGCCTTCTGTCTCCATGGCCCTGCTGCCCAACAAGGATCATGCCAGCTGTCTTCTCTGAAAGGTCAGGCATCTGTGCTTGCTATTTACCTGGACCTGTGAGATCTTTCTAATGTTGTACCAGTTAAAGATTGAATCCCTCGCCTGTGTCCACTACTGCTGCTCTCTGCTTTGGGTGCAGAACTCTGGATGGAGCCAAGACCAGCAAGGCTCATGTGAGCCCACAGCACTGGGAAACTGGGGGGTCACCCCCCACTGGTCTCACTGTACACCCCTAAACATCACCCACAGACACCACCTTCACTTCCCAATTGCCTGTAAGCAGGATTGTGGTGTTCCTGCATAGGGGAGCTGGCCACAGCTGGATCCAGCTCTCCCAGTCACCAGCCACAGTCCATTCTTTGAGATCAGGCTGTGGCGCTGGATGGGGCCTAGAAATTCTGACATTAGGCATCTCATCTTATTTCTCAGAATCCCGGCAGCCCTCTCTATTTCCTGCCTCTCTCACACCTCAGCTCTTTCCAGCAAAGCCCCTCCTGCTGCTGCCTTCATGCCCTGCAGCCCCTTTCACCACTGGAGAGGCCGAGCAGGAGCAAGGCTGTGCCAAGGCAGGGAAGCCATTGCTCAGCTTCCCCTCTCCAAAAGGGGGTCAGATCCCTACATCACATTGCTTTGCTCACCCTGGCAGTGGGGAGAAAAACAAAAGCCATCCCCACCCCAGAGCATGGGGTCCTGCCAGGGAAGGGCTCACTGGGCTCTCCCTTGAGAGGGATTTTCCTGACAGGCTGCGGCATGTCTCTGCCTGGAGTAGGGTATTCAGGGACGACATGACTCCAGTGGGGTAAAATTCTATGTTTCATTTATTCAAGGTGCTACATCACCTCCCAGGCACTGAGTTACAGGGCACCTCTGTGCTACATGAGACATTGACTGGGTCTACGACGACACAGCACTCACTGCTACACACACGGCACAGACACGCCGCGGCATGGCCGGGGCTGGACAGGGCAGTGAGGCCAGCGACAGTCCCGCCACCGCTGCTCCCTCCACACTGCTGGCCATGGCCATCCCACCAGGCAGAAGTTTGCCCCGAGTTCCATCACCACAGCACTACAGGAGCCAAGAGGGATTTCTAAAACCACAGCTGCTCCAGCGCCCAATGTCATGGTACTGCAGCTCCCTGCAGCCAGGTCACTCACAGGCATGGGTGCTCACACACCCTGTCCCCCGTCTTCAGGCACTTGGTGCTTGGCTGGGGCTGGTCTCCGGAGCCCCACTCAGGGAGCCTCACGCAGGCACAGAGCCTCGACAGCACTGCTGGGGCCCTGGGCCACCCCGCCGATGAGGAAGAGCAGGCCAGGTACCGGGCAGCTGGAGCAGGAGCAGCGGCCCGTGGGCATGGGGGGCAGCGGCTCCCACTTTTTCTGCAAGGGGTTAAACCCTTCCACTGAATCCAGTGGGCAGGACTGGTTCCCTGTGGGAGATAGAATGGCATCAGAATCCCCTGCAGCCCCCCCCCACCCCCACACTAGCATCTGCTTTTCCCCCTCTGCATGCCTTTGATGTCCCAACAGGAGCCCTGGGCTGCGGGGGCTCTGAGATCCCAGAGGCAATTAGTGGGGGAACTAGAGGATTAGCCAAGTCCCCACAGTGAGGGCTGCTGGCAGGAATGCCACACTGCTGGCTCTGCCCCCCTGTGCCGGCACTCTGCAGGGATAAGGGAGGGCAGCTCCAGCAGCAGCAGGGTTCAGGAACAATGCCACACTGCAGGGATGCAGCCAGCACCACTTGCTTTTCCCATCACCTCCTGGTCTCCTGCCCAGCTCACCCTGGGCGAGCTTGGGGGGTCTGGCAGCCCTCACTGCAGGGCTGGGGGTGTTGTGGCTGGCATCAGGCTCCCCAGACAGCCCTTCCTGCTGCATCCCTGCTGCTGAGTGACAGCACTAACCTTTCCCCAGCTCTCTCGGGAGAGGGATGCAGTGCTGCAGCCCTGCACAGTGGGGCTGAGCTGCTGTGGGCTACGCAGACCCGGCACACTGCACATGAGCTGGAAAAAGCCTGTTTTGGAGGTGAAAGGGGCAAGGGGCTCAGTGGGGCAGCCTTTGGGACAGGGCAGTAGGGTCCTCCCAAAATTTGGAGGGCACAAAAGGGATGTGGATGCAGACAGTGTTGCAGTACCCCTGTGGCTTTGCACAGTCAACCTCTCCACTGTCATGAAGGTCACTGATATGCCATAAAGGATGGGGATGGAAACACAGGCCACACGGCCCGGCATTACCGAGGCCACCCACAGCCACCACTCTTCCTCCCAGGCAGCCAGCCACGAAGTCGGCTCTCTTCTCCCTCATGCGGATGGTGCGGTTTGGCTTTCTCCATGCACCTGGGGATGAAAGGGAGTGAGCATCACCCACAGGGGCTCTTCTCCACACACTGAACCCAGGACAGCCCCAGGTTAATTGCTCCCTGGGACCAGGGAGCACAGGGCAGGATTCATATGGGTGCAAGGGGCTGATGCTCAGAGCCTGCATAATCATGTCCCTCAGGCACAGACACCCCTCACCAACACAAGGAGTCATCCTGGACACATAGGCGATGCTCCCACCCCACCCATGGACATGGAGCTCACCCTGGGCAGGATCGAACATCTCCACAGTGTTGACGAAGTGGGGACGGGAATAGAAGTTGTGTGGCCCTGGCTGCTGCAGCCCCCCCAGGCTGAAGATGACGCCGTCGGCCATGGCGCAGGCGGCAAAGGCGCGGCGGCTGGGCACGCTGGGGTAGCGTGTCCAGCTCCTCGTCTCCAGATCGAAGGCCTCGAAGGCTGTGACAGGCAGCTTGCCCTGCCGGCCCCCTGTGCACAGAGGAGATGCTGCGGCTGTCAGTGCCCCGGGCTGGCACCATCACTGTGCTCAGCAAGCCAGAGAGGCCCCACTGACTGCAGTGCTGGGCAGCAGGGAGCCACCCTGGAGTGCACCAGGCCACTCCCTGACCCAGAGGCAGTGGAGGGACACAGAGGATGCTCAATTCGCCCCAGCATCACCTACCCAGCACGAAGATCTTGTTGCCCTGCAGGAAGGCGGAGGCCCCATAGCATGGGGTGGGCATGGAGGGCAGGGGCTGCCAGTGGTCCTTCGCCGGCTCATAGACACGGACCAGTGCCTGAGGAGAGGTGTCTGCACCCATTCCCCCCAGTGCATAAACAGCCCCGTCTGCAAAAGAGGCAGTGGTGAGGCAGGGAGATCTATGGGCAGAACCATGGGGCTGGGAGTGCCCCTGTGCCCTCCAGGGCTGGTAACACAAGCACTGCGGAGTCCCATGGGCACACATCATTCCAGGGTGGCCAGGGGATGGTGCAGCCAGGCCTGAGCCTGGCAATGCCCTGATCCTGATGGGACCCTCTTGTCCCCCTCTCCACACCATCCATCAGACACAGAGAAGAGCACAAGGCCATCCTCTCTAATTATTCTCGGCAGTACCATCTCCCTGGAGACACCATGGCAACACAGCCATTCTGCCGAATCCTGCTCCTGCTCCCAGCATGGTCGGCACCCCTGCCCGCTCCCACCACTGTCCTGCCATCCCCTCTGCCCCGCTCAGCCCACTGCAGCCTGGGCCATGCCACAGCATCCCCAGTCAGGAAGCAGACTTGGGCACCAGATACAGGGACCAACCCCAGCTCCAAGCACGCCAAACTGTGCAAAGGCTCTAAGGCTGCTCAGGAAACTTTGGGCAGGAGTCACAATATGTTCAATGAACACCACATTGAGCTGTGCTCAAGCAGACTGCTCAGCCACCCAGCATGGCCCACAGCCAGGGCAGCTGGGGAAGGCCACCATACCTGAAGGGGCTCTGTATTGCTCATCTCTGGGCTGCAAGTGGGCTGGCTTTTGGGGCAGGAGCATGATCCTACCATTAAGTGGCAAGTTTGGCTGCTGGGTGAAAGCCTTATGCAGCATCACAAACAGCAGAGGGATTCAAATCCCACTGAACATCCCTGACCCCTGTATCCCCACTTCTCCAGACTGCAGCCAGGTACCCTCTCCATCCCTCACCTCTCTGTACAGCTGAGATGCCCATGGAGGGCTGAGCCAGTGCCGCCTTCTTCTCCCACTTGCCCTCATCCACGTGGTAGACCTCAACGGAGGCGAGGGGGCTCTGTGCCGCATCCACACCGCCCACCACCAAGATCTGCTTGCCCAGGGCGAGGGCAGCAGCGCCAGCCCGCGGCGTGGGCAGGGGTGGGAGCGTGGTCCAGCGCTGGGCCGGGAGGTCGAGCACCTCAGCCGTTCCCAGGGCTCGCCCGCCGCCCCCGCAGCCGCCCAGCACGAAGAGCTGCCCGTCGCGGTGCGCGGCGCTGCAGTATACGCGTCGCGTGGGCATGGAGGGGAAGGTGGCCCACGCGAAGGCGCCCGCGCCCGCCGCCATGGGCCGGCTCAGCCGCCCCGGGGATCCCCGGGTCCTGACCCCGCTGTGTCGCCCATCCGGCCCGACTAGGCACTGGCCCGGCTCTGCCCACCGCCTCCTGCGGGAAGAGCATACGAGTCAGCGCCCAGGCACGCACCGCTCCCCCAAGCCCCAGCGAGCCAGTTCCCCTCGGCGGTGCGACAGCCCCTGCTCCCGGGAGCTCCCTGCCCGCCCCCTCGGGGCTCCCACTCGCTGGGGTTCTCTACTTGAAACCCACTGGTGCTCCTGCTCTCCGAGGTTCCCGCACTCCTGGCTCCCACTCCCCGGGGCCCCAGGTACACAGCCTGTACCCACCGGGACTCACGCGCGCCCGTCTCTCTCTGCCCGCAACCCCCGAGGCACAGTCCGGACCCCGCGATGGTTCTGCTCCCGGCGCACCGCCCGCACGCTCCGGCGCTGCCCGGACTCCCGCCCGCATCCCGCAACCCACGGGGCTCCGGGGCACTGCCCGCAGCCCGCACCACCGGCGCTCCCCGGGCTCCCACTGCACTGCTCGCATTCCCGGCCCTCCCCAGGCTCTCGCCCGCACACCCGGACGGCCGCTCCGCCGTGCCCAGACTGCCCGCGCCGCCCCGTCGCTGGGACAGGGGTATGGACAGGGACCGGGACCAGGCTCACCTCTCCGCCCGCTCCGCCGCTCTCTCCACCGCTCCGCGCCACCGCCCGCCCCAGGCCCGCCCGCTGCCGGTGGGGGCGGCGCCGCGCCCGCCCTGGCTCCCCCTCCGGGCTCCGCTCCCCTCCGCCCGGTCCTCCCGGTGCCACCGGTCCGCCGTGCCCCTGCCGCGTTCACCTCGTCGGGAGGGAGCCGCCGTAGGGAGAGAGGCTGGAGACACCCCAGCTCTTCACTCCCGCGCCGCACGCTGCCGGTGCTGGAGCTACACAGCGCCGGGCTCACAGAGCCGAGAACCCACCGTCCTGCCCAGGAGAGCACCCCCCCGCCCGTCACTGCTGCGGGGCTGCGGGGACAGAGCATGAGCTCTGCTCCACTCTGAGCACACCCTTGCCACAGACTCTCAGCAGCGTCAGGAAGATGCACACGGGTCTTAAACCCTCCACCGCCACTTTTGTCCCGACTTGGCTGAGCCAGGCAAATGAACATGCCAGGAAAGGCGCTTCCCACCCACCAGCACAGGCAGAGACGAGGGCAGGCAGGAAACTCACACAGAAATGAGCTAAAAAGGTTTGCTTTAAAAACAGGGAGAAGTGACAGGGCATCCGCCGAGAACACCACACCAGAAATGGCACCTGTGGGTGCTGCAGATAACACTGCGCTCACCCTGGCACCTGCTCCGCGCCAGCCACCGCTGCGGGAGTGGGAAGGGAGGTGTGAACACTGTGAGGCTGCATCACAGCCATGGTGGAAGGGATGGAAGGGACCTGCCTGGCAAGCAGAGGGACACAGTGAGCCCCAGCCCTCATGCAGGAGGGGCAGCATAGGCAGCACTGCCAAGGAAGGGAAAACCATTTCCTCCAGGAATCCCACCACACAAGCTCCTGGGAGCTGTGTTTGGGCATGGAGGCTCCTGGTAGGACTGGACACCCACATGGCACATTGGAGAGGGAATAGCTTGAAGCAGGAGCCCAGCCCAGGACTTTGCCTGTGCGCAGCAGGAAGTGGGAGGTGTCCCAGTCTGGAGCCCCTTGGCCCCACGAGGTGGTATCACTGTCCATCCCACTGCTGGCTTGGGGTGTCCTTCTCTGCGCAGGCCAGGTAGCGGTCGTAGTTCTCCTCGCACCTCCTCACGCAGCGCAGGAAATAGTCCTCATCAGCAATGGCCTCCAGCAGGTCTGTCTGCACCAGGCACACGTCGTAGAGCTCCGAGGTGGGCACGCTCCTGGGGCTGCTGCTGCCCCGCTCCGAAAACACCTGCAGGGAGAGCAGGGCCTGCAGAAGCACTTGTGCCCTGTGGTGCGCTCTGTCCTCCACTGAGCAGGCACCTCCGTGCTGGACGTGGGTCAGGGGCAGAGAGCAGGGGGATCCCATCTCCACTCCAGCAGCACAAGGTGAACTTTCTCCAGATTTCCCCTCTCTCCCTGAAAATGCCTTTGGTTCCAAACCAGCTTGTCACACATGTTGCTGGTGCTCCCCTAAAGGAACACACCACACAGCTGGAAGAAAACAGCTATGTGGAGCAGCCAACCCCAGGAAAACCTCTGCCAACAGCTCTCCTTTGGCTGCCACAGGAGGGAACAGGGACTTCACCTGATCTTCACCATGGCTCTTCCTAAGGCCATCTGGTAATCTGTTTCACTTGCAGCACTGCACTGTCACCATCACTGACATGGGGACAGCACTGCAGAGCTGGTGATGCAAGAGGAGGGGAAGACGGCATCCAACCTATGGATCCTGGCTGCAGGACAGCAAATTCCCAGCAGTGAGGATGAGCCCTGCTCGGAAGGTGCTCGGCTGCTGCCCAGACTCCCACAAGGCCTGCTGCCACCATAACTGGACTGTACCTGTGTGATACGGCATGGGAGCAGCCCTGGGGCTGGGCTGCAGGGCTGCCCTTGAGACAAGCTGAGCAGCACCACCGACCAGCCATACCAGCTACCGATGGCAAAAGGAGGAACTCCTTGATCAGGGAAACAGCCTGGGGCTGAAATACAGCAAGCGGAGCTGTGTGAGCCACTCTCTGTCTGCTGCAGGTGTGCAGGCAAAGCTGCTGCACACAGGAGCTGTTGCAGTAACTCCCTTGAACCAGGCACAGCATAGATCAAACTCTATTCCTGACAGGTCTGTCCAGGCAGCAGCTACAAAACTATGACCTGGGAGAGCTTGTATGGAATGGAATATCCACAAAGCACCTCATCCCTCACAACTCGCTGTCTGCCTGGCAAATGCTGCTGACCATTCACTGGCTGCTGCAGGTTTTCCCCCCAGCACTGTCTTCTTACAGATGGAAATGGGCAGGAGTTGAGACCACTGCCGTGCTGGTGGCACAGGCTGCAGTGACACCAGGGCTACACCTCAATCCCCCTTTGCAGCCTCTTGCAAAGGACACAAAACATGCCTGACCTCACCAGGGTCACCCCCAGTGTGGCCTTCAGCCACTTACCTGTGGGTGGACAATGGTGTCCGCATCGTCCAGCCGGATATTGTCATCGATGAAGATGTGGTGAACGTCAGGATCGTGGGGGTCTATCCACAGGGGCTTCCCACCCCGGGAAGAGAAATTATTCCTGGCCCACCTGAAACAGTTATCAGGAGAAGAAGCAGTCAGGGGAGGGAGAAGGTGACAGCTTCCAGGCAAAGGCAGGCTGTGCTGCAGCAAAGTGGGATGGAGAATGTCTTTTCCTGCTGCTCGCTGTGGCCTCCTGGGAAAGGCATTTTGCACCAAGGTGACAAATCAGGGGTTGTTTGGAGAAAAGCAGGGAGTAGACCAGGGGATGGAGACCTGAGGAAAGGTATGAGAGCCCCATCAGGCTACACACAGGGAAAACAGGAAGAGCATAAGTGACAAGCCCCATATACAAAAAGACTTCAGAACTAGGAGCTATCTCAGAAGCTCAGAGAATCACAGGAGACAATATAATGCCCAATCCACTTCCTCAGTGCCCTGTTTCTCACCAGTCAAAGTGGTCTTGGAAGCCTCCAATTCCCTCAAAGGAGCTGAAGTAGTTGTAAAGCTTTCTTCCATCTTCCCGGGTAGCCAGCCGCTCCACACCCCGTGTCAGCACCACCTCCCGCTTGCTGCAGCGGATCTGGCCAGGGGTGAGGTCCACAGGGAGCTGCAGGACCACAGAAAGTAAGGGAGGAAAGGTTTCCAAAGCAGACAGGTTGTTTCATGCACTGGCAGAGACACCAAGAAGCAGGGTGGAGGCTCCCCACCACCGTAGTGTGGGAAGACAGTGCTGGGGAGAAGACAAGAGGAGGTGTGGAAATGGCCCCAGCCAAAAGTCATCCCCTTCCCAGGGATGGAAAGGAATGACCTCCTAGATGCATACTGCCCGTTTCATTCTCTGCTCGTCATAAATGCCGCAAGAAATAAGTGAAGCATCTCCTGAAGATAATTCCCTGTGCTCCTGCCCGGTGTGCTGCCAGGGCGAGAGAAGAGAGCACAGCTGCAATCAGCTCTGAGCTAGGGAGCCCTGCAGTGCTGCAGCAGCCACTTCCTGGGAGAAGGGATGCTCTGTCCAACCTGGGATTCCCCAAGAGGAGACCATTCCTACACAGGATCTGCACACACACGTGCTGCCCCACAGCTGACAGCCTCATCCCTAGAAACTGGTGCTTTTAAAGCAGTCTGGCCAAGTGCCTGGAGAGCAGCTTGGCACGGGGGGGCTCCGTAGGACCACTCGGCTGTCCTTCCCCATCCCACCGGACCCTCGGGGCACCACTCACCGCCACGTCCCGCAAGGTGGGGAACTGGGGGTGCTGCCCGTCCAGGGCACTGCTGACAGCCTGCAGGACGCGGGGCAGGTCGGTGCCGAAGGTCCTGAAAACCACGGCGAAGGCCCGGCCATCCCGGTGCAGCGTGTCCAGGAGCCGGAAGAAGGAGGGCAGGATCAGGTGGTAGCGCTCGCCGGGCTCTCCCGGCACGGACAAGGCGTCGTGCGGCCGATCCGACCACTGCAGCAGCTGCAGGTGGCGGGCGTGGAGGCTGCGGAAGCGGCGGCCCGGCCCGGCCTCGGTGAAGGCGGGGTCCCGGCCGTGGGCGCTGTAGTAGCTGAGGGCGCCGGGGCACGGCGGGCACAGGGACGGACGGTCGCTCACCCACTCCCACTCGCCTGCAAGAAGAGAGGAGCGCGCTCAGCGCCCGCTGCCGCCGCCACACCGGCTCCCCCCGCCCCGGAGCTCACCGGCGGCGCCGGCGCGGCCCCAGGTGACGGTGCTGAGGAAGGTGTTGAGCGCGGCGCGGGGGCCCTGCCCGGTCACCGTGTCCGCCACCACCACCGTATTGTTGAGGTCCACGTGCAGCACCAGACGCCGCCGCCGCCGCGCGGCCCCGCCGCTCATGGCCCGGCCCGTGGCCCGGCCTCACCGCTCACGGCCCGGCCCCTGGCCCGGTCCCGATCCTGATCCCGATCCTGATCCTGATCCCGATCCCGACCCCGACCCCTATCCCTATCCCTATCCCTGTCCCGCCGCTCACGGCCCGGCCCGGCCCCGTTACCTGGTGACGGCGCCGCTTCCGCCGGGGCGCCCCCTGCCGGCCCGGCCCCGCCGTTGCCATGGACACCGTGGGGGCGGGGCCGGGCGCGCGCCGCCGTTGTGAGCGCGTGGCCCGGCCCCGCGGAAAGCAGCCGGAAGCGGAAGCGGGCTGCGCTTCCGGCGCCCCGCGGGCGGCCATGTTGGAGCGGCGGGCGCGGCGCAGCGGCGGGCGCGGGTCTGGCGGCGGCCGGTAGGTTG
>JAWWLV010000024.1:9238950-9276171 GCA_035041135.1 Platyrinchus mystaceus | reverse complement strand
CGGGCCCGAGCCCCGCGCCGGCCCCCGGGCGAGGGCGCTGCCGAGTCGTCCGCCGGCGCGACCCCGCGGGCGCTGGAGGCGGAGCCGCGGCGCTGAGGGCCCCGCCCCCGGCCCCCGCCCCCCCGGTCCCGGGAGCCGGCGCGGGCCGAGCGCGGGGGCCGCACCCGCTGTCTGCACCAATCACCTCCCGCAGCCCCGCAGGGAGGGGCTGGCCCGCGCGGGCTGCCCGCCCCGGGGTCCCTCCGGCCGGCGGGCCGAGCCGTGGGGAGGGTGCCGGGGGAGCGAGGGACGGGCGCTCGGGCAGAGGCGTCGCCTCCGCCGAGGGGCGGGCCAGCAGGAGAGGCTGAGCGGGGTCCGACGGCCCCGCCGAGCGCTCCTTGGGACTGCGCACCACTTCCAGCTCCACATACAGCCCCAGCCCCGCGTCCCGGCCCTGCCGGTAGCCGGCGTTCCCCTCCGGTGCCCCTGGAGAAGCACAGCAGAGCTCTTCCCCAGCGCCGTGCCCGGACGGCCAGGCTCTGAACCCTCTGTGCGGGAGTGCCCTGCCAGCGCTGTGCGTGCCGGCAGCGCTGTGTTTCCGTGGCCCCCCGGCCCCTCAGGTGGGAACAGCCTGTCGGGGGTGTGCCTGCTCGTGCCCGGCTTTCCCCCAGCACAGCCGGCACTGCACCAAACCGGACCCAGCCGAGGGATGTTGGGAAGTCCTGTCCCCGTGAGGTGTCACAGCCAGAATACCCCTTCAGGTGTCCCAGCTGTTCCTGGGCTTTTTGCAGCCCCAAAACGATCCGTCTTGCAGCCCATTGAGGACACGTAATTGCACTCCTCCCTTGGTCTGACCCTCTCTGCCATATCAGGATTAATGTGACATCCTTGATGGCTTGGCTTGGTCACTTGGAAGGTGGTGATGACGCTGGCTGGGGCTCTGTGGAATCCCTTCCCTGCCTGCCTGTGTGGGATCCCTTCCTGGCCTGCCTCCCCTCCTCCACGGGAGATCCCCCGCCTGCCGCAGAAGGACTGCATTATCCTCCTCCAAATCCCTCTTGTGCCGTGACGTCTGCAGAGCACTTGACTGAGATTAGTCTGTCATGTGGAGGTTCTTACTCCCCCACTGACCTGTGCTTCCCCTTCTGCGGCTGCTCTTGGCTCCTGTCTCTCCCCTGCTTGTGCAGCTGGCGGCAGCACGGGCTCTGCTCCGGGGCTGGGGGGAAACTGCAGTGCTGGGGGGAGCGTGGGACACGAGTAGTTCCTTGCTCTGTCTGCACTAACTTCTCCACCACAGCTTCCTTCCCTGTGCACTGCCCTCTCCCAAGTGTGTTTCTGACACCTCCTGCATTTCCCTGAAAAGAGTTTTTAAGTGGATCCTCGTTGTTATTTTGAGAGCTGTCAATGGAGCTAAAGGTTTTATGCCTCATCAGCAGAGCGTCCAGCTGCAGAGCTGTGAGGCCACCAGGATCAGAGTTCTCCTGGGTGCATCCCAAAGTCCTGCCTGGACTGCCCTTCAGTGCCCATGTTTTATTTAAAGCCATAATTGGTGCTTTTGTGCCAGGCAGGCAGCTGCGCAGTGCCCTGAGCGTGATCCCAGTGTTGTCCCTCAGGCCATTGTGCACTTGGCCCTGGTGATGTGTGTTTCCTTCATACCGCCCTGCTTGAATTTCCTGCTTCCTCCTCACTTGGCAGCGAGTGCCCTTGGATCAACACCAGTTTGCTGTGACAGCAAGTCGCGGACCGTTGTTCAAACAAGGGAACAGCAAGGAGCAGTGGTGCCTTGCCACAGCATTCAGCATCGATGAAGCACAACTGGAACAGCCTCCAGCCCTGCTGCCAGGTCTCCAGGAGGAAGCTGCAGCTTTGGCAGGGACTCAGAATCAATTTTTTGAGCAGCATCAGTTAAGAAGCTGAGAAATTGGAGTTGACGCTGGGATGGAGTTGAGGTGCTCAGGTTTCTTAGTGTTGAGATGGGTCGATGGTGCTGCTCTCGGTGTGTGTACAGGGAGAGGGTTCCATGAGGGACTGCTTTACCCAGGGAAAATGCCATCTGGTCATCCAAAGCTGGGGTGGGTCAAACTCAAACTGGAAACAAGCTGCAGATTTTGCTGAGTTAATAGTTGGAATCCTTCATCTTGGGATAAATTGGATGGGATTTCCTGAAATCTTTATTTAGGCCGGAGATTTCTGTGAGAGATGTTTTAGTTTTATTTCAGAGATAAATCAGTGACAGGATTTTCCTGATGATGCTTCTGTCTTGGGTTGTGCCCGGAATCTGACCCAGTGTTTGTGACCAGCCACGCCTGGGTTTAGTGGTTTCAGGTCCCTGCTTAGAAACTTGGGATAATTTCAGTTCCTTTAAGCTAACTATCTTCTTTCTCCCTTTGAGGTGTCGGGGGTTGTTTTTCCAGTAATTTGGACCTTTTTGAAGCACCTGCTTGCCTAATGCCATGAATATTGCAGTGAACAATGAGGAAGAAAAAGCTGTCCATTCCTGGTCGAGAATTTCCTCTGCAGGACAAAAAGTGCTGGAGGAGGCCCTCCGAGTCTTCAACCCGATGTCCAAGGACCTTTCGGACACAGAGACCCAGCTGGTGGCCTTCATCCAGGGCCTGAAGGAGGAGGGCTACCAGCCCACGATCCTGAGGAGTAAGGATGTGTATGGGTACAGCTCGTGCACGGCAGATACCCCGAGTCAGACGAAGGAGAGCAGCCCACACAGCTGCACCAGCACCGCCAAGTCCGCGCAGAGTCCAGCCCGGAACACCACAACCGTGGCAAAGGTGTCCTCTTCTCCCACCAGCATTCCCATGAGCTCTCTGAAAGTCTCCGCTCAGCCCGTCTCCAAAGGGGATTCTGCGAATCTCCTGTTGAGCTCCTTGAAGCAGACAGGGTCCGGCACGTCCAAGGCAGCGGCAGTGGGCTTCCCTACAAACATGTATCCTGATGTGTATCCAGCTGTGAGACTGTCCGTGGTTCTGGAAGCCCTGGTGCCGCTGAAAACCACGACGTCCTGTTTGGAGTCCAAGTACGCGCAAGGGCGGCTTGGGATCTCGCCCTCAGACCTTAAACTCCTCAAGAATTCCAGTCCACCGAGGCAGTTTCCTTCAGGCAAGAGCACTAAAATAACTGAAAGCAAGGGTTACAAGCGTTTGGTGAAGAAAGCACCGGATTCTGCCACCCACACTTTAAACCTCCTGAAGGGACCAAAGGGTGGAGTGCTGCAGGAGAGCAACGCCTGCAAGGCCTCAGGAATTCTCAATGGGAGAGTCACAGGCAGCTCATCCCAGGGCTGCACCACAGCACCGCAGCCCAAGACCCTGAAAATCAAAGATAAGGAAGCTCTGGTGGGAAAAACAGAGTGGAAGGACAGCAGCAGTTACCGGGAGAGTGTTGGGCAGAAGAAGAGAAGAGGTACAGAGGCAAGAGAAGCACCACAGAGGAAGAAAGCAAATACCATTCCTGTCCGAAAGAAAACTAGACAGGCTCAGAGCACTTTGAACCTACTGAAATTCCGGACCATCAAGGTGGGCAACTCCTCATCTGACGATGAAGTGAGGAGGAGAGCACAGAAGATTCTTAGGGTCAACCTGTCCCCCGTGATTCGAATTCAGCCCTTGTCCCACTCTCACAGTGTCCCCTGAGTTTCTTCACTTTGTCACTTTTTTTTTGTAAGTAAGTAAATACGAGCCTGGCACCAGAGCGTGGAGAAGTTTGGGAGCAGCTCTGTGTCTCTGGTGCTGATATGCCGACTAACCTGCAGGCAGAGGAGCTGCTCCCACGCTGTCCTGCCTGTCTGGCACTGCTGTGCAGGACTTGCTGCAGAAATCCAGACCTCTGTTTGGGAACATGGGATGGTGACTTTGGCCAGCGGTGAACCGGGCAGGCCAGAGGGCTCACTTCCTGCTGAGCTTCCCTGGACGTGGCAGGCTGAGCTCTCGTGCAGGGGAGAACACGGGACTTTCTCATGACATCGATGCACTGTGATAATGCTCTTTTTCAAGCTGTACATTTACTGGTTTTATTTTGATCAAATTTTATAACTTTATTATCTATATATCTATATATCCATATATGTGCATATGGCCCAGGAACTGTGGGAAGATGCACTTCCTCCATCCCTCTGGGATAGGGTTCAATAGCTTTTGTTCCCCCTCCCCTTCAGCTAGTCTTTTGTTGAAAGGTGCCAGGATTCCTTTGTGGTTCAGTGTTGTGACAGTCTGTCCTGGGCTCCCTGGAGCAGCTCGGAGACAGCAACATTATAGCCACTTGTTTGTCTCCAGAATGCCAAGCAATTTGGAGAATTACCAGCTGGTAGTTTTAATCCTATTTTCGGTATTACCTCTGCATAGCAGTGGGGGAGTGTCACGGGGCCTGACGCCTGAAGGTGCCTCCTCCCTTTGTTGGTAGCAGAAGTTCTGAACTCATGGTAGGGATTTGCCTCCAAAGAGCGATTCCTCCTCAGCACCCAGCATTGCCCCGCTCTCCTGTATCCCAGGTACAGCTGTAGCACATGGACTGTGACTGTTAAAGCAGAAGGGCTGGAATTGTGTAAAGTGTCCTGCCCACCATGTAACTGATTTGCTGTTGCTGGGCGTTTCAGGAGCAGGTTCTAGGTGCCGGCAGTGAAGACTTGTTGGTTTTGGCTGGGGTTAAATCATGACAAAGACACAGGCTGTGTTTGAATGTATTCACTACATCCTGCTGGTCCCAGAGCTCAGTGGGATATCTGAGCCTGAGTTAAAGCAGAAAAGTGAGAGTTGAGAGGACGTGCCAGCACTTAAACACAGAGAGTTGCTTTCTGTTGGTTTGTGAGGGTGAAGCAGTAGGAGGGGAGGTGGGCACTGTGTTGTGATGGGAGCAGCTTTGCTGTGCCATCAGGGATGTTGCAAGGAGGTGTGTGTCAGGTGTGAAAGTTCTGCCGTCCCCAGGAGGCACTGCAGAACCGCTGCAGCGCCAGGGGCACGCTGTTGGATGGGATCACAGGCTTCACAGGAAGGGATCTGCAAGCTCCAGGAGAAACACCTCGTTGGAGCAGTAGGTGCTGCTGCTGTCACGTAGAAGGGACAACCTGCTGGCTTGGGGAAAGGAAGCAGCGTTGAGCCAGGCACGGACCTGTCTCTGTATACCACTGCACACTCAGATCTCTGCAGCAGTGAGCCTGTAATCCACTCATTCTCTCACCAGCTCAAAATACCAGTTGTCTGACCTAGTAATCTCTGTCGACATTGGCTGAAGGGATGAGCTCCCCAGGGAAGCCCCAGCTCCTTATGTTAAAGCCCCCACGAGCACCTGGTTGGATTTCAGTGGTTTGTAAAAGGGGTCAGTGTCTGATTCCCAGCTCAGAGAGGAAGACCATGGCATGGAGAGAAGAGAGGACATTCATGATGGGGTGAGAGGGCAGGGAATTTGAGTGTTCCAAGGTGCCTCTGTGTTCTCCCCTCTCACCCAGATAGGGCAGAGTGGAGGTTCTTCATTGAGCAGCCTGGTCTAGTGGAAAGTGTCTCTGCCCGATGCAGGGCAGTTGGAACAAGATGATCTTTAAGGTCCCTTCCAATGCAGACTATTCTGTGATTTTATGATTCAGGGTATGATTGCAGGCCCTGAACCCCATACTTGGGTTCTGAGTTGCTGTCAGAGATCATAACTTGCAGTGTTTGAGACTGACCTGTGAATGCCGCTGCTTGGCTGCAGAGGAGGAGGAAATACTTTTTTCTGCTTCTGTGTTTTGAAATGTCCTGGCAAAGAGTCCTCTCTCTTGACCTGATGCTGGATGAACAGGGACCCTCCGTCACTGTCAACTGGCCAAAAATTGCTTTGTCCCTTTTGTTCCCACTCCTTCAGACCTTTCTCATTCCCACGCTCTCAAATGCCAGGTCTTGAAGTCCTGCACTGGCGTTTCTCTTTTTGGCTGTTTCCCGAGGAGGGCTCTGAACTCCTGCCTGCAGTATTGCTGTCTGTCAGGCTGCTCAGCAGCTTCCCTTGTTCCCAGACCCTTATAAGGGCACCAAGAGCTGTCTCTGGAGCCTCCTCTTGCGGCACAGACGTCCCAGCTGAGTGCTCGGCCTCCGCTGGGAAAAACAATATGCATCAACAAGGCTGAGTTTGGGTCAAGGTTGCTTTTCCTCCAGCCTGAGCAGGAAGCTGGGCACCTGAGGCCAACCTAGCAGGCCACGTTCCTCCTCTTCACTGTGTGTCTTCCCCCCAGCTGCGTTGCTGCCTGCCTCCCAACTCTTCTCCATCACCTCTTGTCTTTCACAGCTTGGGTCTTTGCCAGTCAAGGACTTGGCTTGTACTGTTGCTTGACACATCCAGCAGAGCATCCAGCCTTAGTGCTACCATGCCTTTCCCAGTATTGAAATGAGTGCTGCGCATACTTGGTGATGACAGCTTGCCCTGTGTCCTTCCCAGGCCACCAGCAAGAGGTGATCTGCTCCACAGGGAGAGGCAAGCTTTGGAAACGCCTCTGTGTCACCAAGACTCCTGCTAGGGAAGTGAGCACTCCGTAGCTTTGTGCTCAGGGACCTGTCCATCACCATCCCGTCTCTGCCAGCTCTCCTGCACATCTCTGACAGACCACAGGGCCCGGAGCGGTGGGGCAGCATTGGAGCTTTGTTCTCTGCCCTCCTGCTGTCTCCAGTTACCCCTCACAGGTGTTTCGGGAACTCAACTGAGAGGATTGCAACTTGTTATTCACAGGGGCTTTGCAGCCCCTGGTGCCAATGAGAGTGACTGCTGCCTGTCAGCTGGTGCTGGCAGAGCGGGTGCCTCAGCCTAGTGGGGGTTGGCTGCTCTGTCCTTCAGCTCATGCCCACATGTGGATGCTCCTGGTGTGGATGCTTCTGGTGTCCTGGGCCTGTGACGCTGATGTGCAGGAGGCTGCAGAGGGGCTGTGCCATGGACACTGCTGTCTGCTATTTAGGGAAGATGAAGGGTTTGATCAAACCAGGGCTTGTGCCTGAGACCTGATCTAACCAGAGATCTCCCTCCACAGGTCCCTTCCGTGCCATGTTACTTTGTGGCAGCAGAGTAACATTTACCTTCCGGAGATCTCTGCAGCAGTAACTGGCAGGGCTCATGGAAATGTGTTGCTCGGAGCGCTGTTGTCTCTGCTGAGCGTGTGGTATGCACCTTGTCCAGACCTGTTTCTGTATTAGTCACTTTGAATCCAAGTGCCTAACCTGGCCTGTGTTGTTCTGGGCACCATGACAGCCGAGAGCTTTGGAGACTCTCCTAGGAATGCTTTTAACGCATGGATTTGTGCCACTGTCGCTTCTAGAAATGATTCGGCCAGCGGTCAAAGGGCTGTTCTTCCGACTGATTTTTTTGGAAATAATTTCTCCTTTTATTCAGCTGCCAAGAAGCAGTTTATGCTTCCCCTCCACCAGGCAAGGTCCTTGAGCTTCCTGCATGCTTCAGATGTCCGTCAGCGAGGTCTGTGGGGAGAGCAGCTTGTCCAGCAGGCAGCTGAAGGGGAAGCTGACATCAGATACCAATTGAAATCACAATGTTAATTGGTAGAAATGTTTTGAAGCTTATGTCCACTGTGATCAGATTTCACCATCTGCCACTGCTTTTAGTTGGAGAAGTTTCTCCTTAGCCTCTTTCCTGCAAGCCCTGTAGCATGGTGCTGCTGCTTTTAAACTATTTGCATCCCCCCCCCACCCCGAGCCAGCTGCTGTAGCAATCCTTGTACAGAATTTCTTAAGCACTTTTCTGCAAAATAAGAAGGGATTATTTTGTTACTCCTGCTTGGCAGTCCACTAGTGGTATTGCAGTACGAGGAGGAGGTGTGCTCCCAGGAGCACTCACCTCACTGGCACTTCTCAGACCAGATCACACTAACAGGACTGGGGGGCAGTGGGCTGAGCCCCCTTATTGCCTGGTGCTTCCTTGCATTCAGCCAGCTGCCAGCTAAGAGAATTGCAGGGAAATTGGGAGCAGAAGGGCACAAGTGGGTGGTGCTGCACGTGAGGCTCCATGGCCCTGCCCCGCAGGTGCTCTTGTTTTGCTGCCTGTCCTTCAGGCCCTCCTCAAACACCAGCAGCACTTTTTCACTCCAGCTCTAGGTGTGGCAGGAGGGACTGGAGGGCTTTGGGTTTTGGGCTTGAGCACAGAGGCTGTGCCCTTTTAGTTGTGACTTGTGCTGTGTTCACGGCCAGACTTTAGCAGCATGTGGGAGGTGCAGCCACTCCAGCTGTTCTTCCCCCTTGGATCCAAATTCCCTGCCCTGTCTGGGAGCTAGGCCTTTGGCCAGGGCTGAAGGGATGAGTGGGGACAGAGAGTGGGTTTGTCTCTCAGCTCCAGCTGGGCAGTGTGACGTGAGTTGGGCAGCTTCCCAGGCAGGAGGGCAGGTTTAGGTTGGAGGATCCTAGTTTTAGCCGTGGTTGGTAGGTGCCGGGTTGTGGAGCACAGGCTGCTCAGCCAGGCTGGTTGGTTTGTGTGGTTTCTTTTTCAGAATTCAGAATAGCACTGGCTTGTTTACTCCTGCAGTCAGATGGGGATGGCCTTTTGGGAGCTGAGGTGGCCTGAGGAGAAAACAGCTGCTCTGGGACACCTTCCTGACAGTGCTGCAGCCCTTGGCTTTGCCAGCTGGGTGGGCTGGCACCACCTGTGGAGAGGGCAGCAGGGCAAGTTACTCCGGGGCCCTCGCTTTTGGGACTCTGTGCTAGAGAACACCATGCTAGGGTTTCCCTCTCCTTGCAGCCTGTTCCTGCCTGGAGCTGGGTGCCTTTAGGAGGGTGCCAGGTGCCTCACAGAGATCTTGTCCCAGAAGGCATGAGAGCCAGCCCTAATCACTGGGTCATCCCTCGGTGTCAAGTGAACCCTGTCTGTAGGTGTGACCCTGCTGGAACTTGCAGCTTGGCCAGCTGCTGCCTCCAAAGCTGTGGTGCTGAGGCCAGACCTCTTCCTTTTCTTAGGAACATCAAGGAGGTCTGGTGAAAAAGCAGGAAGCTTAGGGGAAGCTAAAGACACCAGCAGCGCCTGGACAGGCAGCTCTGTGTCTGCTGCAGGAGACGTGCAAATGGAGGAGCCAGGGCTGCGGTGTTCCACAGCACTGCCTCCCCTCCACCCCTGCTTGGCCACAGAGCCTGCCCTGCCTGACAGCCCACTGATGCTGCAGGTGAGGGAGGTCCTTTTGCAGCAGGTGCCTCTCCTAACCCTTGGTTTCCATCGTTTATCGGTTGCACAATCTGGCCCCGCTTTGGTGGCATCTGAAATACCTTCCCCAGGGAGTCCCTTAAAGGCCTTATTATCCTCTGGGACTCTCTCCTTGTTGTCTTAATTAGCCCTTTCTGTTCCTGTGGCTACAGGCAGCCCCTGTGAGTGTCTGGTGATTCCCACAGACACAGGCACATGGTGGTGTTTTAAAAGAGAAGGTGCTGCAAAGCTACCCCCAGAAATACCTCCCCTCCTGCCCCTGCTCCGCTGCACTGCCCAGGCCTGGGTCAGGACAAAAAGCATCGGCATTCATGGTGGGGGAGGCACAGTGTGTGACACCGTCCCTCCTCCTGGTTCCCAGTGCCGCACTCCTGAGGAGTAGGGTTTCCCAAGCAGAGGCACGGCAGCCACTCCGAGGGACACAGGGGTTCTGGGTGGGCACTGTCCGTCCCCTCGTGCTCCTCTCTGCCAACCATCATCTCCAAGAGAGCTGTCTCCATGCCACAGCATGACCGACCCGCTCCGGCTGGGACCGGCAGCATTCCCTGGTGTTTGGGAATCCCAAGCAAGGGCTGAGGAGCAGCAACAGCAGCCTGTGAAAGGGCGAGTAACAAACTTTGTATGATGATTTTACAACTGACCCATCTTGTTCTTGAGTGAACTTTTTACTGTTTCATTTGTTTGTGTAAAATGTTTCCGAAGTTCTAATAATATTTAATGTTAATATGAGGCTGGGCTGTTCCACACTCTGTGTTGTATATTTTGGAATGGCATTGCTTAGTGAAAAAGACGGCATTAGTATTCTGCTCTTCAGAGGGAATGGGACAAAAAACAGACTGTTGTTTTTCTTAAATGAAGTGAACTTTTTGTTATGAAGTCCTAGCAGGTGTCCAGCCCTTCAGTAAAATGGTGCTCAGAACCACCCAGTGTGTCCAGCTTTTCTTTGGGCCCTGACAGACTACTACTCCTCCCTGGGCTCCTGCTCCCAGTCCCATGTCAGCTCCATGGAATGGTGTCTCCTGTGTGCCTGGCTGCTGCATGGGGCACGCTCAGCTGCAGATTACCCCCAGCTCTTCTCCCTAATTCCCCCAGGGAGGTTTGATATTATTCAAGCTCCATTAAGGATTGCCTGGCTTGGAGTGGGAAATACTCCGGATGAGTGGGGTGGGAGGTGCTCCATATGAGTGCCAGTGGTGCTGAACTGGTGTAAACTGGGATAAATCCACATTCCTGGTTAGTTCCTAGAAAACATGGCAGGTTGGCACTGCACTGGCAGGTGCTCTGCCAGCCCCAGCCTGCCTGCCCACCCTGCAGTTTCCCTCTGGATCTGCCCACTGTGCACCAGGACCCTCTGGCCAGTTAATTCAACAGAAACGCCATTGTTCACCGGCCTGCGATCTGGATCCGGTTTGTGCCGCAGGGCCGCTGGTGCGCTGACCCGGCACTAACGGTGGTGGGACCGTGGCCCTGGGCAGACAGCAGCTCCGGTGCTGTGGCTCATTCCTGGGGAAGGGAAGCAGTTAAACAGTTCTCCGCTCACTAAGGATGTTCAGGGAAGTGCTGGCTGCCTGCTGTGCGCACTGAAGTTGGTCCAAGTGGGGCTGGCCAGGCGTGAGAGGCTGCCGCGGGACCTCGGGGGCTCTGCCGAGGATGGGGGGGCCCCTCTGCACTGCTGCAAGAGTGCCCTGACGACTGCTGCAAGGTGCTGGTGGAGCCAGGCTGTGGGTGCCCAAGGGAGAGGGGATGCTCAGCAGCGTTGAAATGCTGGTGATGGAGGACTGCCAGCAGATCTCCAGCCAGCGGAGCTGGCCCCAGACAGGGCACTTCCCTGGGCAGACATGGCCACGCCTTCTGCTCTGGGGCAGCCGAGGGGATTGCAGCTTGGCGTGGGAAGTCAGCAGCCTTTAGGGGAGCCTGGAGGTGCCTGGACACGGGCTGATACACCTTTCTTGTCTCTCAGATGCCACTGAGGATCCCTCCCTCTCACTTTTACTTTGCTTTGCAAGGCCAGAGATCCTGTTACAGTCGTCTTTATCAGGCCCCTTTATCAGGCCTCTTCGGATCTCCTTAGAGCAGATAAGGTTTGCAGCAAGATCCCTTGACACCGACATGCTGACCAGTGCTAATGGCTCTTTATCAGCTCATCTTCCACCAGCTCTCCCAGCTGATGAGATGGTGATGCCTGGCCACCAGCCTGCACCGCTGGAGCCTTGCTGGGCACAGCCTGGCCCTTCCTCCAGGTTTCCAAATGCCTGCTGAAAGCTCAGTCGTGGGAAGCTGACAGGGTACTGCCCACTGCATCCCTTGTCCCACTGAGGTGCGTGGGACCAGCCCGGCTGTGTCAGGGTGTCCCTGGGGGCGTGGGTTTTGGCACCTTTATGGCCAGGAGCTGTTTCTTTGTCTGCCTGTGACCTTGCTTGGCGGCGAGCGGCCAGAGCACGGCCTTGGTGTGGAGATACACAGCTCCTCTTCCTTCCTCCAGCCTTGGCTAATAAAAGGCACCATCCCTGAGTGACACTGAGCTCTCTGTGGATCCTGGCCCCAGTGCACAGCCCTGCTCTCTGCAGGGCTCCAGGGCTGCCGGCTCAGTGCCCAACCCAGTCAGTCCAAAGGATCCCAAGCAGCACTGACCAGCACGAGGTGAGTGGGGCATGGTGGTGCCCACAGTGCCAGCACTTGGGGGGGAACTGGGTCCATCTGGCATGGATGCTGGGGGAGTGCAGTTGGCTGCCATGCTGCCCCAGGGCTCCCGGTACCACTGCTGGAGATGCGTCCTGTAGAGGAACAGATGGGCCCGTGCAGTGCAGGGCGAGTCCCAGCAGCCTGTCTCAGCAGCCCCACGTGCTGCACAATTGGGCACAGCAGCCCTGTGGAAATGCTGTGCCGGCTCCTGGCCAGCCAGAGGACAGGGCACTGCTGTGCCATGCATGAGCCACTGCCAGTGTGTACCTGGCCCCTGCCTCACCTTGGCTAAAGCTCGGTGTGGGCAGGTCCCTCCCCTCGCCTGGCACGGCTGCTGGAGGAGGAGACAGGCACCGGCTGCCCTCCTCCAGGAACAGCAGCCGAGCCCAGCCCGAGCCCAGTGGGCCTTCGACTCCGCAGCCTACCTGAGCCACCAGCCACCTGCCCAGAACACCAGGCCCCACGGGCACAGGTAGGAGCCGGCATGCTGGAGGGGAGCCCATGGGCACGGCAGAGCCCCACTGCACGGCACAGCCCTTGGCACACGGCACAACCCCATGGCATAGCCTGGGTGCCAGCAACTGGCATGAGGCAGCACACAAGGAAGGGATCGTGGGGTCTTTCAGCAGAGGAGGGCTGGGTACCCCTACTCCTGCTGTGCACTTCCTGAGGTTGACGTGTGTTGGACTTTGCCCAGGGAGCTGTGGCGGTGGGGAGGGCTGGGGCCATTGGGAGGGATGTTCCCAGCCAGCAGCATCGTGGCTGTGTCCGGGTGAGCTCCTGGTGAGGCAGACGTCCGGCACGGCTCCACCCTGTAGCATAGCTGTGCCGGTGCCTTCGCCACGGGGCATCCCCAGGTGGGACAAAGAATGGTGCCGTGACCCCTGCGCAGCTGTGCCAGCCGGTTCCTGGAGCATCAGGCACCCATCCCTCCATGCCGCCCTGCACGCCTTGCTGCCAGGGGCAGCAGGCGCGTTCCTTCCACACCGTGCCGGGAGCCCAGGGAACGCAGTGTCTCTGGCTCGCCGGTCCACGAGGCGCCCTTTTGTTTGCCGGCGGGGCCCACCGCGCTGCCCGGGGGCCGGGGCGTGCCCGGGCTGCCGACGCCTGGCCAGCCAGGCCTCCGCGGGCGGGCAGGCGGCAGGGGCCTCCAGGCAGAAGGAATCGGCAGTGACATTCCCGTAGCCTGGAGACCGCCGTCCCTTTCAGCGGGCAGCCCATTTGAATAAGAATCGTGCACGGGGGAAGGGGGGCCACCAGCCGCTATCCCATCGCTGCCCTTGCCCCGGCTCATTTCTGCGCACCCAGCTCGGGGGCAGCGAGTCCTGCTCGCCCTCGTCCCTGGCCTTGGTCCCGCTGGACGCTGCAGGACACCAGGTACCGGGGGTTCGCGGGGCTCGGGGACCCTCGTGCCAGCACGTGGCTCTGCACCACCTCGCCCACCACCCTGGCTTGGCTTCGAGCGGGGTGGGTGTTGGGACATTGTTGCAGCTCTCCCCGCAGCCCCGAGCCCCTCTGCCCTGGGATGGCTCCGTGCGGGGACAGGAGAGATGTGTTTGGGCAGAGCCGGGGCCAGGCTTTGATCCAGCTCTCGCAAGGCTGGGAGCGGGAGGTACCGGGAGAGAAGGAAGCACAAAAGGCAGCTCCAACCTAAATTTAACAGTGGGACCCCAGCCAGCATCAGGGACGCCCTCGCCCAGCCGGCTCCAGCACTCCTGGCTCCCCTCCCAGGCTGGCCCTGGCCCCGCACTGGTACCCCCCAGGGACACTTGTGACACTTGAAAGGATGGATCCGTCCTGAGCTGGGCAGGATGAGGCATGACACAGTTCTTGCCAGGTCAGGGGTGTGCAGCACAGCTGTGTGCCTGGGTCTGTATGCCACAGCCCCCCCAGGGCCATGCAGGACTGGGGCACGATTTTGGGACCCAACTATCCCACCTGACTCCAATTCCCAGTGTTGTCCCCAGGAAGCACCAACGTGCTGGGGCGGGGGAGTTGCCCCCTGGACTTCATGGTTGTGCCAGAGCCAGGAGAGACCAGGCATCAGACACCCTGCATGCTAAGCCGTACCCTGCAGCAGTGCCATCTCCGTGTCCCCCCAGGCTGATCCTGTGGCTGCCCATGGACCTCCTGGTGCTTGCCCTCCTCCTGGGTAAGCACTGGCTTTGGTGGCACCCTGTGTACCTGCGGTGCTGTGGTTCAGGGACTGCAGCCTGGGCAGAGGGTGTTGGGCAGTGGAGGTGGTGGCAATGGCGACGCTCCCTGGCTGTCAGCAGCCAGGGCCTGACTGCCACAAAACCCATCAAGGAATCCGGGCTGCGTTAAGCCCTGTTGGGATTAACAAGCGCCTGACCCGGCTCCTGACTCTCCCCGGCACCGCTTGGTGCCCTGGGGCTGCCCAGGCCCCCAGGAGCACAGGCAGCCCAGCCCCCCAGTCACCCTGCTCCCTGCCCTGGTCACGAGGCCCCAGCGCTGCTGCCAGCACCTTTCCGGATCATGGAGCTTCATGCTGCATCAGTGGGTTGGGATGCAGGGATGGGACGGGATGGGACGGCTGGGGGTGGGGTGAGTGCGTGGGGGAGCTGGAGGTGCACAGGGGTCCTGGTGCAGCCCCCAGCCTGTGCCCTCATGCTCTCTGCAGCAGGGGGACTGGCAGTAGGGGGCTGGCAGGAACCTGACCTGAGCCATGGCTGCGCTCGCGGCAGCTGCTACCCAGCCACTGGGAACCTGCTGGTGGGCCGAGCCGCCCTCCTGAGCGCCACCTCCACCTGTGGGCTGGACGGGCCCCAGGAGTACTGCATCGTCAGCCACCTCCAGGTGAGCCCACCTGGCCCCAGCATGGCTCCGGCACAGGCCCACAGAGCTGGGCACTGGTGCAGCCTCTGGTCACTCGTCCCTGACAGTGCTGCTCTGTGGCACAGGACTCAGAGAAATGCTTCACCTGTGACTCACGGGACCCATCCCTGCCTGAGAGCCACCGCATTGAGAACGTCATCTACCTGAGTGGCCCCCACGACCAGCGGACCTGGTGGCAGTCAGAGAATGGTGAGGCTAGGGCAGTAGTGGGGTTGCCCCATGTGCGTGTGCATTGGGGCTGCATGGCCATGGGGGTCTTCCCCAGTCTCAACCATCTGTCTGCCCAGGCGTTGAGCATGTCAGCATTCGCCTGGACCTGGAGGGCGAGTTCCACTTCACCCACCTCATCATGAAGTTTAAGGTGTGTCTGGGCACATGGGTGCCTGGGATAGGGTGGGATAGGCAGGATGGACCCCCAGGGGCTGTGGGGCTGGCCCCTGTCCCACCTCAGTGTCCTGCAGACCTTCCGTCCTGCGGCCATGCTGGTGGAGCGCTCAGCTGACTTCGGACGCACCTGGAAGGTCTATCGCTACTTTGCCTACAACTGCTCCAAGCTCTTCCCTGGCATCCCGAACCAGCCCTCAGGGCTCGTGGATGAGGTGCTGTGCGACCAGCGCTACTCTGAGATTGAGCCCTCCAGCCACGGAGAGGTGCATGGGGACAGGGTGATGCAGAGATGAATAGGGGGGTCTGGGTGGTATGGGATCACCCATCCCTTCCTCCTCACAGGTCATCTTCAAGGTGCTGGACCCCTCCATCCCTGTGGCAGATCCCTACAGCCCGGACATCCAGGGTGTGTGGTTGGGGATGTTGGGGGTGTGGGGCTGGCTGGCGTCGGGGCAGATGCTGACAGCAATGCCCCCCCAGACCTGCTGCGTGTCACCAACCTGCGGGTGAACCTCACCAAGCTGCACACACTGGGGGACAACCTGCTGGACTCGCGGCGGGAGGTGCTGCACAAGTACTACTATGCTGTGGATGAGCTGGTGCTGCGTGGGAGCTGCTTCTGCCATGGCCACGCTGCCCACTGTGCCCCGGCACCTGGTGCTCCAACGCCATCAGTCCCCGGCATGGTGAGAGACACACACTCACCATCACGGCATGGTGCCCGTGGACCCAGCAGCCACACTGAGCTGGGTGCTCCCCCCAGATCCATGGGCACTGTGTCTGCGAGCACCATACGCAGGGGCTGAACTGCGAGCGCTGCGAGGACTTCTATCACGACCTGCCCTGGCGCCCGGCCGAGGGCTCCAGCACCAACGCCTGTCGCCGTGAGTGCCCACACTGGCACCAGCTCCTGGCACAGTGATCCTGGTGTTGGGGCTGGCAGGCTGCACTGTGCCAGGGGGTTTGGGGTGCTGCAGGCTGTAATTTGGGGAGGTTTGAGATTGTGGTGCTGCATATCAGAGTAAGGGGAGTTCAGGCTGGGGAGATATGGCACTGGGGATGCTGCCTGCCAGTGGGAACTAGGGTGCCGCATGCTGTGCCATGGTGCCATCCCCACAGGCTGTGACTGCAACGAGCACTCACAGCGGTGCCACTTTGACATGGCCGTGTTCCTGGCCACGGGGAACACCAGTGGGGCTGTGTGTGACGACTGCCAGCACAACACCATGGGCCGCCGCTGCCACCTCTGCAAACCCTTCTACTACCGGCACCCTCGCTCCGACATTCGCGCTCCCACTGCCTGTGCCCGTGAGTGCCCTGGCCCCTGGCCCCACTGCTTGTCCCTGCCCCACAGCTCCTAGTGCTGCCAGCCCTGGTCCCATGGCTCCTGGTGCTGGCAGCCACATCTCCCCATGGTCTCTCTCTCTTGGCAGCGTGTGACTGTGACCCGGCTGGCTCGCTGGACGGAGGTGCCTGCGACGGGCACACAGATGTGGCGCTGGGAATGATCGCGGGGCAGTGCCGCTGCAAGGAGAACGTGGCCGGTCCCCGCTGTGACCGCTGCCAGCACGGCGCCTACGGCCTGAGCCATGGAGACCCACTGGGCTGCCAGCGTGAGCTGGGACCCAGGGACGGGCGTGGGAGGATGTAGGGTGGAGGGATGGGGATGGAGGGATTATGGAGGGGTATGGATGAAGGGTTGAGGATGCAGGAATGGGGGATGAAGTGGTGGTGATTGAAAAATGGGGATGGGTTGGATGAGGAGGGAGGGAGGGAGGTGGAGGGATGGAGGTGAAGGGGTGGTGATGGAGGGATGAGGATGGAAGGATCTGGGATAGAGGCATGGAGATGGAGGGATGTGTGATGGAAGGACGGGAATGGAAGCGCTGAGGATGGAGGAATGGGGGCAAAGACATGGGGATAGAGGGGTGAGGGATGAGACATGGGAAGGGGAAGGACGGCCATGAAGCCCATGGGCTGTGGTCCCACATGGCAGCCCCCCACATGTGCACATGCATGTGTGGGGGGGCAGCGTGCCGGTGTGACCCACGGGGCACAGTGACGGGCAGCTCCCCGTGCGACCCCATCAGTGGGGATTGCTACTGCAAACGCTTTGTGGCCGGGCGCTCCTGCAGCCAGTGCGTGGTGAGTGCCCCAGTCTGTCCCACACCATGCACTGTGCCCCCTGATTCTCCCCAGCCCCACGGCTACCCCCAGGGCTGGGCTGGCCCCACACGTCCCTACATGTCCCCTCCTTACTGCAGCCTGAGTTCTGGGGACTGAGCTACGACCTGGGGGGCTGCCGGCCCTGCGCCTGTGACTTCGGGGGAGCCTACAGCAACCGGTGGGGCCTAGTGCAGCACCTGGAGGGGCATGGAATGGGGTGGGAGTGGGGAGAGGGCTGGGAGTGACACATGGGGAGGGAGGGATGGGGACATTGGTGGAGGGATGGGGACAGGGCTGGAAAGATAGAGGGTGCTGGTATGGAGGGAGGGAGAGAGGGACCTCCATCCCCAGAGATGGAGGGATGGATGAGGACAGAGCCAGACAGGAGGACAAATGGAGGGACAGGATGGTCGCCCCCAGGTGCTCCATGGAGGACGGGGCTTGTCCCTGCCGTCCCCACATCATGGGGCGGCAGTGTGACCAGGTACAACCCGGCTTCTTCTGTGCCCCCCTCGACCACTACACCTACGAGGCTGAGCAGGCCACCAGCCATGGCCACAGCCACCCCCAGCTCCCGGTGAGTCTCCTTGGGGGTCCCTGTGCTTGTGCATGGCTGTAACTGTGCACCATGCTCCATGCATGGCTATCACCCTGTCGTGCATGTGGCTGTTACCATGCCCTGTGCATGGTTATCCTTGTGCACGACTATCTTTGTGCATGGCTGTCCCTGTGCATGGCCACCGTCCCCTGACCCTGTCCCTGCAGGGTCCCATCCGGGCAGAGGTGCCCCAGGACTGCCTGGAGTACAACACTAGGGAGTCAGGGGGGCGGAAGGGACGCTCACGGCACCAGCGCAGCTCCCCCCGTGCCCCCCAGCTCCGTGTCCCCATGCGCCGCAGCCGCCAGCAGCCCCCCAAGGTGAGCCCTGGGGTGGTGGGATAGGGCACAGCAGGGCACTGTGGGGCAGGGGCAGCCTGGGGGCAGAGCCTGGGCCAAGCTGTGCCAATGCCCTGCCCAGCCGGACGTGGAGGAGGTGGTGCGTGATGGTGCCGGGCACATGGTGACATGGACAGGCTCGGGGTTCGCCCGGGTGCGGGACGGGGCTGGCCTGACGTTCCACATGGACAACGTGCCCTACCCCATGGACTACGAGCTGCTCATCCGCTACGAGCCTGAGGTGAGCATGGCCACAGCCACAGCCACGGCGTGTAAGGCCCAGCACGGCACAGCCCTGACTCTGCCTCACCTGTTGCCACAGTCAGCTGAGGACTGGGAGGTCGTGGTCAGTGTCAGCTCCCGGGTGCTGCCCACCAGCCCTCGCTGCGGGAACCTGCTGCCCTCCGAGCAGATGTACCGTGAGAGCCTGCCCCACAGCCAGAGGTGGGACAGGATGGGATGGGGTGGGAAGGGGGTGGGGACAAGGATCAGGACAGGACAGGGACAAGGACAGATCTACCACACTCCCAGAACTGAGGGATGGGGATGGGATGGAAACAGGGACAATCCTACCACACAGGTGAGGGATGGCGACAGGGACAAGGAAGGCGGTTAGGTCCTACTGCTGTCCCCTGGCTGTCCCCATGGCCCTGCTGTGCCTATGCCCTGACACCTGATTCTGTACAGGTATGTGCTGCTGTCCCGGCCCTTCTGCTTCGAGCCCAGCACCCCCTATGAGGTGACCATGCGGCTTCAGCGGGCTGGTGTCACCCAGCGCCACCCCGGCGCCTTCATCCTCATCGACTCGGTGAGGGGGGTCTCACTGCACCCCATGCCTGGAGCTTGGCAGGGGTGGGGTGATGGGCAGGGATGGAGGACCACAGGCTGGGGGGGGCAGTGACCCCCCTCTGGGGATGTGCATGGGATAGGGATGGGATGGGATGGGGATGTTGATGGGGAATGGGATACCAGTGAGACTGGGGACTTCGCTAGAGCTGGGGTTGGCATAGGGATGTCAGTGTGGAAGGGTATAAGGAAGTCTCTGGGGATAAGAATTTGTATGGGAATATGAATGAATTTGGGGATTGTCAGTGGAACTGGGGCTGTTGATGGAGCTGGGGGGTTGAGCCTTCAGCAGGATCAGGGCTGTCCTGGGGCAGATGGATCCATCTTGATGGCAGGGGCCAGGTCCCGCAGTGGGGGCTGTCGGTGCCCCCCAGCTCCCTCTCCTCTTCCCTTCCCACAGTTGGTGCTCCTGCCACGGGTGTTGGAGTTGCCAGGTTTCCACGGGGTGGAGGCAGCAGCCCGCCAGGAGGAGCTGGAGCGGTACCGGTGCCTGGAGGTGTTTCACATGGCCCCCCCACACCCCCTGGCCCAAGCCTGTGCCCGCCTGGTCTGCAGCGTCTCAGCCCTCATGCACGGCGGGGCACTGCGTGAGTGGGGACCCTGCAGGGACGGGACCGAGGAGAGGGCAAGGGTGGAGCCCTGCCTGGGGCAGTGGGCCAGGATGTGGCCATGCCCATGGCACGGTGGGCAGGAGAGCAGTGACAGGGCATGGGCAGGTGTGGGAAGGCATGGGCAGAGTGCAGGCAGGTGTGAGCAGGTATGGGCAGGTGCGGACATGGCAGCCCCGGCCCCATGCTGGCCCTGCTCCCACAGCCTGCCAGTGCGACCCACAGGGCTCCCGCAGCAGCGAGTGCCAGGTCCAGGGCGGGCAGTGTGAGTGCAAGCCCCACGTCATCGGCAGACGCTGCGACCGCTGCACCCCAGGCAGCTACGGCTTTGGGCCCCAGGGATGCAGCCGTAAGTGGTGGGATCTGCGTCTGCCAGGGATCCCTGTCCCTCCTGTCTGTCTCTGCATAACCATCAGTTCTCTGTTCGCTGCCTTGTTCACTTGTCTGTACATCTGTCCATGCATGTGTCCATCTCAACTCTGTTGTCCTGCAGCCCATCCCAGTTCCCCCCTCCATCCATCCATCCATCCATCCATCCATCCATCCATCCATCCATCCATCCATCCATCCATCCATCCATCCATCCACCTGAGTCCCTTGTGGGCACTGTCCTGCCTTGCACCCACTTGTCTGTCTGTCCACTCATATTCTTGTGAACCTGTGTGTGGACCAGTCCATGAGCCCTTCTGGGCCACAGCCCTTGGGATGGATGCTGGTCCCCTGCTTGTCTGTCTGTCCATCCCTATGTCCCTGCATCCCTGTGTCTGACTGGAGCCGCGCTGCCCCACAGCCTGTGCCTGCTCCCCGGAGGGCTCGGTGTCACAGCTGTGCAACACAGTGAGCGGGCAGTGCCAGTGCCAGCCCGGCGCCGTGGGCCGGCAGTGTGACCAGTGCCAGCCTGGCCACTGGGGCTTCCCTGCCTGCCGGCCCTGCCAGTGCAACGGGCACGCTGAGGAGTGCGACCCCCGCACGGGCACCTGCCTGCACTGCCGCGACCACACGGACGGACGGCACTGCGAGAGGTGAGCCAGGGCCAAGGGAAGGGGACAGCATGGCATGGCATGGCGTGGTGTGGTGTGCCATGGAATATGGATAGATACAACAGGATAGGATAGAAAGAGATATGATGGTATGGGATATGTTGGAATGGTGGGATGGGATGAGATGGGATGGGGTTGGGTAGGATAGGATGGGATAGGATGGATATAATTGGATAGAGGATTGATAGATAGATGGATGGGATGGGATGGAATGGGATGGGATGGGATGGATGAGATTGAGATGGAATGGGATGGGATAGGATGAGATATGATGGTATGGGAGACAATGGAATGAGATGGGATGGATGGCATGGTGGGATGGTATATGATGGCTGTGCTGGATCCACTGGGCACTCATCCCTTGTCCTTGCAGGTGCCAGGATGGTTACTACGGGAACCCCGTGCTGGGCTCAGGCCAGCAGTGCCGGCCCTGTCCCTGTCCTGGCTACCCCGGCACGCGGCACTACCACGGGAGCGCCTGCCACGCCGATGAGGAGACCCACCACATCGTCTGCCTCTGTGCACCCGGATATGCAGGTAAGGGGCAGAGCGGGCACGGTGCAGCGGGGATGCCCCAGCACGGGAGCTGCAGGACCCCAGCACCTACAGCCCCTGCTCTCCACAGGGCTCCGCTGCGACCGCTGCTCCCCCGGCTACTTCGGGGCTCCAGAGATGGAGGGTGGTGTGTGCCGGCCCTGCCAGTGCAACAACAACATCGACTCCAGTGACCCAGGGGGCTGCGACCCTCGCACGGGGCAGTGCCTGCGCTGCCTGTACCACACTGCCGGGCCTCACTGTGCCCAGTGCCAGCCTGGCTACTATGGCAATGCCCTGCAGCGCAGCTGCCGGCGTGAGCGGGGCAGGGGGCTCTGAGGCATTTGGGATGGGGGAATTGGGCTGCAAGCAAGGGCTTGGGGTGGGAATGAGGCTTGTGGCTGTGGTTGGGTGTGGGGTGATTGGGGTTGTGCAGGGCGGTTGGGTTGGGCAGAATTTTTGGATTTTGGGGGGTTTAGGGCTTTGGGGTCAGGGCCAGGTGAGGTTTGGGGCTGTTGCCTGGGTTGGGGCTGGGCAGAGGACAGGGATTGGGGTTGGTGGGGGTGTTGTGATCAGGGGTGTTGGGCCTGTGCATGGGTTTTGGGGCCAGGCAGATCTGAGGTGTTGGGGCCAGCAGGGCATGGCTGAGTCCCAAGTGGTTGCCCATCCTCCCGCAGGCTGTGGCTGTGACCCACGGGGCACACTGGCCTCTCACTGTGCCAATGGCACCTGTACCTGTGACCGTGGCACGGGAGCCTGTGCCTGCCGCCCCAACGTTGTGGGCAAAAGCTGCGACCGCTGTGCACCCCAATTCTGGAGCCTGGGGGGTCCAGGGGGCTGCGAGCCCTGTGACTGCCACCCTGTACATGCCCTGCACCCTGCCTGTGACACGGTGAGTCCCCTGTCATCCTTTCATGGCTCCACTGCCCTCCAGGGGCCTTGTGAGCCACCCAGTGAGCACAGCACTGTTGCTGCAGGTGACAGGGCAGTGCCAGTGCCGGCCCGGGTTCGGAGGCCGCGTCTGCTCCCAGTGCCAGGAGCATCACTGGGGAGACCCCAAGCAGGAGTGCCGAGGTGGGAGCACACCCCAGGGACTGGGGCTGTGGGGCTCTGAGGACATGAGGTGTGGGGGGAATCTGGGTGCACGGTGAGACTCCAGGGACATGGATGGAGACTCTGAATGTGGGATACTGGGGACACAAGGGACTCAGGAGATATTGAAGACATGGTGGGACCCTGGGGGCACAGAAGTCCTTAGTGACACAGTGAGATGCTGGGGACATGGTGGAACCCTGAGGACATGGGGGATCTGTGGGAACATGGAGGATTCAGGGGACCCTGAGTACATGGTGGGACTGTGGGGACATAGGAGACCCTGGGCATAGGTGGAACTCTGGAGACACAGGGGAATATGGTGGGATGCTGGGAACATGGTGGCACTCTGGGGGCATGGGTGTCTGTGGGGAGGCCAGGACACACACCTGACTGTCTCTGCAGCCTGTGAGTGTGAGGCGCTGGGTGCCGAGAGCCCACAGTGCGAGCAGGACAGCGGGCAGTGCCAGTGCCGGCTGGGATTTGGGGGGCTGCGCTGTGACCGCTGCCAGCGGGGCTACCAGGAGCCCTTCCCCCACTGCTCGCCCTGCCACCCCTGCTTTGGGCGCTGGGACCTGGCTGTGGGCAGCCTGCGGGATGGGCTGCGGCGCCTTGGGGCACAGGTGCAGGCCCTGAGGGAGGGGGGATCCACGCTCCCACTGAGCCCCCGTCGCCTGAGGGAGCTGGAGGAGGCCCTGGGGCGTGTGGAACGACTGCTGGGCGAAGGGGACAACCCCAGTAGCCCCCTCCTCAATGGACTGCCCGGTCAGCTGGACGGCACCAGGCAAGTGTGCGCATTGGGCTGGTGTGGGGGGACCCTCCTTTTGTCCCCCAAAAAAGTTTAAGATGCCAACCCCACCCAAAGAATGGAGCTGGACAACTTCTGGAGGCACCTCCAAGAGCTGGAACAACATCTAGACCAGTTGGGGCAGGCAGATGTGCGGCACCATGACCAGCTAGCCGGGCTGAGCCACAAGCTCGGAGGTCTCAACCGAACCACCTCCCATCTCCAAATCCTGCTTGGCACTGTAGCAGCGACTGGATTCAGTGGTAAGAGCATCTGGCGAGGATTGGAGGGGTTGGTGGCAGCCATCCTGGCCGAACCCTGACACCAGCACCTGCAGAGTCTTACCGCAGCATCCTGGCATCGGCGGAGGTCTCGCAGCAGGCAGAGGTGGTGGCCAATGGCACAGCTGGTGAGCTGAGCAGGTCACAGGCAACGCGGCGGGCAGCCGAGCGGGCACTGCGGCAGCGGGGCAATGCTTTCCGCCGTGGCACAGCTGCAGCACGGAAATCCTTGCGAGAAGCACAGAAACGGGTGATGGGACTCAGCATTGCCAGGATCAATGAGAAGGTGAGAGCAGGACTGGCAGGAGTGGCATGGGAGTCTCTCCCCATGCAGTGTTGAGCTGCCATCTCCACCATTGGCATCATCACAGATTTGTGGGGCACCTGGAGACCGGAGCTGCAAGCACGCACCTTGTGGAGGAGCCTTGTGCCGGGACAGTGAGGGCACACGGCGTTGCGGTGGCACGGGTTGTGCAGGGGCATTGCCCATCTCAGCTCAAGCCCTAAGCAGTGCCCGTAATGCCTCACAGCAGTTGGACGTGGCATTAGGGCAACTGGGTGTTGTGGCACAGAAGGTATGGGTGGTGGCTCCATGACAGTTTCTGGGGTCCCCTTGTGTCCCTTTTGCATGGCCCACTTGTGCTCTTTCCATGACATTTTGATGTGCCCTTCCATGTTCTGTTTGTGCCCTTTCCATGTCCCTTTGCATGTCTCTTTCTATGCCCTCCTTGTGCCCTTTCCATGCCCCCAAGGATATTAGCCCTGTGTGTCCCTCTTATGACCCTTCACAGCTACCCAGGTGCCTACCTGGGCCACAGCTGTGTGCCTACTTGGGCCACTACCGCACCCTCTGTATGTCCCTTTGCAACCTCCTTCCATGCTCCCTTGCAGGCCCCCATCTTGTCCCCACACATGTAACCTCATGCCCCCTGCTCACCCCATGGCCCCTCCCTGGGGCTTCCCTGTGCCCCCCGCTCAGCCGGGTGCCCCCCAGATGCAGGAGGTGCAGGAGCTGGCACGGGGGGCACGGAGCTGGGCGGAGGAGGCACTGGGGCGCTCACAGGCTGCCCGCAGCCGCGCAGAGAAGGCAACAGCCCAGCTGCGGGACTTCATCCGCCGAATCAAGGCCTTCCTGGCAGGTAGTGTCAGCACCAGATGGGCACGTGGGCATGGTGGGGCTCAGTTATCCCATCCTGAGCCCATCCTCCTCCCCTGTCCCTGCAGAGGAGGGAGCTGACCCAGGCAGCATTGAGTTGGTGGCCCGGCAGGTGCTGAACATCTCCCTGCCCAGCAGCCCCAGTCGGATCCAGGAGCTGCTGTGGGAGATGCGGGAGAGCATCAGCCAGCTAGAGGGGGTGGATGCAGTGCTCAATGGCACAGCAGAGGGGCTGGCCGTGGCACGGGAGCTGCTGGCACAGGGACAGGAGGCCAGGTGAGTTATGGGGGATATGCTAAGGTGGGCAGGTGGGGTCAGTCCCCCAGCACTGGCAGGGACTGGAGATGCCCATGCTGCCACAGGGAGCGAGCGGAAGGTGTGAGGGATGAGCTGGCAGAGACACAGCAGGCACTGGAGGTGGCACGGGCACAGGCAACGGCAGCAGGGAGTGCCCTGCAGAGCGCCAGGAATGCCATCCAGGCGGCTGAAAACAAAGCCAGGGAGGTAAGGTGTACCATCTGGGGAGTGAAGCCAATTCCATCAGCATGGCCGGGAGCGGGGATGCTGTTTTGGGCATGCTGGAGGCAACCAGGTTGGTGCTGTGGGGGCACAATGGGAGCAACGGGGTTGGTATTGTGGACAGCAAGACTGATGCCATAGGCACACCATAGCTAGGGAGGCTGGTACTGGGGGAATGTAAATGGCGTGGGGTGGGTGCTGTGTGTTCACCAGAGTGGTGGGCCTGGCACTGTGGGTGTGGCAGTTGCCGTGCCTGCAACAGCCGGTGTCTGTGCCTGCCCAGGCGGAGCGCAAGCTGCAGGCCCTGGACGGGAAGGAGTCGCGGGCACAGCGGCGGCTGCGGGAGCTGGCACAGCGCGTCAGTACCCTGCAGGAGCGTAGCCGGGATGTTCGCCACATGGCCCAGCAAGCCAAGGATGGGGCACAGCGTGCCACCACCACCTCAGGGACACTCAGCCAGGTGAGCTCCAGCCCTGCTTGGCCACAGTGTGGCACCAAGTAGGGACAGAGTGCTGGGGGTGTTCAGCCTCACCATCATTCCCTTGTGCCACCAGGACCTGGCACACGTGACGCAGCGCTACGTGTTGCTGAAGAACCGGGTGAGAGTGCTGGACGGGGTATCTGATGGGGCCCTGCAGCGTGTGACACAGCTGACAGCAGAGGCCCAAAACCTCCTGGACAAGGCCAGCAACAGCAAGAGGAAGCTGGAAGGTGAGGGGGAGAACATAGTGGGGCACATTCCCCACCATGTCCTTGGACATCTCCCTGTGTCCCCCTGGGCCCATCCCACCTGGTGCCCCAAGAGTGATGCGGGCTGGTGAGATGGTGGTGGGCTGCACCATGACTGTGTCCCCTGTCCCGCAGATCTGGAGCAGCGCTTTGGGGCAAACGAGCGGGCGATGGCAGCAAAGGTGACACGACTGCAGGAGTTGGAGCAGCAGGTTTCGGGATTGCTGCAGGAGATCCGCGAGAGGGCCAATGCTTATGCCACCTGCTAGGGACCACCGGCGGGGCAGGGGGGGCCAGTCGTGCCCTGCAGCCCCGATCCAGTCCCTGAGCCCGGGGGTCCCGTCCACTCTGCAGGCGCCTACAGCACGGGCGCGCCTACAAATAAAGCCCTGAACTGTGTGTGCCTGTGTCCGGTGCCTTCTGCCTCCCCCTGCTCCTGCCTTCTGCCTTCTCCCGCCTGTCCCGGCCTCTTCGCTCCCCCGCTCCCCGCTCCGGCCGGGATCCGCCCCGCGCTTTCCGCACAGCCCCGAGCGCTGCGCCTGCCGCCCAGTTCGGAGGGGCCGGGAGGGACCGGGACGGAGCTGGGGACGGAGCTGGGGACGGGACTGGGAACGGGACCGGGAACGGGAACCGGAGGGTCAGGACGGGACGGGACCGCCGGACACCTGCCGAGCGCCCCCTTTGCGCGCCTTTTGCGCCCCTTTCCGCCCCGTCGCGCCCCGCGATGCGGAGCCCGGCGAAGCGGAGCCCCGCCGTCCTCCTGCTGCTGCCTCTGCTGGCCGGTGAGTCCGCGCCCCCCGCCCAGCGGGGCCGGTGGGTGCCGGGGTCCGGCCTGGCCCCGCCGCCCCGTTTCCGGGCGACCGCGGAAGGGGCTCCGGGCGCGGCGGGGGGAGCCCCGGCCCCCACCCTGCGCCCCGCGGCGCCCTGAGCCACCCGCCGCCCCGCAGGGCTGGGGGGGGGCCTGGCCCCCGATTCCCCCCAGGGCTGTGCCCGCGGCAGCTGCTACCCGGCCACCGGGGACCTGCTAGTGGGGCGAGCCGCCAGCCTGAGTGCCACCTCCACCTGCGGGCTGCGCCGGCCCCAGCCCTACTGCATCGTCAGCCACCTCCAGGTGAGTGGGACGGGGACTGGGGGCACCGAACGGGGATATGGGTCACGGGACAGGGCTAGGGACACACGCTGAGCCTCCCACTCGCAGGAGGAGAAAAAGTGCTTCATCTGCGACTCGAGACGGCCCTACGATGCCCGCACCAACACCAACAGCCACCGCATCGAGAACGTGGTCACCAGCTTCGCCCCCCGCCCCAAGAAAGCCTGGTGGCAGTCGGAGAATGGTGAGCAGTGGGTGGGGGTGGCAGGGCATCCTGTCCTGTCCCGGGGGGCTCTCTTTCCCTTCCTCCCACGCTGAGGAAGTGTGACTCAGCTGGCGGCCACGACCGCACCCCTGGACCACGGCCGGATGGGGGGGAAGAACCCCTGGGAGCCATGAGTGGGTGCTCCCACCAATCACACCTGTCATCCCCAGGCGTGGAGCATGTCAGCATCCAGCTGGACCTGGAGGCCGAATTCCACTTCACCCACCTCATCATGACCTTCAAGGTGGGTCCCAACATTTAGGGTACCCAGGCTGGGCTGGGATGGGATGAGATAGGTCTCTGGAGGCTGTGGGGCTGGCCCCCATCCCACCTGGGTGTCTTGCAGACCTTCCGCCCCGCGGCCATGCTGGTGGAGCGCTCGGCTGACTTTGGGCACACCTGGAAGGTCTATCGCTACTTCGCCTATGACTGCGCTGCCTCCTTCCCCCACATCCCCCATGGGCCCCCACGCCGCATCGATGATGTTGTCTGCGAGTCCCGCTACTCTGACATCGAGCCCTCCACGGAGGGGGAGGTGAGGCCCCAGCAGCACTGCGGGAGGGTTGAGGAACCCCATGTTCTCCCCTCACCACCTTGCTGTCCCCCCTAGGTGATCTACCGAGTGCTGGACCCTGCCATCCCCATCCAGGACCCCTACAGCCCTGCCATCCAGAGTGAGTCGCCAGCCCTGGGCTCCTGCCTGGCTGCTCTATTTTGGGTGCAGCTATTTTGGCTGTTCTCTCCCTGCTCTGAGCCTCACAGTGGGGTCAGGGCCTGATCCAGCCCTGATCAGTCCTGATCCAGCGGGGGCTCGGGCCCCTCCTGCACCCTGCCCTGTGGGAGCAGCTAAAGGTCAGGCTGTATTGGGTCAAGTGGAGGGGGACGGTTGTGCCATGGATGCACCCAGTGCTGAGCAGCAGCCGCGGTGCAAGATGGGGAGTCATGCTGGGCACAAGATGCAGTGGGTTAATCACCCAGGGCTAAATTTAGACTGGGAGCAGAAGGGGAGGAATCTGCAGGGCAGGGCTTCTGGGAAGATGCAGTTCTGGGGGAGCTGTCCTTTCCTGCCAGGGCCCCCAGGCTGCATCCATCGGGGACTGCTGTCCCCTGGGCACAACCCCCAGTGGTGAGTGTCCCACCACCTGTAAAGGTGCTGAGCCCAGGGCATTGTTCTGCACTGGTGGGGTCTCAGCCTGCCTCTGCTGGGGTGTGCAGAGCCCAGGCCCACACACAGGCAGACTGTGCACAGCCACGTGCATGGGAGTTGAACCCCCACAGCTATGTACAGCCCAGCCTGGCCACGTGCAACCACATGCCTGTGAGCCAAACCATGCACAGCCCTGGGCCAATACACTCTGCTGTAGAAAACCCCAACAGCCCAGCCTGGACAGCAGCCCTCCACAGACACCCCATGCCATGCACGTGGTGGTGTGCCCACCCCAGCCATGCCCAACAGAGCCAAGCCATGCCCAGCTCCTCTGAACCATCCTCAGCCTGCTATGCCATGCACAGCCCAGCCCAGCTGTGCCTGGCAGAGGTGAGCTGTGCATGGATGTGCCCGGCCATGCCATGCCAACACAAGTCTCTCCCTGCCGCAGACCTGCTGCGTGTCACCAACCTGCGGGTGAACCTCACCAAGCTGCACACGCTGGGGGACAACCTGCTGGACTCCCGGCAGGAGATCCAGGAGAAGTACTACTACGCGCTCTACGAGCTGGTGATGCGCGGGAACTGCTTCTGCTACGGGCACGCCTCCGAGTGCGCTCCGCTCAGCGGGGCCCCCGCCACCGCCGATGGCATGGTAGGGCAAGCCGGCCCTGCGTGCCCTGCCAAAGCTGAGTAGCTGTGCTGCCTGGTTCCATAGCCCCTGACTGTGGCATCCTGGCAGGTGCACGGGCGCTGTGTCTGCAAGCACCACACGCAGGGGCTGAACTGCGAGCGCTGCGAGGACTTCTATCACGACCTGCCCTGGCGCCCGGCCGAGGGCTCCAGCACCAACGCCTGTCGCCGTGAGTGCCCACACTGGCACCAGCTCCTGGCACAGTGATCCTGGTGTTGGGGCTGGCAGGCTGCACTGTGCCAGGGGGTTTGGGATGCTGCATGGTGGATGTGGTTGAGTGGAGAGTGGCATCCTGCAGACGGGCTGGGAGGTTTTGGGGTGCTGCAGGCTGTAGTTTGGGGACGTTTGAGATTGTGGTGGCTTCATATCAAGGTAAGGGGAGTCCAAACTGGGGAAGTTTGGCACTGCAGGTGCTACCTGCCAGGTGGGGGCTAGGGTGCCACAGGCCATGATGCGGTGCCATCCCCACAGGCTGTGACTGCAACGAGCACTCGCGGCGGTGCCACTTTGACATGGCTGTGTTCCTGGCCACGGGGAACACCAGCGGGGCCGTGTGTGACAACTGCCAGCACAACACCATGGGCCGCCGCTGCCACCTCTGCAAACCCTTCTACTACAAGGACCCCACCAAGGACCTGCGGGACCCCGCAGTGTGCCAAGGTCAGTGCCAGGGTGTGTGGATGTGGGGCAGGCTCTGCAGGATAGTGGTGTGGTGGTCATGGTGCTGACTCTATCTGCACCCCCAGCCTGTGACTGCGACCCTGAGGGCTCTCTGGATGGTGGGCTGTGCGACGGAGCTGATGACCCAGCCAGGGGGCTGATTGCAGGGCAGTGCCGCTGCAAGGAGCATGTGGCTGGTCCCCGCTGTGACCGCTGCAAACCCGGCTTCTTTGGCCTCAGCACTGAAAACCCACGGGGCTGCCAGCGTAGGTATCGGGGTGGCACCCCCTGGGGTCAGGTGTGTGGTTTGGCATTGCTGGACACTGCTGGCTCTCCGTGCAGGGTGCCACTGTGACCCCCGTGGCACTGTGGATGATGGCAGCCGGTGTGACCCTGTCAGCGGGGAGTGCTTCTGCAAGCGGCTGGTGACCGGGCGCAACTGCAACCAGTGCCTGGTGAGTGGAGCTGTGCTGGGGCCTGTGCACAGTTCTCAGTGCTGTAGCATCACAGCTGGGCACTCCCTGACACCCTTGCCCTCTGCAGCCCGAGCACTGGGGGCTGAGCCATGACCTCCAGGGCTGCCGGCCCTGTGACTGTGACGTGGGAGGTGCCCGCAACAACCTGTGAGTCTTTGTGGGGATACAGGGGACAAGGGGCATCCCTGACAGCATCAGGGCTGATGGTGCTGCCGGGGTACCAGATGTGCCATGGAGACAGGGCAGTGCCAGTGCCGCAGCCATGTGATGGGACGACAGTGTGAACAGGTGCAGCCTGGTTTCTACCGCATCAACCTGGACCATTACTCCTACGAGGCGGAGGATGCTCGGCTGCATCAGGTAAGGCATGAAAGTGTCCCTGGGGAGGACATCAGGCAAGGCGTGCCCCTTTGCAGGGTCCCCAAGCCAGTGGTGGTCTGCCTTGCAGTCCAGGGCAGAGCAGCATCTGCTGGCCAAGGCAATTTTTAGTGTCCCATCTCACAACCCCCACTTGCACCAGGGCTCGGTGGTGGAGCGTGAGCCCCCCATGGACCGCCCGGCTTCATGGACGGGGACAGGCTTTGCTCGCATGTTGGAAGGTGGCTGGCTGGAGTTTCATGTGAGTGACGTGCCTTTCTCCACTGAGTACGACGTGATCATCCGCTATGAACCCCAGGTGAGCACCTCATGGTGAAGCCTGCGATGGGATGTATTGCCAGATTGGGAGGTGGTGGTGGGAAGTGCCAGACAGTGAGGCTTTTTAACACTGCCCCTTCTCTTCTGGCAGCACCCGGAGGCCTGGCAGGAGGTGAGGCTGAGGGTGCTGCGCCCGAGCCCTGTCTCTGCCAGCAGCCCTTGTGGAAACACCATCCCAGCCGATGACCAGCTCTCCACCAGCCTCCCCTCTGGTGCCAGGTGAGTGTCTTGCTGGGGTTGTGCTGTGCTGGGGCTCACCTGAGGCACACAGCTGCCCTTGCTCTGCTTTGCTGCCACCAGGTATGTGGTGCTGCCCCAGCCTGTCTGTCTGGAGAAGGGTGTCTCCTACACCATCCGCCTGGAGCTGGGCTGTGCTGCTGCTCGGAAGGATCCCACCGCCAGCGTGCTTATTGATTCGGTGAGGGGCAGAGAGGCAGTGGGATGAGGGACAGCAACCCTTGAGGGGGTCAGGATGCAGCCATAGGGGACATGGGAAGAGAGGGGCATAACATCACATTGACTCTCCCCCCCAGCTGGTTCTCCTACCCCGCTACTCCTCGCTAGAGATGTTTATTGCGGGTGACCCCAGCTCCATGAAGCGCCGGGAGACCTTTGAACGATACCGCTGTGCCCAGACCTTCCACGCCACAGGGTCCTTGCCCGTGGCCGAGCCCTGCTCCAGCCTCCTGCACAGCCTCTCGGCCATCCTGCATGACGGGGCGCTGCGTGAGTACAGCCCCGTGCCCTGACCTAAGCCTCATCCCACAGCAGCCGACACTGACCCCGCTCTCTGCCCACAGCCTGCCTCTGCGATCCTCAGGGCTCACTCAGTGCTGAGTGCCAGCCCCAGGGCGGGCAATGCCAGTGTAAACCAAACGTCATGGGACGGCGCTGCGACCGCTGCTTCCCGGGTACCTTCAGCTTCGGGCCAGGCGGGTGCCGACGTGAGTGCCAGATGGGCAAGGAGCCTGAGCACTCCAGGGCTGGGGTGCTGGGGAGGGATGCTCTCCACAGCCCATAGGCAGACACCATGGGTACTGTGCCTTCCAGCGTGCCAGTGCAGCCGCGAGGGTTCAGTGAGTACCGTCTGCGACAGCATCACAGGGCAGTGCCCCTGCCGTGAGGGTGCCCATGGCCCACGCTGTGACCGCTGCCAACCCGGCTACTGGGGCTTCCCCTTCTGCCGGCCCTGCCAGTGCAATGGGCACGCTGAGAACTGCGACCCCCGGACGGGCAGCTGCCTACGCTGCCGTGACCACACGGATGGGGAGAGGTGCCAGAGGTAGGTGGGGTATGTGCCCAGACCAGGGCAGGGTGCTGCCAGCAGCCCCGATCCCTGCTGACCTCCTGCCCACAGATGCGCAGCCGGGCACTTTGGGAACCCAGCGCTGGGCTCTGGGCAGCACTGCCGGCCCTGCCCCTGTCCTGACGGGCCCAGCACCCCTCGCCACTTCGCCGCCTCCTGCTACCAGGACAGCCGTTCCCAGCAGGTTGTCTGCCACTGCAGCCCTGGGTACACAGGTAGGTGCCCCCACAACATGCTCAGTGCCCTCAGGAGTCCCCCACCCCCAGGCACTGCCCAGCGCTCTGTGCCCACAGGTCCCCGCTGTGACGAGTGTGCCCCTGGGTACTATGGGGACCCGCTGCAGCCTGGTGGGCGCTGCCTGCCCTGCCAGTGCCACGATAACATCGATGTGACAGACCCGGAGGCGTGTGACCGGCGCACAGGGCAGTGCCTGCGCTGCCTTTACAACACGGCAGGGCCACACTGTGCCGAGTGCCAGCCCGGCTACTACGGAGATGCCACACGGCACAACTGCAGGCGTGAGTACCCACGGCCATATTGAGACAGACTTGCCCCCGTGACTGGCACGTCCCTGGGGATGATGTGCACCCATGGCTGCCCTTACTTGTGCCCAGTGCTGTGGAATCCCTGCAGCTCTCAGCTGTCTCCTCTGCCCAGGCCCGGTACTGTGGCCCCATCCCTGTCCCCATGCCCAACTTGTCCCATCCCATCTATATCCTCATTCCATGCCCATTCTTGTCCCTACTGCCATCTCATCCCCACTGTCATCCATCTGTCCCCATACCGTCCTTATTCCATCTCTATCCCGATCCTGTCCCATCTCTATTCCATCCCCATCAGTGGTCCTCATGCTGCTCTCATGCCTCCCAGCTCCATCCAGTCCCCACCCCATCCCTTCCCATTCTCTGTCTCCATCCTGCATTCACCCTTACCCGTTACCATCCTATCCCTGCCTGTTTCATCCCCATCTCTGTCCTCATCCTGTCCCCATCCCTTCCCAATCCTCCTCCCGTCCCTGTCCCTGCTTAGTGCTTGTTGGTTCCAGGTTGCTCCTGCAACTCCCTGGGCACTGATTCCAGCACCTGTGGGCCCCAGCAGTGCCACTGTGACAGGCACAGTGGACAGTGCCACTGCCTGCCCAATGTGGAGGGTCAGAGCTGCGACCGCTGCAGTCCCAATTTCTGGAACCTGGCCAGCGGGCAGGGCTGTCAGCCCTGTGCCTGCCACCCCCAGCACGCGCTGTCACCTGCCTGCAACCAGGTGAGACATGACGGGGATAAGGGATGGGGGCATGGGATGGGGCTGGGAGTGCCCTGCAGCAGTGCCAGCACCAGCCATGCTGTGTCTGTCAGTTCACAGGGCAGTGCTCCTGCCGGCCAGGCTTTGGGGGCCGGACTTGCACCGACTGCCAGGAGCACCACTGGGGTGACCCACGGCAGCAGTGCCGAGGTGAGAGCCGGTGCCAGCGGGGGGACCACAGAGGGCCCCATGGCAAACTGACACCACTCTCCCTGCAGCCTGTGACTGCGACCCCCGTGGTGTAGCCAGTACCCAGTGCCACCGCAGCAGCGGCCACTGCGACTGCCGGCCTGGCATCTCCGGAGTCCGCTGTGACCAGTGTGCTCGAGGGTTTTCTGGTACCTTCCCTGCCTGCCAGCCCTGCCACCCCTGCTTTGGGGACTGGGACCGTGTGGTGCAGGACCTGGCTGCCCGCACCCGGGCGCTGGCACAGCGGGCCAGCCTCCTGCAGCACACTGGGGCCGCTGGTGCCTTCGAGGGCACCTTCCGACAGCTGGAGCAGAACCTGGCCACCGTGCGTGACGTGGTGGCCGCTCGCAATGCCACCACCGCTACCGCCGCCCACTTGACGCATGCCACAGAGGGGCTGCGGTGAGCACCCGGCACTGGGCGCGGCTCCTGGGGTGGCCCCAGGGGTGGGTGATCACCCCTTTCCCTTGCAGGCGGCAGATTGAGGAGGCGACGGAGAGGCTGACGCGGTTGGAGGGGGAGCTGACGGCTGCTCAGGATGCCAACTTCAACGCCAGCCACGTGCTGAACGCCGTTGACCGGGGTGCCCGTGCCCTCAACCACAGCCTGCAGGACCTGGAGCAGCGGCTACATGCCCTCAAGACCTCCAATTTCCTCGGTGAGCCACACCACAGAGCCAGGCTGGGGTGGTGGGGCTGTGGCCAGCGGTCTGACAGTTGCCCCTGCCGCCCCCAGGTGCCTATGACAGCATCCGTCAGTTCTTTGGGGAATCGCGGGAGGCCGAGCGCCGGGCAGATGCCTCTGCCCGTGCTGTGCCCAGCCCCGTCAGCACGTCGGCAGCCACCCGTCACCGCACGGAGCAGCTCCTGGCCAGCCACCGGGATGACTTTAATCGCCACAACGCAGCCAGCCGGCGGGCACTGATGGACCTGGCAGAACGGGCACAGGCGCTGAGCCTGCAGCCACTCAACGAGAAGGTGGGATGCAGGGAGGGGACCAGGGGAATGGCACCCAGAGCTGCCCTGATCCAATGCTGTCTTGCAGGTCTGTGGTGTGGTGGGCAATGTGCCCTGCGCCGAGAGCCCTTGTGGGGGTGCTGGGTGCCAGGATGAGGATGGGGGACGACGCTGTGGGGGTCTGAGCTGTGGTGGAGCCGTGTCCAAGGCTGACAGTGCGCTGGACCGGGCACACCATGCCCAGGAGGAGCTGCGGCAGGCTGCCAGCGACATGGCCCAGCTCTCCCACAAGGTGTGTGGCACACAGGTGGTGGTGGGAGCAGGTGGCACAGCCATGTCCCTTAGCCCTTGGGGCTGGCACCGAGGGTCTCTGCCCATGCTCAGGTGGCTGAGGCCAAGGGGAAGGCGGATGAGGCTCGGATGCGAGCACAGGCAGCCCTGGACAAGGCGAACCAGACCAGGGCTCGAGTGGAGAGCTCCAACAAGGAGCTGCGGGAGCTAATCAGCCATGTCAAAGCCTTCCTGAGCCGTGAGTGCCGGCATGCCGGGATGGCTGGGCCCCCTGCCCAGTGCTGTGGGGCTCTGCACCTGCACCGCACTGCACTGACCCTGCACTGCACCGCACTGCACTGCACCACACTGCATGGTCCCCATGCTGTGGCTGTGCCACCCCTGCCCCACACTGCATTGCACGGTCTCTGCCCTACCCCAACCATCCCATGCCCTCCAGCTACCTCCTGTCCCCTGCCCTCTGCTCCTCTCTGCCACTCAGTCCCCCTGTCCCTTCGATCCTGGGGTGCCTCAGGGGACACACTGACTGCTCCCACCCGCAGAGGAGGGGGCTGACCCCGAGAGCATCGAGGTGGTTGCCAGCCGGGTGCTGGAGCTGTCACTCCCAGCCGCCCCGGCGCAGATCCACCGCCTGGCCGAGGAGATCAAGATGCGGGTGCGCAGCCTGGCCAGTGTGGACGCCATCCTGGAGCAGACGGCTGGTGATGTGCGTCGGGCTGGGCAGCTGCTGCAGGATGCCCAGCGGGCCAGGTGAGCACAGGGAAATGGGGGCATAGTCCCTCCAGAACCCCCCAGACCAGGCTGGTGCTGAGACCTTGCCATCCGGCTGTAGGTCGCGGGCGGAGGGTGTGCGGGGCACAGCCGAGGCAGTGCGGCAGGCACTGGATGAGGCGCGGCAGGCCCAGGGCATGGCCGAGCAGGCACTGCAGCAGGCTGCTGGTGACATCCAACACAGCGAAAGAGCCCTTGGAACGGTAAGAGCCCTGTCCCCACCACCACAGCCCTGCAGGAATGCTCAGGGCCCCATCCCCCCTGTGCAGGCACTCTGACCACACCGGTCCACTGTGCCACTCTTCCCCAGATGCAGACCCAGACGGGGAGTGCAGAGCGGCAGCTGGCAGGCGCCATGGAGCACATTGGGCTCCTGGACAGACAGACAGATGCCCTGAAGGTGAAACGTGCCAACAACAGCCTGGCAGCCGTGCGCGCCCAGGAGGCAGCAAGCACCGCACGGGACCGCGCCGGCGAGGCCAAGCAGGTGGGTGACTGGGGGGCCCAGGGAGCAGCAAGGGTACCCCGAGTGTCCCACTGACCAGCCCTGCTGCCCAGCAGGTGCTGGAGGGGCCACTGCGGGACCGGTACCGGACGGCACAGGAGTTGGTGGAGCACCGGGCACAGGGAGCACGGCAGGCGGGCAGCCGGGCACAGCAGCTGCGGGACGAGGCCGCAGGGCTGCTGCAGGATGCCCAGGGCAAGCTGCAGCGGCTGCGAGGTGAGGCCAGGGCAAGGAGGGCGGGGGGTTGCAGTGGCAGGGCACTGGGCTGACTTATGTCCCCCCTGTCCCTGCAGCGCTGGAGGAGGAGTACGAGCGGAACGAGCGGGTGCTGGACGCCAAGGCAGCCCAGCTGGGTGGGCTGGAGGCCAGGATGAGGGAGGTGCTGGACACCATCAACCAGCAGGTCCAAATCTACAACACCTGCCAGTGATCACCCGGAGGGGCCTGGACCATCCCCCCGGAGCCCCCAGCCTAGCCCCCCATCCTCTGCCTGCCCCCGCAGCGGTGGGCAAGGGTGGTGGCTGCAGGGCACCCCCGTGTGAATAAATTTACGGAGCAAGACCGCCTCCCCTCCTCCCCGTGCCGTGGGCCCCGTGTCCGCCCCGGGGGCCCACGACAGCTTCCCCCGGGGTGGGAGCTGCCCGTCTGCAGGCGTGGGGCACTGGGGGGCTCGGGGTCGGGCGGTGGGGCCGGGGGCTGGCTGTGGCATTGGGTACACACTCGGATTGGCACGGACCGGCCTGGGACCGTGCGGATCAGACACGGCACCCCCATGGACCGGCCCGGGACCCACAGCCGGGATCGGGCCCCCCCCGTTGCCATGGGAACGCGCGGCCGTCCCCACTGCGCGTCACGTGACCGCACCCCCTCCCGCCGTGCTCGCGCGTCACGTGGGCGCGCCCGGCGGCTCCCGGAAGTGCGTCACGGGCTCGGGCCTGTCTCCGTTGTCGGCCCGCTCGGAACTTCGGCGCGGCACAAACAGACCGGAGCGGCGGGCGGGGCCGTGAGTGCGGGGCGGGACGGGACGGCTGGGCCGCGGCCGTGAGTGCGGGGCGGGACGGGACGGCTGGGCCGCGGCCGTGAGTGCGGGGCGGGACGGGACGGCTGGGCCGCG
>JAWWLV010000024.1:9216838-9238850 GCA_035041135.1 Platyrinchus mystaceus | reverse complement strand
GGGGCGGCGTGAGGCCGGGATGCGGCCCGAGGGGGCCGGCGCGGCGGCGGGCGGTGGCGGCCTGGGGCGGGCCCGAGGCGGGAGAGCGTGGGGACGGCAGGAGCTGCGGCGGCGGGCGCCGGGATCAGGGCGCGGCGGGACGGGCCGAGCGCGGCAGCCCCGGGCAGGAGCCGCCACCGTGACCTCGTGCTCTGCCCGCCCGGGGCAGCGCCGGGACCGCCCGTGCACGCGGGCCGGTCGCCGTCCTGTGCTCTCTCCCCGTGCCTGGGGCCGGGCAGCGGCGCAGGGACAGGCCGCGCGCCCGCCGGCTGCTGTCTGCCCACGGCGGGGGCTGGAACCGCATGATCTTCAAGGTCCCCTTCCAACCCAAACCATTCTGTGATTCTGTATCTGTACTCTGTATCCCCCAGACTGGGGAGCTGGGCCTGCCGGGCTCCCCAAGAAGATGCTTGCTGCTGTCACGGTGTGTTGGAGACACGGTGATTTCCACACGGGTTGGAAACATTTTGTGTGGTAGTGCTGGATGGAGTAGCTGCCCCAAGGGGCTCTGTGCTCGTTCTGGCTCCACCCCTGTGTCAGACACGCCAAGGAACTGAAGTAAAAAATGGGTTTGAGCCTTGGGATTTCTATCCCTCAGGGGAACAAGGAACAGAAGGTGGCAAAAATTCACACGAGAGATGTATTTCTGTTTTGGGACATGGAGGAGCCAAAAGTAAATGGAAGGATGAGGCTGGGGAGATGGCCAACCTGTGCAGCTAGCCCTGTAAAGGCCTTTGGGCACTGAGGATGAGTGCTGCAGGCAAGAATCAGGGAGCCTCTTCTTGCCAGGTGCTAAATGTGCCCCAGACATGGGGTGCAAATTGCATCTCATCGTGCACCTTCTGCTGTCCTGCCCTGAGTGTTTACACCAGCATGGTCTGGTACTGCCGTGAGGAGGGATGGCCCTTCTCCCTGGCCTCTTGCTCCCTCTTCTCTGGCCAGTGAAAATGTTTGTGCAGTCCAAGCACGAGCTGGGTTGGGAAGCTGATCTGGGGCAAGACTTGGGAGAGAGCAGTTTTGCTCCAGCTGGTCTCTGGATCCCACAGCCACACGGGTGCTCACCCTGGCACAAAGGCAAGGAGAGCAGAGGACAGGGAGGCACCTCCTCCTCCAGCAACAGCATGGCCGGCCTCCCCTGGCCTGGAGGATTGAGTAAGGATTTGTAGGAGTGCCCAGCTCATCAGGTGCTTCCCAGAGGTTCACTTGGCATCCGTCCAGGGTGGCCTTTCGCCATCCCTCCCCTGCAGTGACTCCTGCTGTGCCAACAGGAGTGGCGCCAAAACCTCCGTGCCCCTGCGCACCCGGGGGCCGAACGTCCTTCCTGGATGTGTGTTTCCTGGTGGCAGAGAGGCAGAAAGTCTCCTATTCACCTGTTCTAATCCCTGAATAACCTCTCCCAAAACCCCGAGGTGCCTACAGTGGCCCCAGGCTGCCATCAGTCTGGCAGCTGGAACTGGGCAGAGCTCCAGCCCCCTTGGTTCTTGCCTGCCATGAGGAATAACTGTCGGCAAAGGACCCGAGGGAGCAGAGCACTCAGTGAGGCATGAGAGCAGCAGGCTTCTCCTGGGAGAGTGACAGGCAGGCACGCAACCCTGTCTCTCCTGCTCACCCCTTTTTGAGTAGAGGCCTGTCCTTTCTCAGCCTCCAGGACCCTCCTCAGGGGTCACCCTGCCCAGCAGTTACCCTGTTCCACCCCTTTGGGAGTGCAGGAAGGATATGATGGAGCCTCACTTGGCCCTGCACAGAGCAGTCAGTGCTGCTTGTCTCCCATTCCTCCTGGGGTTTTCACCCAAGATGCAAAAGATATACAGCAAAAAATGCGTTCCTGTGTTTGCCAAGCCTGGGTTACCTTCCTTAGCACCAGGAAGCATCTGTAGCCAACCTGTTTGGGTGTCTCAGGGGACTGGAGCTGAGTGGCAGCATGTAGTTGGCATCAGAGTCCCAGGCTGGCGAATCACAGCCACATTCCCTGCTACAGGGGCCCTTTCCCATTCCTTCTGCAGTCAGAAGTGCTTCTGCATCCCGGGGAGATGCAGTGTGTGTAGCAGCTTGAGGGTGATGCTGCTGCCCTCCCACACTCTTTCAAGCTCCTTGGGACTGATGCTGGGCCCTTCTCAGCATCCCAGTCTCCAGGTGATTTTGGGTGGCAGGAGTTCATGCCCGGTGGTTGGGCTGCACTCGGCTTTTCACTTGTGGCTCTTGGTTGTGGGGGCAGGTTGGCCCGAAGTGAAGCAGTTTGGGCGCAGTGCCTGTTGTGGGACTGGCTTTGCCGGAGCTGAGGGCAGGACAGGACTGCTTTTCTCTCTGGGGTCCCTCATAGTTTGTGGCTACAACTCCACATTTGTGGCTACTTGTTGCCCCAAATGTTTCTAGAACACAAATGCCCTGGCAACATGGGGCGGCAGCACAGAGCTGGCAGTTTCCTCTCTCTGACCGAGTACCTCCCTCTGACGTGCCCCCTGCTCCCGCCTGTGCCCGTGTGGAGCGTGGGGTCTGTGCTGGGTACACGGGTGAAGGCAGAACAGGGTGTTCCCGAGGGCACAGCTTGCCTCCTTCGGTGGGAGGCTCAGTGGAGCTGGAGATCGAGATGGCATGGGGCTCAGCTCCTTGTCCTCAGATGGGAGCCGGGCCGTGGGAGGCGTGTGAATCAGCACACCGGGGGCTGCGGCAGGCTGCCGGTGCCCGGGGGTGGGCATGATCCGCGCGGCTGGGCCCGTCTCCCTGCAGCAAACCGCTGCAGGCTGGTGAGCGCTGCCAGGGCATGCAGCCGGGGCAGCGAGGGAGGAAACCTTCCCAGCTCTCTGCTTTCACCACCTCCTTGAAGGAACCTCGAGTGGGACTGTTTTCGGTGGGTTGTTCCAGCTCTCCTGTGTCCAAGCCGTGAACACCTGAGGGTGAAACTGCTGAGCAAAACAGACCAGTCCTTGGGCCGGCAGCTCCCAAACACCACAGGGGAGCTGGCTTTGCAGGGAGAGCATGTCTGAGGGGGCAGGGGTGAGTGCCCTGCATGCACTGCCCAGCCTGACCTATCCCTGGGGCACGAGGAGCAGAGGTGTCCTGTTTCCAGGCCAGGCCCCGCTGACGCTGTCTGTAAACTGGCTGGGAGATAAATATGCAAGGTGCAGTCATGCTGGTTAAGCTCCCAGCTGGTGGGCGAAGGGGGGAGGAGCCCTGCTTTTGCCTGGAAGCTTCACTGTCATCTGTCACGGGAGATTGTCCCAGGGCCTGCTCCTGCTGCTCCCCTTTCTTCCTTCTTAGGGCGTTACTGGCTCCTGTTCTGGCCCTGCTACACGGGGGCACTGTTTGACTGAAATAGCTGTCGCTCCAAGCTGTGTTGCAGGCTGCCCTAGTTAACCCCAGAGGCTCAGTTTTGCAAATCCAGGCCTCCTCAGTGTGCAAGTGTCCTTGCCCTCAGCTGTGCCGCTGGGTGTTGTTACTGTCAGCGGCTCTTCTGGGCCAGAGTTGCTATAGTGGGGGCCATGAGCATGACAATTGCTTTCCAGGTTTTTAATGCGTGCCACATACAGAAGACCCTTGGTTGTATGTTGGGAGCTCTGACAGGCCCATGCTTTTGGCTGTAAGCGTTGTAGCAGCTGTGATGAGGTAGGTTTCCTCACTGAGCCCTGCGTGGGGCTTCCCATAAACACTGCAGTAAAAGTCGTGTGAGGGCACTGGCCCCGGGGCAAAGAGCAGATCCTGATGCTGTTGGGCCTTTTCCACCTGCTCCTGCTGCCACGCTTGCTCTCTCCTCTTTTTAGGCCACTACTTCCTTGCCAGAGAGTTTGACCACAGAGAGTCGCCAAGATAGCTGGGCCAGGAAGAAAACGTCGCACCCCTGACCCAGACTCCATTACTGACCCCGGCGGGCCGTTTGTGTCCTCCAAACGGCTGAAAATGTCCAGCAGCACCAATGCCCCTGGCCAGAGGAGAGTGTCTCGGGGCTTGGATGATGCCACCAACAAGAAGAAGCAGAAGGATCGAGCCAACCAGGAAAGCAAGGAAGGTGAGAGCCCCTTGGCAGCACTGTGGTGAGCAGGCCTGTGGTGTCTTGGCCCCACAGCCTGGGAGCTTCGCAGCCATCTGCTGCAGGATAAGCAGATTTGACTAATCACTTCCTGCAGCTTATGGCAACCTGTGTGATGTGAGATCCTCTTCAACACAGTGTGTCCCCCCCGGACCTGTAGCCTCCTTCCTTTGGGTGCTACCTAGCCCTAGTGATGTGGGGAAGGTTGGGCCTTGTTAGCTAAAGTCTGGAGTTGGCCTTAGTGGTTGTTTCTAGGCTCTGCTTTTGACTGATTGTGACCTGCCTTGATCCAGAGGGAGTGGGACTGAAGCCTGTGGGTGCTCTTGCAGCTGGACGTAGTGCTGCTTAGTGCTGCTTCTTTCCCATCGGTTTGCTGAGGCCAGATGTTGTGAGGCGGAGACTGGGTGTGTGGGGCCTGTGGGTGGGGCTGGTGCTTCAGCTTCTGAGTCAGGGCAGGGTGTGGCTCAGGTGAAATAGTTGCTGTAGAGTAATTTTTTCTGTAACTGCTGAGTATCCAATGACAAAAATGATGCTTCAGGTGCAGGGAGTGGCTGTGGGCCTGTGGCCCTGGAAAGCTGCTTGCTTTCTGTGCCTGCTCCATTATGACTGTTGTAACCTCAAAATCACAGGGTGTTTTGTAGGCCAAGGTAAACGAGCGCCTGCTGAGGTCTGTGCTGGCGCGGCCAGGCGCAGTCCCTGATGGAAGTGCCGCGGTGCAGAGCGCAGCACTGCGCTGTCTCTCACGTGGGAGGTGTGCTGTACCTGGAACGTGGGGGGGTTCCTTGGGGGCGACCCTGCTGCCTCTGTTCCCTCTGTGCAGGAGTGGTGAGGAGCTGGGGCAAGCTGTAGATCCCCCAGGCAGTGCTGCCATCGTGCATCTCACACTGTCAGCTCCACTGGAACCTTTGCACCAGTGGCTGTGGTGGTCAGCAGAGATTTCCTACTGGTTTATAGCCAGTCGAGGGAGGCAGTGACAGCTCTCTGAGCACTCTGGGGTGGAGACCACAGCTGTTGTTGCCACTGTTTCTCTGCTCGGGGACAAGGTGCTGTTGCTTTGAGTCTCTTGCCTGGCAGAGCTCATGATCCTATGGGTGTAGAGCAGGCCCTGAGACACTTCTGGGTGTCAGAGGTTATCCTGTGGGGAGCAGGGATTAGATGTCAGGTTGTTTTGGTTCCCCAGTCTGATCTGGAAGGAGGTTTTGGCTGTGGATGTTGGCAGCTTGTGCGGGAATGGAAATGTTAAAGTGCAGCTGGGCCACATGGTTCTCTGGTTACAGCGGAGTTGGTTTGAGCACAACCAAACACCAGGTTCTTTCTGTCAGATCAAGACAGGACCTGTCTGTACAGCTGGAGGCTGGGGCCTGGTGCACTGAGCTGGGCTCCACAGTGAGATGTGCCTCAAAGCAGGACCACCTGTATGATGCAGTATTGTGTTGTTGCCACTGTGATGCTGCTTAGACTGGTGATGTGGCCCAGAGCAGCTGTCCTGGGGCTGCAGGCAGGCTTCTGGGGGAGGAGAAGTGTGAGAAAGCAGTGGAGGGAAATGAACAGGACATACAGAACAAAGGCCTGCACACAGATTCAGGGGAGAACGAGGTGATGTGTGCAATTTTGGGTGCCAGCATGCTGGCTCATGCTCTGAGGTGACAGAATGACAGACCTGCCTGCGCTCTGCTTCTCGCCCACCAGTGTCTCGCCCTGAGCTCGAGCAGGCTGAGACTGCCCAGGAGAAGGACTCAGAGGAGGGTAAGTCGAGGTGTGCTCCAGCTGTCAGTGCATGGCCATGGAGTGCCCTTGCCAAGGGATCTGAAGCTCTCACCTTGTCCTTGTCCAATGCTCTGGCATTGAGCAGAGCTAACCTGAGCACTCCCTTGCCTCGGCGTTTATCTTAACAGGGTGTGGCCTTCCCAGGGGTGGAGAAACGTGCACGTGGTTGGGAAGGGCTGCCTGCAAGGAAGAGGCCCTGGGCATGAGGCAGGCTGCTTCCAACTCGGGTGTCATGGTGCCACTGAGCGCAGCCCTGAGACACCTTGTTGCTGACACCTGTCTTCCTTGTTTCTGAGCAGGACATTGTGCTGGGCTGGGAAGATCCCAAGCCATGTCACCCTGTGGGCAGGGTTGGCTTGTTTCTGTCTCAATCCAGCCTGCTTTGAGGCCAGAGTAGACCATTCTCGTGCCACAGAGGGTAGAACAAAACTGCTGAAATCAAGGTGATTGAAGTCACCTTTTTGCCTTGATGGCTTCAGGGCATGACAAGGCCACACCTCAAGCCTGGCAGGCACATAGTGGAAGTTCTGCCTGCAGCAGGGTGTCACTGCTGCACTGTTTTCTCCCCAGGTGCAGTGTACTTGCCTGGCTGGCCTGCCTGCCCATATCTCAGTCGTGTTAGCCATGCTCACCTGGCAGGAGTACAGTGCTTTGGTGGTTGCAGCTGGGCTGCTTGGTTTGCATATGCAAAGGGGAAGAGGCAATTTCTGATTGTGGTCAGAGTCCACTTTGAATCCCCCAGAGTAATTCTGTGGCTTCCTCATTCCTTGAGAAAGCAGTAATTGCTTTGTCATTGGCAGGAGCCACCCCTTCTTCCCAGCTGCCACTGCTACATGTGGCAATGCCAGGAGCAGGGCTGCCTTTCTGATCTCTCCGATTCCCACTGGGATTCACCTGCCCTGCCACAACACATGCTCTTGTTTGTGGCCTGTCTGACAAGGGCAGGTCCCATTTAATTGGCATGATCTGTGTTCCCTGTGCTGACCTCCTTAACCAAGCGTGTGTGCAGGCCTGCATTCCCCAGCCAAGGAGTGGGCACTTCAGGCTCATGCCCCAGCAAGTGGGTGACACTTCCCTCCCTTTTCCTAGAGCTGCTACTGGACTGGAAGCAGAATGCCGATGAGATCATCGTCAAGTTGAACTTGGGCAGTGGAGCTCTGAAGGTGGAGGATATACATACTGATTTCACCGACACAGACTGTGTGGTCAAACTACCAGGTATGGGAATGGAGCGACTGCTGCAGGCATTTCTCCATTGGGACTTGGCACAGCTCTAGGCCAAGCACGGGGTTGATCCAGGCAGGCATCAAACTTTTCCCTCAGAGGCAATGCCCTGTTGTCAGCTGGCACAGCCTCAGCCAGCAGACAGGGCCCACAGGAGAGCATTCTAGAGCTGGGGAGGGCAGGAGCTGCCCTCTGTGCCAAGAGAACAAGTGCCCACTGCTGCGCCGGTGCGTCTCTGTCCCCTGCTTGCTGGGATGAGTGAGTCAGCCCCGGGGTATCCTTTGGAAAAGTGACTGTGCCCCTGAGGGCAGGGAGGCACAGGGCCTTCCCTCTGGGAAGGAGGCCAGCCAGATGTACAAAGCAAATTCAGGGAAGCTGGCTGGAGCCCTGCAAGGCTCCTGGGGTATGGTGGCAGCTTGCCTGCAGCCTTCTTGGCTCTGAATGAGTGCTTCCTTCTTCCTGGGGGCAGGTGAAAGGGGGCTATGGGTTAGGTGTCAGCTGCCTGGAGCACTGCCTGAGGTACCCGTTCCCCTCTGTTTACAGACGGGCGCCAGTGGAGCTGTCAGTTCTACGAGGAGATTGAGGGCTCCTGCAGCAAGATCCAGTGCAAGAAAGGCAACTTTCTACAGCTTGTGCTTCAGAAGAAGATCCCACTCCATACCTGGTCTTCGCTTCTGGTGAGGAGGGGAGGATGTGCCTTTTCAGGGAGCTCATGGAGGCCTGGGGAGCTGGGGTGAGCGCTGAGCTCCCTGCTCTTGAGCCACCCAGGGGGAATGCAGGGCACATCCTGCATCCACAGATTGCATGAGCCAGCTGCCTTTGTCCCGGGGAGGACTGTGTCTTTGTACTCCTGATCTGCTTGCCACATAGTGTCCAGGTTCTGGAGCAGAGTCTTGGTGCACTCTGGGAAGGGAGAGTGCAGAATGGGTGAGGGGTGAGTGCAGAATGGGAATGGGTGAGGGGCTGGCAGAGAGTGTGAAGGGTGCTGCTACCTAAATACCTTCCTGCTGTGCTACACGGCTTTTTACAGAAAAGAAGGAAAGATGGATCCAAAGAGCTGGCCAAAGGGGCCACGTGCTGGGAGAATGGGAAAGAGAAGGCTGCTTCTGCAGAGCTGATCCCTGAAGAGCCAAGAGCTGAAGGCACAGAGCCACCAAGATCCCGGCGGGAGCCCTCCAACCCCAAGCGTGCTCCGGGAAGAAGCGAGGCCCTGGGAGGGAAAAGCCCAGCCAGCCCAGGGACACAGAGCGGCCCCAGCGCCAAGCGGGCAGTATACCTCAAAATGGCTCCCACAGAGGAGGAGCCCAATGCCAGAGTCACCGGGAGCACAGAGCCCAGCAAAGGGCACAGCGGGAGGGCCGGCAGCCGCCGCAACGGCAGAGCCAGCCAGGTCGATGCACCCACAGCCCTGGCGGACATTGCACTGCCACTGGAAAAGGTACTTGAGGGCCTGGCGGAATGGGGCGCCCCTGCTCCCTCTGCCACTATGCGGGGGGTGCAGGACCTGTCCCTGCCACTGAGATGGGCTCCGGGGTTCTGAGGGCTGACGTGAGGAACTGGCTGTGGTGGAGGAGAGGGTGAAGTGAGGGCCCTGCAGTTGCTGAGCTGTGGCACTAATGGGACTGAGCTGGGTGCGGAATGTGTGGAGCTGCGCCTGCCTGGCTAGCAGGAGCCACGGGGAGTGGGCCAGGGCAGCTCAAGGGTGATAGTGTCATGTTTCACTGTGTCCTTCTATATTTCAAGGCTGTGGTTTTGGCCAAGGAGACTGTTCCAGTGGAGATGCCACCTCTTGCGGCTACCACAGAGGTGTTCCCCCACCATGTTGCTACCTCTGTGGAGAAGAGAGTCCTGCAGCCAGGAAGCCCTGCTGAGCCCTTGCGGGGCCGGGACTGCACGCCTGTCCTGGGAGAGAGCTCTAAGGCTGTCTCAGTGGCCTCCCCTCCCCTGGGCAGAGATGGTGAGAAGAGGGATTGGTCCAAGGATGATGTGGCTCTGGAAGCAGCAGCTGATGGTGAGTGGCCAGAGCCCATGGGGGAAGCCTGGTCAGGAAGGTCCATCTGCTCAGGACCTCTCCTGGGTCAGCTTGCAGCACTGTCTCAGCATGCAAGGGAGGTAACATCTCTCTCCCTGACTTTCCTTGATTAGAGCCAGAGCCTTTTGTGAGCCTGAGCTTTGTCAAGAATGACTCTTATGAGAAGGGCAATGATCTGGTGGTGGTGCACGTCTATGTGAAGGAGATCCACAAGGAGACATCCAAAGTGTTGTTCCGAGAACAAGACTTCACACTAGTGTTCCAGACGAGGTACAAGTTTGCCTCGGGATAATGCCAGGCTGCTGCAGATTTCCTGGTTGCAGCTGGCTACTTGTTTGTTCACCTCTACTCACTTCCAATTTCTCTGCAGTGACACAAACTTCCTTCGTCTCCATCCTGGCTGTGGGCCTCATACGGTGTTCCGGTGGCAAGTGAAGCTCAGGTATGGTTCCTTACCCTTCTGATCACACCAGGGTGAGGGAGCTGAGAGTCCAGAGCTGGAGCAGGAGCCAGTCCAGCTGGTGGTTTTGTGCAGGGAATGCTTATTTCTGCGCTTGGGGTTTTCCCTTACACCGTGTTGCACTAGTGCCCCAAGTCTTGATTGCCTTGGCTGTGTGCTGGTTCAAAGGGAAGGAAATCCCAGTGTCTCCTTGCCTGCAATTCCCTTCCAACATATTCTAGAGCTCTTGGGGACAGAGCCAGACCAACCAGTGTGTGCTCTGGGCTGTATGTGCAGCAGGAGGGGGCATGTGGAGCCAAGCAGAATGAGTCTGTCAGGAAAGGGTCCCTCTGTGTGCTCAGTGAGGCCAGGCTCAAGGGTTTCCACCCTGCTTTGCAACAGCTGTCTTGGGATCAGTGCTAGCAGTGTCCCTACTGCCTGGAGGCCATGACTTTGCCTTGCAAAGGCTTTGGCATGTCTGAGGCTGCTGTGGGATCTGGGGCATCCCTGACTTGCTGCGTGTCTTGCAGGAACCTTATTGAGCCGGATCAGTGTGTATACAACTTCACGGTGTCTCGCATCGATGTCTGCCTGAAGAAACGCCAGAGCCAGCGCTGGGGGGGGCTGGAGGCTCCAGCCACACGAGGTCTGCACCCTGCCTTGTCCTGCCTGCCACCCCAGTGGGGCACGGGCTCTCCTCACCGCCGGCAGCTGCCGGTTGGTGCTGGATCCTCCAGCATGGGGTTGTGGGGAAGGAGAGGGGCTGAGCGGGTGCAGGTAGGAGGCGTGTGGGGCAGGACGAGCCCAGTGGTAGGGGAAGGGCACTGCTGTTCCCCTTGCTCATGGGATAGAGGGGTAGGAGAGAGCCTGTGTGTGAGCATGGACTGAGTAGCTCAGCACGGTGCTGCTAACCACAGGCCCACCCTTCCCCCTTTTTAAGGTGCAGTGGGTGGTGCAAAGGTTGCCATGCCTACAGGCCCTACCCCTCTGGATAAGAACCCTCCAGGCAGTAACCAACACCCCCTGTCCAGCAAGGAAGAGGCCCGAACCAGTGACAAAGAGAAGCCACGTGTGGAAGATGGGGGTCTGGATGGTGTGGCAGCCCGTACGGCCCCAGAGCACGTGGCAGTGAAACAAGAGCCACACATCCCATCGGTGAGTGGGGCCACACTGGATCTGACCTGGGTGGAGAAAAGAGGGATCTCACCTCCACAGTGTCACTCTGGAGACTGGCAAAGTATTCCTGGAGGAGGAAGTGGCACTCAATCATAGCTGGCAGTATTAGGGGCAGCGATTGGCCTATCTATCCCAGTTCTGGTGGGAGATAGTGTGATGGCTCCAGCCCTCTCTGAGGGGTTTCTTGGGCTTTTGGGTTCCTGTGGTGTTCCCAGAGAGACCCCCTGAGCACAGCACCCTGACACCTGCCTCTGCTTGGCAGCCTAAACCAACGTGCATGGTGCCACCGATGACACACAGCCCAGTGAGTGCTGAGAGCGTGGAGGATGATGAGGATGAGGACGAGAAGAAGAAGGTCTGCCTGCCTGGCTTCACAGGGCTGGTGAACCTGGGCAACACCTGCTTCATGAACAGTGTCATCCAGTCCCTGTCCAACACCCGGGAGCTGCGTGACTACTTCCATGGTGAGCCCATGTCGGGAGCCCAGCAGGGCCTGGCCGCTCAAACGGTGCGCCTTCACTCCTGTATCTCTTACAGATCGGTCCTTTGAGTCGGAAATCAACTACAACAACCCTCTGGGGACGGGAGGACGCCTGGCCATCGGCTTTGCCATGCTGCTTCGGGCACTGTGGAAGGGCACACACCATGCTTTCCAGCCCTCTAAACTGAAGGTAGGGCTGCTGGCACCAACACTCCACAGCCTCTGTGAGTCCCCAGCACTCCTGTGTGGGCACCTGCCTGCCCTGCTAGTGCCACGGAGAGGTGGGTGGGTGCAGCGACAGATGTGGGTTTGTGCGTGGTGCAGGCAGTGCTGCTGGGGGGCTGCTGGCCAGCCCTGACTGCTGTGCTCCTTGCAGGCAATTGTGGCCAGCAAGGCCAGCCAGTTCACTGGCTATGCCCAGCACGATGCTCAGGAGTTCATGGCCTTCCTGCTTGATGGCCTGCACGAGGATCTCAACCGCATCCAGAACAAGCCCTACACGGAGACTGTTGACTCCGATGGGAGGCCCGATGAGGTGAGGATGTCCCTCCCCAAAGCCATGGGAGAGAAGCCTTGGTGGTTTAGCGAGGTGCTGAGCCCTTTCTCCCCACAGGTGGTAGCTGAGGAGGCTTGGCAGCGACACAAGATGAGGAACGACTCGTTTATAGTAGACCTCTTCCAGGGCCAGTACAAATCCAAGCTGGTGTGCCCAGTGTGTTCCAAGGTAGGGCAGCTCTGGATGTTCTGTCCCTGTCCATGCTGTGCCAGCAGCAGGCTCCTGACCCTCAGAGAGCACAGGGCAAGGCTGGATCTCGGATCCACTGGATGTGCTGCCCCACTGATCTCAGCCACAAGCACTTCCCACAAATGAGTGTGCTTTTGCATCTGCAGGTGTCTATCACCTTTGACCCCTTCCTGTACCTCCCCGTGCCTCTCCCACAGAAGCAAAAGGTGCTGACTGTCTACTACTTTGCAAAAGAGCCACACAAGAAGCCCATCAAGGTAAAGGACACCACCTACCCTGGGGAGGGAGCCTGAGAGGGCTCCTGGAGATGCCCCAGGCAGCTGGTCATGTGCCAACAGGCTAAGCCTTGTGTTAAGTAAGGGCCCACATGCCTTGGTGTGGTGTGACTGATGTGGCACTTTCTCGGTGGCAGTTCCTTGTGAGTATCAGCAAGGAGAACTCCAGTGCCATGGAGGTGCTCGAGTCAGTGGCCCACAGTGTGCGTGTGAAACCAGAGAACCTGCGCCTGGCAGAGGTGAGAGTGCTCAAGCGGGGGAGCGAGCCATGGGCTGCTCTTGTGGGTGTCCTGGCTCCCACAGCCCTTCAGGGAGTATGGCCACTGAGTCATTTGCCTGTATCCAATATGTCTGTGGGATGGATTTTGTCCATGGGTGGCAGTGTCATGGGCGGGGTGCTGCCAGGCAGATCCCTGCTCCGGAGGGCTGGTCAACTGCAGTAGGGCCCGGGATGTCCCTCTTTCCCTGGTGAGGTGGTGAGCTGAGCACAGCATCCCTGAGCTGCTGCTGTTCCTGCACCTCACTGTGGGGCTGAGGTCTGTGGCTGTCTGAGGAGAGGATGTGTGGGGCAGCCCTCACACAGCCACGCTCCACTGCTTTCCTGGCAGGTGATCAAGAATCACTTTCACCGCATGTTCCTGCCGTCCAACTCGCTAGACATGGTCTTGCCGACAGACCTGCTGCTCTGCTTCGAGGTGCTGTCCCCAGAGCTGGCCAAGGAGCGGGTGGTGGAGCTCCAGGTCCAGCAGGTAAGAGGGGACATTGGGACTACTGGGAGGCATGCAGGGAGGCTGAGCCACAAGTGGGACTGAGCAGGAAGGGCAGAGTTGCACACAAGGGTGACTAGCTGCAGCAAGAATGGATGCCCACTAAAGCTGCCTTGTCCTGCCCTGATGCCCTTCCCTGTCCAATGGGTCCTTTCTCCTGCAGCGTCCACAGGTGCCCAGTGGCCCCGTCGCCAAGTGTGCGGCCTGCCAGAAGAAGCAGCTGCCAGAGGATGAGAAACTCAGGCGCTGCACAAGGTGCTATCGAGTCGGTTACTGCAATGTGTAAGTTGGCTTGGTGCCTGGCAGGGGGGGAGGGTCTCCTGCTCTGAAAGGCTGGATGGGAGAGCTCGGCCTAATGGGAGAAGGTGGGATGGCTCTGGCCTTTGGGAGGGAGCCAGGTGGGCTTGCAGTGCTCCTCTTGTCCTTAGGGCACCCCTTTTGGCCCTACCCTGCTCCTGCCTGTGCTAGTCACAGTTGCTGGGTTCAGCAGGGGCCATATGTGTTACAGGGCATGTCAGAAAACACACTGGCCAGACCACAAGGCCTCGTGCCGGCCCGAAAACATCGGTTTCCCCTTCCTCATCAGCGTGCCGGAGTCCCGCCTCACCTATGCCCGCCTGGCCCAGCTGCTGGAGGGCTATGCAAGGTGAGAGTCCAGGGTAGAAAGGTGCTTCTGCCCTGGAGCTGAGCTCAGCCCTGTGCCTGGCCAGCTCTAACTCCCACCTCCTTGCCCAGGTACTCAGTCAGCGTGTTCCAGCCTCCATTCCAGCTGGGACGGATGTCACCGGAGCAGGGGCTGCAGCCTCTGCACTCAGACAAGCTGGAGCCCCTGGCCAAGAGCAGCTGTGCAGCAGCCACCTCTGCCCCCGAGCTGGGAGAGGGGGACAGGGCTTCCAGCCTCCTTCAGGAGCCCCCACTCTCGCCAGCTGTGCCTGAGCTGCACCCAGAGATGGGGGACACCAGCACTGTCCGGAGCAAGGTCTTGACAGCCAGGAGTTCCCTGCTGAGCTTGGATTCGGGCTTCTCTGAGCACATGGAGTCACAGGGTGACAGCTGTTGTGAGAAGGAGCCGTCCTATGAGAGAGCCATCAAGCCAGAAGGTAAGAGGTGCTGCGGTGCTAACTGTGTCTGTGCCAGGAGCCCAGGCAATTCTCCCTCCTTGGGGTGACCTCCCACTACAGCATGTGTTCTCCTCTTGAGAGCTTGCTCTGGAGACTCCTGGGGACACAAATGAGGCCATGGGAGCTGTATTTTGGCAGTGTTGCCTCACCTGAAATGCCTGCCTGCCCACGCTCTGCCTTGCCCTGGCAAGGTGCAGGGAGTAGAGCAGGGACCTGATGAGGAGAGAGAGGCTGGAGCACTGTGTTACTGTGGGAGGGCTGGGAAGGCAAGGGCTGGCAGAAATCTCAAGTCCCATGGGAGCAGGGCAGAGCTGGTGCGGGCTGTGAGCCCCTGGGGGCTGTGAGCGAAGCACTTCCCTCGCTCTGACTCAGCTGCATGGGACCAGCCTCTCGCGCTCGGCTGCCTGGCTGTCACGTTTCCAGACACTCATCTCAGGATGGCAGCAATGTGCAGTGAAGGGGCAAGGCAGGCAGAGGAGCACAGCTTGCCAGGGGCAGGCGCCTGCTAAAAATAGTCAAGGACACGGGGCACGTGGTTGTGTCCCTTCAAGGCCGTAGCATGTGAGGTGGGGGTGGGGGCACTGCAAATTCTTGGCCCCTACGCAGGGCAGACAGGCAGTGCCACTACAGATCTGTCCCTGCCTGTTCACAGCTGCCATCCCTGGGTACCAGCACACTCCAGACTCGCTGAGTGCCCGTGCCACACAGTTCTACATCAATAAGATCGACGCTGCCAACCGAGAGTACAAGCTGGAAGATAAAGGTGAGCCCTGGAAAGCGCCACCTTCGTCCCTTCACACCTTATATGGGTGTGCCTGGCCAGAGTGCCACAGCCTGCCTGGCACAAGGTGAACCCAGGTGTGATGGTGGCCCAGACTGGGCAGTGAAAGCTGAATCTGATACGGGAGGGAAGGGCTCTACTGCACACAGCCTCTGCCTGGAAGCTCTTCTTGGGCATGATGTTCCTGCTTTCCTCAGCAAATAGGTCAATTCCTTCCAATCTCCTGTGTCTGTAGGGGGTCTGTGATCTCTGGGTCACCTCTTGTCTGAGGGGGATGCCCACATCCAGTGCTGGTTGTGTGGGTGCTGCTGATGAGAGGGGCTGTGCCAGCTTTGTGCCCTGCTGGCCAAGGGGCTCTGCTGCCCTGGCATGGTGAACCTGGCTGGAAACACCTTTCTTTCTGGCAGCGCTGTGTGATCTCTGTGTATCGAGCTGGAATGGACAAGACTGCTCTGAGCCCCAGCAAGGTGGCCTAGTCCAGCCTGGTAGGGCCAGGTGTGTGAGGTCTGTGCCCCTTCACAGGTGACACACCCCTGGAGCTGACAGACAACTGCTCCCTCGCCCTGGTGTGGAAGAACAATGAGCGCCTGAAGGAGTTTGTGTTGGTGGAATCCAAGGAGTTGGAGTGTGTGGAGGACCCAGGCTCAGCCAGTGAAGCAGCCCGGGCTGGTCACTTCACGCTGGAGCAGTGCCTCAATCTCTTCACCAAGCCTGAAGTCCTGGCCCCGGAGGAGGCATGGTGAGGAAGGCAGCAGGGTGGGTTCCAGCCCACAGGCCCAGGCAGCAGCAGGGGTTTCCCAGAAGCTGCTTGGACCTGCACGCTGTTTCTTCTGGCAGCCAGGAACACTGGGCTGGCCTTCCCTGTGCACTGGGGAGGGCGGCCATAAGCCAGCAGGGAGCAGTGCCAGCACTCTGCAGGATTGTGCTGCCCTGCCCTTGGTGGAGGAGGCTGAGCTCCCCTGCATCCCCTCTGCCAGGCCCGCATGTGGGGACCCCGGGGCTGGGCTGTGCTGCAGGGCCTGAGGCTCTCCCCATGCCAGTAACAAGCACACTCTTCCTCCAGGTACTGCCCCAAGTGCAAGCAGCACCGCGAGGCCTCCAAGCAGCTGATGCTGTGGCGGCTGCCCAACGTCCTCATCATCCAGCTCAAGCGCTTCTCCTTCCGCAGCTTTATTTGGAGGGACAAGATCAATGACATGGTGGACTTCCCTGTCCGGTGAGAGCCTGGGGGATGACGTGGGCACTGCCTGTGCTGACCTGCAGCATAGCCTCTCCATGTCTAACGCTGATCACCCCTGACTGTCACTGTGTCTCTCCCCAGGAGCCTGGACCTGAGCAAGTTCTGTATCGGCCGGAAGGGCGAGCAGCATCTGCCCATGTATGACCTGTACGCTGTGATCAACCACTACGGAGGCATGATTGGGGGGCACTACACGGCCTACGCCCGCCTGCCCAACGACAAGAACAGCCAGCGCAGCGACGTAGGTGAGGATCTGCCACCCTTGCCACTCCCCTGCTGCTACAGCCGTGACCTGTCTGTTGGATTAACCCTTTTCTCCTCTCAGGCTGGCGGCTCTTCGACGACAGCACAGTCACCACTGTGGATGAGAGCCAGGTGGTGACCAGATACGCGTATGTCCTCTTCTACCGCCGGAGGAACTCTCCTGTGGAGAGACCCCTGCCAGGGCACCCCTCAGACCACCGCACTGAGCGCACCCCGTCTGCCGAAGCTGCTGCCAGCCAGGTGAGCACTCGTGTCCCTTTCGACACTCTTTGAGCCACAGAGCCTTGAAATGTGCCCAGGTGCCCACGTGCAGGGCCTGGCCCGTCTCTGCCTGCACCCACAAAGCCTTGGCACAGCTGTGGTGCAGTGCCTGCACTCCTTTGGTACCAAAACTTGCATCAGCCAGGCATTGGAGCCTGTCTTGCCTTGTTCTTGCTGTGAGCTTGGGACAGTCCCTGTCCTGAGAGATCACGGGAGAGCTGATTCCCGTCATCAGAGTGGGAGTGCTGGTGGGAGGGCATTGGAAGAGGCAGAAAGGGCCCAGCCTTGCCAGAGTCTGCACTGAAGGAGGGTTGTGAGCAGTGCAGTAGGTGCTGGCTGTGGCAGGGAGCAGTGAGAACCTGCCCTCCACAGCCTCTTTCAAGGCAGGGTGGGGGATGCTTTCTGCTGGGGCCCAGCTCGGGGCCAAGCTAGGTGCAAAAAAGGCAAATGCCAGCACTGAGCCAGAGGCCTGGCAGCTTTCACAGGGTGCTGGAGAGAAACCTGCCAGAGCAAACTCTGTTGCTGGGTGGCCTGGAAGGGAGGGGAGGAAGGAGGGAGTGAGGGTGGGCCAGACTGCAGGGTGCTCTTGGCATGCAGTGGTGGGGAATGGTTGGGCTGATCTTTATGTGAATGTCAGAAAGAAAGGCCCAGGCTGGGGCACAGTACAGTGCCCACCTGGGCAGTCCCCCCACATCATTGTGCTGCAGACTGTTCCTCTGTGCTTGGCACTCCTGTGGCCCCACAGGGTCTGAGGACAATGCTCAGCTCATCTCTGGCATGACTGCATGTGTGCGCCCTGAGGGGCCCTTCTGGCCTGGCCTCCCTGTCTGTCTGGCTCGTACAGCCCTTGGCCCCATAGTGGTTAGACATCTTGGCTCTGCCCCCTCACCTGGGGACAGGAGCCACCCGTCCCTGAGGCCAGGGGGTCTGTCTGGCATGTTGGTGTCCACCTGCCTGGGCTGTTCTTGTCCTGGGAGACTGCACATGTCCTGGAGCAGCTGTACTCGCTGGGGGTGGCCTGAGCAACAGGAGAGCTGTGCTGCTCCTCACACACCAGCGGTGGGAGCCTTCAGGGGCCCAGCTGGCAGTGAGGCTCACTGTATGCATTGTGGCACTGGGGTTCATCGGGTCCCCTCGTGATAGTGGGGCTTATTGGGCCTCTGGCAGCGCTGGATCCCCTGCAGCAATGGGATGCATTGGATCCCACCAGGGCTCAGCAGGTCCCTGAGCATCTTGGACCACCTGGACCCTCCCAGGCACTGGGTGCCCTCCAAAGACCTGCACCCCGACTGCCTGCTCTGCATGATCGGGATCACTGGCATGAAGGGCCAAGCTATGACTGGCTGCCTGTGGATAATCCTCCTGGAAGCTGGGCTACAGTTGGTTGTCAGAGCATTCCCACCCACCAAAGCAGAGCTGTGACTGGCTGTGCTGTGACTGCGCCTCCTGCTCCTGCTGCCCCAGCTGGCTCTGGATTGGCTGTCATCTGAAAGATCCTGTTGGATCACAGAAGCTGGGCTGTGATTGGCTGCTGCCTGCTCCCTTGCCACCTGGACCCACCAATACAAGTGCATCTGCTCCACCGGGGGATCCAGCTGCCTGCTTCATTCCCTGCAGTCCCATGAAGACCCTGCCTGGCAGCTGCCCATGCTCCCTCCTGCAGAGCCACACACCGGAGCCCCACACACCGGAGACCCTGAAGAGCCGTGGGGGCGGGCGTGACCGCGACGGTGCTGCATGGGGAGGCGGGCTGGCTGGGCACGGGGCTGGGCTTGCAGGCAGCCGCCTGCCCCGGGGGATGGAGAGGGGTGTTGCCCGTTGTGTTCTCCAAGTGCTGACGCAGGTTTCCACATCGCAGGCTTCTCTGATCTGGCAGGAACTGGAGGCTGAAGAACAAGAGCTGCAGCTTGAGGCACCCCAAAGGCCTGCAAGAAACTCCTGGAGGCCCCGTGGCCAGAAGCGGAGTCCGGGCACCCCCCAGCACCCTGACGAAGGCTGCGTCAGATACTTTGTCCTGGCCACCACGGCCGCAATTGTGGCTCTCTTCCTGAACGTCTTCTACCCGCTCATTTACCAACCCCGCTGGAGATAGGCACAGGCGCATGGCCAGCTGCGCGAGCGGGGCCGCCAGGGCACGCGCCGTCCTAGGACGCTACACGACCAAGACGTTGGGCAGCAGGACAGAAACCGATGGGGAGGACTCGCCAAGGGAAGCATGGGGCCGTCGGCTCCTGCCTGTCTGCTCTGGCATCTTCTGTGCCAGCTGGCAGGGCTGTATGGCCAGCCCGCTGCCTTGCCAAGGCGCAGCCCAGAACCAGGAGCTCCTCTGCCCTCCCTTACTGAGTGTGGGACAGACCTCATGGCTACCTGCTGCACAGGAAAGGACATTGCTGCTGCAGTGCAGCTGGGACCTGGGAGCCCCATGGGCACATCGACTATCTCTGCTTGGCTCCCAAAAAGGAAGTGGAGACCTGCTGGGAGGCTGCAGTAAGGGCAGGATGCCCTGACATGGGTCCTGGCTGGCCGCCTCTCTCAACTGTGCTCCTGCAGGAGTCTTGGGTTCCCTCTGGGCTGGCGCAACTCCTGTCTCCTTGGCCAGCCCAGTCTGTCCTGCCAGCCTCCCACTGAGCCTTCTGGTGCCAGCTGCCTGTGCACCAGGAGTTGTGTGCACCACCCTCCTGTGCTGGGGCTGAATGGGCTTGTCACTGAGGGCTTGTGTGCTTCCTGCTCAGCCCCAGACAGCTGCTGGGGAGGGAGCCCGGCAATCTGGACTGGGGTGCCAACGGTGAGCATCTGCCTCTCTGGGCTGTTGGCTCCCACGAGTCCTTGGTGTTGTGGGCTGGCAGCATTTGGGGACATTGGTCTCTTCCGGGGGAGTGCGATGCAGCCCCTCATTTGTGAGGGGACTGGCTGCCCATGCTGCAGGAGAGGCATGGGGTTGGGGAGCACAGGTAGGACCTTGGTGCATTAATAAAGCCAGGTTTTTCAAAGAGATGCAGCATCCCTGTCCTGTGTGCTGGAACTCTCACACAGAGGCAGGGACTCTGCACTGGGGTCACCTGAGGCCACTCTGTGGCCCAGCTGGCACCAGGACTGTTCCTTGTGCTCTGCTGGGTGCCTGGTGCACCCTGTGTGGCAGCGGGCTCAGGGGAAAGCTCTGCCTGCCAGTGCCATGAGGCACAAGCTGGGCTCTGGTCCCAGCTGTGGGGCGGTAGCCCTGTGGGACACGTGCAGGGCGTGGGGTGCCCAACAGGGCCGGCAACAGGCGCTCCCCTGGGGCTGGAGCAAAGGCTGCAGCTTCAGCGGTGTCTGACATTGAGACGTGTTGCCCTTGGCTCAGTGTGACTCAGACAGCTCTGGCATATTTGGGTGTGCAAGGTGACTTCAGAGCCCTGTGACTTTCTTTTCCGTCTCTGCTGCTGTCCTGCTGGCAGTGCCCTTGGCTGGCTTGGGAAGGATGCTTGACAGGGAAGGGGTTCACCTGTGTTTTAGGTTAGGGGCTTGATCTGGACTCCCCTCACCTCTCTCCCACACCCCTCCTCCACGTGTGCCGTGGTTTACTCCCTGCTCAAGCAGGTCCCTAGCTGGGGAGCCCCGGCAGGGCTGTGCCGTGGTCATGAGGTGCCTGTCCTGGAACAGTCGCCTCATTGTCTGCAGCCATGGGTCTCAGCGGCTTCCCCCGCTCGCCCACGGCGCTGGCCTCGTGGAGCTGAGTCAGTGCCCGGCGCCGGTGGGCTGACCTCTGCTCCGGCTGGCGCTGGCGCCACGGGGTTGGGGCCCACAAGCTGCTGCCTGCACCTGCCTGCCCTCACCGGCAGTGGGTGGCCTCCAGCAAGGCCTGAAAAGGTGCTCTCAGCCCTGGAAATCCCCTCTGGTCCTGTGCTGTTCCTCGGGCCCCCGGCAGGTGCTGGCAGCCTGCCTGTGTCCCCTCGCTGCTGCCTGTGCTGAGCTGTGGGGCTCTGCTTGACCGGCGCTGGCTGCAGCAGCCCCGGGGCAGCAGTGTGCTGCAGCCCGGCTCTCCCTGGGCGGGCAGGTTGGGGCTGCCTCTGGGGGCCACGGGCATGCTGCTCCCCCACTGCCCTGCTGTGAGGGAGCTGCTGCTCTCCAAACCCACGGCTGCACATGTTGCATGGGGTCGCTACCCTGAGGGGCTGTGTCCCCCCAAGCACCCCTCCAGCCTTCCGGGAGCAGGGAGGGAGATGGGTGGATAAGGCGCAAGTTTCCCTGTCGTGCCCCTGGTGGTCTCCCTCTCATGCCCACCTTCTGCTTGCAGGGACTGCCCCCGGTGCCATTTGGATCCGGCCTGGCCCCCGAAGGAGCCCCGCCGCTGGCTGCGGAAGGCCTCCCTGAGCGCTTCGCCAGCCCCGCCGAGCGCCCGGCCCCCTCCTACAGCAGCATGGAAGAAGTCGACTAGGGTGTCACGGGGTGCCTGCCCCGGGGGTGCGGGCCGGGCCAGGCACTGGGGGGTGGGGGGATGGGGGGAGGTCAGGGTTTGTCCTGCGCTCATTAAACTCGCTGAATTCCACTTGCCTCTGCTGCCTGCTGTCTCCTGGGACCTCTGGTCCCGGGCAAGGCCTCCTTCCCCCCTCACCCACGGCACCATGTCCCCAGTGTGCTGTTGGCACTCCCAGCACTCTGCTCCTCTAGGTGCCCTTGTGCTCTATATCCCCTGGTGTGACTTGGTGGTCATGGTCCCCTAATGTCCCACAGAGACCAGTGTTTCTTGGTGTCGCCCACTGCCGGCTGCACTCTACAGCAGCGGAGTGACACAGTGTCTTCTGGTGCCTGCTGCCTCTCCCTACGCTCTGCCGCTGACTGCACCCTGTTGTCTGGTGTCCCCTGGTGCAATCTTGCCGCCTTAGTGCCTAATGTCCCTTGCTGTGCCCTGGTGCTGGTGTAGCGGGACTTGCAAGTCCTGGTGGTCCAGTGCCTGGTGTATACTGGAGTGCTCCGTCCCCTGTTCTTCCCTGCACTGTGTCTTGTTGCGTGCTGTCCCTCGTGCCCCACTCCCCGGCGTCCCCTGGTGTGCCTTACTGCCTGCTGTCCCTAGCGCCCTGCTCCCCGGTGTTTCCCGCTGTCCCTAGTGCCCGCTGTCCCCCGTTGCCAGTCTGTCCGTCGCTGTCCCAAATGCCCGGTGTCCACCCGGCTGTGCCTTGTCCCCCGGCGCCCCCCGCCTCGCCTCCGTGCCGGTGCCAGAGCGTCGGGACTGCAAGTCCCGTCAAGCCGCGGGCGGTTGGAGCGACCAATGGGGCTCGGGGGGCGGTGCGGCCGGTCGCTGCCTCCGCCGCCGCCCGGTGCCGCGGCGCAGAGAGCCCCGGAGCGGCCGCGCGGCGCCGGCCCCGCAGCCCGGCTCTGAGCCGCCCGCCCGGCCCGGCC